>OY741970.1:4800000-6000000 GCA_963555595.1 Tethea ocularis | reverse complement strand
CAATCAGAAGATGACTGTCAAAATAATGATCCAAATGACTTATTTCCGATGGCAATTGAATCATTGCGTTTTCCATTAGATAACTCTATGCGAATTGTATTCACTGGCCATTTCAATGGTTTCAATGTGGAGGTGAGATCTGCAGAAGAGTCAACTCTATTGTATCACATGGGATATTTCGGAAAGGGCTCCATCTCACGATCGCGACCCACCTTAGCACAGAGGGATGGTTCACCACAAATAATGAGGAAAAGGCAATTTATCAAAAGGAGCTATTGGTACAAAAAGTTTGGGAGTTCTGAAGAGTCATCAGAAGCTGATTTATTTTTAAAAGAAAGTGATGAATTGATTGCACAAATTGACACTGAAAAACAGTCTAAGAAGGATGTGATAGATTTAGTTTCTAGTGATGAAGATAACAGTGATGATAATAATTTGAGTACTATTGATAATAGTAGATCTTTTCATGACCACAACAAGGATGACATTGTAGTAATAGTGCCAAATAGTGACTCTGAGGAGGATGATTATTTTGCCAATATAAAACCTAAATGTTGTCTCAATAAAATCAAAGTCCAAGAGAAGTTAATGCTGACTCTACAAGAAGCATTTTTCTTGACATTTGGTCTTGGTTGTTTGCAAATTGTGAATTGTGATAACAATTTGTTGAATATAGAAGAATGTTGGGATGTTTTTACAAAGGTTGATAGAGAATTTATTCCAAAATATGTTGTGTATCATTATTTTAGGTCCAAGGGATATGTTGTGAAGCCAGGAATCAAGTTTGGAGGAGATTATTGTAAGATTTCATGTACATTATAGATATTTTATTCATTATTGACTACACAAAATTCTAAAACTAAGTGATCTGTTTTAGTACTCTACAAGGAAGGTCCTGGGATAACACATGCTGATTTTATAGTAGTAATAAAATATAATAATTATTATTTTGATTGGATTACCATACTTGGACATATTAGAATGGCCACCACTACAGTGAAGGTAGCTCTATTGATTAATATCATATAGTGATGGAACTCAAATCGAAAATGAATATTTGAATCAATTCGAATAACCCGGCAAAAATTCAAACCATGATTCAAATTGATTGATACATTTGAATCAATACGAATTTATATGTTGATTCGAATCAATAAAGTTGTTTAAATGGGACTAAAAGATTGTTTAAAAATTATTTGTTAACGATTTTTAAAGTCTGTTCAAATTACTTCTGAAAAACTAACTAACAAACCTCTGAGTTTGAAAAATTATAATATACCTAACATAACTTTTGAGGTACTTTTGAAGAATAATTATTACTTAAATATTTATATGAGAAAATCTTGGTAGAAATGCAAAAAAAATGTGAATGAATTTCATCTCATCTTTTAGGTAATCTTACTGCGCAATACAATAGATGATTTGAATCAACTCGACAATTCGAATCAACATTGAATCTCATTCGTATCAAGTTTTCACCATCATCATTCGAATCAAATGTGATTTGAGTCCCATCACTAATATCATACACTACAATGGTCATAATGTATGTTTGTCTCTCTTCAGGTTGCAAATTAGTTTTTTCTGTTTAAAATAAAGTAAAGCAATGATGGAGTTGAAGTTATGTTGCACATTTTCAGTCAGTTTGGCTGGCTAACAGTCTGCCTAAACTACTAATCTTAATATTGTCAATTACCACTATAAGTCCATATTATATTTGAATAGTTTCAAAGACCATGTTGTTATTCTGAATCCTGATTTCAAACAGGCAAACTTATATTAATTAAGTTTCACAAAACATGTTTTTTTTTAATAAATTTTTATTATTACTTTTTAGGAGATATTACTGGTGGATGTTATAAATCCTAATGGCCCAATCAAATTGCCTGAAAATCTAAGCTCCTACAGTGTGCGGGAAATGTTACTCACTAGAAATATACCAGTAACAATAAATAATGATGACTAAATAGTATAATTTATTTTATTATTAACACTACATAATTTATTTTAATATTAAGCAACCTCTAAACATTACTTTTTTTTCTTAAGCTCTTTTAATGGGCTTTTTTATACCAGTTCTTCTATATTCACTTCTTTCTTTCAAATATTCTTCAGTACATAAACCTTTAAATTCATTATTTTGATACCAAGTTGAGAGACAGTCTTTTAAAGCAGAGTTCTCATTCCTGCATTTCACAACCATGAGCAGTGATGACTCCTTACAACACTTTTCAAATTCAAATACTTCTTTAGTACATTTTTGTGTTTTTGCTTTTTCCCTGATAAGTTTTGGTATTAATACCTCTACTTCTACTTTTCTGAGACTTCTATCTTCTGGATCACCTGTGAAGAATATAAGAAACTTATCACAATAAACACAAGTAAATTTTTAACAAAGGTATTCTATTCAAACAGTGAAATATATGCAATAATGATATTTGTAAATAATTCATTCAAATATTCAGCAGTGATAGTAGAAATCTTAAAACAATATCTATAAGATCCTCAATAATATATGGATTTCATTTAATGGCAGCCAAAATATGCACTGCAAGAGCCAAGATTATTGTCTTACAAGAAACATGAATTTTGCACCACAGTACTCATAATACATTGATGAAGGCTTCATTTACCACCAATACAAAAACTACATATTTGTAACTCAATATTAGCCTAACTAAGTTTTACTGAAATAATATATTGCAGAGGAGAGGCATTATGGATGGATCCAAAACATTCATATGCAAATGCATAACAATCAGATTCTCATTTAAATTATGCAATTTTAATAAACAAAATTATACGAAAATTGTTACCTAGTCCGTGCGGGCCTTTAGAAAAACTTTCTGGCAATACAGATTTGGTAGTCATGATTCGATTGAAGGCAGGCAAAGGCAAATGATAAATATGAATTTATCTTTGAAATGATCCTACCCAAAGGACCCATAGGTACCTAACTTAATCTTTATTAGTTTGACACTTTTTTTTTTTGGCATCACACACACTTTGTGTATTTTGTCAGTGTTAAGTTGAGAATTGCATTTTTTATTATTTTTACTTCTTGTCAAGTAAACGTTGACATTCAAACGGGAACTTGCGAAGTGACGTTGCGTTTTCATTTTATTTTTATTCAAAT
This sequence comes from Tethea ocularis, assembly GCA_963555595.1. NCBI lineage: Eukaryota > Metazoa > Arthropoda > Insecta > Lepidoptera > Drepanidae > Tethea > Tethea ocularis. Next base: position 5,996,864 of record OY741970.1, on the reverse strand, counting down.
ATTACGTTTTTTGCTTATTGCAGCTCAGTTATAGGTCGTATTTTTGTCAACATGTTATTGGCATAAAGTAAATAATATACTACGTGGCGACACAGAGGTGTAGCTATAAATTCATCTATGTATTCATTTTGCATTGAAATTAATATAGAAGTTATTTTTTATTACTTCCTTGGATTTACCACATATCATCTGGTAACACTGACATGAGGTTGCATTTTCGACGTAAGCTGTCATGTCAGTCAGCTCAGTAAATTCACTCACTTCCATCATTGAAATTTGGTATAGTTCTTTGTGGACCTACTATAACTTTCTGGTCATAATATAATTTGTATCGTTATAAGTTGATACGAAATACATATTTATTATATGTTTTAGTTAATGTTGTAAGTATACAAATTGTAAAGGGCATCCACAATTTTTCATTTTGCCGGAGTGCCGAGTTTTTTAATTCGTGGTTACTGTAATATTATGTTTAATTTTAGAGGATTGAAGTCTTAGTGTAAAAAATGGATCGTCTTCTGCGTCTTGGAGGAGGTATGGCAGGTTTGTCCCAGGCACCGCCACCTACAGACGCGCCGGCAGTCGACACCGCGGAACAGGTTTACATCTCATCACTGGCTCTCTTGAAAATGTTGAAGCATGGCCGTGCTGGTGTGCCTATGGAAGTTATGGGCCTTATGTTAGGTAAGCGTTGGTACAATTGTGATTATGGTGAAATAATACGTATATGAAGTCAAAACAGACAGGTTTTTTTGTGATGACAAAGCAACATTAGCTAAGAGTTTAACAAGTAGTTTGTGACAATGCGATTTTCAGGTGAATTTGTCGACGACTACACAGTTCGTGTGATAGATGTGTTTGCTATGCCCCAGACTGGTACTGGAGTATCAGTAGAAGCTGTTGATCCTGTCTTCCAAGCTAAAATGTTGGATATGCTAAAGCAGACTGGACGTCCTGAAATGGTTGTAGGATGGTAATACACTATTTATATCACAATCAGTTCAGTTACAATTGAATAGGCCCATTTTGACAAGAGGGTTGCTCTTGTCATCTTATAAATACATAAATTTCATATGCTTGTTTGCCAATTTTGTTGTTAAGCCATTAATAGTTACAATACAAATTAAAAATTATATTTATATTTCTGTCTCATATTACTCTAGATGGCATTATCATTACCTTAATGTTTTCTTCAGTCAACTAATACTGTATGAAATTAAACACAATTAAATCAATTATATTTCAGGTACCATTCACATCCTGGATTTGGTTGCTGGTTATCAGGTGTCGATATTAATACCCAGCAATCATTTGAAGCATTATCAGAGCGTGCTGTAGCTGTTGTAGTTGACCCCATTCAATCAGTAAAGGGCAAAGTGGTCATTGATGCATTCCGTTTAATCAACCCCAACATGATGGTGTTGGGACAGGAACCCAGGCAGACCACATCTAACTTGGGTCATTTACAAAAGCCATCAGTACAAGCTCTCATCCACGGCCTCAACCGTCACTACTACTCCATCAGCATAAACTACAGAAAGAACGAATTAGAGCAAAAAATGCTATTGAACCTTCACAAAAAGTCCTGGATGGATGGTCTTACCCTGTCAGATTACAAAGACCACTGTATAATTAATGAGACTACGGTAACAGATATGCTAGAGTTGGCTAAAAACTACAACAAAGCTTTAGAAGATGAGGAAAAAATGACACCTGAACAGCTAGCGATTAAGAATGTAGGTAAACAGGACCCCAAGAGGCATCTAGAGGAGAAAGTTGACGTTCTGATGTCAAATAACATAGTCCAGAATCTAGGAGCGATGCTTGACACTATGGTGTTCAAATGATCTTGGTATGAAAGTTTTTTTTCAGTTATGTGTTTAAGGCTATAGTAAAGTGGAAATAAATGAATCCAGTCTTACAGTATGTCCATTCATGGTATGATACATGTGTACTAATTTACTTAATACCTATTGATAAATAAAACAATTCTTTTTTTAAACCATATTGTATTGTTTCAATAGAACAGTCTCTGAGGAGCTATTTGCTGACGGATGTTTGCTAGCCTTTTTTCAACAGTTGGATAGTGCTTCAGATTAGCAAAATCTATGTCGAACATAGATGTTAGAGATTTTTGCGAATTCACGATATCTCTTATAATACGTTTCACTTTAATGAATGCTTCATTGGGTTTGTTTGTGTCAACCTGTAATATTAATGTTAATAAGTAATATTAGGTATATGTAGGGTTGCCAACTTTTTTTAGAAGAGATAGAGTATATCTGATTTTGAAGGAGGTAAATAAAGTGTACGGACTTACAAAAAAGAGTATCATTTATTTTGTACTTTTAAAATGGTATTTTTTAGCACATAACAATTTTTCATTGTTTTTAAAGGAATTGTATGAGTCCAAACATTCCAACTCTAAATTTATATATATCAAGAGCTCATTTTTGATCAGTTTCAATGAAGCTCTGTTTCTCTCTTCTCGCAACTTCACATTCATGACCGAAAAGACTCTTTCAGTAAATGCTGAAGTGGCGGGAACAGAGAGTATATAGCTAATATTTTTTTTTAAACAATCAAATTCTTCAGGATATTTCTTAAAAATAAATTGCCATTTTTTTGCAGTGGATTTTTGCATAAAATCTGTGTTATTAAACAATTCGGCTTTGAGTTCTTTTAAAATTATTACTTCTGAATATAAACTGTCCATGCGTATGTTTAGTCTTTGTAAATTAAGTTTTCCTTCTGTAATTTGTTCTAAATGATTACATTCAACATTAGTTTTTAAAGATATTGTATTTAGTGAATACAGCCAGTTATCAACAGGATTCGTTCGAATATGGTTTGGGGAATCGGCGATACCAACATATTAACAGTAAGTAGTAGACTTTTTTATTCTGACTGATTATGGGTTTTTGCATATTATTACAGACTGGCACTAGTTAAGTAAACATTGTGTAAAAAAGAGTATTTTAGCGTACTCTATTAGTGTTATAGATTATAGAGTACGCTTACATGATATAGAGGACAATACTCTATTTTAGAGTACGGTTGGCAACCCTAGGTATATGTAATATTATTTTCTATAATATTTATTATTATAATTGATATCCGTTTTGTAACACTTTTAACGTAAAGATGGATCATCCATAACGATCGCGAGTTATTATTATCTACGTTCATTGGAAAAATAATGTAGCTATAATTTTTTCCTGGCGGAATACGTTTTTAACGAATATTTTAACTACAAATAATTTGCAAAACAGTTTGTTACAATTTCCATTTTCTGTTAATTGTGTAGGTAGGTACTTACAGAATCACAAAAAAGCCCAGGTTGCTTAAGATGTATACCTTCGTATTCATCTCTTATGGTGGTTGTAACACATTCAAATGGCATCTATTGGAAACAATAAACTTAATTAATTAATGGAAATCTTAATAGGATTTTTAAAAACTTTCACATACCTTGCGATATAAGTCCATTTGACGAATCATGAAGTCTGGATCATCGATTTTTGTGTCGCGACGTGTTGCAATTTCAGCTGCAAATAAAATGCTTCGGCGTTATACATAATATAAAAATTGCAGGGTAAGTACTCGTACATACAACTTTTTCAACAACTGACTGTTGTTCTAGATCTTGTTTGCCCGTTGGTACCCGTTGTAGTTAAAAGTCATGTACAAAAACTCCATACCTTTCATATTAGTTATATGGAGGGTATGGATGGCAGGTTTCTTGCGGGTACTATAGTAACTACACACTTCATGCACCTAATGTTCCGTGTATTCTAATGGCCAAAGACTGGATACAGACAGCAGCAGATACCGCTACAGAGATATCTACAGCGTCTTTATTTGACTAGGCCTTAATTTATCTTACATGAGGAGCAAGCGATATCGCTGGTTTGTGCCACGCCAGTCTCTGTGAGGAAAGCGAACCAAAGATCCATGTCATCCTGGGAGCCTCCCGAGCCGCAGATCCGCTGTCCGCGCGCCGAACATGGCAGCCGCGTCCTGATTGATCGCTGGGCTTTATAAGCTTTGTCATCTGCTTTTGAATATTTTTAGGTATTTAATGTAATTTTTAGTAAGTTAAACTGAATACGAGGTAGATACTAACTATTACATACTGAAATTTTAATAATGATGTAGGTAACTATCCGCAGTATTCAATCACCCAAGGCAATAACCCAAACAAAACCTCCCTTCTGCGTCGACGTCAACCAGAAGGCTTAACATGTATTCTGGCGTAAGTCGTAACTAAAACTTACTTTCTTTTTCTTGATGTGGATCAACGAGCATACCCGATGGGTCAGTTTTATGAACGATATTTTCTGCTTCAGAATTATCTTGCGATGTAAACGTAACGGATTTTGATGACTTTGCGCTGTCTGAAACAGGTACACAAATTTACGTTTTTAACCGACTTCAAAAAAGAAGGAGGTTAACAATTCGTGGAATCTTTATTTTTTTTATGTATGTTATGTATGTAGGGTATTTTGGTATACTTTACAAGTGGTCCCATGGTCAGCAGGTTAGGATCCTCCACGCCATGCGGGCCACTGTTCTGTATCTATTCTGGGTGTAAAGTATTGAAGTTATGGAACTCTTATTAGCGCGATTCATTATACAATTTTATAAGGGGGAAATTAGTTCTATGTGAATTCTGCGAGAGGCGTTGTACCAATTCCCATAGACAAATGTCATAAGCGTTAACCAACGCTAATTCTTTATCTACGCTTGGGGTTAATGGTGATGATAGCGGACGACCTAGACGTAATGCATATTTGTACCTTTCCAAGTCGAAGACGCGTATCTGCTAAAATCAACACTTTTGGGTTGGGAAATACTTGAGTGTTTTTCTTGTTTCATTTTAGACGGTCGTACTTCGTTGGTTCTGTAATTACAGTTAAGATAATTTACAGGTAGGTATTCATTTAATTCTGGATAGTTAATTAAATGTTAGTTAGGTTCGTACCTACCTTTTTGACTGATATGAATTTTGACCATTTACGAAGCTAACGTATTCATCGCCGGTGCCTTGCGATTCTTTGTAAAGCGAGTATAGACTTGTATCATTTTGACTACCCTTATCTTGAACTCCCTTGAAAGCTTCTTCTAAAGAAGTGGCACTCTAATGAGATGTACAAAATTCTTTTACAATTAAACTTTGTTATACGGTCAGGTTTTAACTATAGTGACGGCACTGACTGTCCAAAACAATATATACAGGGAACGTCCTCTGAAGGTCGGAACCCTCGGTGCGTGAGTTGGATTCATATAGGCCGGCTTTATTTTTTTGTGTGTAACTTAAAAACAACTACTATAGTGTATTGATTATTCAAGTTTTGACGATTTAACTAACAGAAGCGAGGAGAGCAAGGAGATTGACGCCTCTTGCAAAGTCTTTGACAGCTTGGCGAGCGTCGCTGTCCATCATGAGAGAGCACTCAGACTCAATAACAAACTCACTTTTTTCTTTTTCATCCGGTAAGCACTGAAAAAGGATATTTTAAATGTAATCTGTAAGTAAGTATTTAAAATTCTTACCTACAGAATTGGTAGAACTAAAGCTGTGGAAGTGGGTAGACTACATCACTTAAAGAATCCAGGCCTATCAGACCGCTTAATAACCTAGCTATGTCGCTTACTACAATCACAGCTACATCTTATTGTAAAAATCTATGGGGAACACCGATGTTCTGCAATGGATGTAGATATATAAATCTTATCCCTTCTTATCCAATGCCACAGAATATCGGAATATATATACCAGGATGGTATCTCGAAGTTCTTAAATAACAAGTAAGTAATAGATAGAATTTTTACCAAAATAATTTCATTTAGAATCCCCGTGATAATAATTCGACCAGATAGCAAAACTTGCAGAGTAGATCTCTCTAAAGGTGTCTCCAGAGACATGCGATGCTTATTAGCCATGTTCCGAAACCTACATAATTAATTGTCATATAGAAACTGAATCATAAAATATTATAAAGCTATTATGATAATAAAGTGGTTATTATGAATATTAGCTCATAAAAATATAAACCAAAACTCGAAAAATAATTTAAACTTAAACAAATTTAGTAAAAAAAATCAATTTTTAGAAGTAGGTAAGTAAGTGATCACAACCACCTGATTGCTATTAGAAAATTCAATTTGTCGGTATACGTTGTTGGCTTCAATGAGGTTTTTAAGAGGGAGGACTGGGAAAAAATATCTATATCTACGCCACAAAACTCGCATGTAGGTATCTTTTTATTTTCTCATGATATGATTTATTTAGTGGACTTACACCTTGCGCTCTTGTTGTCTTTTAGCCAATTCTCGTTTATTGGAAGAGTATGTCAATATAAAATAAGGACGGCGGCCTCGTAATTTTAACATTAACGCTCCGAGTAAGTCCATGCTCACAACCGTTACTTTTCCATCGCTAATGAAGGCTTCTTCCCGACCTGAAAATATTCCATTATTAAATTAAAATAGGATTTTACATGGCTATTGATGATCGACTTGTAACTTTGTGAGGTATCTGACATTTCTTTGTAAGTAGGTAGAGATAAACTACGATAACATGGCGCGCCCCGCCAAATTACTATTTCAATGTGTGTAGTCACAACCTTACGAAAGAGTTTGTTTGTAAATGTAAGTATTCGTCCAGTAGCAGGTTTTCAGTATCTCACTTATTTACCAGATTTGTAGGTCAACTAATCATAACTAGCCGACCGCGCAAGATAACGCGGCGGACGTGTCACTGTCATAGAGTACCTACGTGTCGCGTGTCGTTTAGTAATTTTTCATATGCAGATGTTAGAGTGTTCAGTATACTGTACACTACAGTACTAAAATCTTCAAATTTTCGAGACGCGTTTAGGCCTAAAATCTACCGCTCTAGGTTCCACTCAGCCTGCTGGTAAATCCGCCACTGCTTTTCAATATTAATACCCCTGTGACAAATTAGGAAAACTGATTTGATTGAAACCTCCACCTTAAAATATTATCAATACAAACAATAGAAGCAAATACCGACAAATATATATTTATTTCAAATCAGTCTTACAATTTTAACGTATTTATGTATCTAAAGTCTAGATAACTATTGCGATTAGTTAGCATTTTTAAAATACTATCTAGCTACGTATTTAATTAGATCTTAATAATTACGTTTTTGCGCTACCCGCAATCGTGGAGATCCTTGGGGGAGGCCTTTGTCCAGCAGTGGACGTCTATCGGCTGATATGATGAATTACGTTTCTTCGTTACCCCCACAAAATAGCTAATTTACCTATCCCCAGGTTCGGAACCACTGACGTGTTAATCTCTACCTATTATATTTTTACGGCTGATTTTTATTAACGAAAACTTGGAACTCTGTCATTTTGACACCTTTTGGTAAATTTTATTTAGGTTAGGTTAGGAAAGTTGGATAAATGATTACACACGTACTAAGTCCATATGATTCACCATCCATTTCGCTGTACGTAAGGAACTCGCCCGCAAGTAAGTAATCGTCGAACTTGTTCCTAGTGACTTCTATATAGTGTCCAGGAGAGTGATATGGCGCGGTCGTATGCTGAATGCCTAGTTTTATGTGTGAGCTGCACTCAGCTGCCAGGCGGCGCGCTAGAGTACCTGCCATATTTAAACTAAATGCATAGCTATTTCAACAGGTATTGAGATTAATGCGTCAGTTATATATATAACTACCATACAATCCTATAGTTTACTACCATTCTTGTCGAAATCACATGTTGACACAGATACAACTGAGCTGCAATTAGCATCTTGAATGTATGTTTGCAACGAAACTACAAATATGAAAATAAATATTAACATTCAATCATTCACCATAAGACAGTGTTTACGTTGTTCGAACTAACAAGTACTTATGTGCACTCAATCTTCGTTTATTATTTAATAGGTATTAAAAAACAGGAACAACCTGTTAGGTAAATAACATTCGTACAACTTATAACATAAATAACATTCCCCAGCTTATATACATCTACTGTTGTAGGTACCTACTTTAGATCGTCATCATGTAATTCGTCGTTATTGTATTCGCCTTTTCTGTCTACTGAATAATGAATCAGATTTACCTTTGCCGACAGCTTCGTCGCCTACTAGAACAACAATGGGCACTTCAGTAGTGTCAGCGGGTGGAATGTATGGCGAAACTTGTGCTCTCGACAGTTGTTCTATATACAGTAGACGCAATAAGCGACGAGTAGAAAATGCTGAGACGTCCGGCGACATATCCATTTTTAGAGTACGCTAAAATGTGAATTTCATGCAGAAAGTTGAAACCATTGAATTGCACGGTGGAGGGTACTTTGTAGTACCCGCCTGGCTGGCTACCACCCTCAAGTTGAAAATCTGTCGCCAAGCATGTTTCGGTGTGTTCCGACAGCTGCATTTGAGAGCCAGTTCCTTTCTAATCTTTGTGTGCTTACCATCATCGGCCACATCATCACTGACTACGGTGAGATTGTGGTCAAACACAGGCCTATACATAGTAAAAAAAAAAATATATAAATCTCATATTGAATTGTGGTTAGTAGACTTTAAGGTTTTAAACAGACCTGTTCCACCGGATCAAGTTCTTGAGCGTCCAGATTGAGTAATATCGGAAACGTATTGACGACAACGTCTTTGTAACCTGGCGTTGAACAAAGAGGATTGGCGCGAAGGTCAAGTACAATCAGCCTCCGCATTTGTCTCATGTACACCGCAAGCTCGAGGAGTAAACCAAGCCGGTTGTTGCGGGCGTGTACCTCCCGAAGTCTACGCAATAGGTTTAGGTATAACAAAATTATTAGTATGAAAACTATTTCAAGCTATTATTATTTCAATTAAAATATCGTTGTAAAGTGCTCGTAGCTTAAAATTGTTTTAACATTTTGTAAATGGACTTAGATTTATTTCGTAGGCTTCGTAGCTCTTTCGTAGCACTAAGAAGAGTCAGTTATATTGCAGACCATTATAGTGAAAACTCGATAGACATGTAATATAATGTCAGTCAATCTTCGATGGTATTTTTCATCGGAAATGTTATTTACTAGCTTCTGCGCCGCGGTTTTACCCGCTTTCCGAAGCCGGAGCGTCGGCATTTCGAGGTTCGTCTACTCTAGAGTATCCAACCTAGACTCTACTTAGATAATCTTCTGTGTAAAATCATTTATTGGTATAAATATATTAATTACCTTATACAGCCCGAGAACATTTTCATGGACGTGAGGTTATTCTCATTAAGATTTAAAAATTCTAGATGGAAAAGTGTCCAGAGTCCGACTTGTGGACCAAATTCAAAGTTCGATATATTGTTATAGGACACGTCCAACCAAAGCAAGCGGAGGTTATTTAGATTCTCAAGGCGTTGAATATGATTAAAGGACAGGTCTAGACGGCGAAGGTATCTAAAATTGATAAACAGATATTAATAACAAGGATTATACTGAAGTAAATAAACAATTTCGAAAATGTCTTAGTGACAAAATGGAGCAAAATTTATTCAATAAAAATTATATGATAACTCTAAATTAAGTATAATAAAAATTACAGTCAACTATTTGATCAAGTAATAACCTTAATGATTCGAGGCCACTAATGCTCTTGATATTGTTGTGCGACAAATCCAGTATTGTAATAGACCAAAACGCACTCAAATCTCGTATACGTTTTACGGAGTTGTATTTGTAATGAACTTCAGTCAGGAACCATTGGGCTGGAACCGTAAAAAAGTTATAAAATCCTTGCAATAGAACGTCCAGAGTTGGTAATATTAAAAATATTTACGAGTGTCGTATTCCAAAACGGTGCCGAGCCTGTTGAATGCCACTGACAAAAATTGTAGATATGGCAGATAAGAGAGCACACTGATCACCGTTAATAAATTTGATGAGAGGTCCAGATATACCAAGTATTTATAATGCTGCAGCACATCAATGTTGTTAAGATGCTGTAAAAATACATAGAGATTAGTTGTATAATCATCATGTCAGCTGAAAGACGTCGACTTCTGGACAAAAGCCACTCCCAAACATCTCCACGTTGGCCGTACTTGCGCTACCCGCATCCAGTGGTTTCCCGCGACCCTCACAACCTTGTGGGGGGCCTAGAGAATACACTAGATATGTAACTTAAAAATTGGTCCCGTAATTTTTTTACGTCGTATATCCCATAAAATCCTGTAATATTTACCTTCGATGAAAGATCCAATTTTATGTAGACGAAATCTCCTAGTATAGGAGTACGTTTCAAATATGTGAGGCAAGCGGTGACCATATCTCTAGTTAGGACACCCCCTACTAATTCTGGTACATCTTCAATACGGCGTATACGAACATACGGCGAATATACGTCCGTATACAATTCTGGAAACGTGTAGAAGCATCCCCATAATTGATCTTCATTCATGAGGGATGTCACGTTTACGGGAAACTGAAAATTTTAATAATAAAAATGGAAACTTTACTTCCGGGGCTCTCCTACAAAACCGTGTGAAAAATGGTAACATTTTTAGAAAGCAAAGAAATTATGTCCAAATATCACCTTATTTTCCAGAAAATATTAAACAAAGGTCGGTAAAATATTTTTACCTCTGGGAAATATGGTCGGCGAGTGATGAAATGTGACCCTACTCAAAGGGACGAACATACATCAAATCGGGCGGTGGGGACATTGTTCCATTGCTACTTTTTAGCTCTACATCATCTCAAAAGATATGTAACGGCCCTTTTAGTACCTGCCTGTCTCAAATATTATAAGCCTCGGAGTTTTGTTGCCGTAAATATTTTATATAAAATTAAGATTCATGAATATTTTATTTGAAATTAGAGACATCGTTCACCTCCTAAGAAGTCGAAAATAATTTTATTATCATCATCTAACTAATAGCACAGTTTATTTTTTGTTACTACACTGGCTTTCAAAACTCAGTACACTTTTAATAAACTTACTAAAATAAAATGTCTCCTAAACTATAGAAGTGGGAGATAACAACCAATTTTTAAACTTACTAGCAAAAACTCAAACAACATTTATAGGTAAATATGTTTTATTTATATTTTAATAACTGATTTTATTGCCTCCTCCATTTGTGTACATCAACATGTATGTTTGTCCCGAGTCTGCGTGTAATTATCTATGTATGTATTTACAAAAAAGTTATAGGTATAATATATTATAGTATACCAGTTATCTTGTTTCTGTAGTACATACCTACAAGCTCTGCTTAGTTTAGGATTAGAAAACCGTTCGTGTAGAATGTCCCAGTGTCCCACCCAGGATATATATTTTTAATATGATATCTATGTGTAACGTGATGCCCAAGCGTCTATTTTATAGGCTACGTACGTACGGTAACGGTTTACCAGCAAGTCCAAGTGGGCCGTATGCTTATTTGCTGACTATGTGGTATGGAAAATAAAATAAAAGAAAATGCTTAATATCACTCAATCCGAGTCGGAACACCACCTAATAAATTCAAGACATATTACTTAAATGGCGTTGATAGAAAAGATAACGAGTAAATGAGAACAGTTTTTCAAAATTTGCTCGTTATATTACCGCCTTATATGTAGGTACATACTCTGTAGGTAATACGTAGAAAATGGTCTCACTTGTTCCACAAATAAATCCTCTTCACTTTTGTTGCGGAGCTCGGTGGGAACAAAATTCCTTATTGAATATTCCTTTGCTGGCAAACCGATACTTCGACGTCTTATGCTGTGACCTGAAAATATTAAAATTGTATTGGAATGAAATCTGTTTTAGCAGCAGTGAAAATTCGCATGACTTTTAGAATTAAATGTAAGTATTGATACATTAAGAGATATCGCCGCCCTAAACTATTCACTTCATGTTTAGAAGATACATTCAGGCTTCTCCAGAGGGGTATTTAAAGATTTGGGATTATAAGGCATCTTTAATTAATAAAGTTGTTACCCGATTGTTTAATTAATAATTATTATAACAACCTGAGTTGATGACTTGTAATGGGTGAGTGGACAAGTAATTAATCTTCGATACTTCTGCCCATATCTTGAAGAGGCTGCCCACGTGCATCCCATCTGTTGTGACAGCTGGAAATATTACTGATCGCTTGGCATCACTTCTACCATCGCGGCTAAAGACGGTATCGTTAAGTGAAATGGACTTTTTTAACGTGTCTAAGGTAATTTTTGTACTCATTGTGATAAATTTAAATTATAATTAGGTAGGTACGAAAATCTACAACGTTGAAAACACAGGTTGACAGCAAGTGACATACAGTTCCGCGGATTTGAAATTTACTTTGAATGTTTCAATAAAGTTGAGGTTAGATATGTTTTACATAACATGTACACGTTACCTATTAGGTAGTCATAACATCGTATATAATAATAATATTAATGATTGCTATATGTAGCAATTCTTAGGTAGCACTCATCACTGGAGTTACTATCCCTCATTGGTCTCACTCCATTCTGACCCACTAAAGCGTCAGCTGCCGAAGGTACGGCAGACACTTCGGTGCCTGAACTAACGGTCGTAGTAATTAGTTGGCGTGACATATAAAACGCACCGAACAGACGTGTTCATTTCATTTCAAAGTGTATCATCACGTAACCAGTAATATTAGAGTAGTGTACGAAAAAGTAATTTTAGAGTAGGTCGATAGATTATAAGAATGCGACCAACAAGGGGAAGTGACGACATGGTTAAAGTGACGGGTGAGATTCGCGATCCTAATAATAATTGACTCACAACAGAGTGAATGCAATGCCCATGGGCGCATTGAATGATGAATTTGTTCTAAGGACTCTTCTGTAGGAGAAACCTTTGAGTTTTCGTCTATGAAAAACTTTCCAGAGAAGGTTCATATGGTCATAGGTTTAGGTCCTGTATGCTACCAAATACCAAACGTGATACCGAAAATAATGAATGATATTTTAATTTATTTTTTATATGTTGTTGATATTCTGTCTACATAAACTATATTCCTATATATGCTAATGATACTATGATTATGAATATCGTCCTCTTGAATACAGAGTAAATAACATGTCATACAATACATGTCGTAAAAATATGCAAATGCAATTCACTTACCTACATTGCGTTTTAAGCAAGTTTTAAGCTATTGCATAGCTTCTATCGCGGGCCTTGAGCGTGGAGACCGAATCCAGAGATTCCGTAACGAAAATAACCTAACACTCCCACTCCGACCGGCACAGCGGTGATACTGTTTAGTTTTGCCATCTATCGATGAATAGCAGACCTTTTAATGACTTTTTGAAATATAACGCTTGTCTCTTTAGTTCAGCAACTCGTCTCTAGGTGGCATTGGTTGTATCGGACCACGCTCAAAAAGTGTAACTTGAAAAAAAAAACAAAAGAAAAAAATACTGCATAAGGTGCCTTGGGGTAATTCCGGATTTGGGTATATTCCGTAAGTTTCGAATAACTACCAAACGCCGTAATATTTTCACACTGGCAATATTGCTTGAGACGCCATTGTTATCGGCCTTGAGCCTCCAGTCACCGTTTGTCGCTGCTGCCGTTAGTGTGTGTGCAACGTCCCGTCGCGACAGACAAGTGATTTTCGCGCCTTTTTGGGTGAATCGCAATAACCCCAACACTCTTTTCTCGGAACCCCGGTAAGTTATTTAAATAATTGTTTGTGAGTATTATAGTTTATTGTTTTTTAATAATGATTTAGGGGAACACGAAGTCCTAATGATGATTTTTAGCTTTTTTCGGAAATACCCCATTGGGTTTATTCCGCTATAAATATTTTCGCAATTACCCCAAATTGTAATTTTCATAGTAATGTGCAGTGGTTCTCAAACTATGTAGGATAAAATAATACTTAGATATGACAGCCCCATTTTGCTTTTCCGTATTCAATTGTAGGTACGAATGGTAAATCAATTCTATCTGTCTGTGTTGTTTTTTCTTTACACCTACTTACACATACCTACATCTACCTACACCTATCTGCCCCTACTTACCTACACCTACCTACCTACACCTATCTACACACACCTACCTACCTACACCTATCTGCCCCTACCTACCTACACCTACCTACCTATACCTACCTACCTACACCTACCTACTTAGAACTTATACTATACTAGTAGTTCCGCAGCAGAATTAGGCGTTCGTTAAGTTTTCTTAAATTTTCTAATTTTCCGCGTAACGTTTTTTTTCTTACATTAAAACCTTCTCCTGACAATAACAAACACAATAAAAAAGAATTATCGAAATCGGTCCAGCCGTTCACGCGTGATGCCGTGATTGAAATAAAAATGAATCCCTAATTAAGGGAATTAATAATATATATAATAATTCCCTTAATTAGGGATTCATTTTTATTTCAATAGATTCGATTTGGATTTTCAATAAATGGGGATTCAACATTGTATGTATGTGTACGTATTTAAAATCATGTAATAATAATTAAAAAAAAAAATTTTTTTTCAGGTTCACTATGCCTCGAACGTACGTTAGAAAAAAGTTAAAAAGTTACACGTCACAAGATCTGGCTACAGCCGTTGAAAAGGTTAAAAGTGGAGAGCTCACCCAATATAGAGCAGCCCAAACTTACAACATTCCGTTGACGACTATCAACGAGCACGTCAAAAACGTTAGAAGTAATATTAATGCTGGAAGACCAACTGCTCTATTATTAGAGGATGAAAAAAAAATAGCCGAAACGATCGTCGTTATGGAAAAATGGGGTTTTGGACTGTCGAGATTTGAAATCATCGAACTTGTGGCTGAATACGTGCGGGTAAATAATATACAGACACCTTTTAAAAATAATACCCCAGGCCCAGATTGGTTCATAAATTTTCGCAAAAGACATCGACTCTCAATTAAGAAAGCACAACCGGTAGAATTTGTGCGAAAAAAAATGACTGACCCATTCATAATTTCTGAATATTATGACTTACTAAAAAATACCTTAACTGAGTTAAATCTATTTGAAGGCCCCCAATTCATATGGAACTTAGACGAGACGTCGTTGAGCCTGGATCCAACCAGAACCAAAGTGGTTGGAAAAGTTAATAAACCTTGTGCTAGGACCACCCAAGGCAGTGGAAAGGAAAACATCACAGTATTGGCAGGTGCAAGTGCTAGCGGTAAGAAGTTACCGCCGTTGATCATCTACAAAGGGAAATATGTTTGGGATACGTGGATGACTGATCTAAACAGTGACGAATATGATTTCGAAATCACATATGCTGCTAGTAAGAAGGGTTGGATGGAAACAGACATCTTCTACAATTACATGGAAAAAGTTCTCATCCCAAGCCTAGGCGAAGAGCGACCGGTCCTTATTATTTACGACGGTCATTCGACCCATGTTGATGTCAGAGTTGTAGAGCTGGCAATTAGCAATCGAATCACAATACTTAAGCTCCCACCCCACACATCCCACTTGTTGCAGCCTCTTGATATATCAGTGTTCAAGTCGTTCAAAATGATATGGGATGCAAAATTAGTTGATTGGCAGCGTAAAAATATCGGAACAAAAATGCCAAAAAAAATGTTTGCTCAAACGTTAGCAGATACTTGGCAACAAACTAGCCCTGAAATAATCAAGAGTGGTTTTAAAAAAGCTGGGATCTACCCTTTCAACGATAAAGTAATACCCGTGGATATATATGATCCAGAGACTTACAAACGATACCAAAAAATGGTAAAAGAAAGAGATGCACTAGTGCACCTGAAGATCCCTAAGACGCTAAAGCAAATATGCATTGACATATTTAACAAACAGCTTTCAAAGGCTGATTGTTTTGAAAAATCAATGACCGATGAAGTTACCTCATTGTCTTTAATGTCTAAGTTCGATACTCAAAATTTGAGTTTTGTAGCTAAACATCCAGCCGAATTACCGATATGTCTACAAGATAAGGCTATTCAAAGTCAGACACAAAATTCCCCGAAAGTGAATATCATCTCAAATATAATTATTAAAGAAGCATCTGTACCCACACAAAACCCCGTTCAAATTCAATCACAAAGAATATCCACATTTGAAGAGTTGGTGTTACGTAAAATTCAACAGGACAAAAAAGAAATTAATTCTACAAAAAAGAAACGTATCTGTAAAGGCGCTGAGGTGATAACTGCAGCTGTTGGCAAAAGCATTTTAGAAATGGAAATAACTAAAAAAACAAAAACTATAACGAAAACCAAGACTACTAAGAATAATAAAAAAAAGGTAACAAAAGTAATTAAGAAAAATGATAAAGAAACAGAACAAGCTGGCCCTTCAGGCATACACAAGAAGAATAAACGAAAACGCCCACCATCAAGTAATAGCACAACTAGTATATCTGACATAATAAGCGAACACAGTGATTCTGATATTATTGATTATGATGACTTTGATAACTTTGATGACCTTTTCGACAACTACTGTGACGATGAAGAACCAAAGACACAAAAATATATAAAACATAGACAGGGAATTAAACAATGTAAAAAATCTGAAGAAAATCATATTATGCCTGAAGAACCTCCATGTGCTAAATCTTCTAAGGGAAAAGGCAGAGGGAAAAGAAGTAAAGGCAAAGAAAATGAAAGTAGTATAATAAACGTATCAGAGGCAGATAAAAAAGACAGAGAAGAAAAAGAAGTAACAAAGGAACTTCAAAAAGAAGAAGTACTCAAACTTCATGACACTGTGTTAGTGAGATACTTAATAAGAAAAATTTGGAAATACTTCATTGGATTTATTGAAGATATAAAATACAGCCAAGAAGAAACGTACTACAGAGTACTTTTTTTAAAAACTACGAGACACCAGCAGCTACTAAACTTTATACTCACGAAAAAGAAAGATATTGACGAGGTCCCTAAGTCATCAATTGTGAAGAAAATAGATATTCAAAGAAGCATTGATAATGACAAATTATATTATTTATGTAATGAAGAAGACGCAATTTATTTTTAAGAATTTATCGCATATTTTATGTTCAAAATTTTAATAACGTTAAAATCGTTTATGCAAACACAACATTATAACTACAAAGTTGAATCTCTTTTTTCTGGTGCCTTGTGCATTAAGTTTCTATATTACTTTTTTTATATGTATAAGAATATTTTAGTGGTAAAATAACAAATACCTAACCCAAATCCATCTAATAAGACTGCAATTGTGATTTATAATTTATTAAATAAGTTTCGATATTTAATTTATGAAAATACTATTTTTCATAAAATGTTTATTAGTTTCTAGGTAAGGGTTTGCTAATTTAACTATATACAAAAATTGTAGATCTAGTTTGCTATTTAAAAAAACCAACAAGACGCAATATATTGTACAATATCTAATTAATTTAAATATAATTCGATATTATTGACAAAATGAAAAAAAAATAACGAAAACTACACATTTTTATAGAGATACCTAATAAGACTGCAATTGTGATTTTTTATTTCTTAAGTTTTGTTACATACTTTGTGATTTATGAAAACATTATATATCAGAAAATGTTTTACGTAAGCATAAGGGTTTGCTGATTTAATTACAACCCTCGTAGATTTAGTTTGGTGTGTTACAAAAAAAAATTGTGATTTTATTTAAGTGCCTACTTATGTTCCTTTTGCTTAAAGTGAGGCCAAATTACCACTTAAGTATTGTGATCTTGTTATTATGCTTAAGATTTTTAGTATAAACAAAAAAAAATACATACCTTACATACATACATACTTAATTAAATTCGTTTTTATAACATTTTTTTTTTTTATCTACCTACTCTCATATCGTAATGTTCTTATTATGAAATCAAAATCAGTACTTTAATGACCCACTTTAGGCACACCCGTGTATAATGATTCATTATAGTACAGTTGTGTTCCCAAGATAATAAAATAACTTTTTTTCTATTAAAGTACACTTTGGACGTATCAATAGTATAATCAATCAGTATCAATTCAATTTTAGATGCAAATTTACTTTATGACGTGACGAATTTTTAACTTAAACTTTAGAGGTAAAAATTTTTGGGAGTTGGCAACACGGATTTGATTATGATTATTGTGTTCGTTTATTTTATTGTTTTTGCCTAAATATACATTTTGACCAAAAATGTCACACAACATTTTTTTTTGGAAAATTGCAAAAAAAAAAATTTTTTTTTACCTTTAATTTACATTATTTATATGAGTTTAGATAAAGTACTGTATGATACTGCACATAATTAGGTATTAAAAACTCGTGTGATACGATTAAGAACCTGGCCTACGGCTCGGTACTTAAACTCACACTCGTATTTAATAACCCCTATTATGCAACAGTATCATAAACTACTATTACGTACCTATCGTATTTTGTTTTTAATCTGAAATGTTGAGAACCATTACCTCTTACCGGGGTAAATCCGAAGTAATAATGGTGAAATAACTGTTTTAGTGAAACTACTAACAAAATTAACAATATTATGAGTAAGGGGCTATTACGATTGAAAAATAAACATAAACCATCGGTCCATGTGTAATAAGATCAAATTTTAAACTACGTCGGAGTTACCCAGGCTTATTTCGTATTTCCCCCAATTCCCTAAAATTCGAGTTAATAATTAAAATATCTTTTTAAATAAAATCTAACAACATATTTGTATATCTAATGAACGTTAATCATAAATCTATTCAAAAATTTCGAAGGGAGAAGAAAAAATTGGCAATAAATATAAAAATACATTGATTTTTTAACCGAAATACAGTATATATACTCAACTCATCAAAAATCCTGTCGTAATTACCCCAATGCACCTTAAATAAAATAAATAAATAATTATAATAGGGGATCGGACAACTTTTCACAAAGTGTTTGAAACTAATTAGAGTGGTTATTAAATACCCTATAAAATAATATTTTATTTAAATAAAGGCTTTAAATATACTTAAATTACATATAAAAGTTGAATGCATAAAAATGCCGCGAAAACGCTCTCATCTGTCACTTTAGGCCGCGTGACGTAATTTGTTTGGAAACAAACATCAATCAAACCAAAGAGTATGTAACCGCTACTGAATCAAACAACCAAGTATAAGTTATCTACTGAATTTTAAAAGATTATGTGAAGTTTAGTCACGTTTATAATGGAAAAAAATATCGTTGGTGTGCAGCACCTCTGTGTAAGAATACTTCCGTTCTAGTTACTGCTCCAGATAAAAAAATATTCATTGATGTATAAGAAAATCGAATATACGGAAGTATACTAGCTGTACTTAGCGAAACGAAAATGCGAAGGAAAGTTTTTACTTTTGCAAAATTGAGTAATGATGCTCATAAAACTAAGCAGATTGTATGTTTAAGGATATACATTGAAAAAGTCATTAGAAGGATCCGGGAGATTTCTAAAAAAAAAATACATGTGCTAGATGATTGTGGGCGAAGCTTGTGGTTCCTAGTTGATTTATTTTAGGAATTTGTTGGTCGGTTATTTTACAATATTCTTGGACTCGGTAATTTTACTTGTGTTAATTACTAACAAAAATAAGTTGCTATTAGCAAATTATCATATTGATGTAGATGTTGCGTTACACATTATTATGTTATCTGAGATTGTAAGTCTTAAACATTTATTTCACATTACTTGTACTATTAAGTATTCTGTGACATTACAAAAAGAAATTATAAATAGCATGTGCTCTTATCAACTTGCAAGATTCAATAACTAGTATTATTCAATGAAAAAGTACCTACCTATTTTTTTACATATTAAGACATTAAAGATTAAAATAAAATAAAACCATTCATATCATCGCAATTTGTTTTATTTTGTACTTTCATGTAGAATAGTACATACATAGATTTTACAAAACTTATTTGTACTCGAAATACCTATAGTGCTTAGCTAAAGTTTCATGATACTTAGTACATTTCAACATTTGGTAGCCTCAAAGTTTCTGTCAGCGACACAAAAATAATAGTTTCTTAAAGTGTGAACCCACATAAGAAAAGCAACAGCATGTTTACAACCTCCTGTTAAAGCAGCACAATAATGACACTGAACGCTTAGATTTTTCCCTTCTTTTCATCAGCTACTTATAGTCACAGCATACGATTTTGAACGGACTTTGTGTTCTGGGCAAAACATGCATTTGATAGTACCTACTATATACCTACGAATTTTCTCGAAGCTGTACGTATCCTATAGCATCATCACCGTAACTATCTCGCCGATCTGAAAAGACGTAAACATTATTAACATAACTCACACTTGTAAGTTAGGTATGTTCTCTTTGATTTTCTTTCGTAGTAAATTTACTTAGTATGCGGAATAAATAATGACTAGATGAAATTCGTACACAGATGTTTTCACATTTCTAAATTCAGCAGCACAATAGTCCGGATTAGTGGCAAAGAAATTTCCTACCATTAGAATGTCCACTCTTGGAAGATTTCGGTTGTCGGCTTTTGTATATCCAGGTTCCATAAGTCATAAGAATCACATACAAATTCACAAAATTGATGAGATTTTAGAGTTTGTATCCAAACGTATGACGTAAAGCGTTGTGATTGGTGTTTCGTTCAAGGTGGCGGACTGTTAAATAATATTGCAACTTATTAATTTTATTTGTTGATTTAAAAATATAAAACATTATTATTTTACAAAAATACTCATTGAATGGTCATTTTATTTAATTAACATTATTTCTAACTACAATTAAGATTTTTTTGTGATACCTGTACGATCCCCTATTGCATAAGTTGATAAAAACAGCTATGCAATAGCTTTATCGCGGAAGTCTCCGAGTGCCACACGTCTTATTTTTTTAATGAAATACCTCTAAAAATACTATCCAAATCTGAATAATATAGTGGAAATAGGCTCGAAAAGTGTGTATGGGCAATTCACCTTCCGCCATCCTCTTAAAATGTTATAGTATATTTTGTAAAAGCGGGTAAATCGCGGGGCAAATATTAGTAATAATAATAAATAATAACATCCTGGGACATTTTTCTATTTAACTTATTAGTAGCTAATAAGTTAAATAGAAAATGTAGATTGCGGTTGGTAAATTTTACAAATGCTGAGAGGTAAGTAGTCAGCGATCGCAACTATGTATCTATCTACTTGAAGTTTCGATTCATTGCTCCCAGAGGATTTGTCTTGGGAACAAACGTCTACATGCTGTAGCTTTAAGCCACTTATTTGATATATAGTTTAGTTACTGCTCAGCCAGCAGTAGTTCAGTTAACTGCTATTTCCAGTGAGCTTATGTAAGTATTGAACTCGCTGAATAACTTTATAAATTTGAATAAGTTAAATTGTTTTAGTTCTTTATCAGTCAAAACTTTAGCATGAACTTATAGACTAAGTGTAAGTATTATTACCGCTCTCCACTTATTCTTGATTTAAAGCAAAGTATGTGTACTTATAATAATGGGCAAGATTGGTCATGTGTTATAAAATCCTACCTATAAGTACACTGGTTTTAAATCTCGTTGAAAAAAAAATTCCTATCTGTTAAAATAAAGAAAGTTGTGTTTGAATTTGCAAAAATATTGTTATCAAACTTATTTGAGATTGTGCACAGGTGACAAAGGAGGCAATTGAATTGTGAAACTTTCAAATTCGAGCTGTATTTATGTTGAAACATCAAAGAATAACAAAGTGTCATAATTCAAAGTTATCTAAGAGGTGTTTTGAAAAAAATATGAAGCATCTCACGCCACGTTTCTTTCTAAGAAAAATTGTCAAGCTTCGCCAGCGCGGTGGGTGGTGTTCACTTCACTCCCTAGCTTCGTAATAAAAGCTTCAATTTGCATATTTATGTTTAAAGGTACCTACGTCGTTTTAATTTACATAAATGCAATTACTAATCTATTTGACAAAGTTATCAGTGTTTATTTATAAAGTAACGAATTCTTAAAAATTTAGTAGTTCTCATTTAGTACTTAACTGATAATCATAAATGGTAATTAACGTAGCCTATCTAATTAAATGAATGTAATAAATATAAATAATATTTTTAATAATAGTCACATAAATGAGTTATTTAGGAAGATATATAACAAATACTGAAATGAATTATATCGTAGAGTTACCTACTAACAAAGTTGTAGCTACATATAAATTATTTCTATCTTTGGGGTGAATCAGAAAATAAGATCTTATTAAAAATGCTCAGCTGGAAACAATACCTACTACAAATTAGAGGGTGAACGATAAATGTTATTAGTAAAAAGAGAGTCTATTATTTCTTCCGCCAAAAATGTCTTTCAAATTATCGTTTAGGTATCGTTTTACATCACGATCGTACACAATATTTAAAGTCTATTCAGATTTCAAGGCATTTTATTTACCTAATTATAATGTTTTGAAAAATTCTAGAGTAACTTGTCTATTTCTATATTATGTAATCGCATATAATATCTAGTAGGTATATAAGTACATAGTGAATTTATAATTTGGCCTAGATAAACGCGATAGCGGTTTAACTATATTGCTGCTAGCACTGTTTTGTGAACAATGAACATTGATCGAATATGCAGAAATTACATCCATTTGATACTATTTCTCTATCATTGGAAATATACTCGATCTAGTTGTTTATGTTTATTTGTTAGTATCTCCGGAAACTATTCCGAAAATCTTTTCACTAATAAGTACGAAGTTACATTATTACTTTATTTTTACGCTAGGATATGGGGGTGAACCGGCAGGAGACATGAATCGTTCGTTACAAATTATTTATTTGTTCAATCACTAATAATTACATAGGTTAGAGGTTCTCAATTCGACTGTTTTTTTTTGGTATGCGATTACTCCACCACATGTGAACCGATTTTGAAAAGAATATACCCCTGAGGTGGTCCCATTGTTACCAAGTCTCACACAGGATCTGTTAATGGAAATGGAAAATAACTAAAAATAAAACCTAAAAAAAGAAAACCTTTAAAAACACAAAAAAGAATAAAATAATAACTAGGTATGTAGGATCTCTAATCTGACAGTTTAGAAGTCAGTGAAAAATATCTGCGTTACCATGATATTTTCCATGAAACAATGGGAACACGAGCTACACTTTCGCTGACAACAAAACTGTCAGATTAGAGTTCCTAAATAGTCTAAATTATATTATTATTTACTTTTTTATGTTCTCTTTTTGTTAAAAGTAATTTATTTACTTTTTCGAAGTTTTCGAACAGTGTAAGCGCCTGTTGGTGCCGGCACACATTAAGTCGCTTAATTAGGAAAGGTCTGAAGTTGAAATCTTGAAACTGGTCAAAGGGCCGTTATAATTTGAAATTTCCGGTTCTTTATACTCACAAAGGGGCTAAATCCATTCAACTGAAAAAAAATGCATTGATGTTGAAAATTACATGATTTTGACATAAGAGAGTCTTATGCTGGCATGCTACTTTAACGTACGCTAGTACTATTATCTATTCTGTGCTTTAACATGTAGATTGTAAGTGATTCGCTACTCTGATACTAACTAAAACCGTGTGAAGAATATCCCTGTATCCCGGGATGTAAAATATTAAATATGGATTATTTTATTTATTATACAGAAAAAAATAACCTCATTAGGTAAGTACCGCCATTGTAAATATTTTTCTTGAAAAGCTCTTTATGTTATTGAGTGTTCATTAATCAAACTTTAGCAGCGACACTTAGCTATTGTCCGGCATGAATTTAGGATGCTGCATTATTATTAACGGGCGTGTACAACAAGAGCCAGCTGGAGTGATTAATGATACCATCGAAGCCACTTGTGAAATGGCGCTTAGGTACCTCGAGAATCTCTAATGCTGCATGAAATTTAGAATGCACTGATATTGTTACTTATCAAGTAAAATTATATTGCAATGTTGGTTATATTTTCGATCGTCCACACAACGGTCAGTCGAACGATAGTATTGCAGACCACAGGGTGTGGAATGAGCTCCTATTACTATTTTTTCTCGGGTCTATGATATGGGCATTTTCAAAAAGTGCTTAAAAGGAGCTCTTTAAAATTAATATATCTGGAAATTGAAAATTTTCCTATTGAATTTGGAACCTACTCTATGATGCACTTTTGGTTTATTCTATAGTCAAAATACTGCGAACTCTCATATAATGAATTTAGAATTATGTAAGATTAAAAAAAATATGATAGAGTCTGTTCCATTTCAATCTGAAACGTCCTTCAACCCTTGTCAGGCTTTCCCTTTCATTGTATTGTATTACTAATTATTTCCCCTTTATACGAATAGGTAGGGACCTGCACCTATTATTAATATTTTAATGAATGGTATCGTTGATCGAAATTTTGAAATGGCGTCATATCCATCATCCGCCTACATCGCGATCTGGTGAATTAAGGCCGCCAAAATTGCAAGTCTGCATTGAATCGAAATTTATTTATTTATTTATTTTTTTTGAGAAATCAACAGCGATACATTAAGAAGAAGCATACAGAGAATAAAGAAGAAATAAGGCCAATTATAGATTACTAAAAATAAAAGGCAGCAGAAGCGTTGATGTTACCTACTACATAAGTAACATGATTCTTTCTTGAAATTTGACTGCTAACGACACCCACCCTATATTCCCCCTGAAAGCTATATATTCATTCAGTATCTGTGGGGCTCAACTTACTCAAAGTTATATTATAGCACTGATCCTTTGCTAACTTTGCACCGACCTTTTATAGGATATTCACATATGAACATGGGAATCTATTGAAACTATAGATTTCATCGATAGATGATTGATGATACATACCGTAAAGTATTTCAAGTTATTTCTAAGAAAAATATGCATGTATGGTATAATAGTATTAAAGGTAAACCTAGGTAATTTCAATGGGATTCTTTGTTCCTATACTAAATTCCAATTTGATGTAAAGATATTAATGAGATATACCTCATATTCAATATCATATTCAAAATGGATTGCAAGAAACCGGTTCTCTTGATAAGTGGTACCCACTCGTATGGTCATGTGCAACATCAGGGAGATTTTGAAGAGTCCCTATATCGTAGGACTGCAGGATAATCGTAATAGGGAGGTCATTCCATACCATAATGGCTCGAGGACAACAGGATGAGGTAACTATCGCCGGCTAAAGGTACGGTAGAGACGACTAGAATTTTGTCTTAGAATGCCATAAAACTATGGATTCTGGACTTTCTCACTGGAAGTTTGAATCATAAAGTTATAAAGCATAAATGTAAGGATTACACAAATGTGTTTTGTGCTTATTTGCGTTTAACTTTATATCTCGAAGGGATTCTCCATTTTCCTTCCTATAAGTGAAAGTCAAAAGTAAGTTGTTGATTGAAAGATGTTCGGTGTCGTATGTCTAGCAAGGGGATAGTTGTTTGTGGAATAATATTTATTTTCAGGCGCGCTATGTAGCATTTAATATTGACGGGAGGCGACATCAAAAATTCCTACGGTTTCCAATTTCAACTGCATTTGTGGATTTTATTTGTCATTCCAATTTCCTAGGATCATAGCAATAGCCAGTGGGCGAGTCAGCGAGGACACGGTTTATAATACCCACGAAATTGAACTATGTTTTTTAATAAATCTACCATTTTATGGCGCCGCTATTTCCTCTATTTCAATCGAGCGAAAGTGGAAAAGTTTATCGGCGAGATAGTTAAGCTAGGTAGGTACCTACCAACAAGTTTTTCTATGTTGTAGATATTTTTTTTATCTTCATATTTATTCATGAAATATCCTATAATGAGATTATGAAACAACATATGGTTATATTTTAACAACAAATGATGGAACATTGGATTTAATCTAAATCTAAAAATGTTGTTTCATAATCTCATTATACCTATATATATGCGTTGTAATATGCGTCCCGCGTTCCTGGTATATAGAGTAACTTTTAGCACTCCAGAATAATGTGGCTTCCTATTAGTGAAATAATTTTCTGAACTGGGTCAGTAGTTCCGAATGATCTATAATGATATTGATAGGATCGTCCTAAATAAAAAAAAAAAACTTTATCCTCATACACCCCGAAACACTCTCCCACAAAACACACAAATTTCCTAGGTATTACTTTGCCCTTCCACTCTGTAAATATTTGTTTAATTTATAGGTATAGAGTAAATCCTTAATTGGCAGTACCTAAATTGTAACTAAGATTAATTATAAAATCGTTATAAGTGGCGTTTTGTTGACCTTTCTTTTCGATTCCCAAGTGACTGACCATGAAGTAAGTTGTCATTACTTACATATAAGTATAGAATCAATTATACAGATTTATCCACTGATAATGATTGATTGTGGTTTTCGACAGAGGCGCTCGTCGCTCGATGCTCAACACGAGCATGTGTAGAAACAGGAAAATACACATTAGTTACATGTCTTGTACAAGTACCAATTTAGGAATACTATAGATACCTACATAATACAAATTAATATACAAGAAAAATATTATTTGGATCGTGAATAGATTACGTATCAGAATTTAGTGAAATCAGATTCAATTCAGTCCGTGATACTGGACTTCTGAGGTTGATGTTTCCTACGGAAATTCATGGTACACACGGCCGCACAGATCAAGCTACACATTGCGGTTGTAATAGGCGCTATTTTGTAACAAAAATGTGTAGCTTAATCTGTGGCCGTGTGTACCTAATTGTAATTTATCATACCGTTTTCTAGTCGGTGAACCTAAATATTACAATTTTTCGTCACTCGTCCTACGACTATCATTGAATAGACTAAATTTACGAAATTCTGACCGTTTCCCATTTGATCAGCTTACTGCATTATTTACATGGCAGATGTATCCAAAATAAGAACAAAAAAAATCGGCCCGATTATCGGTCTTACAAAAAGTCTGACGTAGGCGGGCACCATTAATCCAACGATATTGACGCTGGTTGTTTGTTTGAGGCTGAAATAGGTACGATTCAGGCTTGTTGATTGCTAATTTTTTGACTTGCAAAATAAAAACGATACAATTTAATGTCTCCGGACAAATTAACGCTACCTTCCTTCCTATAGAAAGGTAGCTAAAAAAATAATGTTTGATGAGAATAAAAAAAAACATCCATCTGTTCTATGGCTATCTTTAACTTGGACAAGAGAATTTAATTATTTTGCCGGAAAATGATACTCTACGTGAGGAGTAAAAAATCAGGGTAGTAGGTATGTGGTTGTTCCATCGTCCCGTAGTTAAACCATTCACCCGTTCTATTATTATAAAGAAGCGACATAATGCGTTCACGTCACAACAGGCTCCCGTTCCATGAACAAACAAAGGCTTTTTATAACTTTTTCGTGGTTAATTTGCAGTGGTGGGGAACAAAGCTCGTGAAGTGCGACGGGGTACTCCTTTATCCGTAGTTATTATGGGTTCAAACAGAGGGGACGCGCGGTGACACATCGTAATTTTTCCTCATTGAAATATGATGTAGCCAATTACACCAGATGTAATATAGAGTCGCATTTCAGTTTATTTACTATCCCTGTAAAAACTTATGAAACTGAACTTAATAATGTTAAATCCTTCGATTATTTACCTGGTTAAATCTAGCATTGTATATAGCAAGTAGCAAGGATTTTAACTATATATATATGAAAAGAGGTTATAATTTAACATAACTTTTGTCGTAACGTTTTCTGAGTGAACAAGGAGGATTCAATTCAATTAAAATTGCATCTAAAGATGCTGACTAGCTTTCCGCCCCGCTATTTCACATCGATTTAACATCGTTTGTGTAGGTACTAAAGTGGTTATTAATGCAGAAGTACGAAAAACTGGTTTAAAAAGATTTTCTATGTACCTACAAGTAAATAAAAAAAAAACTTATTTATGTCATAGGTATATCTGCAAAAGAAAGGAGGAGGAATAATAGCATCATTCCGAATATGAAATTGCCACCATGTGCTATATGGAACGGATTTAACAATATTTATAACTGCTTTATTTTATGTATGAAACGAAATAAGTATAATAAAATGAAGTGGCATCTAACAAGTATCTCGTTTTGTTTGAATGAAGAAATATAGGTACCTAGTATCTGGAGGCCTCTCTCGGTTTAACCGTTATATGGGTTTTGTGATCGTGATTCGGATCGTAATACGTGAATGAATAAATTGAATATTTACAAAATAATAGGTACATGTAGGTATTATTTCTATGATATAGTCTGAGTTGATATTTCTGCATAATTAAGATATTGACTGGACCATCTGGATCGTCCGCCTGCTTGTCAACCTGTTACTGTCATAAAAACATAAAAAAAGAATATTCACTACAATAACTAATCAAACTAATGAATTGCTTTTACCCTGATGTATGAGCATGTTGTATGTAGGTATGTCGACATGTTATCGTTAGCATTACATTATTACAATTTATATAGCAATATTATTACCATTAAGAAATGAATGTTATGGAACGTTGTTCCTATCATTATGAATCGGTATTCATAATTGAATTGCTCACGAGGCAAGTAAACGCCATGACGCCGCCAACCATACGCGTTAATACTTTTGTGCAAGCGGATGAGAAGCCATTCATAGACCCGTTGTCGAAGATCTTTATTGTGTGCGAATTAGCTCTAGGCCTCAACAGGTTGCCTCTACTCGGTGAAGTGAGAATCATTTACATCGCATTAGCAGTGATATACTCGTTACTTCTGAAAACTGCAATAGGCTACACCACGTATGTAGCAAGAAACATTGCTAGCGTGGTTGCAGTCATAAATATTATGGAATACGGATTCTGTATCGCATTTAGTTTCATTTCTTGGAAAAGGATGCTGCGCTACTACAGCGAGCTGAATAAATTTGACGTAGAGGTCGGTTGCAGACCAAAGATTGCACAGGGATCGATAAAAAATATCATACAAATGTGCATTACTATTATATTTATCGTAGTTCTGATTTTTCTACCTTATGAGGTCGTAATATTCAAAGAGGTCTTTGTACAACTGATACCTGTGAACATAATCCATATCTTAGAAGTGCATTACTACGGACATATTCTAAACCTTTTGACGCCAAGGTTGAGTTTGATTAACCACTACATGGAGTCATCGTTGTCTAATATTGAAGTAACAAATATTATCAAACTAAAGGATTATTTATTTTTCAAAAATCACGGAAAAAATAACAGTGAAATGAAAAAAATGATGGACCTCTATCATATTATCATTCAAGCATATAATTTATTGATAGAAGCTATTAAATGGCAGGTAGAGAATATTACACCCACAATCTTCTGAGATACAATAAGTTAAAATGAATAAAGCTCATGAAGCGGCAGGTACTTAAATGCTGTTTATTTTTCAGTTGCTGGTAATTATCATCACATCATTTATCACTGTTTTATGTTATTGCTATCACTATTCGCTGTCCATCATTCGAGGAGGCGTGAGTAAACTTTTTTGTAATTTATTTTTTGGCATACATTTACATTATAATATGGCATAATATGTCTTTATGTTGTAGAATCCTTTATCGTTTGCTGTATCAGACTTGGGGCTAACTCTCGTGATGATGTTGCCATTGTTTGCACCTTGTTTGTTCGGGGATCGTGTTCACAATGAAGTGCGCCGACTTAGGGAATTGCTTGCTTCGAGACTGTATGAGAACAAACTAGGTATTTATTATATGAAATAACATTCATTTACTTACAATTATATTTCTAAGTAAGTACCTACTTATCAGATCATTTCACCTTTTGGAAAACCAATTTTACCACAGAATGAAACACGTCAAGCTCATAATAAGGTCGTGTAAAATTTATCATCAACACACATGGAAACCTTTTATGTTAAAATTACACCTAAAGGTTTTCCGGAATCTCGGAAATTGCATACGCCATTACTCAAAAGAGTTGAGCTATACGACACTTACCTACTCGCGGCATTACATTATTTGCTTTTTCTTTTAACCTTACGTTTTCCAATACATTTTATGGCAGGGAAACACTTCTCAGAATGATAGTCGAATTGAACTCGTAAAAGGAAACCAACTGAGTGACGCATCTATACATAAAAACGCATAGTCTAAAACCGCTGAATATAAAATATTCTGTTTATATTTAAAAATCTTTTCAAATAAGTTTTTTTTACAATCAGAAACCGAAGAATAATTTTATTTTGATATACACTAAGCAAGAACAGGCCAAAATTTGTGATATAAAATAATAGTTGGGTGATGGATTTTGATAATATTAATCAAGTATAAAATAATATTAATTACAGAATTAATATTTTGCAGACAAATCGAGTCGTAACATGGCTCGTGCTCTCCTGGCACTGACTGAAACTCGTGATTTATCCTTCTCACTTCTACGTATGCTTGCCATCGACATCTCGCTGCCGTTCAAATTCGTTGGTCTTCTTGTCACATATCTCATTATATTACTACAGTTCGAGAAAGTCATAAATCCATAATTATTGACAGATTTCATGTATTAAAGTTGTTATTTAAAAAAAGGGTCATTGCGCCAGCTTCGCGACGCATTCTGGTTAGCGACTATTCTTCTGTCTTCTTTAGGCTTTCAGGCTTCAGATTTGTTTTTATTACCTTTATTTAGGTAGGTAATAGAAACAAAGACAATGCCTCAAATATTAATTAAATGGTTATATAACATGATTTTTCTAAATTTGATATTTAAACCAAATCAAAGAAAAGACGCCCATTTTACGTATTGACTGAGTAGGGTGTTAAGTACATGTGCAGT
The DNA here is from genome assembly GCA_963555595.1 of Tethea ocularis. Classification (NCBI taxonomy): domain Eukaryota; kingdom Metazoa; phylum Arthropoda; class Insecta; order Lepidoptera; family Drepanidae; genus Tethea; species Tethea ocularis. The sequence continues at coordinate 5,966,180 of OY741970.1, read as the reverse complement.
GATAGAGCAAAAAACCGTTCGAAGGTAAATTTTGTCTCTGTTTACTCAAAGCAGATTCGTGGTTACTTAAATTATGAAGGAATTTCAATAGTTTAATTATATTTAAGTAAAATTTGAACACATTACTCTTTTTAAATAAACCGTAATCTGGCATGCTAGTGGTCTTCAATTGAAGTAAGTCGTTATTATGAATAGGAGTGTGATGATTGATGATGATATGTGATTTTATACTTTGTTTCAAATTTGAACTATATTTAGGACCATTTTACATAACCGCCAACAAAATATTATGAGTGTAAATGGCGTATACTTATTTTAACCCACCAAAGTTAGCAACTCAACCAACTGGTCACCAACCGGCGCAATGACCCTACCATTTACAACCTAATAAAAGAACTTTTACTAGTTTTATTTATTTCGTACTTCTTGGATAAGTTCAATAAACGATAAACCTTTTATTTTGTCTTATTTCTTGCCAAGTAAACGCATTATCTGAAATCTTCAGTTAAGACAACGGAAGACTTTCATAAAATTAAATTGGCTATAAATCTTGGCTTAAGATTTGCTGAGTTGTCTTAAACTTACTTCTTATTAATTTATGAGAAAGTATTCCAGATTTTTAGTAAAGACAAAATGTTGATGTATTCTCTACTTTTTAGGATCGTTCTAAACTGAAATCTAATTATCTTATCTGGAACGTTATAAATAGTACCTACCTATATACATACACCCACTTTTACTGTTTAACTGTAGTGTAAGTAAGTACTAACTTAGATACCATGGTAAGTATGGCCATATATATATATGCGAGCTTACTTGTATTTACAATACTTGAATAGTATTAGTTTGAAGACATATTTGAGATATTAAATAAATATAAATATCTCGGGACATTTCTTCACACACGGTTAACTGATCACAAACTAAGCAGAGCTTGTACTATGGAAACCAGATAACTGATATCATATACAACTTTTTTTTTTTTGTAAATTCATACTTATATAGATAATTGTAAGTAACAACCCAGACTCAGGACAAACAGACATGTTCATGCACACAAATGTTTGTCCTGGATGGGAATCGACCCCACGACCAGCGGCGCGATAGGTGGCGTCTTAACCAACTGCGCCAACTGGCAATATTAAGTTCTGTCAGCCAATATTATTTTAATGTTGATAGAGCTATCCGAGCGCACAAAAACTTGATGACAATAAATCATTAGGGCAATCCTGTAAATATTGAAAACGGTTGGTGGCTGATACTCGGTTTGATCGATGGACTTACTTATCTACTGATTGATACTTTAGCTTTAATAATTTTAGTTTTATCTTGAACAGATCTTTATCCAATGTTTGTAATCATAAGGGTTCGTTGAACGGATGACAAAAGCCAGTTACGCTTTGCCAGTGAAACTTTGTTCTAATACTAGTTTAGAAAAATACAAAATTGTTACAGAAAATTAGAAAACTTTCAAACTGTTACCGACAATGAAATGATTTCATAAATAGGTAATTTATTTTTGAGTTTGGATAATGAGATAAAATATTTTGTACGTAAATGTAAATATCTACATAATTTATTTATATATTTATGTACACACAGACAATTAAAGAGAAAAGACAAAATAGATACAAAGGCACAAAGGGACTGCGTGTTTCTAATATAAATTACTAATCTTTCCCTTTAGATAGTTAAAATACATATAAAAATATTAGTTTACATTATTTATGTAGTATGTACCTAGTTTGTATTTTAAGTTTGTAGTTAAAGAGCTATACTTTGGTACTTTCCAGGGAATATATTTTCTGCGGGACCAACGACATAATCTATTGTTATCGGAGAAAATGCTAAAAACGTTGCTGCTCTTTTATATTCGGTACAAAACATTTTAGGATTTTTCCCCACAGTAGGTACCTACTCTTTAGAACGATGAATGAGAAACGTTTCACGTTGAAATATATTGCTACATACATTTGTATAGTGGCTATTGCTGTTGGTGTATTTTTACAAGTTCTATATGTTCTAGTTATAAGACAAAGGGAAAATATGATACCATTTGAAAGTGAAAAAAAAAAACAAAATGCTAATAGTCCAAGCTGTTATGTAGCAAATTTGACAAATTCTGTTTCCATTCTTATTTAAATATCGGGTAGTGTTTCGAAGTTATGATTTTTTAAAATATAATATGATATTTTTGGCCAGAATTTATGGGAATATTGGATGTCGGAGCATTATGCAACGAACGAACGAACTCCGTAAAAAAATAATTAGGTATTACTTAGGTGATAAGCACACACAGTTGAGTGCCCAATACCTATCAAATTAAACAATTAAAAACGTGGCCACATAGATAATCAAACAATAAACACTTACCTCTACTTGCAATCACATAATAAAAATCCAAAATTTCCTGAAGTTTACCACATTGATTACCTACAAGTCCACATAAGGTATATCGATTGGTTTATAGAATATTCGATTAGATCAGTTGATTAAACCGCGCTTTGTGTATTCTAAGCGGTGATTACCATAAATTTGAGCTTCAAATATGGCTACCGTGAATCACATCACGTTTGTTATTAGCTCGCGTATTTTGTATGCAAAATTATGAAATTAAAAATGTTCCCGTTGCCATTAGAGGCCACCCTTGTTAAATGGAATGAAGATTTTAGAGCTTTGAATGTAAATGCAGGGTTGGTAGTCTGGGTAAAAAATGTCATACATAATAGGAATACAAATGATTCTCCCCGGCAAAAACTAAGTAAAGCATTGTATTTCTATAGCGTCTTCGCGGTGATTCACCCGCGTTACTTACAATTAGTTTATTTCATTAAAATTATTTTTCATCTATTTAGGTGCTTATAAGTACTAATTTTATACATTATTTTTAATAATACTGACAATTATTATGCGTCATATAATTTTAACTCGTTAGGTTTGATTAAGATTTAATTTTAATTAAGTGGGCCTTGGGGAAATTACTGAAAGGGGAAAAAATAATAAGTTGATAATTTGTTCACTCACTTATAGTAACAAAAGTTTGATACTGACGGTGTTTCTGTTTGAAATGAAAGCAAACGAGTTAAAACATATAAAATATTTAATGAGACCTATAGGTATAATAAGATGAAACCAATCCATAATTTTAATATAATTAATATGATTGAAGTCCTTTTTCACACCTGACGAAGCAGGGCAGCCCTACATTTTCATCTCATACGAGCACTGTTGGTCCTGTAATATTTTAAATAAAAACATTTAAATGACATGACAACTCCCGTGGCGCCGGAATTCGTGACAGGCGACGTGTGCCGCTCACATCTGTGAATTAAAATCGCGTTTTTGTGAACCATTTAACAAAAATCATAACATCCGTTAACAAATTGGACACTTATAAAATACGAACTTATTTAGTGTGTATCAATACTATGACAGAATTTTACTTAAATGGTTATGTAATCCTAGTCAAAACTTTACAAAGCATTATTTTTCAATTGAATTTATGCAAAATGACAATGTTGTGTTAGATCCATTTTTCATGACGGCTGTACAGGTGTCGGTCTATATCTATAGGATACCAAACAGTTCCGTTGATGAATGTTGGCAGTTCGCGGGAAGAATGCGAAGGGCTCGTCGTTAACGAAGACGAATCGTGTCGCCCGGTGACCGATGTGCAGGTGTTGAAAAAATAACATTTGACGGCACCGCGTTCAAACCAAATTAGTTTCCTCCCCATCTAATACCCGCTTTCTCTTCGTTACAAAACAGATTTAATAAATATACGCGTAGGTACCTACATCAAAATGATGGCTTGGAATCTATCGTTGTAATTCAAATTACGTAGTATACCTTCGTAGCGTAGAGGGTCTACGGCGTAGGCGGTAAAATTCAGTTTCTACGACTACCAATATATTATAGGAGAGAAAAGACAGACGCGTATTGTATATTTATTGAAAAATAAGGTTTTTGGAATCCAGAATGAATAACAATCGTATACACGTAATTATTAATATTAGGTACCTACAAGTCCAGCCATACACAAGCATTATAAACAAGCCTCTGGTATGTTTAACCAGGCATAGCTTCGGGAGGCCAGGTAATAGTGCTAAGAGTCAATTTTACAATGTAAAAGGTAAAACCATCCGTATTCTATGAGATAGCTTGAACACATGCCAAACGAGGAACCAAATTCTAGAATCTGTAGGTAATTTTAGTGCCGTAGATTTTGGAAAATAGTTGAACCATATACTTCCTACCTGTGTTCGACATTCAATTACCCAGATACATGCACCTGTGATGTGGTCTGCCACGACGGGGACATTCAATTGTTAGCTACTCGTGTACATTGACTCATTGAATTACATGTATTCTGTCATTATACATTTGACGTCACTATCACTTATGTACAACCTGGGCGACCGAGGTTCACTGGTCGTTTATTTTATTTCTGTGTAATATTGTGTTGTTTCTTGAATGAGGTAGGTAAATAAACTTTAAAATTATAATATCCTGCGTAACAAATTTCGAAATAGGTACAAGAGAAATCTAATTGCTCGTTTAAAGTTTTTAGATACGCCAGCATGTAATACCTACGTAGGTTCCTACATATCATACGTCCATATTTACCAGGTACATAAATAATAAAAATAAGCACTTGCGAAACCATCTTGCGAGAATGAATACTGCAGGTAACTGGGACTATGGCCCCATCTAAGCAACAGGAAATTACATTGCACCTCCTTATATCAAATACACGACGCACGCTTATGGTAAAATATTACACCACTGGGTTTATAAGTATTACAAGTACCTACTTACTTCTAACTAGGTTCTATTAATTGATATATTAATATATTGTTGTGTCCTTAATGTTCTTATCTTTTCCTAAATATTCATATCACAAACATTAGTAAACAAGACCTTCACAGGCACTTATGAACCCACTTTTCGGTGAAACATATATGTTTATAGCCGAATAGAACCAGTCACGGCTTCCCATTCGTGTGTCCACAACGAAACACCGATTCACTCTGAAAACACCACTAATTATGCGATTAAATAATATATTCAATAAATTCCCATTATTGATGTTAATTGGCAATTATTTGAAAATATGAATTGAATTTCAGGACATTATAGTTGTGGGCTGATCCCCAGGCAATTCCATTTTATTCTCCACTTTACGTGTTTAAATACTCGTGAAACACTCATGAAAGTCAAAGCCATTTATTCAGATAGACCCTATGAGGACTCACAAAGGTCAAAGTTACCACGTAAGTAAGTACCTATTTTAAACGATCATGGCGCGTTAAAATGCTGGAATCACAAAAAGAACTAAAAATATACCTAACGGCTTTTACTAAGAGGACTTTTAAGGGATCTAGAGGCAAAAGCCATAACTGCGTAGCGCGCTTTACGATCTACCGCGCGAGTATTACGGCGAGGAAAAGTCCAAATGTGCTCGACCTGAGCCCCAGTCTTGGAGATTCGCACATTTTACGAGCTCAACGAGGTAATGCCATTCTCAAGCTTCGTTTCCCTCTATTATTTGCGAGAACAGATTGTAAATCTTGCTATGTACGCAATAACTTTATCACGTACTACAAACTTAACTGGGTACCTAATGTACATTTTTATTAATATCGACGGTCGCACTTACACGTTTCTAATAAATTGTCCTAGTTTTATTGTCGATGGAAGTCTAATATACATTTATATTACTACATTACTTTAATTGAATTACTTTTACCACTTTTACTTCTGAAGTAATTGAATGGTAACGTATGGGTAAGGGTATTTATATAGGTTATCGATTTAGTCTTAATTGAACAACAGGTTTGTGTACTCACCACTCTCAGCCACATCATTATTAACATAGTGACAGAGATTAGTGCCGATTCTGTTGTATACAAACTAAAATAATTGTTATCTCGTGACATATCTTTCTTTGAAAAAGGAAAAACATTAATTACTCTAGGCCATCGTCATTTATGAAAAATAGTCGTTACTTAGACTAACCTAAATAACGTGTTTAAACTTTCGTAAAAAGGATTTTTTATCCCTTTCTGATGTTTTTCTCTGTTAGAAAGAGATATAGTGAAATTAAATTAGTTTCGTTCGGGGCCATTGTCTTCAAATAGGTACAAGCTCCTTGGTACAAATAAATTTAGTCGGTTATTGGCTGCTAACGTTCAGTCACGTCAGCTATTGTAAATCGTTTTTTTCTTTTGTTTCATAAAGCTAATAGTAGTTTATGATACTGTTGCATAATAGGGGTTATTAACTACGAGTGTGAGTTTAAGTACCGAGCCGTAGGCGAGGTTCTTAATAGTATCACACGAGTTTTTAATACCTAATTATGTGCAGTATCATACAGTACTTTATCTAAACTCATATAAATAATGTCATTTAAAAAAAAAAAAAAAAAAAAATGTGACATTTTTGGTCAATTTATGTAAGCAAAAACAATAAAATAAACAGACACAATAATCATATACCTAATCAAATCCGTGTTGCCAACTCCCAAAAATTCTTACCTCTAAATTTCAAGTCAACAAATTGTCACATTGTCATCGTCAAATTGAATTGATACTGATTGATTATACTATTGTATCCAAAGTGTACTTTAATAGAAAAAAAGTTATTTTATAGCATTATCTTGGGAACACAACTGTACTATAATGAATCATTATACACGGGTGTGCCTAAAGTGGGTCATTATAGTACTGATTTTGATTTCATAATAAGAACATTACGATATGAGAGTAGATAAAAGTATTATTCGTCGAATATCATACCTTATCCTGACAATTACAAACACTACAAAAAAGAATTAGCCAAATAGGAGTATCCGAGCAAATTGACTGAAAATAAAGACTTATACTTTATTTATTAGCATTCCTTACTTCATGTAACATCTTAACAATATCAAGTAACACTACAAAGTACCCTGGTAGGCACCGCTAAGCAAAGTGTAGGAGAGAGGGCTCTGTTATAATTTAACCGTTAAGTTTAAACTTTAAACCTTAAATTTACACTACAACGTTTTGCATTCTACGAGTAGAACACATAATTTGGATCAGTGTGATTGTAACCTGTGAAAATCGTACATAATTATGATTTTTTGAAAGTTCCACAAAAGAAAGAAGCCTTGCTGAGTTTCTTGTCGGAGTCAAGAATATTCTCAATTGATGTAGGTAATACCATAGAATAAATAATATACTGGTAATACGAAACGGACCTGTGGTAGAGTCATAAATGAGGTTTGAGTTTGTTATACCTACTGTCAACTAATTGCTTTCAAACGCATTCTATTAAAAATTTCGCTCTAATTAAAACGGTTAAAAATAGACCAAGTTTTTTTAGACTACTGTTTCGGTTCAAAGAGCTTTTCATAAAAGGATTATTGATTGCCACCTGTAAGATATCGCTATTTCAGTTGGCCTTTGTGCTAATAATAAATTAAATGAATTTGAATTGAGTGTATCCAGCAGGAATATTTATCATAAGGGATTGTTAGCCAAGATAAGGTGTTGGATGCGGGGAACAAACGGTTAGTATTTTTATAAAAACTAGGTACGTGAATCAAACCGCGGGCGGAAAACTATATTCGATGATACTAAAAATATAACCTGTAAGTACACAATATAATGACATGCCTAAAAGGCAATGTCGAGAACAAAAGGTCGTCAATCAAAAAGTAAATAATTCTGTTACCTACGGATCAAAGACATTTCTTAGTATATAATTGTTGTAGGGGTCTTTGTAGTACGGGAAAGTTTGCGGGTCCAACCGCAGTGGGCTGATTGTGCGCCCGACAACTGGTTCATTACCCTAAACAGGCAGCCTCCATGTGGGTCCTACCCACAAATTTTTGTGTCCCGGGTAGATTTTCTATTGCGAAAATTCCATTCCCTTGATGAGGAAACCCCGAGGGATCAACAATTATTAAATATTGGAAACACCAATTTGATATTATGTTTTATACATAATTCTTACCTAAACTTCCCGTTTATAAATAGTGCTTAGGTAGCAATTTTTTTTTTTTTATATACAATTTGTGGCTTGGCTCTTTCGGCACTACATACTTTTTAGTATCGAAACGCCCCGTCCAAGCATCTTATGAGCAGAATGCTGTTAGAGAATCACTATTGCATGAAAGCCAACGTAGCATTGTTTTCAGTTTCTTGGGAATGTTATATGTTACATTACATAATACGATGAAATGATGAGGAGAGATTTGATTATATTGTAAACTTATTCATAGCTCTGAAAATAATGGCAGTAGACTGAAACCCCTGAAACCAAAGTTGGACAAGTTGCTAATTATGAAAATTTTAATTACGAATTTATGGTAATTTACTGAACGCGGCGTGGATAAAAGCTCTTTCACAAAGGTAAAGATTGACTGTGCAAAATTAGTTACTGCGTCAAAGAAATATTACCAACGCATAATATTACCAAATGGACATTCTTTGGAATCCTCGTTTATTTTTGTGAAGTTATAATGTAGACTGTCATTAATTTCTATAAGAATGTGTAAGTAAAGCTCGATCCCCACAAACAGAGGACGTAAAATGTTGTTATATGAGAGCAATTTATGTTGTGACCCATATTATCTGTTGGCGACGCCTACTATCCCATAAACATTTGCCAGCCATCCCATATACATTATTTACTTCCTTTTATTTGCAGGCAACATAATTGTTTTACTGAAATCTCTCAGTTCGTTATTTATAAATTTAGTTTTTTTCATTCCAAGGCTTCACACGTTCAATTTCATTTCCTAATAAATTACCTACTCAATATTAGATACTACTTGGTATTATGTGTAATTACATAAATGTGTACAAAATTATACTCTGGAATGCTTTCCATTTCAGGATTTATGGTTATGCATAAATTTAAATGAATATAAATCAAAATATTAGGTTGTAGCATCCGAAGCTCGTTTTGAATATCGCCATAATTGACTTGCCGCATCATAATATTCGTATTTTAATTTGAATAATGCGGTATTTAGAGACGCGGAAAACCTCATGGGAGTAATCTTTTAATTTGTTTGGGCTTTCAGCGCGCCCGCATCTCCAAAACCACAACGTGTTTTGGGCTGAGCGTTATCAATGCTTATAGCATTACCGATATATCGGTTTTCAAAATATACTTACATTGTCACTAGTCATGACACCACGATAGAAAATTGGCATCTCGATATCCTGTGAATCGGGAGGTTAAAAAAGGGGATTGATAACTTCCCCTCACACCGTAAAACGCATTCCGAATACTAATTGTAACATTACCCAAGCAGGAGAAGGAAAGTAAAAGAAAAGTTTGTGTATATCTACCTACGTTTCTTTGTTTTCTACGGCGCGTTGTGTTACGAGTACCTACCAGAGATTCTTCTACGCTAATTAAAAATGTCTTGGAATCTGGAACATTGCAATGGTTTCTTTCCTTTTATGTCTTCCTTGAAAATTTTATTAATATTGCAGTGAATAATTTGCAATGATTTTATGTTTATGTCTTGACTTGTCACAGAAGAAATTGAGCGCTATAAAAATTACCCTAACCCTCTTGCTACTGAACGGATTGAAGAGTCAACTAATCTGATTGATTATAGTCAAGCGACTGATAGTAGAAAGGTAGGTACATAGTACATGAAAAATAAATGTGTATTAACACATGTATCCTATGTTTATTTTTCTTTTCTTTTTATTCCCGTAAAACATAAGATCCTTGGGAAAGCGGGTGAAAGCGCGGGGCGGAAGCAAATTTTTTATAAATGCAAAAGTAATTATTTATTAGTTACCTTTTCACGACTAAACCGCTGAATCGATCACAATGAATTTCGGCACACAGATAGACTATGTTATGGAAAAGGTCATTTAAGCTTTTTATCTTGAGAACCGCGGAGAAGAGCTAGTTAAATATAGGTACCTAATTGTTAATAGAAGAGCAATTATAGAAGTTACTTATTGGCCTGTAAAAGTGAATTAAGCCCCTTGAAATCGTTAATGTCAATATGCATTTGGCGGTCGGCCAGGCCTCTCCAATAAAAAGTTCATTAATCATACTAAGCACGAAACGGAGCCATATACTTAATTGATTTTATATAATAGCGTTAACGACTTGCATGTTCTATTATGTAGCTTAGTTAGATTTGGGATATCAAATTACTGGATCACATAATTGATTAACTGAGTTAACACTTCCTCGTCATGTCTTATGCATTGTTGTAATAATTACTAGGTTAGGTATCTCATAATCATGAGGCTGTGACCTGAATCAATTATATTATATTACTTTATTCATTGAATTACCAACACATGACTTTTAATTTGTTGACTGACATAGTGTCCACAGTGTAATATAATCTAGACAGTTCCTCATTTAATAGTTTATGAACTTGATACATATAAAAAACATATAACAATCTATACATACATATTATAAAGCTGCGTTTGTTTGTTTGAATGCGTTTGTTTGTTTGTTTGAATGCGTTTGTTTGTTTGTTTGAATGCGTTTGTTTGTTTGTTTGAATGCGTTTGTTTGTTTGTTTGAATGCGCTAATCTCTGGAATTACCAGCTACATTATCTCCGAGTGTTATAGGCTACTTTTTATCCCCGGAACGCAGGTGAAACCGCGGGGAACACCTAGTCTGATGTAAAATTCAATGTTTATGTTTATTCAATGATTATCATGGACTGATTGATACATTAACTCACGACGTAAACGGCTGGTCATAGATATTATGTTGGAGTGTATGTATGTTCCTTGTAAAGTAAAGGTATCCACTGAGAAAGTATTTTTTGAAAATCTAACTCCTAAGGATGTAAAAGAGGGAATCGCGACTGAAACCACGAGGCGGAAAGCTAGAGTGGTATACTAAGAACGAAAAAGCTATTTCCTATCACAATGGCTTTGTTTCAAATAATCTGAACTCAATTGTAATTCACGGCCTGCATTTGAAAACAAAAGCTGTGGTAACAACCTGATATCGAATTCTCTCTTTGTGTATCGTTTTCAATGAAAAGGAAATAATTAAATCGAATGTTTGGCTAAACACCAGCAGAGTCATGAAAAATACGTTAGACCGTTTCAATCATATTAATACCTACCGTTGAAGAAGTCTCTTCATTACAAAAAAATAAATCCGCTCTACAACATGAATGAAACATCAAAGCGAATAATAATTTAGGGGCGGCTGGTGTGTCTCTGGTCGTGAACAAGTGTCCGTCGCCAGGAATGTGACGTTAATGAACACGAGCCAGCCAGGGAACTGTTAAAGAAGATCTGCTTTGTTCTCTTCCCATCTTATAACATAAAATATTTATTAAGAAGTTAATTAAATTCACTTTTGACGTTGACAAGGTGTCGCCTCGTTGTTTCACTGTTATTTCATTCATGACTGAAGATGCCTACCCACGGTATAATTTAATTAAAGCGTTTAATGAAATATTGCCTAGGGAATTATTTATTTGTCGGTCAGAATGTTAGTTGTTAAGATTTATTCTCTGTTATCATAAAACGCATCTAAGATTTTTCTTCATTATGGAAACTTAAAAGCAGCTCTATTTTAGTTTAAAAAGCGATGATGGACAAAGCTTTTACGTTATATCTGTCGTTAGACAATATTGTCATTAGATTAGATATATATTTTAGTTTTGGGAGATATCTCAGTATTGTTTTTGGTTTAAATATCTACATTAAACCTAGAAATAATTAACGACATGTACGTACACATACAATGTTTAATTAGAATTGGGGGGGGGGGGGGGGGGGGTGGTTTTTGGTAAGACGAAAATTGGTAGCCTGATGACTTTATTGCTTTAAAAATCTATCTGTGACTCTTTTCTATGAATAGAGTAGTGATATTATAATAGGTAAGTACTATACTTGGTAATCCTTTTATACATGCCTGTACAGTGATATATTTGTGCTATTGAATGTAAAGTGGTATCTGACATTTACAAAGCATACATGATTCGATTCTACAAGTATAATATTCATAATTGAATACATCTGAATCAATCCCTGCTAGCGCTTCATAATTCTAAGTCGCATTGATTTTCCATTGAAATAATGAATAGACATCCTCATCATGAATATATCGTTCATGCAGATCAAGTATATAATAAGATTAAACGGCGAAATATTATTTTACATAATTCTGACATGTATGTTATTAAGTATTCAATCAACGATGTCCATAACTATTGATTCCTGGGTATCTCTTCATACTCGGCCTTCAGAAACGAAATATTCATTATGTATTCATCCATTTCCAAGAAACAAGTAGAAAAAGTGTAGAAATAGTGTGTACGAATCGATGGTATAGTCAATTGTAGCTTTGTTTTCCTTGTGAAAAGTGCCTTATCAGGGCCTTGACGGAATAAATGAGTTTTATGTTTACCCCACTAAAAAGATCATAATTATTGTACCAATAGGTTATTAAAAAAAAAATCCTTTATCAAACCAGTTTTTCATGTAGACGTAGATGTTTAAGGGCTAGTGGAGGACGGCAGCGGGGACGGGGCTGGGGAGCCACTCGAGCTCGCAGACGCGAGTGGACGAGCGCGTTGTCAGCGCCCCTCGAACGACGCCACTCCACTCCACTCACATAGTAATATCTTAATGACACCGGTATATAACCACGTATTAGATCACTTAAAGTTATAACTATGAATTTAAAAAGCAAAATCATTTTATTTTTTTAAATATTTATGCAATGTTCGTGTGTGTACGTATATGTACCTAATGTATTTAAACTTAGAATGCTTAGAATAGGTACTTAGTTTTTAATTCCCGACAAACCCTTCGGCACAGATTATGTATTATTTACTCATGTGCCTTCGGTAACATAGATAAGAACTTTTCAAGAATTTAAAGTATTCCCAAATCTTTCGAGGTAGGTACATAATATTACCACCTATTTTGTAAATATTTCATTCATGTTTATAAACTATTTTTGAAACTGGACGCGATTGAACTGCAAAAACACACAGGGCTCATAAAAAATCGCATCAAATGATTAGGTACCAAATCAAAATGAAAGAGACATTTTTATTAAAGTAGACCTTTTGGCCTGGCAGTGCCAGGTGGCATTTACGTTTGCATTGCAAATCTGATGTCAATATGGGCCACGCATGCATATATTCTGTTTATCTGATTCTTGTCATTGTGCATTTTTCAAATGTGTAAACAGATCGATATTAGTAAAAGAACAGCTAAAATAACGTATAGAATAAGTCATCGTAAGTATAGAATCAAGTTTTCCACATCCAACATAAACTAACATCTAAAATTGTGATAGTATTTTAAAATATATTGGGAATTTACACTGCATTAAAACAATAAACGGTATCTTAAAGTGTAAATCTAAAAAGCTTTTCTTTTCCAAATGAAGGAACTCTGTCTCACAATCACTCAGTCTCGTTGTGAAGGCACTGAAAACAAATCACACAAACAATTATTTTAAAAGGGACGATAAGAACGACCCAAATTCCAACCTTTTGCATTCCAATTAGTTTTATATTGACAAAATTTATAAAAAGAGAAACGTATATACCAAACAAATACGTATATTTATAAAGTCGGCTACTTTGGAGGATGAGTGTCTTTGTTTCTAAGCCACTGTGGTATATTAATACAACGTTTGTTTTAGGCTAAAACTGAATATTAGAAATTATCGTCACGTACATATTGTCTCATAGCACAGGTTTGTTTGGTTTCCTTTGTTTGTTTAGTTTCGGGGGAATTCTTATCACGTAGGTCGAACTCGGATACCAATAAGGCTACGTGGTTTATTTTGGATGCATAATTTTCTGAAATTCGAACGATACGTTTATTTTTATCCAAGTTAAGTAGGTATATACCTAGGTATTTACTTACTAGAGTATATTATGCAGTTAGTTGTTATAAGATTTCCATAGAGAACCTCTCCATAGCTTGGAGTCAGGTGTGAGATGACCTTTTAAAAGAATTACCTAACCTACGAAGGAACAGAGCAATTTCGCCTTTTTTTGTTAGGAGGTTGTCCACGGAAGTACTTACCTACTGTCACGATATTATAAAAAATCTATCACTAATAGCGAGGTACATTATCTCGGAGTGTTAAAGTCTAATTTTCATGCTAGGAACGCTGGTGAAATTATAGTGGACTGCTAGTTGTCTAATAAATCAGTCAAGGTAAGCCTTTAATTAATATGTAGACCAAATTAGAAGTGGTAGTAGTATGATCCGAGGAATAATACCAAGGCTTTGAAAGAAAATCGAATTCACTTGAATACTGCTAGAAAATGCTTTCATTATGTCAAGTCATTCTTTCCATTACACGCATTACTGAAAATAAAATGGAAACGCGGAATCTGATGCGGCGAATACCCGGCCGACCATTATTAAAAGCACTCGAACCCATTGTTGCCCTCATTTATTCGCTTCTGACTTTGAAAAGAATGCAATTTTGAAAACCAAGACCTTTTGCCATACAATTTGTTTCATATTAACTAAGTTAATTGCCTTCCGTATTTTAAACATAAAAAGAACCAAGACAAAATTCTATTCAAAACGATTTGAAAAAATTTAAGAAACTTGTGTGAATAATTTGTATGCAACGAGTTTTCGAGCACTCTCGACTTGCGAACATCCATTTCTCAAATGCATTCAGCCTCGCATGTGTAAATCTGCAGTCAGAATCGACTAGCTGGAGCCGGGTGTGCCATTTCGTCAATCATTCGGATTATATTCGATTCGATTTGATATAGGAAAATAAATACTTATTGATTTGGTACCACTTCCGTCACTTCAATTTCTTTCCTATTTTCATGTTTCAAATTGTAAACATTCTCACAATTTAATAAAATTTATAAATACAACTAAAAATTTATTTTAATAACTGACTATTTACATTTTTAAATAATAATTGAATACTAACCTAACTACTAAACAAACTAACTACTTATAAATGTAACTAAAAAATAAATTAATTATAAATAAATATCTTCCCCTAACTCCTCCCCTGGTGGCAGAGTACCAAGAATACTGGCGACATTGCCTCGCCGTATTGCGAGGCTAATTCTTTGGCCTAAGTAGCCGCCAGCTCTGGGATCCCGCGTAGCTTCCACCAACCGCTTAGAGATTTCTTAAAAAGGTGGTGAGCTCGATGACCCCAGGGACCTAAGGTTTCAACCCCAAACGGCTCAAATGTATACGTACTCGATATTCCGCTATATTTGTGCCGTTTGAGGTTCTCTGCACTGTCGGTCGATGTACCATGGAGATGCGATGGAGCAAGAGTGTCAAGTGTGTATATATACATGTATTTGAAAATGAATGAAACATCTGAACTCAAGTACATAGCAACCTAGTTCAACCCACATCGTTCGAAGTATATAGCTATACCTAAGACTTATCTTTATTAAATCCTCGTTCGTTATCCACTCTTAGAGTATAGTACGTAGTAAGGGTAATTGGTACGCAGCAAAATGTGGATAGATTGGGAAGGTCTGTCACTTTTGCTGAGATGCGCCGACAATTGGCTTATCCCTGTCATATCCGATCCAAAACCCAACTTGTACAGACTCGACAAAAACGTGACCCGAATACAGAGTTTTTTTTATTGTGGACTTCAATATTTTGCTAACCTAAACATTTATTTACATAGGACAACTGCAGCATTAAAGTAGAAGAAATTATGAAGAGTGATAGAAATTCACGAGCCACCCATTATTTACTTAGACCGTACCTATTATTTTTACATGTAAGTAGACAATTGTTGTGCACTTTCAGTCCAATGCAAGTGTTCTGTCTCCGTTGAGTTCGCATTTTCTCGGTTTTTGCTCATTACTGACACAAAAGAGCGCAGGTGCTAAGGACAATTAATTAGAGAAAAATCTCAACTGTTATGGAGACACTATGCTAAGAGAGTGAAATTATAACTCAACAGAATTATTTCTCCCTTTTATTTGATACGAACGTTAGTCACTAACTAAATCAGTGAGGTATTAAAGTATCTACATCGTATATTTTACAAGAGCGTCTTTTAATTACAACAAGCATTTATTTAACCTATAAATAATCAAAGTATTTAACAAACTGTATTTTTTTTAAACACGTATAGTACCTACTTATAATATAGTGAAGGTATAAGGTAAATAATTGAAATATATAAAGAATCTATTACTAATATCGTAGCATCAAAAAATATTTTTATAGCTTGAAGTATTACATAAGATATCGATTTAAGCCTGCATAGTAAAAATATTATGTCGCACGTTTAAAGGAATCTCGTATTTATATTGGGTATGTGAGGCAGGGAGAAATAGCGAAGGCCTCCGATTAAAGTGTCACCCCTGGGATTAAAGCTCGTTCACCTGACCCGTTCAACTCGTTTATTGAACGATCTATTTTATTTTTTTCCTCCCCTAGCACCTATCTGCTCTTTGATGTTCACCGTTCATGCAATCTCAATGCTCCTACACTAATATTTGGTTACACAGTACCTAAATCATTGCTTGTTTTTAATCTGACGATAACGATACAATGAGTAATTCGTACTGAGTGCAAGCCTATGGTATAATTTGTAGGGTGCAGTTAAATGGTTATCAACCATAGGCAAGGTTAAGAGTGTTCATAATTCAAATAATCAGTTTAGCAAATAGAAGTCACCAAGGTGAAGTACTCTTCCATTCAGTATAAAGTTGAAATCACTTTTGTAGTATTGATTGTTGGATTGGCAGTAAAATGAGCGGTAGTGGTTCCAACTAAATATATAGGAGTTATATGTGTAAAGAATATAAATGGGAAATATATCATTCTGTCAAAGTTTGTGTCATCCGCTTATTTATTTGTTTCACACGTGCGGGAAATAATGATAAATAGCATCGAGCCTAATTAAACGTTAGTTAAAAGTATTCCATTTTATATTAGGACCTATCTCTCTAGTAAAATTCATTAGATATTGATAAAATTTCATAAGTATGTAGTAGAGTTTTTCCATTAAAACTGTATATTAGTAACTTATAAAGAAAATACTATGTGATATTACTATAGGCGTGATATAGAATGAAGTAGTTGCGATATAATTAAGAAGGGTACAAACAGAAGGTGAAAACTTTCCATTAAAAAATTATGGTTGAACATAACTAATAATAATTATCTACTCTTATTCTTACTCTTATTTTGCTAGTTTTGGTTGATCACGACTGTAGGAAAGGTAAAATAATTGGTTGATCATGATGACAACGGGAAGCAAGCTAAAATAAAAATAGAAGGCACTATAAAATAACATGCTTAGGAATATTCTTCAAATAAAAAAACAAGGAAATGAAATGTCGTAAAACTGGTTAGGTCAAGGATATCACGCAACTCTACAGGGGCGATAAGAAGCGCCACATTGTTCAAAACAAACCACCGTGTAATTACATTTGAATGTTAAACACCAGGGAAAAGTTCAAAGGGAATTATAAAAAGTTTTCTGTGACCGTTACATTTACGTACCTACTAAAATATATTGAAGGGATCTGTTATGTACGAATGTAGGTAGGTATATTAAAAATTGTTTTTATTAATTTTATCTTTGAGAATCGCTCCTTTTTACGGTGTAGTCATTGTCTATTGATGACGTTCTGTTTTACGAGGGTGCTTATAATTTTACGCTAATGTTGGCAGGAGGGCAGTAAAACATTTTCAGCGATATCTGGCGCACAAAAGTCCCAGTTTACGAGCAATGCTGGGAGGCCGATGTGCGTCCGTCCAACGAAAGTTGACGAACTTTGCAGGAAAATTTGATATAGGTACGGACAACACAAAACGGCGCTGACTGTCCTGAGACTCAGATATTTGTTTATTATTTTGCTACGAAAATCGTTGTCAAATACTCATAATAATCGAACGAAGCTGAATGTCAAAGTCAAAGCAATTTATTCAGTAAGTTATAACTGAAGTTACCTTTTTCTATAAACAAGTGTCGTTTTGCTAACCTGCTAACCCTAAAATTGTCTCTTCCTGAGAGTTTATAAGAATAAGTCCCAATCTTCGCATAATATTTTTTTTTTTAAAGGACTAAGTTGGTAGCCTCAGATGGCTCCGCTGCAACAACCTTACCGGACAAATCGGCGAGCGCAGAGGGCTCTCAGCCGGGTAATATTTAGGTAACAACGCCTGAGGGCACCCCCGAATGGGGTACGAACCTCGGCTCAGGGCGTTACCGGGGGAGGGGGAGGACTTTGTACGAGTTACGACCAATTGGGGGCATAAAATACTGTTACAGAACATCAGTCAATCATCTTGCCCTATCAGTTGGAGCGGAACTTGGTCATTTGATAGTTCTAACCCAAGTTCTGTTGAACTGCACCATATACTAAGAACAGTAACTAGGTATGCTGTTTTAGTCTGAAATCAAGTTTTTTGATCCCTGTAGCATACGGTGTATCTTTTTTACCACTTATCAAATGCCTTGAAATAAATTTAGTATCTTTTATATACTCATAAACGATAGCGCACATTTCATAGCAAAGGTATCAGTAATTTGTAACTATTTAATAAAAAAAATTATAGCTGTGTTCTACAATTGAAGAAAACTTTGTTCTTTTGCTATTTGTGAAGCGATAATACGCTTAATACCTACTTACCTACTTATAGACACAAATAGATCTTTACAACTCCTATTATTATGCTGTCATCGAATTTATCATAAATAGCCCAATTTCTGAGCCATTAATGTCTAGACATAGTAAATTCGCTGAATGATTTGTAGCTATTTAGACACTTTTGTGTTGATTGTGGGTGGTATACTCACAATATATTATTGGATAGATATGATAATTTAATTATGTTTCTACAGTATCCTTTAACTGAATCGAAATGGTAAAGCATTATTAACTCACGTGTGAAATATTTTCCCCTAATTCTAAGCATACGGTACGGAGTTTTATGTAGTACGTGACTTGTCTGCAAATTATATAATACCGAAATGTTACATTCACATCTGTCGCGAATTTAAAATAGAATGAAATTAACGTGGTAGGCAAAAGATACTTGGTGCCAATTCTGTTGTTTTCATACTAAACTAATATCTCTAAAATCTCGGTTAAGGAATTAACATAGGACCCTAGTAATCTTTTACTTTACTTACCATATTGTGTAAGAAAACAATAGAATCGGCACAAGCCGATTTTTTGCTCTAGCTAGACTTTAACTACATATAGAGTAAATATGTGCAAGAGTTACCATGAAGACATTAGAGTAAGTAAATAACGTAATAAAATTTCTGGGAACTCGTCGAGGCTAAATTACCAGATGTCTCTTAAAACAAACAGTTGTACTTGCAAAGTAACTGTTTCCATAAAGCAACGGCATTTTACAGTCGTGGCTTTAATTGAAATGCTCTTTAATTACGAACGACTAAATTACGTTGTTCATAAAACATGCACTTTGCAATTTGTGTGTTAATTATAGATTGTTCTCCGGCGAAAATCCGAAATTGTATTTCATATATTATATATATAGTCCAGTATAGTCCCTTACAATACTTTTCACTCGCTTTCCTGATGGGATGAGAAGTAGCAATATTTGTGAAAGAATCCGAATAGGATTAGTAGTTCTAGAGATTACCTCCTAATCCAAACAAACAAATTTTACCACATTATAATTTTAGTATACCTCGTAGATTGCAGGAATCGTTCATTAATTACTTTGATGAACTTTATTTAGCAGGTATTTGAAACGATTTGAAGAATACAAATGTTTATCAGATCAATAGTCAATTCGTTTACCTACAGAATATCTAAAACACAAGGTGAAATCGTAATGTTGTTTCGTTTTATTTAGGTCAATCTACTTTTAGTCTTCGCTTGGCAAGATAAAACAAAATGTTATCTTTTGTTCACAAATTTTAGGTAGGTAGCATTTTAGTAAATTAAAAATAAACCACTCCAGTTGTAACACAAACGCAATGCAAATTTGGCTTTCCATTTTACAGGGATTTACGTCACATTTGCGTCGATAGCATTATCACAATTTGTAAGGGCTATGTAGGTACAATTAACACGAAATGCTTGCGCTATTGCTCTAATATTTACCTACATATTACAGAAGAACGTGCTTTGCGACAGTGACATAACCAATGGGAACGAATGAAACTTTTAGTTCCCGTATTATATATTTTTTTCATTATAAATGCAGAATTGAGTTTGTTTTTGCTACCTTTTGACACCGCAAAGTCTCTACCAATCGTTATGTTGGCTCATAACCTGGAAATATATGTCAGATACTTTTATCCTGGGAAAACATAAGATCTCTTGGTAATGCAGGTAAAATGGGGCAAAATATTTTGCAAAAGATTTCTTCAAGAATTATCATTTTTACCAACCTATAGGTTCTAGGTTATTTACATATACGCCACATGTAGATACAGATAAAATGAATAATATAGGTATCTGCAAATGGAATACCTACCTATGATAAAAAAATATAAGATGAGTTTATAAATTACTAGCTTTTCCCGCGAAATCACCTATCTATATTTTCAGTTTACGTAGCGTACGGCTACGTCCAAACTATGTATAACTAACAAACTTCTTTTTACAACTATTATTAGCATAGATACGCTGTTTACGCTATTTTATTACATGGTAGCAAATACATGGCAGTATTACTTTAATCCTTCTCAAATATATTCGTAGCACGTGACTTCATTCGGTGTTCATCTTAATTACTACCGCTTGTGTGATGGACGAAACCCTCTTGTGAATACCAAGTCATTATTTTACAAACTTGGTAATGCCTTACATGTTCCGATTCCGTGAATGTAATATTATATCATCTCCGTCTCCACACGTGCGTGTAAATATCAATTTGCGCAAATTTATTAATGTGACAAATTGTGGTAAAACTACCTGAAAAGCTATTGTATATTTTACAGTGGATTGAATGCACCAGAATTTATGGAATATTGTTGATACCTCTAGGCTACTATCTATCTAAGAAAATTCATATGCAAGCAGCACTTATAAAGTATGTACCTACAAAAAGTCCGACATGTGTGCAAAGTGTTGCTTTATTAATGGACCAAACTTTAACAGCTGTGGCCATAAAAAAATAAATTTATAAATCTACTGGCGAAGCTTGGACTGAAAAATAACGAATGCTGTTACTACCTACACGTACAACGTAGGCATGGCATAAACTTCATTATAATTTTTAATTTCTGCTTGAATTGAGGGTAATTCACTGCCAAACTCCTTTCTATGGTGGCTGCGTTTAAGGCGTTGAGACGGAAGCTCGTGTTCATCTCCTCTCAAGTGTGACCGTGTCATCCTCATTGCCATGCAGTATGTAGTTTTTCACAAACATGAAACTAAGGTTATCGATCTCGCCGTGATCACCTAAACCTGACTCCACATAGAATACTGTTGCGAAGGGTACCTATATGTTAGGAAAACGATAAGGCATCGACGGTTGTTTTGCTCCTCAACTTCTATACCACCCCATGTTCTGAGGTTTCACCCATGTGTGAAAGTAGGAAATCGCATTACAACAACGTTACGATATGTAATGTAAGAGCTGTTCTCATTTATCTACCTAACGGCTTTGTGTTCATGATACCTACATAATTAAGTATACCTTATATCAAAAACTGCTCAGTTACGTAACACCTATGCATGCGAGTTAGAAATAAATGTAATAATCACATATATAAATTTCAACCAGATTATTTTTTTATTTAAAGGAGGAGGTCCTTTTTTGAAGTCAGTTAAAAATAGGTTCTCAATTCTTCAGAATCTTTTCTTTTTTATGTATGTTCCCCGATTACTTGAAGACACCTGTACCGATTTGAAAAAATCTTTTTTTGTTTGTGATACTTCCCAGGATCCCATGGTCATCAAGTTAGGATCTAATGATGAGATCCTGAACGGAACTCTTCAGATTTTATGGGCACTTACAATATTTTTCAAAGCTATTCAGATATTTGCTTTTGATAGTCATCATCTCATGCTGCTGAGCTGAGGACGGAAGGTACACTCCTTATCGGTTAGGAGTTAGTGAGTTGATGCTTATCTTCGGATAGAAACAAATCTTGAGAGTCATTGATTACACTTAAGAAACAAAAAATAAAATACATTTGTCAAAAAATAGAACCGCCTTTTAGTATTTTTGAAGGCGGTTCTATTTTTTGTTAAATAGTAGGTTGATAGAGAGAGACTTAGGTAGAGACAATAAGAACCAACATATATTTTTCCTAAATCTTTATATTTTTATTATCACCAAAACCACTTTGGTACAAAATAACAAATTGAATAACGTTAAAATATGAATTCACCTAACGTCCAATAAAATATTCTTGCAACATTAACACAACTAAAAATCCTAAATCATAATCTAAAATGTCATATAATTTATGAATAGTACATTACTAGAATTGACTTTGTTCTTACGAAACAGACTATTTTGATGTAAATACCCTATAAAAGGAAGGTTAAATGGACAATAGGTAAATATTTTTTGAGAAAAAAAGGTAAAGGAAAGCCAAAATTTATTCATTAAGATTAATATAGAATCTGAAAAGATATAATTTGTTAGAATATTTGGTTCAAAGTTTATGGCTCTACATTATAAAATATGGATATCCACTACAACACAGGTCCCACATGTAGATACTTCAAGAATTAGGAAAAAATTGCTATTTTATTTTAAATTCATTATATAGTGATGTAAAATGGAGAAATAAAATAATAGATACATATTATTTAGGTGTTGATAGAAGACAGTACGTACTTACAGGGTTTATGTTCGTCCTCACTCGTTAATTAAATATTATTACGAGAATCCATAATAATTAAGTACGAGTACATAATGTTATCCTGTGATGTCATCTTGTTCATTTATTATAGTAGTAAAGTAGGATTAGGTAACTATTATACGTAGGTACATTATAAACATAACAAGTTTAAACATTAACGGTCATAATGTTTTATCGGTCTGAGAGGTCAGCATTAAAATATGTATAACATCAATCTCTTTTATTGCTTTACGAACTAATCTATCACCGAATTTTATTTTAATAAGTTTCTCATTTCTACAAAGGGGAAATATGTACACTTTCGGCTTTACACTAAAAATACGGGGGAAGCATTAATAGCAATATCTGCTGCTGCACAGTGTGCGATGACGTCGGGGTATCATACGGACGTGGTGATCTGTTCGATGAGATGATGCTCGCGGCGGCGGCACGCGGCGCGGCACGAGCCTCCCGCGCCTATGCCTGTGCCCGCGACGGTGCTGGCGGCACCGCGGCTCCACGCGCTGCCGCGCCGAGCTAGTCCCTCGGGCACGCTTCGCGACGCCCGCAGCGGAGCCGCCGCGCGCCTCCAGCAGTCCGGGCAGTGTGCCGCCGAGCAGCAAGCACGGTCCAAGGGTGCCGCGTACGACAAGGACTTGGGTAGCCGCGAGCCACACGATGCGGACGTGCCCGGCCAAGCGCAGTACGCGGTGGTGCCACCGACGCTACACGCGCACCACGCGGGCTCGCAGCGCGGCGGGGTCACGCATGGACACGTCTCTGATACCGTGGGAGCGGGCGCCGGCGGCGGCGGCTCCGGTTCTCTCTTAGAGAACCCGACGAAGAACAATAGCAGCGCGCCAGCGAGGGTAGCCGCTGTCGAAAAATAAAATCCCGCCCTTGGTACTTGCTGGTTGATGTATCCTGTCACGGGCACGCCCACCATTACGGGTATCGCTTCCGCTCCTTGTACGAATCCTGCCAAAATGTTAAATTTATGAATCCTGTTTACCTTTGATGCATTTACATAAATAGAGAATAGGGAAAACATACCCCAAACTTTGGTGAAATGTCGACCTCGAACGCGCTCCATTGTAAGCATTTTTATCGAATACAAAAATCCGCCCAAACATAGCCCGTACATCCAAGCGAATAACACATATCCATGATATCCTTCAACGCTGCTGAGAGCGAGCATCGAAATACCTGAAATTTTAAAATCACTTAAAATATTCAATTATCTACATAAGTTTATTCGAAATGTAAGTAATCACCTATTCCTAACATAGCTGTTTGGCATAAATATTGTTTGGAGACGAGGCACTGAGCTGACGGCCGCACCAATACAAGCCCGAAACCAGCGCAACCGAGGACTGCGGCAAAACCCAGAAACGTCTGAAGCAGCACCAACGCACTCTCTTCCAAACCTTCTTGAAAACCTTGCAAAGCCTGTCGAAAAATGATTGTCAGTAAAAACAAAATTAAGAATTAATCATAACTTTTGCCAATTAAACTTACCAAAAAAAAGACTGGAGTGTAAAGTCCAAAAGCCGCCAAACCAGCAGCCAACAATAAAACTTTTGCAGGCCGCGATTGAAGTGGGCTTAAATCAACAAGCGGGGCTCTTTTTAGGCCTTTCTTTTCCTTTACCTGTTTTATTAAATTTTAAAATACGAGTTAATACCTACCTTCAAAACTTTAGAATATGCTCATAAATTGAGCCGCTTTAATTGAGTTACTCGAAATGTATTCAAATGTAAAATTTTAAGTGTGAATTTAAAACGGAACAGACAAAATAGGGCAACAAAATTTGATTATACTTTTGTTCGCTAATTATATTTAAAAGCGTAGGTAGTTTAAATAATTGAAGAGAAAATATTATATTTTTCGAGTATTTACATTACACAAGGTGAATAAGAAGGACAAAATGAAGGTGAATTGAATTGAGTGAGAATATCTTACCTTTCTGCGTTGATTTTTAAGGTGTAAAATAGCTCTTCGCTGCGGATGATAAAGGGAGGCGCTTCGGTAGACGGCGCTTAGGAAAAACGCCAGAACAAGAACTCCAGTAACCGCTTGCAGACCTAATCTCCACCCCAGTTTACTGGTGAATAAAAACAATTGCGTTATTGGAAGATTTGAGGTGAAATTGATTAGGTATTGATATTAATTGATTAGGTATATACCCGACAGCTTCTTTGTAAGCAACGCTGAAAAGTGCTATGCCAACTCCACCGCCAGCATGGGCCACTAATTCGACGAATTGACGCCTTCGTCTGAAGTAAGCTCCAAGAACGAGACCAGCTGCCTCTCGTACTAGACCACAGCCGACCCCGAGAACGACTCCTGACAGATAGACAGTTACAATATTAATCGAATTGACCACAGGTGTAAAAAAGTGACAAGCAACGTGTGTGAATTTATTATGATGGCGCTTGGGAAATTAATACGTGTAATTATATATTATTCATATTGTAAGATAATGATGAATTCAACACACCATAGCTGAGTAATGTCTGATGCAGCTGCGTAGCGAATGAGGTAAAGAGACAGGCTAGCGGCAGTAACAGGCCTCCAACTAGTGCTACCAGTCTTGGTGACCTTCTTCGTCCCGCAACTAAAGCGCCTGCAGCTCGAGAAACTCCAACGCAAATCGCTCCCGCCCAAACTGTATGTTTACAAAATAATTTGAAGCAATTTATTAATTTAAACATTGTAAACATAATTGCTGTAAAGTTGCAGTTGAAATGGTGTCGAAAAAAGTGGTCTATATGATAACATATAGGCTACTTTTTGGAATAATCCAAGTTATGATCTATTAATGGACTAAGTTGCATCCAAATCTGTTTAGTCTATTTAACGTGAAAGAGAACAAACATCCATACATTCTCACAAACTTTAACATTTATAATATTATATATACTCAGCACGCAGTATCAATTTCGGTGCGTTCTTTGGCTCCTATACTAGCATGTTAATTGGCTACAACTATAATAGCTACGGCGAGTGAGATATCTCGACACATAACACATTACCCTGAATGCGAGGCAATGGTAATTAGGATAAGCCGCCACTATTACCGACTTTGAGAGCTTTGTTGCATGTTATAAATTTGTCTCATCGTGTCATGTTAGACAGATTTTTTAGATAATAACTATGGTAATGCAGATAGGTACAGCAGACATTCCTTGTGTTATGGTAATTTCTTGGTCAATTCGTATTTCTGAAGTATTAAGTATTTGAGGTTGAGCACAGTTCTTTTATTGATTCATCGCCAGCCGAAAGACGTCCACTGCTAGACAAAGGCCTCCAATTATCTCCATGATGGCCGGTCTCGCGCTACCCGCATCTAGCGGTATCCCGCGACCCTCATAAGATCGTCGGTCCACCTTGTGGGGGTCCTGCCACGCTGCGTCTGCGTATTTTATTGATTAATTAACTCTAATTTAAAAAGCCATATACCTACAGGAAGTAGTTTGTCGGAGAAGTTTGGTGACGTGTCCGAACTACCAATTCAAGCTTAACTCGTTAACATCACCGAATTCTAATTTCAAAGGCAATGAGAACGACAGACCTGACAAAGTTATGTTCGGCCGCTCCGCCCACACCACTGACAACAAAGACCGCGCTCATAACCGAAATTACTTCTACCTCTTAATATTCAGGCCAGGTCGTGAATCTTGGAAAATTAATTCAATAAATCAGGCCGGCTTGCAAATACCGGCGACTAGGAAAGTTCCCTTTACTTAATAAGCAATCTTAAATTTTAGTTGTCAAACACGATTTCGTGGCTTGTTAGCATGAATTTTGAAAAAATATAATTATTTTGTACCTCGTAGAAAGTTACAATGAGCCTGTGGATGGGCTGAATTTGCTAATTAAATTCGTGTTTATGAATGATGGCAGGTAATTAAAAGTTGTCAAGGCCGCAAGGTGAGCTCGATTATTTTACAAATAATACCATTATACCCTCATTTCTCATTGTTGAATGAAACTTTTTGTCGTCGTCTGTTTATTTAAGTATTTCCGGAGGGTTGCCGTTGATAGATTACTTTCCTGCTCCGGCAGTTCCCTAGCCAGTCTCTGCTACGCATTCAAAATTGTTTTCATTTTCAATCTTGCATTTTGTAGCGATAAAGAACTATGTATTGTTTTAATATCTTACATAGAGCAATATATGAAATGGATTTAATGATCTTATATTCTTGTCAGGTATAAATCTAAACGCAAATTATCAGAAAATAAGCCAATTATGTATTACCAGCGTGATCAGCAGATGGTCCCAGATGTCTCAGAGCGTAGACATGTAGGGCCCCGTAGGCTAGCTGAAGGCCAGTTGACAACAGATGGGCGAGGAAAGCCGCGCCGCACACGATCCATCTGTAATTGTATTTAATCTGTAATTTGGGGTAAACTTGTAATTGTAATTAAAGTGATTTGGTTTTTATTGATGAAACAAAATCTATGTAAAATATTTTTTAATTTAGATCTGTAAGTATACGGAGTAAACCAAATTGTTTAGCTAGCATATCGACTGTAGTATATTTACAAGTATGTAAACAGTATAACAATCTTATAAATGAGATTAGTTAATATTTGTTTAGATATCTGTATCTGATTTGTATACGATATTAATCATAAGGCCGCGGTCGAACTCAACATCCCCAATATAAATTCGTTTATCGAGATGAGATCGTTTCGTAATGTCGGTATATTCCCTCGGAGATAGTAAATTTGCTGTAGAAATATTGTCATGTTTTATCTCGTTGCATTCTGAATGGAAAGCCGGCTCCACTGATGATGATATTATCTGTGTATAGCGTACTACAGGCTCATGTGTAAATCGCTGGGGAAATTCAAGATTCGTGATCACGCGTTGTGTTTCTTGTCAGACCATTTATCTGCCACCGACGACAGGTTATGACGTGTCTTGTGTATGACTTGAACAGCTCTTGGGCGAAATGATGTCATTCGACTGGGAATTTATATACATAGTACAGTATTCTTATGGATATGATTGTTTATAGCGTTTTTACTTATAATTAATACATAACTGTACTAAAGTTATATGAGGTTTCAAGGCAAAACGATCCATCTCAATTTAAATTGTTATTCCAAGGGCCGATATAAATATACCTAAAATTTTATTTTGTTTTTATAGGTCGGGCGGATTACGGGTCGTCAAATATAACATTAACAGCCCAGAAGATTGGGTTTATCGCTGAACTAACATGACGTGACGCGCTCCCAGAGGTACTGTTAAAATGAGTCCAATATAACAAGTGGATGGATGTAGGTACTGGTCTGAATTTGAAAAGGAATATTTAATCACGTGAATGTAAATTGGCGCAAATAAAAGATCGTCTCACACAAGTAATACGAGAAAAATTATTAAATAAAATACTACAGATATTTTCTTCAATCTAATTACAGGAAAGCTGTCAATTATGTGTTAAAGATTAGGTCTGAAGTTAGTAGTTACATAAACCCTTACAGGGAACTGGCACTGAATTGAAACTGGTAATAAGGCGGGTGTATAAGTATCCAATTGCCGTCATATGTTTTTCTTCATAGTCAGCTCATTGTTGGATTGAAAGCTACGAGATTCATCTTAGAGATGAATTATTAATTTATAGTGAAAATACTCACAACTAATTTTAATAAGCCAGTCTATAAAATTACTTTTCCAAGTTACGGTGGATTTTGGAGCTAAAGAACACCTAAAACTGAAAAGTAGGTAATTTATTCAGGTCAGGCTCTGATAAGATACATATGCGTATCACAACCAATTCATTCTACCATCGGCATCGGCCTCAAAAATAACTCAGCCGAATAGTAATGCAATACAGTTGAACCACCTTTTCCCACGAGCCAATTAATTTCATGGTTAATAAAATGGTTTACCCCCATCCGCCTTCAGGGTAGAAATGGTGTTTGATGGCGCGCGTATCAAGCTCGCGGCGACGAAGCGCGGGCACGGTACGGTGAAGTGACCGCAATTCACGCTCACGCAACGCGCCTCCTGATGATTCTTCCTCGCCGTCAGGCCAACCGTCTAGAAGCACAACAAAAGCTTTATGATTATGCCTAGGTTTTGTCGTCACTTACTACCAAATATTTGACCATCACAAGCATATTATGTAAGTACCAATTAAAAAGTAGCTTTCGTGACGTAGATACTATTTTAAAAACCCTAGTTTTAGCCTTGCGTTAATTTTCATGTTATATCATAAATATAAATTGAATCTATCTGCAGCTACAAAACTTATACAGTTAGGAGAAAGTTTAAAAAAACATCCTTGTTGTTTGTTTGTACCTACAGTTTCACATAAAAGTTTGTCTGCCATCTGGTGTAAAATTTCTCCAGTTTTCTACGTAAACTTCTTGTTACATGTGAAGCGTTGGAAATCTTAAAGTAAGTACAGTAAGTGAAAGTCTGTAACATTGAGTGATTTAAATTTTCCACAGAAATCTATGTTTTGTACTCTTTGTAGTTACTAAGATCAGAGTAGATTGTTTTATTTTTCTACACCCTGATAACCAAAGATTTACTATTATTGCGGAGTTTCTCTTAGAGGCCGTGATTCAGCAACATTTTTATAAAACATAAATCTTTCCTCGAGACAACTCAATGGCAATGAAGAATTTTAGGGTACCTTGTGCTATTATTGTCATTGCGTTTTAGGTCTGAAGATCGAAAAAATACTATTATCAGCTTTCCATCTCGCGGTTTCACCTGCGATCCCCTATTTTACCACTTACCTCGTACCTACATCTGTACTACTCATAGTACATAAGAATTAAAAAATTCTGCCGTTTTATTTTTGAACGAAAATACTAATTCTACTTAATAGTGACATCTATCGGATATTTAGGAATACGAAAAAAAATTTAAGTGACACTTCACATCAGTAATTTTATTTAAAAATGGCGTCGGAGGGTGAAGAAACTATCGGGCGCTCACGCATAAGTAAGTCAATCCATTGAAATCTTATAAAATTCTTAAAAAATTATAGATTTTGAATAATTAGTAGGTAATTAATACTTCGAGACGTAGTTATACAGTGTTATTTTTGCGTAAAAATAAATAATGTTCGAGTTATCTTGATTTGTTTTTCTATGTTCTATACAAAGAACAAATGTAGGTAGTTAAAGTTTTGATAGTTTTACTTCAACTGTACTTTGTGTAGTACATTGGAAGATATTTTCAATTATTTATATTTATAACATATAATGGCATAGTTGAAGCGTTAAATGATTTGAATTAGACTTTTCCGGGGATGACTAGGACAACGATACCGAGTTTCTGCCTCCAGAACTGACTCAAACAAAGAGTTATCACGAGACTAGTGAGTCCAGTAACTCAGACGAAGATGATTATGCTCTGATTCATCCACCAGCTTCTCCAGCTCTGTCTGACAGTTCTTCGTCGCGATCTCGCTCAAGAGGACGTAGAAGAACAAGACGTGGACGTGGACGCGGACTTAGTTTACATTGGAAATGACGGTTGGGTCAGCTAACTTTCTTCGCCAAGATTTGAGTCACGTCCGCTACTAAGTCCGCGTCCACGTCCACGTCTCGTTCTTCTACGTCCTCTTGAGCGAGATCGCGTTGAAGAACTGTCAGATAGCGCTGGAGAAGCTGGTGGATGAATCAGAGCATAAAAATCTTACTGACCGAATGCGAAACATCATTTTAGTCTTCCCATCGCGTAATCGAACAAGAAAATGTTCCATTCGAGTTACCTTTTTGACCTTGCTGCAGTCAATGCTTGGCTACAATACAGTTGT
This sequence comes from Tethea ocularis, assembly GCA_963555595.1. Lineage (NCBI taxonomy): Eukaryota > Metazoa > Arthropoda > Insecta > Lepidoptera > Drepanidae > Tethea > Tethea ocularis. The sequence continues at coordinate 5,935,612 of OY741970.1, read as the reverse complement.
TGAATAATAAAAGGTACAGCAAAGAAATATATTGTTCAGATGAGAGAATATTAATTGGATTCGGGTACAAATTTGTGACAGATAATGAAAAAGAAAGTGATGGTGGTTTCGGAGGAGAAGAGTAGGTATGAAGAACTTGAACCAAAACATAAGAAGCGTAAGGTATAAAACCAATACCCTGCAAGGAACGCCGTACAAAAACAGCTTTACTTTTACCTGAATATGGTCCAAAACAATCGCGTTGTAGGACAAGCGGATGTGACAAAAAAACAACAGTTTTTGTAAAAAAAATTGAATTTACCTTGGTTTTACGCCAAATCGGAACTGTTATTCCAATTTTCATGCGGGTAATGAGTAGTCTTAGTACATAAGTTTAGTTCCTACTTTTTTTATCACTACTTACGTGCCTAATTTACTGACTGATTAGTAAATAATGTTGATTATTAATTAATTTATGATTGTTTTTGGAGAAAAATGATTAATTTTAATAGTTTTGTTTGAGAAAATGTTTAGTTATGTTTATTTTTTTATATTTTGTAATAAAAAAACAATTATATAAAAGATTTTTACTCCTTTTAGATTATAATCCTATCCTGATAACAATTTATATTCCAAAACTTTTCTATGTCCTACATAAATGACAAGGTAATATCGTCACTTTGTCCTATATGAAGGACATAGTGAAAAACCATTTTCCGAGAGGTGAGATTTTTTTCACTATTTTTCGGATATATTTTAATTGGTTAGGAATACAATACTAAAATTTCAGCAACATACTAAACAAAAAGTATCTCTGGTAGGCAGGAGGTTAAGGATTTTGAAAACCTTTCCTTATCCGTCTATTAGTCAGTAAGTCGGTTTCTCCTTGTATGTTTGATACATTAATCTCATGTATGTAAAGTCGTTTCCAATTTATATTTGTATCCTTTATTATTTAATAATAAAGAATACGAATGTTTATTATTATTTTTATATTATAATTAATATTGTGTGTAACTAATGTAAAATTGCTCAATTGACTTACATAGCCACAAATTGAATGAGTCTCAATATTATTATTATTTTATTGTACAATAATAAAACTTTTATATTATTATACAAAACCCTCATGCACGAGTCCGATTTGTACTTGGCCGGTTTTTTAAATGATAGGGATACATAGTTCTCAACCGAGAGCCTAAAAGCTCTACATCCGGTGAAGGAAACTCGTATGTCTATTTGCAATAAAATTGGGTTGACCGTTGTTTTCTGTGTTCACGTTTGTAGAAATAAATTCACAAAGGGCTCAACTCTACTGAGAATAAGAAAAAACTATTTCGTCCATGCCTCTACTAAAAATATTTTTTGAGGCTCTGTGTAGCACTTTTGGTTTGGTGCCGTCTGTTTTAGTACTGGATATGTTTACCATTGCTGATCTGAAAATCTTACAGCATATAATTCAACACAGATAATTTAACTATCTTAATAAATCTAATACCTCTAATATCTTAGTAGTAGTACAGCTTCTTTGAACGATTGCGCTAAACTTAAAATCGATATAAATCTTAGATTTTATCGCTGAAATACGTTGCACCATTCCAACAGTGGCTCAAGTGAGTGACAAAGGTGACTACACAGAGAAGAAAGAAACAAAGAAAAATATTTATTTTGAATAAGAAGAGAGAATAGAAGAGAATATATTTATTTCATGGGTTCCATATCTTACCATAATGTGGTAAGCAATTGTAGCTGGTTGAGTAGGGATGTCGGCAGCGGCAGCGCGGCGGCGGGGCGCGGGGCGGCGGCGGCGGCGAGGCCGACGGCGACGGTGACCACCAGCCCGGTTCCATCAGCCGGCCATGGCTGCACCCGCACCCGCACCCGCACCCGCGCTACCTGAACATCAAACATCATGTTATTATCTCAAAAGCTATAATTATATTTTGAACATACCAATATGTTTTTGCACCTCATCATGGAAGAGGATATTAGGACGAACTTTGTGTTCCGTGGCTTCCGAGGACAAATACCTACAACTGTGTCCGAGATAGTGCTTCTTTCATTTTAGGCAACTTTATTATTATGTATACTAATATTATAAAGAGGTAACGTTTCTTTTTTATGTTGAGTAAAAATCTTTTACTAATGTAAAGCTACATTGGCTTCGGTAGTTTCAATATTGTATTTCAGGTGGTACGTGTACCTATTATTGAGGATTCTTGGATCTAAAACTATAATTAATTCCAGTCACATAACAGGTTAATAACGTTAAAATTGCCTATTACCACTTATTACTAAGCAAGGCAGATCTGACAAAATCAAGTTCCAAGTTTTAGAGCATGCTACTATACACTCGTAACTCTAGCAAGTTTACAACTATCTTATGTTTGTTGTTGGCATAGCATAGTATCTGGGGTTTCAACCATAACTTACATAAAACCTTGTAAGTCAGTTTCATACAATTGATAGAGGTATAGGGTACCTATATCCCTCATCCAAAGAGGGAATTTCTCTTTCAAAATCTTCAGGCGACCGACAACAAAACAAGATGAATGGTGGCTTGTACCTTACAAACCGAAAAAAAGTCTATCATTCCTATTCTGACAACCACGTAAAATCTATAACTTGACGTAATTGAAAGAGATTATATAGATATTACATTTAGGGTTTAGACATTTATAAATAAATGTATAATACCCTACATAAAGCACTTTAGTGCTTGACTTTAGTCAATATTATTTCCGAACTGTCCAAACTAAAAAAAATATTCGAATAAGTTTTGCAGTGGTAAGTAGGTAACTCGTAACCACGTGGTTTTATAATACGAGTATATACAAGAACTAAGGAACACATAATTACTATACGAATTACGAACATTAAGACGCAACAAAAACAATAACATACATAAATATACCTCTCCACTGGAAAGCAGTGCTGCATTGCTGATACAATTATTTACAACAAATATACAAACTACATATAAAAAGTTTCCTCGAGGCGACCGCTGCTGCCGATCAACGGCAAGGTTCCCAGAAGGCTGGCAGCGTTTCCTCTTTGAATGGTCGATGAGCGTTGACGGAAAAAGCTCCCCGGCCGCCGGTCCCCTGAGGCTTCAATAAGTTTTGAAGATAATGTTCAAGAAAATCGGCGAGCCTCGGACCTCCAGGGACCACAAAAATAAATAACTGTTGTTATTAAATTATTTTATAAGCTTTTTATATTTGTTTATTTTTATTATATTTTGTTCTGTGTTCCTTTTATTACTCTTGTGATGTTAAATAAAGCAATGTCTAAATATAATAGAAAATATAATTATGAATATAAGAATGGAGTACTTGTGTCTATTATTGCAGATTTGAAATTAATTTCTTCCATTTATAGGTATAAAGTAAACAGCTATTTTACGTATTCAATAGTAGGTAAAAAGAAAACAACGAGGGTAAAAGAAATATAAATAATGTAATGAATAAATATTATCCATCATTAGGCATAAATTTGAAATGCTTAATCGTTATGAAACGACTAATGGGAAACTGAGAGCAATTATCTTAATACTTTACGAAGCGACCGGATAATTGGAGTGTTGAGTCCAGATAACTTGATAATAAAGATAATAGAGCTGGGAGCAGCTGCATTATCAGAATTAAAAACTCTAGATATACGAGTACCTAATACGTGTGCTATCTAACATCTATAATCACGTTCCGTATAAAGAGCTTTCATATCGAAGTTGAAGCAAGGTTAAAGTTTATCGCACATGTTACAAATAAAATAGCTCTTGTAATAATTATTAAGTCCGAATAATCAGTTGAAACAATTTAACGACAGGTTACATGAACCTGTAAAAATTATACCATCAAAAACAGTTTCATATAAAATTGTTGTCAAGCCGAGACTATATAGCTCGCACTGTCAAAAAGTTATCAGATCTCATGTAGAGCCAAGCTTCTAACACTACACGCCCTAACTTCACAAACTCTACAGTTTAGTCAAAATATGTTGCTACTACAAGAATTGTGTAACAGAAAATTAACGGACGGACTTTGAGTTGCAATAATTCTTAAACTTCTTTGGAAATATATTTAGCTATGTACCTAATGCCCTCTTGGTCACTGAAAATTTAGGCAGAGGCTAGAATTTTTTTTTCATAATGAAGTTACAGGAGCTCGAAAATTACCCGAATGGCTTCGAGAAGATGGTACGGCCATGCCTTATTTTGTTCGAATTGGCGGGAGCACTTTTCATTGTTCATCGTTGCAAACATATTATTTGTTCATCAAAATATTGGTCTCTTTGTAAAAAAAAGCGACGTGCATTGTATCAATACTAGAAATAAACATAAACTTGTAAATTCTGCTTATAGACTCCAAAAAGTGCATGGTTCGTTTTTAGGTCTGTGTACACGCTTTTATAATATGATACCTCTTTCACTTTTAAATTTGCCTTCACATAAATTTAAGGAACATATTAAGACCGTTTTAGTAAAAAAGGCTTATTACAATATTAACGAATATTTAAATGACAAAAAGGCTTGGGTGTAGCGCTCGCTTTTGCAGGATATATTTTATGTACCTAAATTACGAAGTTTATTTTTTTTTAAAAGAGTAATTGCTGAGTTTATTGCCGGCTCTTCTCAGCAAAAGCTACCTTCCGAACCGTGCATTAGAGTCTGACTATTCATAAGTGCCTGTGAAGGTCTATTTGAATAAATAATATTTCATTTCATTATCTATCTATACCTATTGTGCGGTAAAGTTATTTTTGTGCTTGTCCATTTCGTTGATAAGTAATAGGTAGTTAGACAAAATGAGTAATGTAAAGTGTGTTTGTTACCTAGCACAGGCGCACCGCTCCACGTCCTCGCTGACACTGTAAACGCTGGCGCGCCGCATCCGCCGCTCAGTGGCCGCGCGCGGTGTCAGACACCCAGTCTCCGCATCCTCTGTCACCCACTAGCTCGACCGTACCATACTCCAGAAACAGCTTTATTCACACACTAGGTATGTCCGATATCCGCATTATCTAGCATCCGTTGCGAGTCCACTGCGCGAGTCTCGGCATCCTCTATGCGAGTCCGTTACGTGCACTTCACTATTGTAAATTCAATAACACTTGTTTCAATATCATTTTATTTACCTGTGAAAAGAGAAAACTTCTTGTATTTTTTTCATAACATAAACAGGTGTAGGTTCTATCAACTTTTTAAATTCTTGCTTGTAAGTTTTGTCTCGTAACCAAGTTCGAATTCGTTATATACCTACTTGTGGAGTAAGTAAATAAAAGGGCTTTGAATAACATCGTTTTAGTGTAGCTTTTCTAGGATCTTTGAGTTTGGCGAAATCCCATTTATCCCTTTGCATCCCAAAAGGAACATTTGTACAAAATTCCATACGGCTTTGGAGATACAGTGATGAATGAGGCAACGTGTTTCCCTTTTTTAGATTAAAATAAAAAATGTAGAGAACCTATTTTACATTTAACAAAAAAGTTGTTGGAAAGCTTTTTATAGGTAGGTATTTAGTTTTTTGAAAAAACAATATGACTAGACTAGACCCTAGAGATACAATAAAAAAAAAATTCCTTAAAAATGCATACCAGAGCGGAGTTGTATTTTCTGGAAGGGATCCCTTTTTTTCGCATAACTTTTTAATACTAATTTACTTTGGCATAACTTTTAAATTTTACATAAACAGTATTTGGTATACTGTTAAGGTAAGGTTTATATTGATCTTTTTGGCTATATTATTTTGGGCTACTATGTCACATTAAAGTCACTTAAAAGTTATAAGGTAATTTAGGTACTATAATCTAGATACTATACTGTGACAGTAGGATAAGGTTGTTGTTATACTAACTTCAGTTATAGTAAACACGATTACGCCTCAACGTTATTATGCTTGCACATTATTAGGATAAGTAAAATTATGCCACACTAAATTATCACATATTTTATGCGTATGTATAGATAACCTTTCTGGACAGTATCGGCACTCGGGAAATCCTAAACTATAAGACGAACAAAATAAAAATGCTAAATACCTAGAACAAAGAGCTCTATTATAAAAAAAAACCTGTCTCCATTTTTATACATATAACAAACAAAATCATGTAACAATCATAAGTCTATCAGTAGTTAATTTTACTTGTATTAACCCGTTGGTAGTCAATAATATATTATGTATACAGGTATTTTAAAATTAGATGATAAGTCGTTCAATTACAATACATATACAGGCCGATTATGCGAGGGTATTGTAGGCTCAAACAAAGCCTAACTATCCATGTAAGCTGAAAGGGCATTGAAGTACCTATAGGCACCTCATACATGTTATAACAATTTAGAGTAGAAGATAACACTAAAATAGTCAGATTTATCTAAAATAGGTGTATCTATCTGATTGACTATGAATCAATGTGAAGAACAAAATTGTTCTATTTATCTGAGAAGATGTCATAAGTTCAAAACTCGCAATAGATAATTTAGCTATTACTAAGAAGTTAGATTCCCAACACTATAGGTACAAATCAAGTAATATTCCTACAACTGCCTACTAATAATACCCAAATTTTACACTCTACTTCGTGTAGGATTAGATTTAATGTATCGTACGTTGTTTGTTCCCAAAGAGTACGTGCTTATGTGTAGTATGGGGCGTTAGCTGAATTACAATTTGCATTCAATGTGATATGGCACGAAGCGAATTGAGAGTGATCGCGAGTACCACTATGAACCGAGATAGGGTTATTAGGTCGGAAATACATAATCAACCTTTAGATAATGTGGTTTACTATGTAAACTATAGTTCTATCATACATACAAATTTTACTATTAATTACATCAAACTCAATTTGGAGCGGATTAGTTTATGCCAAGGAAAATGGGATAGTAATTAACTTTAAAAAAAAGAAAAACCTCCTTACAAATCCTTCAAAATCAATTAAATTAATATGGGACCTTGGAGCTATAACTGAACCCAATGCAAAAAGTTATGTACTTAGTTATGTCTATACATTGCCTCTAAAAGAACCTAGTTCTGAGATCTAGCATGTGTGTATACAGGTTTGTGGTGACTTAAAAACACGTCTCACTATTATTCAAATGATATTTGCCAGAATATAGCCAAATTTTCAAAGTTTTAGTAAAAAGCACTTTGCCTGCGACTTTTGCTTATATTTTCTTAGAATTGTTGTTCGTTATTTTGTAGGTAGGTACAAATGTAGCAATAAAGTTATGTGCATATGCAGCAATGCAGTATTTCGGAGTTACTAATGAACTCACAGATTGCCAGACTGCGCGTCGCTAGAGCTAACGATCTAGGTACGGATATCATACATACCTATCCGCTAACATAAGCAATATTCTACATGGTTAGGTTAGAATAAATTATTTTCGAATTTAGGATACAACATAAATTAAAAAAGAATTAAGTTTCACTTAGCGTCCCAACGACCTATTTACATGATATCAAGAAAGTATAGCCTATGCAACAGTGTTCCATATTAGATATGCAGCAGACGCCGCAGAATGATGCAAAAAGAAACCGCAATGTTCTCGAATTCTCATCATACAAAAGTATTTTTTAACGGCACATTAAATATTCTGCAGCTGCGAAAATTTCCCTCGTTATGTCAAATTATGTCATTTTTATTATATTGAAAAATTCGCTACTTACCCGCTCTCACCAAACTGTAAATAATAAGGTAATTAAATAATTGGCATAATTATATATAGCAGTGACGTCGAATGCCGGGATGAAGGTCGCGTGTTAGAATCCTACGATGAGCTTGAGCTTTCGGTGATGGAAAACATCGCGAGGAAACCATAGTAGTACGGTAGTACTTACAAAATACCATACCACCGTAACTACTACCCGTCTGGTTGGCTACCACCCTCAAGTTGAAAATCTGTCGCCAAGCACGTACCGGTGTGTTTTATGTTCTTACCACCTTCGGCCACATCATCACTGTGAGATTGTGATCAAATACAGGCCAGTACATAGGAAAAACAATGTAGGTACACATTATTGTCGGCGACGACGAACTACTACCTACTACTTAGTAATTTGTAAATGAATCTGTAACCAATGCCATACCTAATGTAATCTCGTAAATAAATCATAAAGAATACGTTCAGTTCTCGTTTCAAGACATCTGGACACTTTGGTTAATTTATAGGAACCATTAGTCATCGACGAACCCCGGCGCCGCCCGTCGTCGTGACGTCACGCGTGCCATTGAACATACCCGAGCTTCCGTAGCTTCCTTAAATGATTGGCTACCATGATTCATTCAAATGTTTATCTCGTTAGCCTCAATAGTATTTTTGATTTGTGATTGCTATTCAGTGTATAACACGTGTATAAAACCTTCAGTTGATAACAAATGGATAAAGGCGGGGAATGGCCACGAGAGAACAGTTGGAAATATTCTTGCTTGATTGATGAAGAATTTCAGAGATTATATTCTCTTTGTTTCAGAGCGTTTATACTTGAACAAAACGGGTTGTGTCATGTTAGCGTTTTCCACCACTTTTTGTAAACTTTGTTTTTTTTAAATGTGACATTGAGGATATGTTTTTCTATGATTTTTACAAAATTACTAATGATCTTTTATGATAAAAGAAAGAAACTTAAAACCGCATACATGCAACAAGATTACCTCGTATCATACATTATTATTATTCATAACAATGCTGTAGAGCAGAGCTTTATTAACATTATTTTTATTACAGTATAGGTACTGTAATAAAGATCGTTCTTTGTACAAAAACGGTCATTTTTCCTATCATTACATCCATATTGAATCTTCAATATCCTGTTGTTTTATTTACACTTTTGCTAAATAACTCGAAATTATAATACCATGGAATAAAATAGGCTAAATTAAAATGTATAGTTTTAAAATATTTGAATATGACGTGATTACCTAAATAATATGGGAGAGGAAATTTAAGCTAAAATATTATTATGATATTTATTATATATCTCATGTTATTTTGGCAGATAATGACCGTATGAAAACAGTAAACTGTGTAATACTACGCTTTATTGCGGAGATTTATGATTATGAACGTCCGGGCATGGAGGATATTTTAAGAGATTTTAGGGCTCCGGCAGCTCATGATCAATATCTATATGTACCTAACGTTTATATATAACGTGTACTATATAGGAAGGGTGTGTAGGACAGTTAAGTATGTTATTATACGAGTATAATCACCCTTTCGATTATGTGTAATATAGAACAGATTTACAAACGGAAAATTTAAACTGTTATAGAAAAGGTATATCATGATGAAACATAATTTTAATTTGACACTTACCGACAGAATATTACTTTGATTGTTGTTTAAATTGAATCCTAATTATAATAAAATTTCCTATAGCACGTAAGTAAGTATCAAATTTCTAATAAAACGTAGGTATCTCTCAAGTTAATTAATAAGCCCGACGTTAACCACGCACATGGTTTCGTGAATATTACATCATTATTAAATCTTGCCGTGAGCGTTATAATTTGCGACCGTAAAACATGTATACGAAGAGGGATTATTCGTTTAGCACAGTCAGTGGGATTTGCTCACTAACATCACGGATGCTAAATCACAGAGAATTCCACAGAAGCGAGCACTAATCTCATTATATATGCGGGATGACAATATCTAAAGTACAATAATGTTTTGTGAGGACTTTAGGTACATTCGTCACGGCAAGCAGGATGTTAAGTTGAAGATTGCTCCAATAAAAGTGTACAATAGGTGCTACTAGAATGGCGGGAGTGGTTAGCCACGCCTCGGAGGAGAACAATATAAGTTTAGACTCCCACGCACCTGTCTGTGACATCCTCCTTCATGTTCAACTGTTTATGATCACTCAGCCGTGATCTCATGTTTATGATAAGTACTGAAATAGTTTACTGGTAAATTATAATTATCTATCAAATGAAGGAAATTCACATGTTTACTAATAAAGCTTAAGAGTATATTGGTTTGAATGCGTTAATCTTTTGATCTACAAGTCGGATTCGAAAAAATATTTCACTAATAGAAAGCTACATCCTCGAAGGTTATAGGCTACTTTTTATCCTGGGAACATGAGTGAAACCGCGGGGGACAGTTAGTTTAATTTATAAAGATCCTTCGTGTTAGGTCTGTGTTTCTTTAAACTGAACTAAAGAACTTTAAACGGAACAAAGATATAATCTCACATATTTTATTCGTTCAATTAGTGAGCTTTATTAGCGATCTTCAAATTAACTTCTAAGAGTTTCATATTCAATTGAAAACAATTCAAAACTAAATTTGAAACGGTTGATTGATAATCCAAAGTTAATAAAATCAATTTGGCTAAGGGGCACGGCACTCCGATTGTTCAAACCGAAATGTTATTAAAGCCAACCGCTAATGCACTGAAACTTCATTAACTCGTTATTTCTACGGGCTTTATTACTGTGAGGGTTCACTGATAAAAAGACACTTAGGGTTATTCGTAGCTTTCAGATATTAGGGTTGGTAATGCTTCTACATTTTAAGACTTAACTAAATATACTTAATGTTTGTATATGTATATGATCGAATATTTGGTGTAGAAAATTGACTTTTCTTATAATGTTGGCAGCCCTAAGTACCTAAAGTTCAAGCAAACAGCATAATGATGGATAAGTATTCCTCTTGCCTTATTCATGAAACTAAGATTCTCTAAACCTTGGTAGGTATTTAACAGAAATCCCCACTTATTCAGTTTGGGAACTATGCTGGCATTATTTTAGCTATTTCAATGTATTTAATACTATAGTTATGATCTATTAAAGCATCTATTGTTTCAGACATTAAGCTTACTAAGGTACTTACATAATCCGTGAAATAATTTAAATATTTAGAACATTAATCAACAACAGTGTTTGTAGCTTTGGTTCGAAACTATTGTCTAAGTTCTAGACTAGACTAACATTATCATTCCAATATCTGGACAACTGCCAGTTATTTTATAAACCTTCAAAATAGCAATTGAATAGATTCATATAGGTATAGATGTGTAGTCTAACTCTATAAATATATGAATTACTTTTTATACACCCTACAAAAATTACGAATTTCCTGAATAAAGGTTATAAAGTGGGTAGACGAAGTTTGGTTGTTATTAACATCTAAACTCAATCAGGTTCTGAATGATGATGATAAAGCAAACGACCTGTGATATCTCAATCATAAGATATTTCTAAAGCAAAATTATACTTGCGTGACTGTACGGCCGCAAACAAATACTTGACCAGTAGTACGTAATAATTATATTTCAGGATGCGAACGAAGATTAATTAACTGATATTATTCGGATGAACACAAAATAACTTTTATGTATCATGCCATGTCATGATTAAATTGGTAAGCGTAAAGGTTTCACTCAGACTGATTTGATATAATATATTACGGATATTTTTGTTATATAGCATTATTATCACTTATCATGGCGCGTATCACGTAAGTATATGATGTTTTACCTACGAGCCTATTCTTTATTAAAAATACTAAGTACAGGAAAGCATATCAATTCTCTTAAGGAATTGAATTGAGGATCCTCGTTCCTTAGAGGATGCCTTCGATAAATATTGTATGCAAAATTTCTTTCGGTTTGAGCCATGCGCTGATCTGATGAAAAAAAATGTTGAGACATTGGGAACTTAATAAATGAAAAAAAAAACAAATAAGGAATTCTGTCGTAATTTTTACTACGGTTCAATGAAGGAATTCTTTCGTAATTTTTACTACGGTTCGCAGGGGGCGAATGCAAGAATCATATTGTGTTCAATGAACCCCTGCGGCCCTGTGCGAAATCTAATTTTTTTATTACAGAAAGTCATAAAAACTATTTTTTTGCAAATGCCCTACCCACGCAATGAAATGCTGTTAGTTGGTAAGTGTATCACTGTTCAAAAACAGTTGGACCGATTTGGCAAATGTTCGTAATAAGCTCGTTTAAATTATAATAATTAGGTAAAGGAAAAAGTTTAAAAGTTGCCTGAAAATTCGGGAAATTCTGAAAGTGATTTTTCCTATGGAATTGTTGCATGAAATTGAAATCTTGACAGTACGTCTGTCGGATAATATTACAATGTAAATATTCTTGGTTGGAGAATTTATTATAGTACATATAAATATATGTGTACTTACCTAATTAGGTATTATTACGATTTTTTTTTGTGACATTATTTATTGTTTATTTCGTTATTGTAACACTATCTACATTAAATAAAAATCGGTAATTAAGAATTAATTTCATTTTTTGTTATGGGCTTGGTTATAGATAGGTATCTATTTTCTAATCATAATTCATCGAAGTTAACATAAATCACTTCGAACACAAATTATATTTCACTTAATTTACATACTTTAGGTACAATATTTTGTAAAGTCATGCTGACTAGTCAAGCTGTTTACTGGGATGAACACTGCATAAACAACGTCAGACGAAGGAAGCCACGTAATCTCTATGTCGCTGTGGACAAAAGGTACACAAATGTATACGTTATTATCTGGATGTCCCTAAAGACTAGTAGATAATACGCTCCTTTCAGGCATCTGTCACGGATTAAACTGCGGTAATTATTATCGCACTAATCACGTTTAGGGTTAGGCACTTTACGTTACGTTTCATGCCGTGACGAAGTTCGTGTGTTTGAATTATACAATGAATTCAAGCTTTCAATGAAGACAAATATTAATACTACGAGGAATCCCTAGCACGATAAAGTATTTTTTATTTCTGCATTCGAGAGACTTCTAAACTTATGTACCTTTTTATTCCAGATTTCTCTATCCATCATCATTACCTACTATGGAGAGATTGAGATAACCTTTTGTTATTTTAGCTGTTATTTAGAATCTGATAATTTTGATACTATTTATTACTGAAGTTCTAACGATTTTAAAATAAATAAATATCTATAGAATACCCTTATTAGTCACCATTACATGGGATACATAGATTATTACGCTAATAAGCAAAATGTGAGCAGCGTATTAGTATCACCTTACATTTGGATGGCTACCCATGATAAGGTAACTCGATCTTTCACTGATGAAACTGATTAGTTCTTGTCGACTATTGCTAGGATAGTCTAAAATCCGGACTCCTAAATCAAGCCGAAACAAAATCTTTGGTTACCTACTATGTGATAGAGCGTTGTTATTCCCGAGTCTACATGAATCCATTTGGTGAAGTTAACCCTATTAATGATCCTTTGCTAGAGAATCTGAGGCGTGCGGAATAAATAGCTAAATCTATTTAGGTACGTAGATACATTTGTTTCGTTGCCTCCGTATTTCACTCGACAAACCACATTTAGGTGAATGTGTTTGTTTATGCAGTGCGTAGATTCGCGTCGTATGAATAGAAATACTAATACTAGTACAGATATTCTGTTCGTATAGGAACGGAAGCGATCTCGTTACTGTGATGTACCATTTAAATTAGAGGTGTCAGCTTGACAGATGGTGGAAGCAGCCATAACTGGCTGAAGTGTGGATGTGGTATGTAGCTTTCTACATAACGTCAGGTGTCTAATCATTGCTGGGGCACTGTTGCTGTAGCTTTGCTGTAGGTAGTTGCAGTGCTCCAAGCTTGAACCATTTTGACGTACCTATTGAAACGTAAATGTAAGTGAACTACTAATCCTACTAATATTATAGATGTGAAAGTTTCTGAGGATGAACATACCATTGAATAACATTTAGGCTACATTTTATCCTGAAAATACATAAAATCCCTAAGGAACGTAATATGACATTTAATTTAGCTTGAAAATTGTATTCTATTTTATTATTTATATATCTCTGTAAGATGCAAAGTACGATTGATACATAAAATTAAATCAAAATGTAGGTAATAGACACAGGGTTAAAGACCTCATAAGATAATTTGTTAATTCCGGGAAAATATTAACAAATTGTGATATTATTTTCAGTCGTTTTCTATTTATAATAAGGTACATATTTAGCAGATAAGTACCTATAGGTGTTTATTTTTCCTTCACAAATTGGCCAGTATGAATCGACTGCGCACAGTAACAGATACATTAAAATACGCAATTAGCCCAAATCGGTCAATATTATGAGTGATACCTACGAGGGAAATGTGACCCATATTATTATACAAAGTTGTTTCCCTAGTGTGTTACATTTGTCATAATAATAAATAATGTAACCTTCAGTCTATATAAATCGGATGCGTAACTATATATAAATATTATGTAATACAGTGTGCGTCAATAATATTAAATTATTATATTATACTAATAATAAAGCGAACGAGCTAATCTCGGGAGTTACTGGTGTGATTTGAAAAATTATTTCACTTATAGTAAGCTACTTTATCCCGGAAGTTTATAGGCTACTTTTTATCCCGGAAACGCGATTGAAGCCGCGGGTAACAACTAGTATAATATGAACGGTACGGTCTTTTGGTGGCATGCATATTCTAATTCCATTTAATGCTTACATTTTGGGTACATAGTTTGACTTCGAAATTATGAATGGATGTTATGAAATACCTACATTACAAATATATTTTTTCTTAGATTTTAGTTTTAGGTAGTTTATATAAATTTCCTATATCTATTTATTCAGATCCCATGTCCGCTGACCTAGATTGAAATGTATTTATCATGTTATCTATCCGAATGATCTCCAATCCTGCATGCAGCGGATGCGTATGGGTTGTGCGGATGACATCGCGGATGTACGCAGATAATGTCACGGATGCTATCCAAGTCCCAATTGCAAGCAACATGTGCATACTATATCCTATTTCCATTTAAAATTAAATTCTATCAATACTACATTCAGTAGGTTTCATCTATCTATATAGGGTAAGTTTGCTCAAGTCGAACCCCCGTAAGGAAATAAAATAACTCGATTGAACACATAACAGAATTATATAGAACAATCTATGCTGGATGGAATTTATATATTGCCGGGGGACTTAGGCAGTGGTATGACTTGAGCAACCTTACCCTATATAAAAGAAGAAACTGACTGAATGACTGACTCACTGACTGATCGATCATCGCACAGGTCAAATCATGGATGGATCGGGCTGAAATTTGGCATACAGATAGTTATTATGACGTAGACATCCGCTAAGAAAGTATTTTTGAAAATTCAACCTCTAACGCGGGTGAAATCGCAGGGCGATAAACTTCGTTTCTCGTTCAAGTGGGATCTAATGATTTCTTGGTATAAAAACAATGTAGGTATTAAGCTCATTTCAGACGACGCTATACTATGCTATACTATTGTGCTATAAAGTATAGCAAGCGTATAGAAAGCCAATAATATATAGTACAGTACAGTGTGAACGTGTCCATAACAATGTATGGAGCACGATATTGTCGTGCTATGAGCTATATACTATAATATTATAGCGTCGTCTGAAATCAGCTACTAAGTATGTTTTAATCCAAGATATGATCGATATTATATGCCAAGTTCCATCTAAATCCATCCATGATTGAGTAACGAACAAATAAACAATATTATCAATGTAACATATTAGGGATGGCTATTTAGTAAGTATACGATAAAACATAATACCTAACTAATTGTTCCTAACATTTGATGTGGAGCGACGGCTGTGGACCGTAAATTAATTAACTGTTATGAAACTTTGAATCAATCAATATGTACTTATCAATGGCACGTCAATTTGCGGATGTGGCATAGGGATGCGTGATCGTGACACGAAGTTGCGGATGTGTCACCAATTCACGACGACGTGACCTAATATCCATATACCGCAACTTGCAATCCTCATATCAATTTGTGTAACAATTTCTATTGTGCTAGTTATGAACATTAAATGACTCGACGTAGGTACCTACTATTGTAATTAAAGAATTGTCCCAAACTTTATTACTGCATTTCATTTTGATTGTATAGTTTTAATAATACTTATATTTATCGTGACCATTAAATGGGTTTGTAATAATTGTATTTAATGGTCAATTAATTACTAAGCTTATTGTGCGCATGAGAATGTTGCTTACAATGCTCAATCGTCGTTATATTCTGTATGTAGCGGGCACGGTTCCAATCTCTTCAACGATTTAATCACAATTTTATCGCGTCTCTCAGCTATATGTAACTATAGAGTAGTCATGGAGTTTTCCTATTTATTTAGTTCGCATTACTCTCATTTTGTCACATTGCGCCCCCGTCTTGTCCGGCCCGCCCATGTTATCTAGACGATAACCCAATTTGAAACCCAAACGAAAATATTTGTGTCCGTAGAATGAATTGTAGGTATATATATATTCATCACAAAATCATAACATAATTATTAATTTTCCTCGTTTCAAAACAGTCAGATTAGAGTTATTTATTTATTTATTTACTATCTCAACTCATCTCATTGATAAATCACTCACGATATTACTTATCGATATTCAATCTTTTCTTTGTAAGAAAAAAACGTGCTAGACCTTCCGTCGTTTTTATGACGGCACAGGTGGACCGAAGTAGTTCGCTCAATATCAATAAACGTTTACCGACGACTCACCAATCGCTACGAACGAAGTATTGAACGTATTTCACTTCATAGAGCGGAAGATAAAATCTGTAATTCTGAAGTGCGATGTTGATGCCGGCCGGTCGGACGCACCATCGAGCTGAGTTTCCACTTAATAAACTTCAAATGAACCGTACGAAATGTTTATTACACCAGTAGGTAACCGAGATTTGTTACGGAACGGAAGTGTATATCGGAAATCGAAATGGAATAGCGAAAACTGTTAACAGATTCAGTTGCAGTGCAGCGGTGACAATTTATATGTCTACACAAAAGATTTTTTTTGTTGAGGGTTTAGAAAATTACATTCTTAAAGCATTGTTTCTAAACATAATATATTAACCAATAGATATTCGAATTATTTCAATAAAATTCATAAATGGGTCACATTCATAAAAGGTTGTTGAAAAATTCCATCCAGATTTAACACCTCAATACTTTATATTTACATGCATGAAATTGAAAAGTAATTTGTAATGAAAACATATCTGCTCGAGTCTCTATATTTCACTTATAAAACCAACGTGTGGCTGTGAGAAACTGAAACTTAACATTTTCTAGCTAGATATACCAAATGCGATTTGACGACATTATCTGCAGTTGGCCTGGGCTCAGGCAGTTTTACTTTAATCATATCTCTTTTTATGTCGCCTATCCTTTTTCTGGTGTCTGATATATTATCAAAGAGATTTACGAAGTGCCAAGTGAAGTATCATTTATGCATAGCGTAAAATGTGAATAGCTTTTAAATCCTGCCACATTTTTCCTATGGCCGAACGTTTGTGCCGAGAAAAAATCGGTAGTTCGAACAGAATTCAGAAGTCTTCATGAAAAATATTATGCGATTAATAAACGTACATTTGTAAATGTTTAATTGGGGTCTGTTTTTCCGATATTTGCTCACAGAAACAGATGTCATTCAGGCTTGCTATTGTATTTCCCGCAACGGATCGTGATACCTCGTTGGAGTGTGCGAGTGCTCTTCAGAAGCAACCTCATATGGCTAGCCAAGATTCAAGGCCTTCCCTGCACAAAAGAATCCGTAAGCAACCGTTTAAGTACTTATTCTTCAGAATGGGGTCATTGAAGTGGCACTCGGCTGACAGGTTACTTGTTTTCAGGGCAAAATATCCGATATTAGGTATATTTTGTGGGGAGGTTCTGGTCTTGTAATGTTGTTAGATTTCTTAGGTATTGTGGACCAGAGGTGAGCCTTCCGATTTTACGAAAACACTATGAAATGTGTGAATATATTTTTGTATGATTATACAAAAACCATTACCACAGATATAATAAAATAAATTTGGTTGTATGATATGATGATTTCAGATATGAAAATGACATCCAGTGTAGAAAAGAAGACTAGGGACCAAAAAGGACAAGAGTGCAATATTGAGAAATATACCCTGCAGGACATTCGGTGTGAGACATTATGAAAAAAGCCACGCTTGTCAATAAACTGCAAAGCAGTTTGACAATGAGATTAGTCAAAAGCCATTTTGTGTTGTAATCATTACCCTTAATATTAAGTTAATGACGCAACGAATGTGTTAACATAATGTTGTAATAAAGAGACTTACCCGAGATTATTCATGAGGGTTTGTAAGGAACACAATGTGGGGAATATCCCTTGGGGATGATTGATCATTGTGACACTGGTCGCCGAAGTAATTTAGATAGCGTCGAGAAAACCTTGATGATAGTCGCTAATAAATTGCACGCATTTACTTAATATATATGTAACTTGTGCGTGATATTTTACATAGTCAGGGTCTCCCGTAGACTACACCTTACTTACAAAATACCCCCACTATATACTTTGCTATTATATGGAAACGTAAATTCTCGAAAGCGTTACAGTCATTGTTAATTTATTGAAATGTATTCTTTCTTAGCATACTAGTAAGAATATATTTTTCAATGGCGAAGCTAAAAGGGAAATAAATGTTAAAGAAGCGGAAGAAAGTTTAAAATTGACGGCATCTCTGTTTTATAGTATTTTCTGTTTGCTTTCGCCAACGATAGAGGTGGCTGTTCCGTTATCTATTGAAAAAAGAAAAACTAACTTGGAACGCCATTATTTCAATAATAATAAAAAAACGTTCTTCTTGTATTTTTATATTATTTCTTGTATCTTGTAATTTTTGTTTATATCTTGAAATTGTCAAGATATATGGATACTATGGATAGGTTGTTCTTTAAACCATGCAAGTCTTCAGCAGGTTCGGGGTAGCTATAAATGGAAAGGGGGACGCTTTTCTTGACCTCATTCGCATAGCTACATAAAACTGTTATTTGATAGGATCATGAACTGTTAGCAGTATTTTGACTAAATTCGCTACAATGTGCTACAGTGATGCTATGGAATCTGCATACACCCATAGGTCTGGGATGGGCGGGCGGGACTCAGTCGTGCGAGTCGCGAGCGAAACGGTCTCCAACACAATAGATTTTGTTTTGCCGCCGTTTGCTTTGGCTCGTGGTCATATCGTGAGTGGATTTCCGCATCCATTGAGAACATTGTGTTTTACTTATACGTCACCCTGAATAGAACATAATGTAACAAGCTTTTTCATGCATGCTACTCTCGTCAATATTACGATGAATAGGAAATTACTTTTATACGAGTATTGCGCTCTGGTGGACTTATATGAAATACTCGTAACTTTCTATTATAATCTTTTTTCCATTAGTAATTGGTGAGATATAATAGAAATTAATTGTATTACATCTTTAACATTTTTAAATCAATCAGTTCGGGGGTTTCTTTTTATTGTTTTATACTTCTTTGTCATACTTTCGAACTATGTAAGTCATACAGTATTATACCTAACATTGTTTCGAACTAGTGAACTTCTTTTTCTATTTGTGTTGTCTTAATGAAACTAGATCTGGAAGGACTTATCGAATATTCTCTTGCATATAGATAAGAAAGTTACTCAATGTTTCCACAAGTTGCAAGTGAAAGTTCGTGAAAGGTCTTTATTGTGTTTGCGTCGAATTTCGTTTCCTCTCCATCTTTGTTCCAAACTGTTCTCGGAGGAAATTGTACTGTAGTCGTTGGCAAACTTATTTGCAGCCTTAAAACCCAAACCATGTCGTAGGATATTATCCAGGAGAAAACAAATAAAAAAGCCTTGTAGTAATTTGCGTAGAAATTACGAAAAACAGTGAATTATTTTACGTGTGCCGAGCTACCAGGTTGCGAACAGCATACGAGGTGTTTAAATAATGCATGTATTATTCAGTCGAGTTTATTCCAAGTGAGTTTCTACATTCTTTTCGTAAATAAGGTCTTACTTTCTAATTAAAAGTTAGTTCTATTTTCTTTGTAGATACCACCCCACGAACATAACACATCATTTCCATGAATGGATTTAGGGATTTCTTAACGTATACAAGCGTCCATTGTCGAAGATAAAAGTAGCTATAACGTCCATTGTATGGCCCATTTATTTGAAGTCCCAAAGTCAACGGTAATGGGTGGTAATGGGTTTGGTACATAAACTGGAATTTGGTAAATTAAGCTCTAATTACTACAGAGTACATTTATGAAGGTTCTAATTTATGCCAATCAAAAAGATTTTCTACATATGAGTACACCTAGCTAGCCACTTCTTTTATGACCATAAGGTACCTATAGGGCTAGGAATAATAAAGGCATATGTAAATCTGGTAGTTCTACTCGACGAAATAAAACCTACGAATCACGACAGATTTTTTACCGTCCATGATTTTTTTGTTTGGTTAGGAATCGTGCATAGTTGCACTTCCAACAAATAGAACGGTAACGAGTGAACAAAGCTTTGCCGTATCCCGCAGCGTATTTATTTTTTTAATTTTATATCCGAATATTGTATAAATTATGAACTATAGCTTTATATGGTGTCATATTGTTTGTAATGTGAGATTTTCTTTATTTTGGAATTTCCATAAGGTGATTTACATGAGATAACAGTAATTAAATGTACAAAATACTTAGTGATACGGGCTCACTCGTAAGGCTACTTGTAATGAGACTCCTCTAGTAAAGTTCACACAGTTTAATGTTTCAAGTTCACGTTTCACTTGTCAAGGTTGAAGGAACCCTGACTGAAAATGAAATGAGGGATAATAAAAGTATGTCGCGTGTCTGAGAACTTACACTACAGATTTATGTGCAAGATTCGTATCTTCTTTACATATAGTTTTAAACCTATGTACTTAGGTACCTATTATATCCTGGGATTTTCTTCACACACGGCTATCTGATCCCGAACTAAGCACTATTTGTACTATGAAATCCAGATAGCTGGTATACATACCTACACATGTTTTGTGTAAATCTTAATACCTAATATAAAAGAATGTCCGCTTATTTATACTATTTATAACTCGAGAACAGCTGGACCGATTTTGATGATGTACGATGTTGGATTCATCTAATCCGAGAGAATAAGTATGAAAATATAGAAAAAAAAAACAAAAAAAAGGACGGTATGTGTAGGTACTTACATGTAGGTGTTGGTAGGTAAGTGTAGGTAGGCAGGTGTAGGAAGGTAGAGGTAGGGGTAGGTAGGCAGCTTAGGTCTCAGATTTTTTTCAGGACATCGGCTGCCGGGTTAGCAAGTATGTACATAAAACATACATGCACACAAATTTTTGTTCTAGGCGGCAATCGAAGTACAAAATAACATACAATTTCATTTCATTTAATTTCATTTCAAGTAGGTACTACATAAAACTGTAATAAAAATAATAATTGAACTATACTTTATTCCATGGAATTTCTTCTTTGCTGTGATATTTAATTAAAGAATTTTTGTAAAGTTTAAGTGAAATTGCTAGAAAACTTTCACTCAAGTGGATGCTCAAAGTTTTATATTGGAAAAAGTAGCATAACTTATCCATCAGTTTTCATTATTTCTTGGAAATATAACCTACTTACCTGCAAATAGTTGTCATGTCACTTTCGACGTGATAAGTTTAATGTAGCTTTACAACAAAAGCCATTTAAATCGTTTTTAGGCGTCAATTAGTATGCCTATGTAAAAACAAAACTACAAGTAGCCCAAATAACGTTACTACAAACGGTATTCTTAATTTGTCTGTATCCAATACCTAAAAAGAAAACGTGGTATCAGCTTTACAAATGCGTGCGCGTATTGCCTTATCTCCCATTTCCAGTTGGCTACCTAAACCGAATTTACTCGCCGAACGAATTTGTTAAACGCCTTAGCCCATTTATTTTATTGGGAATTTAGATGTATTTTTTATTTCGTAAGCGTTTAAATAGGTATGTAGATAAGCTTTAAATCTGTCTGGTATAGGTACTATATTTATGTAATACGAAATCTATTTTTCAACCGTTGCTGGGAGGCTTCCCTATTATATTTTGATTGTGTATATAAGGTTTCCATTTCCGGTAAATCCCTGGAGATTTTTGTTACATTAAGATAAGTAATGATTTTATATCTCAAAAAATAATATCGCGTCGTCTTCGATTAGATAAATAAGCTCAGATAATCTTTTTTGACCCGCCAAGTGCGTGTCTGACTCGTTTAAAATAATTAATTAAAAGGGAAAGAGTAATTTATTGACTTTCATCGTACAATTACATAACTTTTTGATAATTTCCATAATCTCTAATAGTTACAAACATTATTGTTGTTCAATTTACTAGCAATGGGTTTGTGAAAGTCAAAACTTTACGATTTAGATGAAATGGATGATAAAATTAGCTCATTTGAATTATAATTTAAATAATTTCGACCTCCTTTTTCATTTTTTTCACCGAAAACTCAAGCTCATTGTAGGATTCGAACCCACGACCTTCGTCGCGGCATCCGACGTCACTACCACTGAGCTATCATCGCCTCAAAACTATTAAATATTTAAACAATTCCAATTTTCAAACCGATATGCTGATATATATGCCGCTGTCATAGACGTACATACGGTTAACCTTTCCACAATAGGGTCAAATTATATTTTTACTGAGATTTTTGCAAAAATTGTATTATTAGTAAAAACTCAAAATTCCGCCATCTCTGAAGACTTGTGGATCTATCCACTTCAATAGGTACCTTAGTCCTTTAGTATAGCAACTTTTTCTTTAAACAGCACATCACCTTCATTCCATTAGCATTTTTATAGGCTCTTGAGGCCTTCGTCGTTATCTCGAGAAGCGGCATGCGGCGCTGAAAGCTACAGAAATATAGATGCCGGTGGTGTATAATTAATAAAAATGCCAAAATGCTAGTGGAAAAACTTATTATTGAAAATTACAATTATTAGCACAGTGACACAGTTGGGTTTAGATTCAAGAAGAAAAATTAATTGCCAGCACATAAAAAACAAAATATGAGCTGCCAGCTTACAAACTACTATTTCTGTTAAATTATATGTTTATAATAATTAAACATAGCTGGGCCAGGCCAGTGAAACATTAAGTATTTTCAACAGATTAGTTTAATGGTAGAGGACTCAATTTTCTTAAAGAACGTACATAGGTTTTATTATTTGGCAGTTTGATTTCTGCTACTCTAACAACTCCATCTGGTCCGGGAATTGTCTTGACAATCCTTGCCATGGGCCATGTTAAAGGAGGAGTGTTATCACTACGAAGAATGACTAGGTCACCCACCTTTAAATTAGGATTTACATTATGCCATTTAGGTCTACTTTGCAATTGTGTGAGATAATCTCCAGACCAAACTTTCCAAAAGTCTTGTTTGAGTTTAGATAATATAGCCCAAAACTTTAGCCTATTAATAGATACATCATAGAGATTAGCTTCAGGATAACTAGTCATAGACCTTCCTATGAGGAAGTGGCCAGGCGTTAAATAATCAAAGCTAGAGATGTCGGAACTTATAGGAAGCAGAGGTCTTGAATTCAACACTGCTTCAATTTCTGCAATTACTGTGTATAAAGCTTCAAAGGTTAATACCATAGTTCCAACAATTCTTTTGAAATGAAATTTAAAACTTTTGACCCCAGCCTCCCATAAGCCCCCAAACTCGGGTGAGTAGCTAGGTATAAATTTAAATGTAATGCAATTAGGAATACAATAATTTTCCACAGAATCTATGTTACTTTTTGAAGTTAACAATTCATACAACCTATTTAATTCATTAGCTGCACCTTTAAAGGTTTTAGCATTATCACAAAAAATCTTATCTGGCATTCCTCTTCTGGATATAAACCTCTTCAGGCATGCCAAGAAGGCTTCTGTTGTGAGGTCACTAACTAGCTCCATGTGTATTGCCTTGGTGGCAAAACAAACGAACAGTGCGACATAGCCTTTAGTTATCAATGGTTTTCTTATTCTGGAAACCTTTACATTGAAAGGTCCACAAAAATCTACACCTACTACATTGAACGGCCCGATAGCAGTAAGCCTTTCTCGCGGTAGGGAACCCATAAGCTGTGTTGCAGCTGCAGCCTTTAAGCGAAAACACTTAATGCATTTATTTACCACTTTTTTGACTTCACGCATACCACTGACGAGCCAAAACTTTTCTGACAAAGAGCTTAACACTAATTTAGCACCTGCATGCAATAAGCGTAGGTGCTCTTTATGAATAATAATGCTTGTTAAATGACAAGACTTGGGTAATATGATTGGGTGTTTTTTATCATAGGGTATACTAGCATTTTGAAGACGCCCTCCAACTCTTAACACACCAGTTTGATCCAAAAAAGGATGTAAATTTGACAATCTTGATTTAATAGGCAAATTATTCCTAAGACACTGAATTTCTTTTGAAAAGTATTTCCTTTGAACACTACAAATACATACCAACAATGCATTATAGAGCTCTTGTGGTGTTAATGAATCTTTAATTTTGATACTATTTTTAGAACAATTTTTAATAAATCGCAATATGTAAGCAACTACTCTTTGGAGCTTGCTTATGTCAGAAAATTTGCCAATTAAATCATATAAAAATGGTTTTTCTTCATTTGAAGCAGAAAGAGCCTGATTCACATTAGAAAAGATTGACATTAATTCTTCCTCACATGAGTTAGTAATAGGAAATTCAACATTTTTTATTGAATGATGGAAATCTTTATTTGACAACTCCTCAGGGCCATGCCACCAGAGTTTATTTAATTTTAATTTATGTGGTTCACCTCCTCTTGACAGAATGTCAGCAGGATTACTGGCCGTATTGACATAAGACCATTGAAAGTCTGCAGTTAAACTTTTGATTTGATTGACTCTATTAACTACATAAGAGTTTGATTTTAAGTTTGCAGATTTGATCCACGCAAGAGTAATTTGAGAGTCACTGTATAAGTATACTGAATGGGAAGGAAATGTTGATTTTAAAATATTATGAACCCTGTTTGCAATTTCAGAAAGTAGCACTGCACTGTTTAATTCAAGTTTAGGGATTGTTACAGTTTTATTCAATGGGGCAACACGGGACTTTGAGCACAACAAGTTTACACATACCGTTCCATCAGAGTTAACAATTCTTAGGTAAAGACAGCTACCAAATGCCTTCATAGATGCATCAGCATATCCCACCAGCTCTACTTTAACCATCTTGGTTGAGTTTACACACCTAGGAACTGTAAGTGTACCCATTGAAGTTAACTGATCAAGGAACTTGTTCCACACAATGAGTTGATCTTGAGGTAGTATTGTATCCCAATCTATATTCATTGACCATAAAGTTTGCATAAAAAGTTTAGCTATAACTATAATAGGCCCTATCAACCCTAGTGGATCAAACATCTTGCCAATGAAACTCAGAATAGACCGTTTGGTCTTGAGATCATCATAGTTAATCATTGGACAAGTAAAAGTAAATTTATCATTTAAAATATCGCATTTTAAACCTAATGTTTTGACAATATTGTTTTTATTAATGTCTAATTTTTCAAAATATTTTTGGTCACTGGGGAGATCATCTATAACTTGGGGTAAATTTGAACACCATTTGTGAAGAGTGAAACTACCTTTCTTCATTAAAGCTATCAGTTCATTTTTAAGCTGTAAGAGTTTGTCTGGCTCTTGAGCTCCACAAATAATGTCATCAATATACGTACTCAAATACATGGCTTGAGCAGCAAGAGGAAACTCAGTTTTATATTTATCTGCTAAGTGTATCAGACAACGTGTAGCCAAGAAAGTGGAAGCCTTTAAACCATAGGTTACTGTCAGCAGCTGTAAACAACATATAGGTTTGCTAGGGTCGTCACGCCATAATATATTCTGAAGACAAGCTTGATCAGAATTTATAAAAATGCCACGAAACATCTTTTGAATGTCACAGATGATAGTATAAATGAATGTTCTCCAGAGAAGAAGAATATCAAAGAGTTCGCTTTGAACTACCGGACCGTTCAACATGACGTCATTTAGTGATACACTTGCCCTAGATTTCATGCTGCCATCAAAGACCACCCGCAACTTAGTTGTCAAACTATCCTCATTAAGAACAGCATGGTGTGCTAAAAAATATACAGTACCGTTTTGTAAATCATAATTACTTATATCCACTTCCTTAGCATGCCCCAGAGCTATATATTCCTCAATAAAATTTTTATATTTTTGTAAATACAATGGGTTACGTTTAAATCTTTTTTCCAGAGTTAAAAATCTCTGAAGTGCCACTGAGAATGAGTCCCCAAGCTGCAACTCATCCATTTTAGATGTTAAGGGCATATCAACATAAAACCTATCTTTCTGAAGCTTGACAGACTGCTGAAAGCATTTTTCTGACATTTGAAATTCTTTACAGTTCTTAATTGCAGGTTGAGGTACATTCTCAGAGAGCCAAAATTGCTCCATTACATTTTCTAAAGTTTGACTATCGCCAATTGCCAAATTTGTTACCAAATTATCAGTTTCATTATTAAAATATTGATTGCTTAGATTGCCACCAATAGTGTAGCCAAATAATGTATTTTGCAGTAGCAAACCATTATGAATGCGGACTTGTCCTTCAATTAAAATTTTAAAATAAATGTCAGCACCTAAGAGCATAGATATTTCCGTAGGTTCATTGAAGTTATCATCTGACAGTTGGATATCTTTTGGAATATTTATGTTATTAATATTGAAAAAACGTTGAGGTAAATCCGAAGTAATGGTATTCACTACATGACATTTTACTTGCAACTGTACATTGTTTACAGGGGAATTTATGAAAATGTTGACATACTTGCTAATTTGGTGTTTATGGTTACCTATACCAACAATGTTGGCATTTTGATTTAAAAGTTTTAAGTTTAATTTTTGTACCAATGGCGAAACAATAAAAGAAGCTTGACTCCCAGAATCAAGTAACGCTCTGACAAAAAGTTCAGAACCATGACAGTCAATCAGTTTTACCTTGATAGTAGGCAATAAAGTAGTTGATGACAAATTATTTGAATGCATGGATACATCCTGCTGTGGAATAGTATCAGCATCATTATGCAAGAGGGTATTGTGCCCAGCTGCCTTGCACACCTTGCAAGAAAAGGAAAATTTACATTTGCCTATGTGAGACTTCAAGCAAATTGTACATAACTTTTTAAGTTCTATAAATTTTAAACGATCTACTATTGGAGCCGTTTTAAATTTTAGACATGCATAGATAGGATGTGTCATGCCTTCACAATAAGAACAAGGGTTTTTGCTTTTAGTGGCAAGATTGCTTACCTTGTAATTAGTACTCTTCATATAGTCAGAAGTACTAGAATCTTCGAGAGCTATAGCGCGTTTCTCTAAAAATGAAATAAACTCTTCCATAGTTGGCAGAGCATCCACATCCCTATCAAGTTGATAGGCACGATTAGTATACAAATCTAATTTTTTAGTCAATATTGCTATTAAAAGCATATCCCAATTATTGATGGGCTGTTTTAAATTTTTGAGTGCAAACAATTGTTGTTGCACTTGTGAAATAAAAGACCTTATAGAGGCTGCTGTACCTTTCTGTATCACTGGCAATTGTAACAAAATATTAATGTGATTGATTATCAATCTAGACTTATTGTCATAGCGCTTCTTTAAAAGTTCTAGGGCTTCTGTGTATGATTTGTTTACAAGAGGTAAATTTACAATGACCGCTAATGCATCTTCAATTAAAAACTTTCTTAAATAAAATAACTTTTGTACATCTGAGAGTGCCTTATTGTTATGTATGACAGCAGTAAACAATTCTATAAATGGAGTGTACTTAGTAAAATCCTTTCCATTAAACACTGGGATATCAATGTTTGGCAACTTAGATGTGGATACACTTGGACACTGCTGCACCTCAATTGTATTCAAGTTTTTTAAAGCAGAATTTAATTTAGAAATTACAACAAAATATTTATCTTCTATTATTGCAACATTCTCATCATCTTTTTCATCAATAGACAAAATATCTAATTGAATTTTTTCATAGTCCTTAAAAGTCGTATTTAATTTTTCTAATCGAGCTTCTATCATTTCTGAAGATGCAGACGCAAGCATAATTGGATCACCGATAAAGTTCTCTATTCTAGTTAAAGTACCCTTTAATTGCCCGCGGGCTAGACGCAATTTTTTGAGAGTTTCGTGACCCGAAGTCGTCATTTTTATTGTATATTATTACGCACAAACGCACACTTTTTCACTGAATCTTTATACTAACACAGGAATTGAAGATCTTCCCCACTGTTACAGCCGTAAACTGTTTTGTTTACTATAGGAAACGATGACAGCAGACTGCAATGACAGTGTACGTCAATGATGTAGTGACGTATGACAGCTCTGTAGTAGTGCCAAACCAATGACACTAATCGGTCATGACGTAGGAGTTGATCGAATGATGATACGTTTTGTAATAATGGCGGCAAAATGGAGGTAGGAAAGAGAATCTCGCTTACCGCTTCCAATCCATAAAGACTGTAATCCTGTAATGCTTACGTACAGATGTCCTTGCGATGCTTGTTTTTGCAAAGAAATTATAGATTTCTTGCAAAGATACACGGCGACCGGCGTATAGACCGGTAAAGCGGCAAAGCAAACCCGCAGGCTGATTACGTTACTTGCAAAAGCCAAGCAAAAGCAAAAAATTAGCAATATTTGCTGATATATCGCAAAATCGTATTATGTATCGGCGATAATTTAACCATAGCAAACATGTACTAGTGCTGCCTCTATGGGACAATTGGTAAACTAAAATGTGCATTCATCTGTGGTTAACTGTTTAGGCTTACAATGTTTTGGTATTACGAAACGTTTTTGACAGCAGCGCGATAGCCTAAAGCAAGCATTTTTATCTGTCAAATTGCGAAGACCTTTTCATTGATTGTTTTGATCGATCGCAAATCACTGTTCGATTGCTCCCTACATTTTAATGAAATTGTCTTGATTTTTGTTCATATTTACGTACTGAACAATATCGTAACATTATAAAAAATAAGTGAAGTGTGTTAGAGGGGATTGTTTTCATTGTTTTAACAGTTGTAGACATAACCAATAACCATGGCTCGTTCTGTTCTGTTATTGTGTGGAATAGAGATTCAGGACAGGAAGAATGATAACCTGACAAGGAGAAACTGTTTGGTTGCTTGGTAAGTAGTTCACCATCCTTAAACTTTTAACCATTAACACATTCTGCTCATTCTTGTTTGAACAATGTCACATGATATTAGATTTATTCAAATTTACTTTACAGGGCATTCTGAATATCCACTGAGGCCATGGCTTCTAACGCCAATTGTAAACGCTCAACCTGGAAGTCCAGATGTACATTCTACAAATATTCACTGCCTCACTAGAAACACTGTGGAACGCTGCATTGGTGTTTTAAAAACATGTTGGAGGTGTTTACTGGCACATAGAGTTTTGCACTATGATCACTATACTGTTGGAAAAATTGTAAATGCATGTGCTGTCTTGCACAATATCTGCAACAGCTATCGGCTGCCTATACAACAGTTGCAAAGTGTGGATAGTGGGCAAGATCATCATCAACAGATCCCAACACAAGTGCAAGACAAAGGTCCAGCTGATGAACTACAGCTCCTTGCTAGTGGGGGACATCAACGGCACCGTATTGTAAACAGATTATGGTCAGCAAGATTGTAATGTTAATGAAGAACAACAGTAGACTATTGTTTAATTTTAGAGATTTTATATTGGAGGTTAGTTTATTATACTAGTGTTAAATAGTGAGAATTAGCAGCATAATATTTTGTGTAAAAATGCATACTAGTTTGATTTTAAAATAATACTTTTATGATTTGAGAAAGTAACAGGTATAACCCTGAATACTATCAAATACTGTATTATTAATAGTATATAATTTATAGGTTATTATGTAAGGAATAGGCTAAGGTAGCCTGACATTAAAGGGATTATTATAATAGTTAATACAATAATGTTTTAATTGGATTGATACATACTATATATATCAATAACTAATTGCTATTATAAACATAATTTGTGTTCAAGAATACTTCATTCTAGGGAATGGTTGTAGGTGGAATTATTTGTTAAATATCATAAATTTTTAGATTTAGAATGTTGACTACTGTAAAATAAATTATATATGATGTTAATTCTTAATTCTGTCAATAATAAATGTATATCTTTGTGCCAAATCTAAACTTAATTTCAGTAAATAACTAGATTACTGTACATTATAAAAATAATGGCTTCTAAATGACTAGTGTTGTCACACCAATTTGTCCTGGTACCTACCGCAGTTGTTTGTATGTACTGAATAGGAATTTGTATGTATACTAGTGATTATGGTACTCTAAATGTGGGTTAAAATAAACACAAGATAATTGCAATTTTATATTAAATACCTAGTTTTTTTATTTAACATTGACATAACAATCAACCTATACTTAACTTTATTTAATTAAGGAATTATTTATATGTTTATATAACTATTTAATACTAACCTACTTACTATCTAAAATAAAACAAACTACCTAAATAAATTTCTTATTATTGATTATTCTGCCTCTGGTTGAGTAATTCATGCACAAGAGCAATAATGTTCTCATTTTGTATCCGCATTGATTCTACTATCACATGGATGGATTCTTTCATAACAGTAGCAGCTTGGGCCAGTCTACCCTCAATTTCCACCCTTTTTTTCTTCTAAATTCATTACCCATTCAGGGTCAATTCTGGGTCTCTGAGCTCCTGAAATAAATAATTATGTTTTATGATTATTATCAACAATTTTTTTAAATAAAATATTTAAAGTTAAATTCTTAAAAAATATGCATAGTTTACTTACTAGTAGTATTGAGTATATTAGACCTAGGTCTGAGGCGAGGGCAGTTGACAGCTGGCCGACACATGGGACTTCCTACTCCTGTAAAATCATACTTTATTTAAAATTATACATCTTAAATATTTTTATTAAAAACTGTGTATATATTTTATGTGTCAGGATCTCTCACCAAAAGCATATTTTATGGGTATATTCCAATGTTAATATTTCAACATTTATTAAAAACTAGTTGTCCACTGCGGTTTCACCCGCTTTACCAGGATAAAATGTAGCCGATTGCCTTATCCATATCAGACAGTTATATTAATTTCATTAGATAATCATAACATAACACCCAGGCACAATGCAAACAAACATATTCAGGTACTAATGTTTGTTCTGGATGGGAATCAAACCCACAATTAGATTATAGGTATCTTAACCAACCATGCTAACTGCCCTGCCAAATGGAGAATATTATGGTGAAAAGAATGTGTTGAAACATTTACCTAACTACTTCATACAATACTGAGTTATTGTATGAAACAACTTTTCTACAGACTGATTAAAATATGCATAGAAGATATTTGACATACTTGTTTGTGATGGCCCAGGCTCTTGCTGTTGTATTCCAGTTGATTGAGATCTATCTACAATTTTTATTGTAAACTTTAACTTTTACAGTTAACCTCTTACTTACGTTTGTGATGATATTGATATCCAAGACCCAAATGAAAGAAACACTTCAACTTCGACCACTTAAACATATTGGAAGGGACGCCACGCTATTTTTTGTGGAATTTGAATCATATTTGAAAAGATTTTAACTTGTAAACAAAAAAGTCTACACAAACAACACCATCTGTTTGACATAAAATTGTTACCAGTTATTGCTACTAAATCGCTATTGGCGCTAGTGTCGAAGCGATAAGTGCATTCCAACAAACGGCGATCGATAAACAAACGATCTCTTACGTAATTCGATTATTATTGACGTGTAGCCATCGATGGCGTGATAGCTGCGCGATATTTGCTTATTGCTAATTTTTACGTAATTAGACTGCCGAACAATGGTGCCGGGCACGCAACACTATATCATCGAAAATACTTCACGCAGACACTGAACTTCATTCACAGGCGTTGAAGGACCACTCACTAGCATGTATAATTAATAAAAATGCCAAAATGCTAGTGGAAAAACTTATTATTGAAAATTACAATTATTAGCACAGTGACACAGTTGGGTTTAGATTCAAGAAGAAAAATTAATTGCCAGCACATAAAAAACAAAATATGAGCTGCCAGCTTACAAACTACTATTTCTGTTAAATTATATGTTTATAATAATTAAACAGGTGGCCTTTCGTTTATTTTCAGGTGAGTATTATGCGTGTCATTCAAGGCACTCTACGATTATTTCCTTTTTAGTTCCTACCCAATATGTATGAAATGCGTATTTCGATGATTCCGATTCTGTTTTCCAGGTAGTTACTTGACCGAAATCTAACTTTATTGAAAAATTTTAGAAAATATTTATAGTAAGCAGTCAAATTAGTTTATGCCATTTTTGTTTATAGGGTAAACTAGATTTCACCTTAAAATAAGCAATCGGAAAAAGGTGACAAAACATTTTTTTTTTATATTATTGGTATTTGTTAGAAAGGGATATTGAAACTAAATTAGCTAGTTCTTTATTAAATGTAAAATTAGTAGGTAAGTACATAAAAATACATTTGAGGATTCTTGATTTAAAATTATTTCAAAGAGAAGATAATATAATAATAGAAATCAAATATCTTATTCAAGACAAACAAGAGTGAAACACAAAACAGTTAAAACGAAATGAAAAGGTAAGGCAACAAAATTAGATTATAAAGGAAAACAATAAACTAATAAACATCATGAGGAAAGTTTATTGCATCAGGGATTTGCAAGTTCTTAACGAAAGAACATAAATTGAATTAAAATAGAATAGCTGTGGGCAGTTTCTTAACCTTTAGTACTCTAAATTATCATAGTTAATTTTATAAATAACGCTGATAGTGGCAGCGAAAAGTACAGTATTATTTAAATTATGAGGCCTTATTTACATAAAATACCTATCATATCTCCTTATGGCGAAAAATTATTTGTATAAAACTCTAATAGTTATATGCCCAACCGATTTGAAATAGTTTCTAAAGGTCGATGTAAAGTCTATTGCCGTAGTAATATTTTAATTCCGAATAAAAAAGGATTTCTATTCGTACCACAACGGAATAAATAGAACCAACGTTATTATGATATTCCTGATAGAAAACGTGTAGAGATTGAAAATAATTTTTAAATTGAAACCGAAGTAAGAGGATTACAGTTCTCCAGGGAAATTTGAATAGTACGTCACTATGAAAGAATTCCTGTTTTTTGCTTTTCTCTCTATAAATTTCATGTAGCATAGCTGGCCTTTATACAGGAAACTAGAACCCTTAGCTATCCCACGGGACCGTTGCTCTGAAGTAAACATGCCTCTCATGGCAACGGGATATAGTGCATAAATTACCTTTATTATGAAATAAAACATAAGCAATTAATGAAATACATCTACATTATTTATAAAATCTTTAACGACGGGAGTTACAGAACTATATAAAAGCATTCACTGGATACTGTAAAGAAGAAGTCGTTCTCTGATTGAGCTCAGATTCATTAGTTGGAGTCAGACTAATAAGAGCAGACTAAAAGCTAATGATCTTTAGATTACGAGCAGTATCTAGATACCTTTACAGAAGACAATACCATATCGTTGTATTTATAATCATACAATCAAAAAGTCTTAGCATTTTGTGTATTTCGTAAAATAATTGTAGTGCCGAATACGTCATAATATACCTACCTACTATATATCAACTCTCCCCTGGGACATCGTGGGAGGCCTTTTGACTGAGACCCTATTAATAAAATTAATTTAATTGTATGTTCTTCGTCAATGTGTTTTTTGTTAAATAAGAAAAACAAGTATTTATATATCTTTTGACTTGAATATGAGGCTATCTCATTAGTCCAGAAAGTGTATTAAGTACTTATATAAGTAACCGAATGTAAGTATAAGTAGCCGAAATGATGAATGATATTAGATCGAGTACGAGTATAACAAGTAATTGCCGTTGCCGGCTCTTTTTAGTAAATGCTTTATCCGATAACCATTATTATTATAATTATTATTAGTAAGACCATTCAAGTACCTGCGATGTTAGAAATTATAATTGATTTTCACCAATTTTGATAACAAAAAAATATCCTATATTTCATATTCTATCCAAGACGGTAATATATATATTTTTTTAAATATAATCACTATTCTGAATTGATATAGTAAATTATAAAATCAGTTCTCAAAAGACACAATTTACATAATATTCAATATTCTATGCAAAGAATTGAAACGAGCTATATAAAAAATTCATAGAATCTCATTTTATATCGTGAACAGGAACCGCGCTTGTATCGCCCGGAGCGCGCCGCTACTTTAACATAGTTGAGGATACAAGTGTTGTAGGTACCACCAGAAAATGTTCGTGTGTTGTACATACAGTACAATCATAGCAATAATACATACACCTATGGCAAATATATAACTGCTACGCGGTTATTCACGCGCTTTTAACTTTCAGCTGTACTTATAGTGTATTGCCGCCTTAAGGTATGAGTCTCTGACGAATCCTGTATACATGGATGCACAAAAAACCCTTTATACAATAATCCATCTCTTACAGTCAGATTATTAACCGTTTTTTTTATTTATTTGTTGTAAGCGTGTTAAACATCGTGGAAATCCTTGGGGGAGGCCTTTGTACAGCAGTGTTTCGTCTTTCTCTTGCAAAGAGTTGTGATCATTTGATTTATTTAAAAGTTTTCTTGGATATGTGCACAAATAAATGACTCATGTTAAAAACTTAGTAAATTTAAGTTTACCTACCTACTATAATTCTCATTGCTGTATTTTTCGGTATGGTGTGTGTAAACAATAAGTGTGATTCGTAAAGATAAGTTGATAGCACCTTCTTTAGTTAGATGTAAATATATACAGAACCGGCAGTATCCGTCAGTAGTTAGTTAGGTAGGTATAGTCACGAACTTTGGAGGTAGTTTTATTTAAATAGCGAATTAGTTCAAATTATTTGAAACAAGTTCAGAACCAAGTTACCCTATTTAGTCGGTTTTGGACAGGGTGAA
Source organism: Tethea ocularis (assembly GCA_963555595.1). Taxonomy (NCBI): domain Eukaryota; kingdom Metazoa; phylum Arthropoda; class Insecta; order Lepidoptera; family Drepanidae; genus Tethea; species Tethea ocularis. The sequence continues at coordinate 5,900,673 of OY741970.1, read as the reverse complement.
TTTGAAGGTAGGGACCGGAGGTACCTAATTCGAATGAGTAGAGTTTAGAACTTTTTGGTAAGTATCCTCGCCGTCTTGGGCAAATGAACTTAGTTAAAAGTGTGATGTTTCTTGGTACCTTGGCTCTATTTATTAAATACAACTGGAATTCAAAAGTATGTATTCTAAACAAAGAACTACTTATAGTTGGTCTAGCTTGAGAAAAATAAATTCCCTAACATTTTGCCTTCTACAGGATGATACATTTATTGTCAGACATAGCAGCGTAATTATAAAAAAAATGAATTGTTCGGTCATCTATTCTCTACAAACGCATATATTTATTGATGACTAGCTATCCCACGCGTGTTTTTTTTGGAAAGGACACAAAATTATAGCCTGATGGCTTCATCAACCTTACCGGAAATGAGGTCCCCCATTTTAGATAGATAGATAGTTTTTGCGCAGAAAAGTAGCCTAAGTTACTCCTTATAACATAAGTTATTATATGAATGGGAAAAGGTTTACTAGTCTGTGTGAGTGATCAACATAGGTTAAATTGGGGTAGAGTTAATATTAAGGGGCTGGCTAATTAAATCAAAGTCCCGAAAAAATAAACGATAAAAATAACAGTATGCCTTAGTCCTTACAAGAATACTAACACTAATCTGCAATATCGTGTAAGTACGTATTCCTCGCTGGTTTTTAATATCGGACATCCTTGCACGTCTAACTATCAATATGGCGCTCTCTCTGGACTTAACTGATCAGGGATTCAACCGGCTACCTACTTTCACCCTTGGGAGAAATAGTCGATTCAGCCAGGGTAATCTACACGGGACCCATAGTAATGTGTTGCCAACTGCCTGCATTAATGAATACACCAAGCAGCATGTTTTTGGTCTTATTTCGTGTTTACATTTAAATTGGCAACACCAACTGGAGATTAGTTGCGGTATTTTAGTCAGAATCTCCGGTTATTTTTAAAATATCGTAAAATATGGAAGTAAATAAAAATGAAAGAGCTTATTAATATTTTTGATCTTGTCAAGAATTCCGTGTTAATGTACATATTATGGTAAAAATAAAATATAGTAAGCATTTACAATTTATTGTGATCGTCAAGAATTCCTGTGGGTAGGTACAGGTATATTCTTTATTTTTAAAATTATATTAACTGCCAAAGAGGCTAAATAGAGATACTTATCTAATATTGTTTTTAAATCTACCTAGTCAAATAAGTTATTTGGATGAAAAATAAACACTCATCACCATCATCATCGACACCGTGAGGAAACCATAGCACGGTGGTAGGGTACTTTGTAGTACCCGCCTGATTGGCTACCAAATCTGTTGCCAAACTAGCACCTACATACCGGTGTGTTCCGACAGCTGCAATGCATAGCATTTGAGAGCCAGTTCCCTTCTAGGCTTTATATGCGTACCACCATCAGCCACATCATCACTGACCACGGTGAGATTGTGTCAAACACAGGCCTATACATCGTTAAAAAAAACTTATTAAATTGCTGGTTGGTCAAGCTGCGGCTAATAGACGGTACGCATTCGCATACATGGCAACGACTCTTTTACGCTGGGCAGAGGGTTTAATTAATTTATCCCTAGGCTCGGCTACCCTGAAAATTTACATTTCTGTGCAATTTCGTCTCATTATTTTCAAAGAAAATTTCATTTTTGTGTCGTAAAATTAAAAATGAAAAAGTAAATGCCTCGAAGTGAATTAACACATTAACTAAGCTGACATACAAGTTTTGACCTAATTTTATTGGTCCTATAAACACTATGTTCTGGGATTTTTTTATCGAGTGTTAAAACAAATGGAGGGGGGCGTTGGCCGTATAATTTGGTCTGATATTTATAGTACATGTACGCTATGTACATGTATTTTTGATTATAGCTCGTAACTCAGCTATTAGTTTAGTTTTCATTTATTTATTTAAGTCTGTAACTACAGGAAATGTTGTTGTAGTATTGCGTTAAACTAGATATTATATATATTTTATCAATAGGTGACCGAATATGTGATTTCTGAGCATACTTGCTACCTAAATCATAGGAACTTTGGATTGTGATATAGGTACATACGGCCACAAATCAAGCTACACATTTTTGTTGCAAAATAGCACCTATTACAACCGCATAAGGTGCCGCAGTGTGTAGCTTGATCTGTGGCCGTGTGTGGGTACCTATAGGCTTTTATACCAGAAAAGTAGGTGAATCCGCGAGTATTAGCTAACCAACCGACCTTACTTACCTATATGAGTCTAGAATAACTGATATAAGTATGTGTAAGTAAAAATATCATGTTTTATGTAACCGCTGAAATGTTATACGCAACGATAGCGGTAAAAGACTTCTCGGATGATTTTATAACAACTTAAGCACACCTGTTACCTCTGAACCAGACGAATGGTATAATGGTACCTATAGGTACTTATAGTCTTGCTATAAATACTTGTATAACACAACTCGCAATTATTAAATACAATACCTATTCTTGATTGAAATAATAAAAAAGCCTATTTCAAAAGTTTACACTATTTGCATAATTATCAATAAAAACAACGAACAGTGTAAGAATATCACTTGAGTTTCATTCGGTTTTTTACATTCAAATTTATAAAACTAAATTTATCTAGATCTAGATTTCGTTTTTTTTTTTTATATATAAAAGTAGCCTTTGTATTTACCCGCCTGATGGGATAAAAATTTGTTAGGTATCTCTAAGCACGGCATGTTCCGGCAGTTGTACTTTCAGTGGTTTTGTGGCTGTCAATCACCGGTCACACATAATTATTACCTTCCATGTGATAGAGAGACAGCGATCGAACACGCCTAAATGACCTACATTCATAAAAAAACATATTTTCATCAAAGCTAACATCATCATCAAAATAGCAGCCGAAAGACGTCTACTGTTGGACAAAGGCCTAGCCCCAACATAATTCAGCTTAATTAGTATGTATCAAAAAAACGATTTGCTATCATAATACTTTCCTATAAAAACTGGTGAACATTTATAATATACTATGTGTATGTATATCCTATTTATAATGATTAAGGGTAAAGTTAAATACAAATAATACAAGTCTAATGGATTCTATATTAGCCGAGTAAAGTGATAAGAATTTATTTGAAAATTCGCTGAAAATTTCAGTGCGAGGGCGGAATACTGCCGTTTATGGAGAGTGACGGCGTTCATGCTGCATGTACCGTTTGTATTCGAACATTTCTCACTCCCATTTTCACCTGTAGCTCACCCAGTGTGGCTGTTGGAATTACCGACTGTGACAATAAGTCAAAGATGTTTGTAACAAACGGTAGTGGGCGGCCTTCTTCAATTTCATTCAACGAGTAAGTAATGCCTGTGTGCTGGAGACGCGTTCGAGTGTTGACAGAGTGGTTCATTTTCTTTTGTAATATTACTCTCATTTTCTTAAGTAGGTACGATATGAATATTCTATAAACTTTCACTCAATAATCTGAGTAGGAAATGTAAGTACCTACTCTATCTATACAAAGTGGAAACAAAAATGATGTAGTAATAAAATCGCAAATTAATTAAAATGTATAAAAATATATTACTAATTCCTAGATTGCGTTTAAATTGTAATTCTGATAGTTCTAGAAAACCTAGATCTAGTTCTGAATTTAGTTACTATAATTTGTATTTATTTGTTCATTTTAAATATCTTTAAACCCTCAAAATAATATAAAAAATATATTTTACAACCATGCTAGACTTAGATAATAAATAAAACTAACATTAAAATAAACAAGTTTTATACTTACAAATATTAATTAATAGCATTTTATAACAGTAAAACACACATAAAACACCCGCAAACACAACCACTCACGGACACAGTGCTTCACTTTAGCTTCGTCAATGCGCGAACACAACAGAGCGGGAGAATTGTCACGAGTCACGAAAACGTGAAAAAGTGCGGAAAAGTTGTGCGGGTGTCATGATGCGGAACGTGGAACACGCGGCGCAGTCTGGTGCGGTACTAGCAGTGGCCCGGGCGAGTCGGATGGGCTGTTGAGCCGAGCGCCGCCGCGCCGCCCCCGGCCACTCCCGCCCACCACCGCGCCGCGCCACGCCACGCCACGCCACGCCACGGGCCGCGACGCGACCAGCGAGAGCCTACTCTGCCGCCACCGCACCGCGGCAACCTCGATACCTTTTACAGAGATCTCGCGGTGCTGGTGAGCAGATTCAATTACCGTTGTCAAAAATGCTTTATTGTGACGTTAAAATCTAAATCTAAAAGGAAAGTGTGACTGACTGATCTATCAAGGCGTAGCTCAAACCATAGGATGGATCAGGTGGAAAGGCATACCTAACCTACAGAATAGCTATTACGATGTAGGCGTTCATTTCCCATTTAGTGGAAGAATTTCCATAATTGAATCAGTATCTTCTACTTTTTCTACTAAACTTATTAGCATTCACGAATATATTTCTAATAATGGTTGATCCAGTGTCAAAAATTGTAATCAAAATCATTCTTTTGAAAGTTATTTGGCCGCCAACATGTGCCAACTACAGACCGTACCCTAAATCTTTTCACAGCCAGTGACGTGAAGCATTTTCACTACCCATTGTTCGAATATTTTTAGGTACCCTATTCTTCAATGCCTGTTTGTTTTCACGCCATCCACTTCATGTTAGGTAACATTGAACCATTTCAGCGAACTAACCAAAACTATGTAAATTGAATTTGAACTAGAACCTTTAAGTCTAAAGCTAAGATAATCCTCAAGATTGATCTGTAAACTATTATGATAATCAGTTGTTAGGTACTAAATAAGCATAGTTTTGGTTGTACGTAGTATATTAATTATAAATAAATAAAATAAAATAAAAAGCCTTTTATTATCCCTTAAGAGGCTAGTCTCCAAGCGTGGGAATTTATCATAGACTACACACATTGACATATTTTACTCACACATTTGCGTCATCATTTTAACAGAGAAATGGGTGGATTGCCACTGTCCGCGTACTACATGTTATTTAGATAACCACTTTTATATTAATTAGCATACACACTTAATTTTGGTTATAGTAGGAGAGCTAACTGAACTATCCTACTAACTCGTATCCCGCAAAGCTAGTAACAATTTATTTATCATCGGTCAATGAATAATGTACCGTTCCAGGCATATCGCGGTAGCGTATCATCGCTTATATTTTTGAAAGTGTAAAAAACATTTTCACCTCTCTCGCACGAAAAAAGCACTTTTGACGTGTAAAAACAAAAAAAGCTATTTTGCTGCGAGCGTGAAGAAAAGTGATTCAAACGAACACCGCCTTCTGGAGCACCACCATCTAATCTAAAATAAAATGGACGATGGTTTGATCAGAAAATCATTTTAGCCTAGCGATTTAACACATAGTGTGTTATAACATTTTGTGTGTTATTTGTTTAAATTAAAGTTTATGAATTTTACTATTGCCTTTTTAAGGACACGAAATAATATTTAAAATAAATAACTTAATATTTTTATATAAAATTGTATAACAAATTTCCTATAAAATAAACATGTTCGCTTTTTACAATTATATATAAAGATCCATTTGTGGTAAATAGTTAATGTGATATGGAAAGATGTTTTTTTTTTTACTACACTATTTTTATGTTTATTAAACTTTACTTAATCCAATCTTTGAAATGATTCCCATTGTCTGAACTAGTCGGTGGCCAATCGTATAATTGACCAAATCATTATATTCCTAACCTATATCACGACGAATTATACAGGCTGATTTTTAAATGATATAGTAGGCCGAAATGGCATTGATGTATACCTTATACAGATCATGAAAAAACAATTTTAGAGTATATTTCAATAAATAATAATAATAATGAATATCCTGGGACATTCTTCCCACACGGTTAAGAGTGGAAAACAATATTACAATATTTCTATACCAACGAAAGATATCAATCAATCAATCAATAAATTAGTTCATCGTTATATATACACTGCAATGTGAGTCTAACTGAGTATCGATTAAATTACTCGAGCGAGTATAATATAGCTATTTTGCCCTGTTAGTACTATTCTGATTGCGAATAAAGGCTTTTACTAGAGATTTTCGATAAACTTGTAAATCTTGTCATCGTAATGGTAGTGCTCAGGCACCTGAAATTTTGTAGGATTACTGATAATGATGTACACTATCCTTAGAACTCGGGCTAAAATACCATTTTAAAATCATCCTGTATACATATAATAAGCTTGTAGAAAATTCGTCTGTAATTGCAAACTTTTTGAGAAAAAAAAGGAAGGAACTAATTGAGCGACACTGAAAACGAATTAATATTTTTAGTGTTATTGTTTATCCGTATGTTTGTATGAATTAGGTAGTTTGAGTTTAAAAAAATTGATGACTTTCAATAATTTTGAAATATTACAGTTATGTAGGTAGTAACAATATTGACAGTTGTCAGTCATAATGTCTTATTGAGCAGTCGCGACCCAACTTATGCAAAAAACAAAATTTTCGTCGAGCTTCAAACTGGCGTGCTCTCACCTTTGATTCGAAAAAGGTACTGAAAATGTTTGATACACGCATTCGAAATAATTCAAATCAATTTCAAATAAATACGGTGACGTTCCGCCATACAAATTACTATGAAAAATGGCGGACGAATTTCATGAATATTTAAACGTAGATTATTGTTATGGTGTTAGTTTGTGAAAAAAAAACTGAGACGGTGAAGGTGGGTTTCATACTTTTAAGTTTTATTTTATACAAAAAGATTTATAATAAATTCATTCGAAATAATGTAAATTTGGAAAACCGGAAAGGTCAATTTTAGGTTTTGAGATAATTTATTATGTTTTTTTTCTGGAAATGAGAAAATATTTCAAAAATATGGCTAGGTGAAGTTGTTGATATACCTGTTTAGATTTTAAAATGTCTTTGAGATGTTATTAAATGTGGGTTTTATGCCGTTATTTTTGGGAAACCGTAACACATGTTTTAGCGTTTTTCAGGGAAGGGGTCTTAAAAACATAATAAAATACATACTAATTCATGCGCATTCTTATTACAAAAAATTTAATAAACTAATAATTTCGATATCCGTTACAATAAACCAAATAGTAACTTATTAATTAATTTCATTTCAAATATATTAATAATTTCAAAATCTTATGTGCTTTTTCATTACGATAAATTAAATAAATAAGTTAAATTCCCTAACTACCTAATTATATTTTAAATAATAATATTAATAATTATAAAAATAAAAAAAAGTCAAGTATATTAATTACTCTATGGTATTGGGTAGATTATGTGCGTGTATATCAATTTTTAATGGAAGTAAAAGTGTAAACAATAATTACATTTCTAATATTTCAAGTGTGAATAATCCAAGTATTAAGGTTTTGGAGCAAGATCTTATATTTCAGAAGTATAAAACAGCTAATAACTCTGTAATCTATGTAAGAAGCTTATAACACTTCAGTAAAAATAAAATATTAAGAAGAAGCATTATCCTTCAAGTAATCTTGACAACCTCACTAATCATTCAGTGGAATAATCCTATGTCTGCTGCTCACAAGAAAAAATGGTACAACTATGACAACAGGATGTTATACCGTAACGCTAACGTTGGCTTTTCTAAGGCTCAACTTACTAATAAAAGAGCCTGTCTTCTGATAAATAAATTGTAGATCTATGTTCGATTTTCATATTTTCAATACTAGTGACAAATTTTATGAAAAAATAGATTTCCTCTCAAAAATAGCTAAGATAATCTCACTACCACATCCAACTAATATTATTAATGTGAGAATGTTGAGGTATTTGTAACTCAATCGCTGAATCTAGTAGTGAATTATTATAATACTTATCTGTTTTATATTTTTATTTATTTAGGACACAAACAGCCATATACAAATCAATATATCTAATAATTATAGCACAAATAGGCCTAAAGGTTCGTAAATTAACTAAAGATTTGAAGATTTGGAGCATGTATAAAAATAATCCATCATCTTTAAGGTATCTTCATGTCAAATCAACAAAATAACTCAAACTACAAATAAACTATATATTTATGTATGTTTGTTCTGAGTCTGAGTAAATACTTACCTTTAAAGATAAATACACCCTATTTATCTTTAAAGGTAAGTATTTACAAAAAAAAAAAAGTAGTTTATGTAGTATATCAGTTATCTGGTTTCCATAGTACAAGCTCTGCTTAGTTTGGGATCAGATAACCGTGTGAGTAGAATGTCCCAGGATATTTATTTATTATTTATGAACCATAAGCCTTGCTCACTTTTTTGTTAAAACACCCAAATGACATATAAACGTACAAACATTATTTTTATATGCATAACAGATTATATTTCTTGTAAGACTTCTCATGCGCATCGATGGTAGCTAAGCATAAAAGCCTACTTAAATTAAAACAATTTCTAAAGTAACTGTGAGATGGACCGATCGACTCCTGAATCCTTACATAATCCACAAAGTTTCTAAGTAATCTTTGTTAGAGTTAATCTTGGGTAGGCACAGGTATACCTAATAATTCAGATATTATGTGATGAATTGGGGTTGCTTTAGGCGTAGTATATTATTTATTCTATGCTTTAGGTATATCTGTTGACTGATATAGATTTCCAATAACAATTTTGAGATAAATGTTTTTAATATATTTTCTGGTAATGCAGAAGTATATTCAAGAATTCATTTACGTGTTTGTAACCTACCTGTATGTTATGTACTAGCCTGTATGTGTTATACCTATCAATTTTGCCAACATCATTCTATCTACCATTTTATTAAATAGAGTTCATTAATGCCGAGGAACGAATCGCTAGAGATATTGTGTATAATATAGCTACATTACATCATCGCTGAATGGATAATATTCATTAGAGCATTATATTACTTTCTTTCCATCAAACACTAATTTCACGTCTGAACGCGTGAAAATATTTCAAAGGTACTCGATAAAATAATTGAAGCTTATTTTCTATTTATTAAATATCAAAACGACATTTTTAACAGTATATCTTACTAACTTTGGTAGTGTACAGGATCATAAAACAAACATAATCAGCCAACAAGAGTGATTCCAAAAAAGTGGTCGCTACATAGGATCGAGCGTAATGATAATACCGCCTGAGTAAAATAACTTTTATGCAGGACCAAACTTTTTTAATTATGTTGCCTTGAACCAATATCGCTTTTCATTAGTTTAACTGATTCAGCGAGTCGGTAATCTTGTGAAATTTTCGCTTTAACAGCGCCCATCGGCTCGGATACTCAAAAGAATTGTATGTACCTACAGACATTGAATTGCAAAGTTTATTATTTAGCCGTAAAATGAAGCTTGAATGTATTTCCATGGCTCTACAAAGGTACGTATAAGTTCAGGTTTAATTACGGAAGGGTAAAAAGCCAATTATGGCTTGCCCGAAAGGATAATAAAAATGTAAATTGCCAATCATATTGTCGGCGGTGGACATTTGTGATTCGATTTACCGCAGTACCGTCAAAACATTTTACACGTCTCACATTTGTTGTCAATTACAAATGTAGAGTCAATCAGACGCAACACATGAAATTCAATCTGTTGAAAAAAAAAACTATAGTGCGACTGCTGATAGTAAGAGTTTCATATTTGTTTGTTATTAGAGACAGTCGCATTTAAATTCCATACCAAAGTAAATAGATAAGTGAAAACCTCACACAGATCTGTTTTCTATAGAGGATAATAATACTATCTTTATCAGAATATAATCCCTGAGGGTCACATCGGGACACATAAATATGGAAATTGAATTGAATGGCTAGGGGAGCCGGCCAAATATATTATTATTTTAATCTATGCAATAAATGGTATGTATTATTGTATACATCATTCGAACAATCACCAATCTTGGAAATAGGAATAGATTAGTTAATCAGATACCTCGCTATGCATTGGTTGGTAGGTTGGTTAGTAGGGCGAGTTGCCTATGTAGGTAGGTACCTACATAGGCAACTCGCCCTACTCTAAATTCATAGCAGTGAGAAAATAAAATTCTGCTGTTTTATTTTCTCATCCTACAAGAGACGAACGTCGAACGCTCTTACTTACATAATAACACTAAGGTTTGCACTGAAGTCATATATGTATAGGTACTCTACTGCAACAAACCTGAAATGAGTTTGATTTTTATTTTGGCTGGCTATAATGCAAATTGAAAAATCCGTGTTAATTAAACTTACTTGTATAATCTACTTACTTCTCTTCAATGTATGTAGTCTTTGTGTTTTTGGTATAAAGTCGATACGTAGCCTATGTAGTAAATGTACTTTTCTGCGCTCACACAAGCAGATATTCAACTAAAACGTTACTAACAACTTTGAACTGTTCAGCTTTCATCGTTAGGAAGAAATACACATGTAGTACCTAACCTAGATATATAGTTACGTTTCATAATCAAGATTTCTGTTCTTCTTATATTAAAAACAACTTAGAATAATTTATTTGACTTTTATTTAGATACTATATTTGCTACACTTTTATCCGTGCTTCAAAAGGTAATGATGAAAATAGCTTGATTAAAAGAATAGGTATAAAATTAAATTAATAAAATTGAATAGGGGATTTAATAATCGATGTAGGTATATCGTGAATACCGGTGCTGAGTGGAAAGCTCGCCAGTGAGGCGCAAACTAAGCCCTTTGTCAATTTACAATACCGATATTGTTAGATATTAAAAAATATTGTACCATAAATACTTGAACAAATGTGGTCAGACTCCATTTTACGAGATTCCGCTATACTATTACAATAAACTTAGTGTTGAAATCCGTATTAATTTTCGCAATCATTCGCATCACGTTTCGTGGATCTGCTTAAAGTACCTTTTGGAGCTATAAAACAAAATGAACCATGTTATAAAATTTGGGAGTGGAAGAAAGATATTAGTAAGATACATGTATTATATTAAAACACTTCAACGTTAATGATATTCACTTCAAAGAAAAAGGAAATAACCACCATTTGCATGCGAGACTCCTTATCTCACCATGTTTCAAAGATCTTTTAATTACACTAACTTGAACAATAATTAAGCCGTGTTGAATACAAAGGACCGTTGCTAAAAAGCAACAAGTCGTCAGGTATTCGAAGTACTTGGAATCAAATTGAGGCAAATGAAGGAACATGGAGATAATGCCAGAATTGGTAATCGATTTAAACGCTATACATACATATAAAACGGATATAAGTGATATACTTACAAAACACTTTTGTACATACCCAAGATATGTGCCCGTTCCACTACCCCATCACTTATCCAGTTTAACGAGATTAGATACGCTCAGAACCTTAATAGATCGTTTACGTGCTAATTCAATAAAAGCTTTCAAGCAACCTTCTATGATATAATCAATTCCAATGTAAATTATTTTAACCTTTCATCGATAAACACTGGATCATAATAGTCGTGGTCTGATCGGATCCGTCTCAAATCAGCAGGAGTTGACAAGCGAATTTTTGCAATTTCGAACACAACATTATACCTCTTTGTACTTATTTGTGATCATTAGGGTCAAAACTAATTAACTGACCTAGCACTGAGAATAAGCAAGCTGAAGTAATAGTGGGCAGGCCATATTTGTCGCGCAAAACAGATAACCTATGGTGACCTGAGAAACCTGGCGGCTGGCGGATGGATGCGGAAAGCAGAGGAGCGGAAGATATGGCAACTGTTGTAAAAGACCTCAGTGGACGTCAATAGGCTGCAATATTGATGACGATCACTAATATAAAATTTGCTGTTTCTCATGGTTTTTCACCCCCATTTTTATCATAAAAAGAAGCCTTTCACCCAGGGATAGTTTCCTATTATTGAAAAAAATCATAATCAGATCAGTAGTTCCGAAGATTACCTCTTACATCTAAACTAACAATCAAATTTTACCTGTTTGTTAATAAAATTACACAACCTCCAAATTTTAAAAAGTTACATTTGATAATTTGTTCATTGTTTTTTTGTACCTACTTGAAAGATATAATATAACCTTAGGACTAAACTGTCCTATTTTTATAAACTTACGATATTGATGAAGAAGTTATTTTTTGGGTCATTCATCATATCTTTGCAAATGAATACGAATAAGGTATTCGTGTATAATATAGGTACATTATTCTTTGAGCTGTAGCAGCGTGTGGCATTTTACATTTTTTTAAACTCTCGCTTCACACATTTCACTAAACTGTACACTGGAGGACAAAAGAAGTTTATAAATTAGATTTTCGAAGCATGCCGTCTATAATATAGTTTTATAATAACATTATCATTGTTTCCAAAAGAGAACCGCCTTCAAAACCACTAAAAAGTATAAAATAACTCCTAGTTAACCTTAAAACCTCCTAGTTAACTCCTAGAAACCTTAATCTGACACTGTTTTGAATTTTTAGTTTTACGATTTTTCTTGGATCGTTTAAAAACAAGGCTTGGCGCTGATGAATTAATTGTTGTGAGGCTGAATCTTACAAAGAGCTTGAGCTTGTGGTAAAGGATAAAAAGATTAGGTACATTGTGAGGGTTACGTCAGAATCCAGTCGAAAGTTGAAGTAATTGAAATCTCTATTTGAAATTCTGCCGCCAAGCATATAATAGTGTGCAGTAGCTGTACTTGAGAGCTAATTTCCTTCTAGGCTTTGTGTGCTTCTCATTTTCAGCCATATCATCGCATACAATGTTGAGATTGTATAAAAAACGGTTGACAAACAAAAAAAAACAAATAAAATAGAGGAAATTTCTCAATAAAAGGCGATTTTTGTCCCCTTGTGTAGTTTTCTCTTTGAAGAGTAAAGAAAGAAAATAGCGGGAGATACTTCCAAGAAATTGCGGTGAAATATGAGCGCTTAAAATATAAAACGCCTGGATGAATAGGTAGGCACATAAGTACATAGACTTGCTAGCTGATGCTTCATACCGTTTATCAAACTCATCCTAAGCGCTGAATATGTTTCACATACTTACATATTAATTAAAATCATTACAAAAATACATATTTTCTAGGGGTTTAAAAATCAAAATATACATTAATAGCTTCTTATATTTTCTCGGGATAAGAAAGGGGGGCTAAAACGGCCGCTCAAGCAATGTTGCTAATGCAATTAATTTCTGGAATTTACAGCAGATTATGGTGTAATTTATCTAAATTGTAAATTAATTGACTAAAATGATTTACATTTTCATCAAAAAATATTTTAAAACATTTGGCTCTGCTGTAAATTCGAGATATTAAAATAATTGCATAGCAATATTGCCCGTGCGGCCTTTTTACGGCCGCTGGTGGGGGTCAATTTTGACACATTTGCACTTCATTTCATCGTTCATCTAATTTGACAGATTTGTAAGGAGTTACGTAATATAGCTCAATTTTAGGCGAAACAGATATGTTGTTGAAATGCTATCCGAAACATTACTATAAAGCAGCAAAGGTGACAAAATTAACTCTGCTGGAAACCAGCACAACATTATAATATTCATATAAATTCAATATCAATTTGAAAATAAAGCAGCATTCTTATAATTTAAAAAATGAGGACAATTGAACAACATTTTATCTCCCGACCCTCCCCTCCATCCATTAATCCAAACGTCCGTGCCCGCTCACGTTCGATGCCAATTGTTTTTTTTTTCTTGTACTGTAGATTAATTTTACCGATTTCGCCATCTGTAGAGATTTCTTCCAACAAAACTCAGGACTATTTAGTTAGTTTTTTTTTCTAAACGCAACGATCTACAAGCAACAAGAAGTATCCCTCTCATTTTATCGTACCAATTAGTACTTAATGTGTAACAAATGGGCGCTGTACGTGGGCATGATAGGTTTTAAAACCATTTTAACTTATCGAAAAATATTGTTCGGAATAAGTATAATGTTACGTCCGCTGTTTTCCTGCATTCCCAAGGGACTTACTGTTTTCCCCGGGTAAAAAGTTTCCCTTGTTTGATTCCAAATGTCTATTTTCATTCCAAGCTTCATATAAATCATTTTTATTTGATTACTAGCTGTTCCCCGCGGTTTCACTCGTGTTCCCGGGATACAAAATATATATAACCTTTGGGGATAATGTAAGAATTTTTCGAATCGGACCAGTAACTCTGGAGATTAGGAGTCACTGGTCCGATTCGAAAAATTCTTTCACTAATAGGAAGAGACATTATCCCCCGCGCGTTCAAACAAATTTCTTTTTTATTAGTATAGATATAGATAGATTAGATACGTCGTAATTGACTTACATATATTTTCACATTTATCATATAAGTAGAATAGAACTAGCAATTAAAATAGCTTTAGCTTATTATCATTCCATTTGTGTGTCATTTTTTAATATATTTGTTTACTCTGACATTTCAGCTAATATTATATCATATTATTAAGGAAAAATTGTTTATTACATCTATTGTGAATCATGTAACTAGTTTATTAAATAGTACTAATATAAATTCAAATAAACGACAATTAATATTGCATGTTCAATGTGGACGAGATTGTTGATACTTATGAAATGTAAAATTTAACACCTTCATTCTGTACAATTTATGCAATAAATGATTTCTGATTCTGATTCTGGAAATTCTTTTAAAACTTATCAAGAAACATTTATAGGTCATTTAAAACTGTGACAGCTTATTGATTTGTTTGAAGCGCTTTCACGTTCTGTATGCGCGGTGAATTGAATATTCAAAATGTTGTACCCTAATCAAAATCATAATCAATATACCTACCTACACGAACATAAATCTGATAAATAAGTAAGTACAATATAAAATGTAGAAATAATAAAACATTTCAATTGTAAACGTAAACCTTCTTTGTAATTGTTTCACAAATTACTCAAAGTGAAGCAGACCCCAAATTGAAAGCATTAAATAAATAGCACTCGGAATAAACTTCATCAATTAGACTGGTACATTTGTCGATACTACAAGCAACTCAATTGGTAATTTACAAGCTTAATCAGTTGGAGCCTATATTACCTATATAGCTTAGTACTTATACCACATGCTTTAATAATAAAGTAATTAGGATTAAACCAATGAAGTAAAATGCATACATTTAATTGTGAGTTGGTAATTCTATAAAATGTAATATCAATAGACACAAGACCATTATAGTATAATATTTTATGTTTATTAAAAATGTATCCAGTGAAAAAACAATAATTCTTATATCTCTGTTTTACTCTAATCAAAACGTTCTAAAAAGTTATAAATTACCAACAAGAAATACCTACTATTGACAGCGTTGATAGGTTTTTCAATCCGTTATCAAGCTTCGTAAGTATTAAGTTAGTGATGCGCAAAATCGGCTGTGGTCTTGCGGTCTCAACTTGATCTTGTAGAAATATCCCACAAAGTTAAGACAGCCTTTGATCGCTCACTTTATACCTAATTTCCAATGGGCAAAATTGGGATCCGATATAATTATTAGCAAATATAAATATTTCTTGTCGTTAGTTTAATTGTACTTAACCATTTTTTTATTTCCTATACCATTAGAAGGGGTTTAATTGTATAATCAGTCAGGACAATTAACAGTCATAGTCACAAAATTTACCAATTTGGTTCCTGATGACCCGATTACATATGGTAGGTTAGGTATTGTAAAATTTGTAGTTCAAGCTAACATCAAGACCGAGATCGAAAATTCTGATGTAAAATTAAAATATAGCTGCGGTTAATAAACTGTGCACTACTTAAAACCACATTTCGGTTTCCATCTGTTGGAACATTCTGTGGCAAACCGAGCTGTAATTATGTGCTTACTCAAATACTTGTGGCTGCCCTTTGAAGATTTATGGACGTCTTCAAATTTTGCAGAAAGCGTTTTATAAACGTTGAATATGGAGTAATGAACACGCGAAGGGATGATCTTACGCACTTCTGGTAGGTACTATGAAGCTGCAATTGTGACAAAATTAACTGTAAGTACTGATGTTAAAAAAAGAATAAACCAATATCGTAAGCGATAACATATTATCAAGGATACGATAATATCGAATCATAGGACATTATGCTGAAGTACTTACTTCTACTACATATTTTTCATATAAGTAGGTAAGTGTATACAATCTACTCATATAAACTGTTTAACTATTTTTGTTCCTTTTCGTACACAACAACTGTATTCCTAGTTACCTACTGTGTTCCCACAGCATTGAGTTTTTAAACGTCTATCTACACTTTTTTCGTGAACAAAACCGCAAACTAACTGTACTGTAGGTGCATCCACGTTATCCACTCAAATTATGAGTCCGCTCTCTGCGGTGAAGTAGAAGTTAGGAAATAACTCGTTTAATAACCGTGCTCCGGATGGTGCTAAAGTACGTGAAAGTATTAAATATAGACAAACAGTTCAAGGAAATCGTAACCTCGTCAAAAATATGAAATAAGTATTTGAAAAACCTGACTAACGTAACAAAAAGTGATGTGTGATCTGAAAGTGAAACGTACAAAATTGTTGCTTTCATTACAAAATTACATTATTTTGATAGTTTATGACTATATAACAGGTTTATACCCTATATCGTTCGGAATGATGTAAGGATACCAATATACCACTTATTATTAATTTATACACATTTTAACATATCAATAACTCTAAACTGCATTTGCATTCCTTCCCTCATCTGTCATCTACATTATTTCAGCATTGATACATAGGTAAGAAACTTTCTTCCAAATAATACAATGACTATGAGTATAGAGCAAACCATACTAAATATGCCAGCACGTCACATAATTGGCACATTAAATCTCATCGATCCATATTTATAGTGTCTATAACTGCGAGTCGTTACAGGGGTCTTAGGCACAAAGTTATGAATGTAACCAGTAGCTGAATCCTGGCCATTTTAATATTTAAGCACCTAATGGGTTGAGGGTTAATTTATGTCCCCAAGTTTCGAGAAAACGTTCCGCTGCTCTAACTAATTTTGATTTATTACATTATACTTATTATGAGTCACAACAGCCATTGTGATGACTTTGCGTATATTATACTTATTGTACATTTTATTTTATGTGGATAATTAAGTTTTCCGTTCGGAAAACTAGATGTTAATTGTACCTAACATTCGTAGCATGTCAATAAATAAAAATGGATGAAAATTATGTTTTCTGCATTATGTAACTTGTCAAAAATCTAGATAGACAATACAAAAAAATAAAGACGATTATCAGAGCCATCGCTATCGGAATCCCATTACGACACAGTTACACAATCGTCCTGCAGCTCATTTGGACATTGCAAGGATCAGCTATAGGTTATAGATATTATTTAAATCAATCTTAGGGCTGCTAAACTTGTTATCGTTCCAAATGTAGGTGTAAATTATTTATTATAACTAAATAAATAAAATTAAAATATTCGTTGTGTACCTTACCTAGGTAGATGAACCAACTATAAGTGACACTGTAACGAAAACTGAAACCATACATTCTGTTCACTATTTTGGACCACTCAGCGTTAAAATATCGACAGGGTAAATTGTTCTGGCAAGTCTATAGAGAAACGCATATTTGAAGAAAGTTGTTAAATGTATGAAGTTGATTAATTAAACGAGATTCTAAACTATGTGGCATTTCATAAATAGTGTGTATTGATTGATATCAAAAAGAAATATTTTGCTGAATCTGAAAAATGTTACAATATATCCGTCTCTCCCTAATATTTTGTGTAAAGCAAAGGTTTGCGTAAATTGAGGACAAACAAAATATTTCTCTAAAATATCTTTAATAAATTTATTTGATATATTTTCTTTTATGAGTTCGGGGCGCTACCTACTGTTGTTTTAGGTTTTCATACGGGGTTCTCATATGTCTTCCAATCCAAAATAAACATAATAAAGTAACTACAATAATACTTTTCAAAATTTTCAGGAGATTGAAACTCTTAGGTACTTACTAATGAACGCTATTAAAATACTATTATTTTTAAATAGCCATATATACACCGCCACATATATCATGCACAGAAATTCAAGAAAAATGGATCCACGGAATTTTGTACAACAATATTATTTTATAATGGAAACTGATCAAAATAATAATGCTCGTAAATGCAGCTTTTATAGGTAAGTAAATATAGGTATAGGAAAAGTTAATACATAATTTTCGTCTTAAAACTAAAATTTTCGATAACAAATTCCGGAAACAAAGAAAGAAAATCATCACGGATTATTTATTTGTTCAAATTCAATGAAAACTTGTGAAAATCCAATTTCATACACAGCATAAATAAAATGCGGTAGTTTCGGAGATGTATGCGAAATGCGACCAGTTTAACAATTCCGTAATATGGAACGTGCTACATAATTTGATATGTTAATTTAATCAAACCAAATAGCACACAGTGAAGCACTATTTAGTATGTAGATAACCTACCTGTTAAAATCTATATTATAGGTATACCTATCTATTCATGATTTCGGTATTTTAACTAATGTAAGTATTTTGTGGAACGCAATAGTAATGCATTTTGGGGAAGTCTTAGGAATGTCCTACCTATACAGGATTATTTTTAATTCACTATGATGCTAATAATAGAATCTTGTATGCGCTACTTCGCAAGTTATTATATCCACTTTCGGACGAGGCTTTTCCATTTTACAGATAAGCTTCGATTTATGCATGGTATTAGCATACATCTGTGGCTACATGCGGAACTAAGCTCCATGGTCAATGCGATCCCTTCTCACACCTAACACCTGAATTCGGTAATATGGCATGGATTATCTGTATGATAACCACCGAGGGGGCTATCAGCCGAATCCTTCCTTGCCTTTTCATTTATATGATCGTGTCGTGAAGTGAATTAATAAAAAAAATCCTATCTTAGTCCCATTGAGATTAGTTCTGTTTATAACAATTTTGCCTTTATGTTTAAAAATATAAAGGAAAAATTTTAGTAAGATAGTTAAATCGAGAACGAAAACTATATTAAAACACTTTTTATAGCCATTTCTATCGCACAGTTTTCAAAGAAAATCTAAGTTTAAATCTGAATAATGGTGTACCTAACGTATTTTTTTTTATATTGTTCAAACTTTGGTAGAAAGTTATATTTTTCATTATTAATAAATGAAACGAATTTTGTACGAAAAAGATCTGCATTTATAAAAAAAATTTGCTTCAAGTAAACAACGCAGTAGGTAAGTTATGTAAATTATCCTTAATAAGGAGTCTGGGAAGTTTTAATAATGTTGGTAAGAGACCAAATTCTTTAGAGCGATCTACTTGCCTCGAGATTCGACCCCTAAATGATCACCGTACCCAACTATATCCCATGGATTAGCACTTAGTTTAAAATATCTTATTCAACCGTAAGTAAGTAAGTATTTTTACGAAAATAAACGCATACTCTTTGACGAAATGTCGTAAACTACCAATTTTTGAAGACCTTGGTTTAGTTAATCTCGTACAGTATCTAGGGTTTTCAAAAATATCTCAGAGCTAGAGATAACGAGGCAAGATTGTAACTAAATATTTGCATACGTAGCGATTGATAACATAACAAACATGCCTTACAGAGATAACAATAATGAATTTATGCAACAACAGAGTGCTTCATCTCATTCCAACCTTGATTAGTTGGAATAATTACTTACTGCTTCCTAATAGTGGATCATGAAAGTTATGATGATTAATTAAATATTGAAAACACGCTTTTAGCATGAAGTAAATAATATACTACGTATAACTTTTAGTTATTTATTTAGTTATTTTTCCATACATTGTCGAAAAATGAAAATATTCTAGTGCAAGTATGCTACTAATTTTCCTTTTCTTGTTATTTCTGGTATTCAATAAATAAATATTTGAATAACTTAAAATACAAAGGGACAAGACCCTGAGCAATGTTTAGTTACTGCTTCAGGCCCTGGACCTCTAAGGTGCCGAAATCCATGACTATCGGTTTTTCGTATAAAGACGTCTAAATGAGATCTCGTTCCTCCCTCAAAATATAGCCTGAAGCTAACAATGTAAATATAATAGAAATCTCATTTTCAGTTCTTACTTAATTCACATTTAAGTTATTGGCTTCGTGGCTTTACTTAGTTTTAGGTTATTTTAGATAGTGTTATTATAAACATTTGAGTACTTAACCTGTCCCGGGTTTACATTAATTGCTCTAAATTGCAAGTGAAACACGGAAATGGAAGCTAGTATATTATGTAGTATAATAAATATTGATTACGGATTAACAGTAGCAAATTAATATCTTTGCCAAGGCTATGATTCCAAAAGTTTATTCGAATGAATACTCCAATAAGCTAAAATATATTCATGTAGTTCAGCAAACTTTATGTAAATATAATCGTATGCCTCAATTGGATTTATCAATGTATGGAGTAACTAGCTGAGGTTTGAGATTGGATAGAGGATGAAAATGTGGCTACATCAGCCGATTGCAGCGGTTGTAATCAAAGGAGAGTGCATGTACTTTGCAGACGAGCCTGAGAGAGGCTGACTCAATCTCAGCATTGTTTGCATTAACGAAGACATTGTCGATGACCGGCTCTGGGCTGTATTGAGTTTATGCCTACATCAAATAAATTTATTCTCAACGCACACACATAACAATATCTAACCCCAATCTACAGTTTGGATTTATATTTTTGGCCAGATTTTCTCAAGTAATTTACGATTGCCTACCTTACCTATTATTTCAAGAGGAAAATCTGTAATCTGTTGTATTACTGGTGTATTCCGTCAGTTACGCTTGAGAGCTTTCCTTTCTCAGCTTAGTGTAGGTACTTATCAGTTTTGGCCACTCAATTCGTGATGAGCTCAGACCGATAAAAAGTGATGAGATTGTCAACAAATATACCTACATCTATCCGCAATAAAACAAAAGAATAAAAAGGGCCACTCACACATCCCCACGGATGTATCGTTGCCCACCGTTGTCGCCCGCATCGTAACAGTACTCTTGGTAGTATAGCCCTGCTACTAATGGTCTCACCGCTCGGTGAGTTTGATTATTATTATTTTTTATTTAAGTCTATAAATAAATTCGTTTGCTTTTTTTTATGTAGCGCCTAGGTTGTCGTTAAAATATTATATTCATGACCAATAGTAGCCTGGAAAATTTTCAAAAATAATACACAATTACTTACAATGTGACCTTAGAATTTTTACATGTTGCTTCCCAAAGCCATATTTTACTCGCTAAAGAGTGAACTCCAGCGGCAATTTCCGTAGCTTCGCAAACAGAGTGAAGGCTTGAGAGGCGCGACGTGATTTTCATGTCATTCAACTCATCCATCTCCACTTGACTTTTTCGCTCGGCCAAGAAATGAAAAGGAAATAATATAGGAAGAGTTAATACGTTTCCATTGACTGACACACAAGTAGCTTTTCCCCGCAAATTAAAGGGTAGCCCAACTACCATACTGGTTATTAACAATAAAATCAATTTATTTATTTTTTCAAAATTTCTCATAAATTAAATTAGGACAATAATTTTTAATAGAAAATGTACGTGAATTTAGTTCTAATGGAGTCTTACCTTCTAATCTTCCTAAATTTAATCTCATTATAATAATATTATTTAGGTAGGTACCGATGTAGGTATCATACAAGGACCTACACGTGTCAAATCTAAATGCCAATGTAGTCAAGGGCACAAAAAGTCTATTATTTGCGTTCCTAAATCGTTATGGTAGGTAAGTAACACATACATAATGTATGACTTGAACGACACGTTCTATAAAGGAAAGCTGTATCCGTATATATTGGTTTTATCTCCGGTCGTAGGTACTTCGTAAACATATTACTATTCATGATCGAATGTAATAAAGTGATCATGCAAAACTCGATCTTTGTTTAGTACCTAACTAAATGAATGTGAAATTAGTTTTGCGTGTTTGTTTTATTCCATTATATACTCGAATCACACTGAAACTATATATTAAAAACGAACTGAAAAATATAATATAGATAGTATATTTAATTAATATCCTATAATAAATAATCTATACCAAGTCTTCAATGATCGAAATGCGCTAATAAAGGAATTACCAGTCAGATTAGATTCTTTTTTTGTATTTACATGTTTAATGGGTAACATAACAGTAACAGCATCAGTATTTATTAAAGCTTAAGACACCCTCTAAAAACACAGACGGAGAGAGCAAGGCCCCATGTGAACCCATAATTTACAGTAAAGATACATATCTGGAACACAACAGCATCCCAAATAAGTTAACTGTATTCCTCTCAGAACCTATTCCTTTCAAATAACATTCGAACGGTCAAGATAAAAAGAGTTGATCGAACCCGCATTAAAGAGCGATTTAGTTATTTGATTTCTATCTCGCCTTTTCTTAGACTCTTTTCGCTAATGAAACTTAATTAAACCAATGCCTTGAGACTTCTGACGGTCTTTAGATATATACTGGCTTTTATTATCGGTTTTAACAATACCTAGTTGGAAGATAGGTATATTATATACTGAGTGGAAAACGAGATAGAAAAGGAAAAAACTTACCTATTCGCTCTTTTTCTTGTGATATAATAATAATAATAAAACGTTTATTTGTACAATTACACAGAAATTTTAACAATACAAAATTAACAAGGGTTGTACATCAAGGACATTGGATAATGTCGGACTTCTGATCCCTAAACTAAGTACGAGACCTGTATCTTAGGGACCAGCGTTCCTCCAGTAAGTATTATGTTACAATTTTTACAACAAATGGAGTTGATCATTATACCAACAGCAGGAAGTGTGTAGCGGGTGAGAACAGTTAATTTATGGGTATATAAATATATATGTATATAGTTATAAATAGGGTGCAATAATTTTTTCAGTGTCACTGTAAGTAAGTGATTGTAACCATTTTGAAGCAAGACTCAAAATATTGTGCGGCAAATAAATCTAGGTATCGATGTTGTTGTTGGAGTGCATGTCATATGCAATCTTGATCCAAGTTGACATTGGAATCTCCAACGTAGGTACTAATTTTCTGCTTCATACCTCCATGCAGAAAACCAATTAAAGAAGTAGGTACACACGGCCAGAGATCAAGCTACACACTGCGGCACCTTATGCGTTTGTAATAGGCGCTATTTTGCAACAGAAATGTGTAGCTTGATCTGTGGCCGTGTGTACATAGGTACGTGTTATTTATTTACTTCAATTTATTTTACCGTATTTACCGGTGTTCATATTCCTTTAAATTATTATCAAACCTTAAATATCATTCGGTGTATTGCATTAATTCCTTGCCGATAATTTAAGTAGTTTGTCTCTACCGCATGCTACCGGCTTCA
Organism: Tethea ocularis; assembly: GCA_963555595.1. Classification (NCBI taxonomy): domain Eukaryota; kingdom Metazoa; phylum Arthropoda; class Insecta; order Lepidoptera; family Drepanidae; genus Tethea; species Tethea ocularis. Next base: position 5,877,348 of record OY741970.1, on the reverse strand, counting down.
GCTAATGTGATAATCAAGCGTTGCCCTCGATCAATGTCCACCATACAGGCTTATTGAATATTGGAGCAATTCATCTCAGACATTTCCTCATACATGTATGCTCTATTCAAATAGACCTGGGACCTTTATTAATTGTTAGAATCTTTTCAAAACAAACTTAAATTGATTACCTACCTCATAACATTTTCTCTCACATTGAAAGTGATGGCGAGTTGCGGCCGATAAAATGGAACCATAAATAATTCCCTACTAATTTATAAATGTGAAGGGGTTTGTTGGTCTGTCTGTCCATCTTTAGGGTAATTGGATTAACATGATTATATTGCATAAAGATTGTTTATGGACCGGAGTGTTATTTAAGCTACTTCTAATTTTTAACGAGTGAAACCGCAGGTGAACTCTAGTATTTTCATAATTATCTATATGCTGTGTTGCAGAAGATGGAATAGAATGTTTCAAACATAAAGTGAACATCTTAGATAAGTGCCACTCGTAATGTAATTGTACAGATTACGGACGCTGGTGTTAAAAAAGATGGGAGGGGCGAGTCCTCCCGTCCCTCACTGATAATGGCACACTTTGGGCATTTCCGGATTTGCAGGAAACAAATGTACGTCATTCCAGTCGAGATAAAATAAAAAGTTCCATAGTCGTAGTCAAGACTTTTTAATTTTTTTTATTATATAAGTAGGTACCTAATACACTTTTCTTTCCTTTTATGCTTTGTGTGCTTGTCACCTTGGGCGTTCACTGATCACATGGTGAGATTGTGGTCTAACAAACACACATGCCTGACCACACACACAGGCCTGTACATAAACACCCTATTTATTTAGTATGTAAAATTGATACACATGATTTTCATTGCTTCATTGCTTAATTCTTCAGTTATGTAAAATATGAAGGTGGATTTCTTTGTTTGTTAATTTGTTACGTCAATTACGTCATATTGTGATTCGCATGAACCTATAAAATTAATTAAAACCAAGCGTTGGTTCCTTATAAATCTAGACTTCTCATAGGCGTTTTAAATTCACGTAATAAATAAAAGCACAATCAATATTCGTTATAATTCCACATTATAATATATATTATAAATAAATTAAAACACCTCATCTAACATTCACAAATCCTTGGAGTCAGTGTTACTTTTATTAATAATTGAAAAGCACTACTTCACTCAATTTACTTACGCATTGTACTTTATTGTCTCCCTAAATGCACAATAAACCCTTGTGAAAATAAACTAATGGGTCGTACGTAGTATTTTCCGCTCGTTTAAGTATATACTCGATGTATATCTCGATATATCGTGGTGAGTGCTCATTCCGAAGGCCATTAAATAGGGGAAGGCCATCATTGCACCCATTTCCCTCGCTTAAGATCAACACAATGACGGCATTTTCGTAGGTTGAGCAGATGTGTAGCAGAACCCTCGAGAATTAAGGTCTGGTATATGGCAGAACCTTGGTTTAAGCTGCCGACGTGGTATTACCTCATAATGTACCTTGTTAATGTTTTGGAGAACGTTTCTGAAACAGTTTTGTTGGAAGATATAGACACGCAACTGATCTTGTGTGTTGTGTTTTGATCATGTTTGTTTGTATTATATTACTGTATAATGAACTTGTAGGTACATGTATTGTTCATAATCCATACTAATAATTATAAATGCGTAACTCTGTCTGTTTGTCTATGTCCTTTTCTTGTAATGAAATTCGGCACGCAAATAACCTACGGTCGGGTTAGGAAATAGGCATCTTTTTATCTCGGGAGCGCGGTTGAATCACAAATAGCTAAAATAAAATACCACCTACAGGTGGTGGGATCTTTTTATGTATATTCCCAAAAGTCACATCTACGGAAGTATAGATGTAAACTTCTAAGTACAAGAAAAAGCTATCCATAATAGGTACGATTCAATTCTCGCTTTGTTGCACTCTTGTCGTTAACCTGATTTTATCACCAGGACATTGTTAGCTCAGTTAGAGGGGTAACTGAGAGCTAGAAATACAATGAGATATCATCTTACAGGGAAAACAGGCAATCGAAACGTTCCCGAATACAACGTCAGTGAAGTTAAAAAAAATTTGGTACATTCGCTCGTAAATAGTAAGTACTCAAACATCAAAATTTATTCACTTTAGGCCCTGTTATGGCACTTATGAATGTTGAAAGTTACAATTGAATGTACCACCGGTTCATAATACATCCGGCAAGAAGTCTGCCTAAACTATCGTTGTGTTTTTTATTATAAAATTTTATTCAAACAGAATTCTATTAAAATGCAAATGGAAAACTAAATTAGAGCGAATATAAGCATGCATGAAGTCGTAGTTTCAACGAGCTGGTTTGGATGGGAAATATGATAAGCCGCTCACATTTATGGAGATGGATACCTTCTAACTGACGCGTCTCTCATGAACCCCAGCAACCCCTACTGCGAGTCTAATTTCTGTATTCTGCTCATAGTGGATATTCATTTTATATGTACATATTTCACGATATCAAAGGTAATGCTGTGTCAAACTGTCAACGTGAATACATACCTTATACCGATCAGTAGGGTTCACCCTAGCTGCAAATATGACAAAATTAAACCTACAGTTTTACACGTTTCGGATATTATTTTATCAAAATATCTGTTGTATATTATTTGATGGCGTATAATTTGTCTGTTGTGTTTTATAAGAAACTAGCGACCACCCGCCCCGGCTTTCCAAAGGTGAAAATTTTTCCGTTAGTGCAAACCGTATCAAAATCCGTTGCGTTGTTTAGATGAAGTAAGCGGAGAAACAGACAGGTTGACAGTTTTTTATTTTTTATAGATTAACTGTGGTTCAATAAGAAAATAAGCTTTTACACTATTGTAGAATAATAAATAATAAGTAATTGGAATGCAGTAGAACATTGTCAAAGTCCTTATATCTCTAATATGCCAACATGTAGATCATAGATTTATTGTTATTTAATTGTAATAACAGTACCCAGTTTTTTTATTAACCAATAACTATTGCGAATTCAATGATTCACTATGTGGAATACTATATAACCAACTATTCTACAACAATAACTATTTGTGGCATCTCTAGCCTAGTTGTCCCTCCCCTAGGGGACCCGATAAATCAAAGTAAAAGCTTTAAAAGGCTTCATTGTTGCCTCTTGGACAAAGGTTCCGTGCCTCGCGGTAATGGCATGTGCGTGCGGAATTAAAAGGCATTCAACCGCATTTCCCCTGATTGTGTTCGGATCTACGTCTCTACTAAGCCCTATTACTATTAAAGTGCCCCTTTATTCAATCATTCATTCTATTCTATATATATTTTTTATAAGTATTATAAAGTCGGCAAGCAACCTTACTCACGCACAGGGACGTCAGAAACATAACTTAGAAAAACTCCATCAGAATACAATAAAGTAGAGATACTTCCCTAGTTGAGCTGCTTTTAGAACGAAAGAACGCTATGCTCTACCCCACTTGACTTTTTGAATGACGTCATAATCCATAATTTAGAGTTATAAGAAAATGTTTAGAATACATAAATCTGCAAGCTCCTTTTTGATCCATATCTCCGATGGCAATTAAGGAAATTATAGCAATATAAACTAAAAGAAAACGCCGTAGCGCTAGGAGCGAAAACGAGTGCTCACGGTTCGTTAGTCCAATTTATTTGTGCACAATAACAGTGTTCCCTGTTTCATTGGAAAGTAGTTATAAGAAATACCTCATGCAGCTTTTACAATAGCAAATCTGACAATCTTATTACATTTACTATTTGTCCTATGGATTCACCCGCGTTCCTAGGATGAGAAGTAGTAGTAGTACCTAGTAGAATAAGTATAGCACTCTGCGATAATGGGTCATCCAATAACGTACCTATTAGATTACTCTAATACTAATATAGTTATCTGGTCCCATCACATCACTACGTTTGAGTGCAGTCTAGAGTGCGAGTAAAGGTTTACACCAGAGATTTATGCAAAACTTTAAATTATCATAACTTCGTAATGGTAATGAAACTAACGAAACGAATGAAATAACGCATTAAATTTTGTAGGATAATTGATAATGATGTACACTATCCACTTGATTAATATACCCTCTAAAAATCATATACACATAATACAATCTTATTTCTTAGTTTCTATAATATTATAAGAAATGAGTTTTAAATTCGATACAAAGTAAAAATATTTTTATTTTGCAAAATTACACATCTAACATAAATATAAAATTAATTAATTTATCAGAACATTAAATATTTACAACTAAAAATAATAATATACCTAACCCAAACCTATTTACAAAATGCAAAATATTTACAAGTAAAAAAGTTGTGCCAGATCACTGCCCTGAGTGAACGTGCCAAGAAGGTTGGCGGCATTGCCACGTTGAATGGCAATGCTGATCCGCTGTCCTAGATAGACACCAGCCTTCCTGTCACGGGAGGTCTCAATAAGGCGCCGGGAGACCTCTTTAAACAAAAGAAAAAAATATTTAGTAAACACTAAATCCTTTATTAATTTGTAACGCGATTGCCTACTCTTGAAATGAAAGTATCTGGAAATTATAAATTCAGAACTAATAAAAGCGTAATTTTATGGCCGAATGCTAAATTATTTGATAATTACGACTATAAATAAAGTATTAGCATAAATGATAATATTGTACCCACCGACAAAATCATTTAGTTAAAACTAGTTATGTCTTGAGGTTTTTACATGCGTTAGCACGATAACCTCAGACCGCGCCCTCCGAACGCGGCGCGGAGAGATAACCTTCTTCTATAAACAGGTTAATAAATAACGCAAATTCAATTTTCCTAATCTGACTTTATCCTGTTAGTTCTAGAGACGGGCACATTCTAACATACATACGAATGTAAATTATATTCAAAAATTTTCATCTCGCTATGTATGGTAGGGTATGTGTTCCCTCAAAATATGAACTCTTTACGACCATCCAAAGCCTTTATTATATACCTATTAATTATAAGACAAGGACATTATAATGATTCCTCATTAGACCGCCTTTGTCCCGACTCGGAAAATCTTTTACAATTGTATTGCGAATTAGTTACATTCAATTAAAGGTCATTTAGTTTAAAAGAGACAAAAGAATAGATAGTCGTCTTCAATCAAGAGTTTCTAGTCGTAGGAAGCTGCTCTAATTAATTCTAGACAAAAGGCAATTCAATATACATATTAAAGGTAAGTAAGTACCTACCTACATATTTTTTTAAATATAAATCTTATCATTTATCTAGTAGGTAGTCTGTTTTTTATTTGTACTTTGGGGACGCGCATCCTATTAGCTAAACCAAGTTTAATTTATAAAATATTTTATATTATTTCTTCATGTAAAATCAATATAACCTTGATGACAAATTCAGTTAATACAAACTAAATAAAAGGCATTATAAAATTCATACATTAGACATAATAACCGTAGCACATTGCTACGATTTTTCGTAGCGGTTAGATAGAGAAAAATAAAAAATATTCAAAAAAGCTTACATTCGCATCAAGTTTCAGTGGCTCTGATGAGATGAGGTGATTTGAAAGTTGTAAAAAGAACAGAGTTTACCTTTACTTTATGTCAGAAGTGTGACAAGCAGACAGACCCCCAATAATACGTGACTATATACTGTCGCCTGCGGACATTAACAATGAATACTAGGATAGTATAGCCTACAAAGTAAGTATAGATACAGAATACATAATAGTAGTGCAATAACTGGAATACATGGTCGGACAGATATTCGAACTAAGGGGAGAAGACAGTCAGCTGCTATATAGAGAGTAGGTACCCAAACATAGTAATAGTTCAAAATATCAAATATCATTTTCCCATTAGAATGTAAACCTTCATGATATACATAGGTAAACCTAGACTTAAAATGTTTACACCCCTAGGGCCCATAAAGGAAGGGTTCTTTCATAAATATGTAAGTTTAGGATATTGCTTTAGTTATACGGCCATTGTAACAGGACCCCTCATGCTTGCCAATACTGAATAGAGGATTCGCTTTTACTGTTTGAAAGCGCTCAATGTGAGATTTGATGACTTATAGTTTTTGTTTGAAGCGGATATTGCTTAGAAACTTAACTTAGAACTCACAAAGAACTATGCTTTCTAAAGAAGCCGTAAAGTTATTTTTATGTTCCCAGCAATTGAAATGAATAATTTTACTTGAAGTTTGGAATAATCTCATACTTTTTATTAAACAAGTTTAGAACGTGTATCATGCCTATGGATGGACATATGGAGATTCGACATGACTACTTCTGCGATATTTATTTACTTTTAAGTTACAGTCCAAAAAAGTCTTAAAAACTCAAAGTTTCTATCAAAATAACCTGCTAGTTGGCGCAGTTGGTTAAGACACCACCTATCACGCCGCTGGTCATGGGTTCGATTCCCATCCAGGACAAACATTTGTGTGCATGAACATGTCTGTTTGTCCTGTGTCTGAGTGTAATTATCTTTAGAAGTATGTATTTACAAAAAAAAAAAGTTGTATTCTGCAGCAGTTATCTGGTTTCCATAGTACAAGCTCTGCTTAGTTTGGGATCAGATAACCGTGTGCCAGGAATGTCCCAGAATATTTATTTATTTAACCACATATAGTGTTGGTAACAAAAATATTTGTGCAAAAAACGATAACAATTCTAAAAACTCGCTAAAACAAAACTTATACGTTAAAGCAACGCAATTAAAGCACGTGCAAAGGTAGAGCTCACAAGTTCAGGAATGTAGAAGCGTTCGATAACCACAGTTGTCCAACTTCATTAAAGTTGAGCTTTGGCCGAGCACTGTAGGCAGGCACTAGCTAGGGAGTACTCACATCAAATACACGTTAGTTAACTTAATGAACTTTTCTCAGCAATCCTAGCACTGTAAGCTGTAACCACTATGGATATACTCCTGAGCGGTTTTTATATTTATCTATATCTCTGTATGATACAAAGTGCGCATAATACAAATTAAATAAATCAAAATGTAGGTAATACAACTTTTTATTTGATGCAAAAATTGCTTACGGTTATGATTAGAAACGTCAAGATTATTTATGCCAGGTCTGACCTCTAGGACTGATCATCACTACATATTATAAAAAAAAGTCTCCCGCCACCTCTGTCTGTTTACGACAAACTCAAAACTACTCTACGAATTTTCATGTGGTTTTCATCAATAGTAATTGAGTTATTTATGAGGGAAGTTTAGGTGTATAAATCAATAAATTGGTTTTGATTAAATTGGCTGAATTGGCTAAATTAGCTGCTAAAATATAACGATTATTGTTGAAAATCTTGGAAAAAATCATGCCGCGCGCATAAAACTCGGAGATCAAATAGTTCTCCCACAACGTGCGAAGTACCTACTTACATGTAGATAAATAAAAATAAATAGTAGTAAGACATCTTGATGAAATACATATGTAAATGTATACGTAAAAGATTCCACCCTCATTGGCCAAGCTAAATGAAAACCCAAAAAAAAGCGGACACATAACTTCAAAAGTTCCAACGCTTATAAAGTTCTCCATCGTTTCGAATAACTGCAAACACAATTCAACACCTGCGGGATTACTTAACTTGAACTTCGGCCTTAAAATTAAAGCGCTCTGGGGCTTAATTTGTCTGAACTGAATGTGATTACCGGTTAAGTTAGAACGACAAATATAACTTGTGGGGGTGTAAGAAAACAAACGACCGTCTTAACAAGTTAACATCGTAATATTCTACCCTGAAAGTCCTGAGGCACAGATAATAAAATAATTAATTCAGTTCACTCAATCTCTCCTTGGAGAACTTACCCTAACTAATATTTTTTATTAATTTATGTCATTTGAGAGTGGATGAGAGGAATCATCCACTATTTTACTGATCTTAAGATGAGCTTGTGAGAACATTAGCTTCCGCCCCGCAGTTTAACTCATCTTCGGTGGAATCAGCGAAAAAATAATAATTTTAACTACACTTTCGCTGTCTTCATAACAGTGTCAGATTTGAGTTCCTACATAGCTATTTCAAGCTTTTGAAGGCGGTATTATTTAAAAAAAAGTTTTTTTATAATTAACGCTAAAATAGATACTCTAACTTGTCAATAATCATCTATAGAAATCAAAGATATATCTATACTAATTATAATATATAATATAATAGGAAGCTACATTATCCCAGAAGGTTATACTTTTTATCCCGGGAACGCGAGTGAAACCGCGCCGAACAGCTAGTTGTACATAAATTGGAAACAACGTTTGGGGGCATTTAGCGAGTATAATTTAGTAAAGGCAGCCGTTTGCAGACGTTCGTACAGGTGTAGCTGTAGTCCCAATACAGTACGCTGAAATAGTTTCCCTTCAACCGTTTAATACGAGTTTGTATACGTTCTAGTAACCTTCTGAGCTTTGTGTACATACTCCTTCGACATCTTCATCAATATGTAAAATAATAATTAATGCAGTAATCTCGTATATTGAGTAAATATACCTACTAAAACAGTCATTGTTTTGTCTGTCATGTTAGACTGACATGATCCCAAATATTTACAATGGTAAAAAACTTAAATTTATTCCCAAAGATGTGTATTATGATCTTATAATCCTTACCCGCCTTTCAACCTACCAGACCACTAATCTAAATTCGGCTCTGGCGCCAATAAAATTCTATTTACCGTTGTTAGAGCCCATTTGTATAGAGTCTGCAGTCGGCTTATGTTTGATGGATGAGTGTGTGTGCAGTGAGCTGATTACAGGGACTGCAAAAATTGTAAATTTTTCACGCCTTTATCTTTTTTAAATACCGGTAAACAGATTATGGAAAATTCAAAATATAGTAAATAGTGTTTCACAAACGTAGTTCATAAACTGAGAAGAAAAAAAATTACCTATTTATTCGTAACTGCAGATCACTCTCATAGTTAGCATAGTTAAACTCACATGTTTAACTACTAGTCACCTTAACCACCAATCAAACAGCTTGCCAGCATACCTGTATGTTTTTTAATAAGTTCTTCAATTAAATAGAAGAAATTACAACTTTGTAATCGTAAGCACGCTATGACAGTCCGGTTTAGGTCTCATTAGATGGCAGCATCTTTGAGAGCTCTTCATGTCACAGTCACTCAATTGCTTTTGTGTAATTTTGGAATCACGACGTTATTTTTGTAAAATTTAATTGTGTCCACCTAAAGCTTTTTTAACTTTCTAATTAATTAAGTCAATTGAAATCACGTCGGTGGCACTTATCTTTTTTATGACGAAAGGTCAACTTAAAAGCGGTGAACGTAGCCTTGGACTACTGAATTGTAACCACAAAATGATGAGGGGTTTGAGCGTCCCGCCTCCCAAGACGCCCTTGTCAACAAGCTTGTCAAAAATAACCTTTTCACTGCTTCCTGCAGCACTAGCATAATGTTAATTTTATGATGGAATTTACATATTAAAAACTACAGTACCTACTTGGACAGGTATGGTATCCACTATAATTTAATTATAGGTACATCTCTCTAGACTGAAGTCTAGACCATTTATATCTCCTCTCTCCTATATCTTTGTTGCTGTGCCCGACAGGGTCTAAAATGTATGTATTAAATAATTACCACCTGGTGTACTCACCGTGGAACGCAATTAATATTATGAATCATTTTAAATTAGTTTGCCATGGATTGCTAAAGCTCTATCTAACTTATATAATTTATCATAATAATAGTGCATATAATTCATCAATAAACAGCAGTTATTTGATAAAATCATTTAAATAAGGTTTGTGCGCGTTACAATTACGCGTTTTAATTTCCATTCAGAGCTAGGTAGTGGCGAATTTTTCAAGGGCTTTGTTAGCTGATAATTTGTTCCACTCGTCGATGTGAACGCGTGTCCAATTAGGTTGAGTACTTGAATGACACTGGCAGCCTTTGTTACGAGCCTATTCTTACTTACCCTGGATTTCCTTTGATATCGTTAAGTAGGTGTTTTCAACAGGTAATGACTTTTATTCAACGGGACTTTAGACAGAAAAATGTGTTATGGATCTGTTTGGTGTCATTTTACGGTATTACATGAATAAATATGATGCTATAGTTATCATAACCTAGTAATAAAATTGTATAATACTGCCACACAATATTCCACTTGAATCATTGCTATCAGTTCATAAGGAAGTGATCGATGGGAATTTTTATAATATGTTCATAGATATGATATCTACTGTTTTGACGTCATAAATAGATAACTGATAAACTTTATTATTCTCGATGTTCCATAAAAAATTAAGCGTAGTGACCTATATACACCTTGTATATATAAGTAGAAACATATAAGGAGAATAAAAATTATATTTGACTATTTCGGCCACTCGCTTTTTTTACCCGAGATTCCAGTCGTACCAACCAAGCTCAAAAATCACGTCGATTTATAATATTAGTAAAGAAATAAAAATCACGGATATGATTAAAAATAGTAGATGAAGAAATAAACTTGCGGACTTAATAACAATAATAACAATTCCTGAGTGTTATACCAACCGCAAGCGCAGATTTCATTGGCTAGATTCGATATTTTATGCACAGAAAATCCCGCAAGCCAGATGTTGCTGACAGCCGGCGAACTTTTCCACACACTGTTTTTGTCACAAACCCTTTGCAATCCGTTATCGTATTGTTTTACTTTAAATAGCAATCTGAAATAATAGAGTAATTTTTCAAGTACAAATAATTGCTGAATCATTTTCATGGTTCTAGTTATTGCTGATTTTGATTATATTGAAATATTTCTATTACCCAAAAAATCGACCTGTAAACCCATTTTGTAGAAAAGTTTTTTGTCGTTGTATAAAATTTAGGTTCTGTGTGGTTTAGATGTTAGCTTATGTCCTAGAATCTAGATTTGCTATCTTTACTATGAAATGTGGCGTATTGAGTATTTCTAAGCATTTTTATGATTAAAACAATGTAAACCGTTCTTGCGGAACACTCATTGTTTTCACGGAGCCTTTCCATCGAGCGCAAATTAACAATAGACTACTAATGTTTTACAGCTTTTGGACGATAAAATACCGGTTTCTCATAAAAGTGGGTTTTTTTGTGGTTCCAAGAAAATATTACAGTAATATTAAGCTATTAGCTAAGACAAGCTGTGTCTTAGTTAAAATTAAAATTAATTTGTTTATTTGGACCCAAAAATGAATTTAATTTTCACATTTTTATCAATATGTAGTATATTCATTTCATCAGGTTTGTTTAATTATAAACATTATTACTTATATTTTTATAAGTAATTAGGTATAACTTCGTAGCATACTTTGTAGTGACTGGTTACTAAATATGGGTCACTAAATCTAAATATGTATAATTTAATTTTATTCCCTACTTACTAGACATCCCCATAATTATATAAACCTGCATTTAAACTTTCAGCTCACCAACAGGAAAGTCTTCGCCATAATGTTGAGAGGAGACATAATCTAGAGAATAATTGGCCAATACAAACGGTTCATACTGTTCAAGGAAACTTTTATGGAGAAGCACTAAGAAACGTTCATGCGAAACCTTGTCCCAGACGGCGAAACTTCCAAAACTCTGATGGAATACAGGGAGTGTCAACATTTACATCACGGATTACGAAACCATTAGTAGTTAATGTTAACAATAATTTAAAACCACAATCGCTTAAAGAAGCCGAAGCTCAATCGGATCCGAATATTTTGAATGAAACAAGCAAAAATCAGGAAATTCATTTAAATCAAACAAACAATTCTGATTTGAAAACTAAAGATCTAATATCGTTACATAATGAAAATTTGCCGACGACAGCTGTATTAGAAAGCTTTGAAATTGATACAAATGAAGAAGTTCCCGTCCCTGAATCAGATGTCGCTGATTCTGTTTCACAAAATAATAATGATCATAATGAAACGTCTGAAGAAAACGATAAAATTTCAAAAAGTGCCGATGATTATGTTTCTGAATATTCAATTGAAGATGAAGATCTAAAAAAATATGATGATGATGTTCTTTCTATAAAAGAAAATAATACCGAAAATCATTCCGTAAATGATATTCTTGAATCTTCAGAAAATGATGTTCTTGAATCTTTAGAAAATGATGATCACACAGTAGCAAATCCAGAAGTTGTTATAACAAATATTGAAACTAATGAACCTAAAATACACTCTAGATCTGAAATAGACCCAGAAGATAGAGAACCGTTACCTGAAGCTAACTTGAACGCCAATATATTACCCGATCATTGTCCACATAAAAGTGATGCAGTAGAGAACTTAAATGAACCATCACGTAGATTCTTGTCTCGTCCAGATGAACCATCAGTTTTTGGTGACAAAAAACAATTCAATGATCCTTCTAAGCCAGTAATAATTCTAAATAATAAGCAAAACGAAGAAGCTCTAAGACCTCAAGTTGATCATCAATCACAAGCAATTAATGAAAATAAACGAAACAAACATAATAATGGCGTTGCAACAGTTGCTAAAAATGCTTTAATGGACAAACCTAAGGAAGAAGTTGATTTTAATGTAGATAATGCTTTAGAAGAAAATGAAAACAATTTACGATCACAGAACAGACAAGCAACTGAAGGTCAATTGGAACCAACAAGAGGTTTAGGCATTTCTAATATGAGAGATTCTCGTGTAATGTTGATGAAAAACACTAGAGTGTGCTATGCTTGTAGCACTGTCGATAATCCTACGTGTTGGACGCCAAACAGGAGAACCACAGTAAAATACTGTCGAAAAGAACACAACGCATGTGTGACAAAGACCTTCATTGGTGCTAGTGAGTAATTTTTATTTTTATTTTTTACTAATTCTTACAGATCTTTAAAATGACATGGTAATACAACAGTTGTTTTTTTCAATTTATGGATTAACAAAGTTGGTCACATTATTTTTGAATTATGATAGTAATGTATGAAATGAAAAAACAATGTCAGAAACTGGCACTGAAAGAATATATTTATGTGATGTGTGTGTTGTATGTGTGTGCGTAAGTGAGATAACTGAACTTATTTTGATAATATATTTTTTTGTGATCCAGATATATATTTTATATAAAATACATCATTGGAGTAGGTATATTTTTTTTTGTTTTATGTGTGTTATATTCGGTGAACTAATGAGCCTGATCATAATTAATCCTAGTTTGTGCTAATATAAGTACTTCTCAAATCCGCAAATTCCTATAGCAAAATGTACTTTACATAAAACATTATTTTTATTTCCAGATTCTCTGATCATGGTTCGTGACTGCGGCAATACCTGCAACGACCCAGGCATCACGGGTCTCATCCCTAAATACAAATCGTGCTCCATTTGTCACTCAGACCTTTGTAATAGCGCTTACTCTGTCAACAGTCACAATCTGATGCTCGTCTTATTTTTAATATCGTTAGCAAAGTGCGTTTTTTAGCCCCATATTTATTTCATATGTCATGTCCTTTTTCATTATGCATTTCCACTAGATTTTCTATAAATTACACAAAAATCATAAAACAATAAAAAAACATAATATAAAACACAATATTATACGATACAGTCGCTTGCACGATACGATTGGTACCTACTTAGTAATGCTTTTTCAAGCAAGTCTAGCCCTCAGTCTGACCATAGAGGTCACATTTTTTAAAATACCTACAGCTGTGAGCGGGATATTTATTGACGTGACCTCACTCAATGCAAACGACAACAGGATGTAGAAAGTAGGAGCTTTATTCACGTTTCGAGTTCCTATTTCCTCGGTACAACGGAGACGGAAGCGAAAAGACTTTTCTCAACATTCAGTCGGTACATGTTGTCAGTAAAAACCGATTTCAATTTATTTTATAACTGAGGACTGTAAGGTCTGTAGATGTACTACTTAAAGTACATACGCTATTTAGCGCTAACTCAACAAAAATTTAAAACGTATCACGTTACAATTACCACATAATAATAATGATAGCAAACAATGGTGTTCATGTTAAGTGTAATAAAGTTACTGCTGGGATATGATTTGTTATTATTCCGTTGAGTTATAACTTAATGTTATGTGTACATGTTGATTCTATAATAATAAACAACGTATTCGAGGCATTTGGGGCAAGTTGCCAACACGTGTTGTAGTGGTAAGACGTATTTCCTATACACGCACAGGTTGAAGCCATAAAAAGGTAAGATATCAAAAATTACGGCGACGTAACTACATGAATAATAATTTGATCGCTCGGAGTATCTCCCATACTTCGCATAAATAGATACTTTCGTTACATAATTTATATTTCCCAGTATTGTTTCGCTAAATCACCTCTTGTTTACAATAACGCCCTATGCCACTGAATATAAACCGAGAGAAGAAAATTCAAAATACTTTTACTAAGCTCTGAACCAGTTTGTCTGAGACAAAAAGTTGCTCAATTTCTATGTTTTTCTTTTTTTTATAAATATAATACAAGATTCCCGTAATATTATGTTACCATTAAGTTCAGATACATTAAAGTTAAACTACATAGACACAACAATAATCATAATAATACAAGTAGCTGTTTTATGTTACATACCTAAATGCAATTACATTTTGTATGAAAATTAAAGGATCTCTGTTATTTATAGTTTTGACTAGGTACAGTATTAGTACAATTTTTTTTATTATCACACGTTCAATCAACATTTTTTTTTAATATCCTCCCTCAACCTCTCATTTGAATTTCCATAGTATAAAATCTAATATGAAGTAGGAAGGTAATTTACCAAGTACTTATATCCACGGCTGGCTAAAGATTGTCAATAAATGGTTTATGGTTTTGGGTGCAATAAAATTTGAATAAATCCCGGTAGCATACGCAATAACAGCATATAGCGTCTGCAAAATATAGCTATTAACACATGACTCCCAAGTTCTAATATATAAACGTAAATAATAATTTTCAAACAAAGAGCTTAAGTAAATAGGTATTATATATTCCACAGAGTATAGATACTCTACAAAACAACACATAATATATTGGTAATAGTAGGTCTACCTGAACTTCACAATTTATTTGAAATAGTTTGGAAATTAAATTCAATTTCAAGTTAAGTTTCGGTTTAAGTTGGTTAATTTTCTGCTTTGAAATGGAAATCAAGATGTGTTTAGAAGTAATTATTAAGAAGTTTATTTATAATTATAGAGCAGAGTAGTAACTAGTAGAACCATCAGAAATACTTACTGAAAGTAACAGTTTTTAAAAATATTTTGAAAGGGGTAACAAATGAACCGATTCTTGGGAGAAATAATATGTAGACAATGAAGTTTTTTGAATTAAGATGGACTGCGATAACAAAGTTTCTTGTGAGACATCCCAGCAGATAAAATATTGTTTATTCATGAGTACGGAAAACATTGCCGAGCAATCCAATCGGTTGTGCATTGTAGCGTCTTCTCTCTAGAGCCGTCAATAAATTCTTACAGAATAATCAGTATGCACGGGTTCATTAGCTTTAATTAATTTAAGAATGATGTGTCACTTACCTATACCCTATATATTATTTATTCTTTGCCTATACCATTTTCAACAAAGAAAATATTAGAAAAAAGACAAACGATCCTCTACCTATCAAGTATCTTGGTTATATCATAGCCTTCCTGACCTATTGATAATACATTTCCCGGAAGACACAGACAGAAATATCAAATTATAACATCGTTAAAAAATAAACAGATATACATTCTCTCTACTAATGATAGATTACATTTTTTCCAGATAAGATGATGTAGGTACTTAAAACCTACTAAGGAACCTAATATCAAATCTGATTACATAATCAGCCATTTTATTAGTCAGAAATACCTATGTTATTTATCGACAGTCAAGTGATATACTTAGTAGGTACTTATATAATCTAGACACGGCAGACTAACAGCCAAGTTTGTAAAAGAAAAAACGTCAATCTACTATGTACTTTCGACTCTTTCGAAGAAAGGTTTAATCCTATTTGACACATATTTACAATTCGTGCGTCTTTATGGACTTTCTCAATTTGATAGGTACTACTTTAAAGTTTATAAATAAACCTATTATAATTTTGAGGTATTTCAACAAAAATCACTCTCACAATTAGGGATTGAAAACCTAAACCACTTTCATGTAACTTAGAAAAAAAATAGCATCAATCACACTTTGAGCATACCTACCTACCTAATAGGTATATGAAAGAAAAAATAGAAACGCCAAATTATGCCTATTAAGTCGTTTTTTTTGCAATACTTCTGTACCCAAATTTGCATTCAAATATTTCTCTTCAATGTAGGTAGGTACGTCTTTTTACTGGACGTTTCCACTTTTTCACATTACATTTCACTTACTTATTCACACGTTTTTGATGGCAATAATGGCATAGATTGAAACACGTCATCAAGGTAATATTTTTTATCTCTTAAGTATATTAGAGAAAAATCGCTATTTTAGCATTGTCTTTCCCCGAGATTTTAAACTGTAATCAAACATTTAGGTATAAAAACATTTAACAAAAAATAGAACTTAACCGTTAAGGAGTTGTACTTCCACCATCAACTCACCAACATAAGAATGATGACTACCAGACGCCAATATCTGAATAACTTACGAAAAATATTGTGCCTATAAAATTTGGAGAGTTCCCTCGATTTCTCCAGGATCCTATCATCAGATCCTAACCTGACGACCATGGGGCCACCTGTGAAGTATACCCTTTCAAACAAAAACAGAATTTTCCAAAACGCGTGTTCAAGTAATCGGGACATAATACTTAAAATATCCTGATAAAACAGAAAAGATCAGTCAATATCTTGATTTCAAACAGACTTGACCTCGGACATATTATTTGTTAATCTATGCCCCGGGTGAATTCGGTGTAATAAAACTTAAAACATACCTAAGTAGGTATGTTTTAAGTGAGTACTTTGGGGTACGTAAATTAAAAAAATATTAAAATGAAGTCACATAACTAAAGCGTGAAGATAAAAATATTCAAACATTTTGGTCCAACACGTAGACATTTTATTCACGGAAAGGTTATTCAGCTCCTGTAGAGTTTTGATATCTGATTAAATTATTTTTTTCCTCAGTAGATAATTATTATCTATTATTATCTGATAGTAGGTATATTATGTGTATAGCATCCGTATAGTCACTGGAAAGTGACGATCTAGCTATTTACCTAATATTTTTTTCCTTTGAATTTAACTCACACATTAGGCGTGTAGATATTTAATTAATTAGCTAGTAACATTTGGGAAACAATTAAGGAATTAAAGGAATACCTAAGATTAAGCAGATAGCGAAAGTAAATTTACGGCCAACCATTATCTGACGATCCGGATCGTAAACCTCGAGTTAAAACCTCTTAATAGCTGCGTCGGCAACAATTTATTCAAATTCTTGCTCTGCTGATAAAGTATGCGAGGGTGAAAATATTGGACGTGTACTTGACTGTAATTGAAAATATCTTATCCGTCGGATAGATTAATAACGGCCTGTTATATGTTGGTACCTACACTTCTATCGAAAACAACTTTGAAACATGCGCACACATAAAGATTAACATAAAGCGAAGTTTAGAGACGGTATTTCAATTACGAGTCGGTACTTAGGTAGGTTTAGTACCTACCTAGGTGATTTCTATTATTCTAAGATTGTACTAACTACCACTTAGTATCGAATGATCAACTCACAAAATTGAAGGTGTTTTTACTAGATGTGGATAATTTTCAAGGCAAGTGTTGGAATTAGGTATCTACATAATACCTTAGGTACCATCAACAAAGTTGAAGCATGATCAATTTTGAGACCTTTTCGCTTGCAGCCAGTAATCATAGTTAGCCCTGTCCATTGTTGACAATAAAACGGCCTAAAATCTTTTGTCTAGACAATGATAATCTACTATTTTATGACAAGCGCATTGTCTGGTTATATTGTGTGAGACACAGGTAGCGGCTGTTCACTGCACACAAAATACACCCTTAAGGTGATCATGCTTCAACTTTGTCGATAGTACTTGCCGTTAATATTTATGGAGGCATTTATTTCATTACAGCTAAACAGAAAAACGATAAATTCTACTTAGGACGCCCCCTGCCTATATATTTTTAACATAATTGAGACTACTGGCTAAATCAGGAAATATTACCCTATGGATTTGGAAAATACAACTGCTATATACCTATACTTATCTATACAACTCATAACTTTACATGACGCTTACACTTGATAAGCATAAATGCGTTTAAGAGTTTGTATAGGTTATAGGAGTAGGTTTGGATAGGATATAGTAGGATAAAATATACGTAGGTAGTAATGTTAAACTATTTTGCATTCACAATCTAAAAGAAATACGCAGACTAATGAATAAATATACTTTTTTCAGAGCTAGGGAACACAGCCTAATGTCAATACAAAATCAACACACCAAAGAAATCAACTTGCCAAATCAGTAACCAAGGCGTAAGATTGACGCAAAGCCCGCCGATGCAGTGCAACAGTTCAATTCCTCTTCCTGCCTGCACATTTTCACACAAATTCGTTGGGTGCGATGCAAACCTCATTCTCTACAGGTAGGGTTGAGAGGCACCCACAATAAAGTAAAATAATTATAAAATATGATGATGAGTATCGTATTTAAAATCTATAAGTGAGCTTCAGTCCTTTTCAGCAAAGAAAACTGATTTTGTTTTGTAGTAGAAAGTTTTTTGATCAAATTACTTTACCGTACTCGAGGAATAAAGAGCCTTATCTAATTTATCGATAGCAAATTATGGCCTGATAAGTTCGAAATAGGTAGGTACCTAAATTATTGTTCAACCCTACTTAGACGGTTATACGTATAGGTAGTTCACACTGAATTCGTTTCCGCCAATATTGGCTCCCAATGTTGTCGTTGCCAAATTGAACTATCCACCACACAACCAGGAACCACACAAAAAAATTATAAGTTTTTCTGATAAATTAAAAAAACTTCGTCCTTTTAGTTACCTAAATACCTATTGCAAAACTTTTCATAAGCCGATTTAAATCTGGAATCCAAACTTTGTTCCCTTCATTTAATTTTAAATGTTTAAGCTTTTAGAGAGGGTCTATTTAACATTTTCCTGGTGGTCATTTGTTTTAAGTGACCTCCTTGTTTACACAACGCCTGAAAGTAATGTATATAGTTAGGTACTAACTACCCACATATTTTACTTATTTTTCTCAACTCATTTAACTGGTGGATGAACGCTAGATTTTGTGCCTTTGAGTGCTCTTGTTTCAGGAACAATAAAGATCTCGGTTAGATTTTTAGAAATTTCAGTAATTCTCAATAGAAATTGCGTATACTCGTTGTCTTTTTTACAAACATTATTCCAATATACCTAAACAAGATTCGCTGACGCTACGGGATGTGGGTTCAATTCGAACCCAAACAGACATTGTACCTACATGAAAATTTTCGTTCATTCTGAGCCTGGATGTATCTAAATTTCATTATAATATTAGTAGGATATCCGAGTACCTAATGATGCATCAAAATCAAAGACATAAAAAAGGCAGCAAACGGGAGAACAGACAAATATCCACATTACGACCCAAGATATAAAACAGTTTTGAAAGTTTGATTCTTTCAATCAAAAATAAGACAAAGTCACGAGCCCTGGGGAAATCAAAACACTTGAGAGGCCGGGCGCGGCCTCTCGCTTTCACCACCTAAACTCTAGCTTTGACAATATTTTGGTAAAATAACAGGAAACAACTTTCTTTATTTACCTGCTTAACAAATTTCCTTTGAAATCGAATGTTACTCAGCTAAATAAAAGACGATTGTTTCTAAGAGAGATTAAAAACTTATTTAACAGTGTGCCCCTTCATTAAGTGCATAAACGTAAAAGGAGGGATAGTACCTATACATACTTCAATTTTTCGTTAAAAAAAATACAAAAAAAACTGGCATTTCTTTCGAATATTTTACAGATTTAAAAAAATTCTTGATCTGTGAATAATGTGATATGAAGATGAAATTTAAATAACGAAAAATAAAGTTTTGATGAAACAAAAATCTTAGCTTTAATATATATATATATATATGTATATAATAGCAATTAGAGTAGGTACTTGAGAGTTGAGACACACACAAGATATTCTTTGTAGTAAGGTAGATAGATACAGATTATGTAACAGTCATAAAAAAATGCTATCTCAATTTTATCGAAATTTTGCATTAATTGAAAAAATATTGCAAAAATTGGGGGCTTAAAAACTTTATTTTTCTAATCAACTATGATCTCTCATGTTTTTTTGAAGTGCCTATAATATCCTTTTCGTTTATGCACTTTATGAAGGGTCACGTGTTAGTAGGTACCTACCTAAAAATATGCATCTTCTAAAAGAAAAATATTTGGCGGTCCGAGGTCCGGTACGCCTGTTCACCTCTGATCTAGGATACCTAATAATACCTATGCCTCGTTTATGCATTTTGTCACATAAAATCCACTGGTGAATGAAACGAAACCATACATTTAAAATATTCTCGTAGTGGTGGATCCTAAATCCATGGGTAATAAATCGGTTAATTTATGATTAGTTAAGCAAGACATGTCTACGAAAAATTGTAGGTATCGAAAGGAAATATTTATCCATACTTGACCTTGGTTTTTTTTAATGACTAAAGTTAGTAGTAAGTCTGTCTGAGTTTAGAGTTGGTCTCATAGTAAAAGTTGTAAGTGGTAAGTATGCCACCCCTTATAGCACTGCAGATAAAATAAAAATAATCCGCTTTTGTTTACGTCTACAAAACGCCATACGATTCCAGATGTAAAATACATTTATAATAATAATAATTTTATTCTTTTAATAGAAAGGAAAATCATGAAATTCCGCTTTTTTGGATGAAAATCCGTTTTTCACTCGACCTTATTTTCAATTTCACCATCTGGCAGCACTGTAGTCATGTCGGTCGGTCGGTTTCATTCATTCATTTTCATGGGTTCTCAACTTAGGGGTTTTCTCCCTAAATTTAGGGGGAAAATAAGTGTGATGGGATGTTTAGAGGCTTTGTTTTTTTTGGGGGTATTTTTAAGATTTTTTTACTACGAGTGTTATAATG
Source organism: Tethea ocularis (assembly GCA_963555595.1). Lineage (NCBI taxonomy): Eukaryota > Metazoa > Arthropoda > Insecta > Lepidoptera > Drepanidae > Tethea > Tethea ocularis. Next base: position 5,856,255 of record OY741970.1, on the reverse strand, counting down.
AATTAAACGTTCCGGTTTTATTAGTTACCGTACTTTTTGATTTGAGTGTTAACCATAGACAGATTTTTTAGTAACATTACAAGTATGTACTCTCCTGAATTTTTGGCGGGAACTTGTTTTTAACGAAACGCTACCAATATAATACTAAAAACCTAACACAACCTAACAACACAACTGACTGACTGTTTTGAAAGTGATTTATTAACATGACTTCAACTTCTATGAAGTATAACGTGACGAGAATTAAATACATTAAATGTATACTTAAAACATTATGTGGGCCCTGCATGACATTTAAACAAAAATATTTTTATTCAACCTTCAAATGTACGGTTTAAATAAGTCGGAATCATCAGAAAAAATTATGCTTGAAGTGATAAATAAACATTAGTTGGTTTTTTTCTGATTGTGTAACTGTTTTAGTAAAGAAACAATTTTATTGAAGAAATTACAACATAAAATATTGTTATTTTTATGGGTTTTTCTATGTAATTGTGGCAATTTTAGGGGTTTTTGACTTGAGCTTTAGGGGTAAGAATTTTTGGGAGTTGGCAACCCTATTTCATTCAATCGTAGTGATCGATGATCACATCATTCACATCGCTGGCTGTCACGAGTAGAGTCAAGTTGAGTGTCATTGCGAAAGATCGCGAAAATCGAAATTTTTGTGGCCTGGCCATCGCGCTTCTATTGAATAATTATAATCTGAAAACATTTAAAAGTGAGTATAATTTAATTATTTCGCTTTGTATTTCATAAACTTGGTACACGTGATTTTAAAGAATTAGTTACGTCGTCAATGGTCGACACCCAACCCAGGAAAAATAACCTAGAAATAATTGCTACCTATTTTTTTCTTATACCTTTGTACGTTATTGGTATAGTCTAAGCTATATTATGCTTATGTGATGAGTAAATCTTGATATTTGTGTTCTTTGTACTCAGGAACTCGCAGTTTTGCACTTACGTAACTCCATCGAATCATTACGACACCTTGGAATTCCCTTGTGACATTGATCCTGACCTAATTCTATTGAACAAATTCTATCGTATAAGATTTAGTTACAGGCCGTGTTTTTTCAAATTGAGAGTTAATTTACAATTGGTATATCGTACATAACGAAGAATTAATAAAATCTATAATATTTCTTTTTGGTTTTGTCAAGGACAAAATATTTAAATCATTCAGTGTTATTTCAGAGTTTCTTGTTACTTAACAATGCTTTGCTTTAATTTCTCTAACTGCAAATCTTTTAAAAAGTTAAATTGTACAAACTTTTATGAACTTTTTGTTTATTGCACTTGGAGTATAAAATTAATACTTAATATTACCTTAAAATATATAAACATATTTACCCTTAAAATATAAATAATTTTAAAATGTTGCAATTGACTCTACTACTAGTTAGAAATACAGTTGAACTAATTTACATTTTTTTTTTATTTAATAAATAAATACAGTGCTGTAAAAAAAACGATAGTACTAGCTAGTTTAAACTTTTTCAATAATTAGTTACATTATCAATTTTTCAGAGAAAAATGGGTGTACCTTCTGGAAATGCTGAAAATGGAAAGAAAATCTTTGTCCAAAGATGTGCCCAGTGCCATACAGTAAGTAAACCTTTTAAAAACCTTAAAAATCATTATTTTGAGACATCAAACACTTTCAAGTGTTTTCATGTAGGTACCCACTGATATTCATAATTTACCTTATCATTTTATTTAGATTTATCAACTTTGGGAAATCCTGAAACTACAAATAAATTTAATATCCTATGCCATCTTAAATTAATAAAAAGATTACAATTGAATATGATGTAGTATTCAAAAAATCTAGTTTCTTCTTTTATTAATTTTTAGGTTGAAGCTGGTGGCAAACACAAAGTAGGACCAAACCTGAACGGTTTCTTTGGCCGTAGGACTGGTCAGGCAGCTGGTTTCTCCTACTCAGATGCAAACAAGGCCAAAGGTATGAATGTTACCCTTTCTAATTATAAATGCAAAAGTGAGTTAGAGAGTCAGTCTGTTTGTTACACTTAACTAGCCAAATCTATTCAGTTCATTGAATTACAAAAAAAATAATGTATTTGCACTGGCTAGAAACTGGTGAATAGGTCTGACTTAGTAGTACAAAATGCTATTGCTTTTGATGATAAAAACATCCAATACATTACATGACTTACATAATGTACCTAATCGTAATAAAGATTTCACATTAGATTTAGATTAGATTATAATTGGATAGTTAGACAGCACTGCTTATAATGTCATATTTTTTAATGATAACATAATTAACTGAGCCAGTATGACAATATCCTATCTAAACTAATAATAAGAAGGTTTGAATGTTCAAACATACTGATGTCACAAATTACCAGGATAATATAAAAACATATATTTTTGCATTAGATGATCTGTTACTTGAGGAAGGTTATAGACTATATAATTTTACACAATAGGGTCAATTCTATTGCGGTTAGGGATGGCTGACTCTGAACACAAAAGAATTCCTGGAACTGTTTATGTTATAATTTTTGCATTACTCGTCTGCTCAGCTCACTACTTAAACTGCCATGTCTCATAAATTACATGCCATACTTAAATCAAGTGTCAAAACATAAAGAGCATCAAGAGTAATATATGAAACCATGGATTCAGTTTTCATTCTGGTGTTCACTACACCTGGTATTTTATTTTATTTTAACATCAAAGGAAAACTAACAGCTAGGTACATGAATTAAATTACTTAAAAAACAACAGAAGGCTAATTATAAGTTTTCACAGATATTTATATATGTATAACTGAATATGTATCTACATATAGTTTTGGCTGACATGTTGCTGCTTGAAATTACTCAACTTTTGCTCAGATTTATGTATGAATCAGGAAAGTGAGTAGTAGGTAACTACTACTATTCAACTGCAATTTACCTGGTTCTGATTCAGTAACATTTCCTATTTTTTAACCACCTTAAAAAAAAGGAGTAGGTTCTCTATTTGGCTGATGTTTTTTTTATGTTTGTTCACACAACTGTTGTGCTTATGTACCGATTTTAATAATTTAATAATATTAATTTTATTGTCTTTTAAGGATGCTTTAAAGCTCTTTTTTTTTAAAGTTGACTAAACTATTTATTATAATAATAATAAATTGTATGTGTATGAATAATGGCAAAGAAGTGCCAGATAACATGTACAGTAAACAGCAAAATGGGTGAGGGTGTGAAGATAGATAGATAAGACTTTATTGTTACACCACGTAAAATCGAAATAATGGTAATATAACTTAACTAACTTCATGATTTTTATAGTCTATGAAACATTAGACAGTCAAATTATTTGCAACTTTATTACATGCTACAGACTTCAGAAACCTTTTATGATTCAGAAATCTTTGATGGAGAGGAGTTTATTTATATAAACTAAAAAAGTGTACAATATCGTTGAATGTATTTATAACCAACTTATAAAAAATGAAGGTTATCAATTCGATACATAATAATATGTACCTATGTAATATTGTTGGAACTGCAATATATTCTCATATGATAATCTATTAAGGCTTCCAAACAAATATACAAAATTTTATTGGCATATGTTTGCATGTTTGTCCACGCATATCTCCAAAATTATTAATCGAATTTTGACCATTCTCTTTTTATCGGCCTACATTTACTTCAACTTAGGGAACAGTGCAAGTTTCATCAAAATTGGTTCAGTAGTTTGCAATATATGGATTAATATGTGTATGGATATGAGCTATGGGTCCACACCCATATATTTTCTCTTTGACACCAAGTCCTTGGTCATATTCTAGTGTTTGTAAGAAATAAACAAAATTGCTGAAAACTCGCCTCATGTGTACAAACATATGTGCTTGTTTTGTTTTTAATAACAGTTGATGGTGATATTTTTACTGACTGCAATGCAAATAAACCTAATCAGTAAATGGTAGGAATTGTAAGTAAATCTACAAATATAAGCTAACAGCTATTATCATTTATAAACAAAATGTTCTTTTTCTTCAGGTATCACATGGAATGAAGAAACTCTCTTTGAATACTTGGAAAACCCAAAGAAATACATCCCTGGCACCAAGATGGTGTTTGCTGGTTTGAAGAAGGCCAATGAGCGCGCGGATCTCATTGCTTACCTAAAACAAGCAACCAAATAATTTTCAGGATCATAGGAATATTATGCAAAGTGAGAAGTATTTTTCATTATATTTCTGGAATATACTTCTTATTTTTTAGCCCAATCAGTATCATGTATTTGCATTGTTGAAGTTATGGAACTCCATTAGAAATTAGTGCATTACTTGTCACCCTCTTAGCTGATACTTTACTTTGAGTTGAGTACAAGATACACCATGTGGAGTAAGAATACTCTCCTAACAATGTTGTGAATGTATTTAATGTTATTAAATTATTATTAATAGACATCATTAAGCATTTTATTTCTAATTTGTTCTTCATGTTCTTATTTATTTTGTTACCTAAATTTCAGATTAAGGTCGGATTGAAACCATTGTTACCAATAATATGTGATTATTATGAGATATTTAAAATTACTTTAGTTTTAATAAAGAATTTTAAGTTCTTTTGTTGATTTTCGTTTATCATCCACACTACTACTACACCCTATCTTACCAATTTATAGGTAAGTAACATACCTACCTAAACATAAACAAACAGATCTTCGCTAGGTGCTCTAGTTCTTGAGATATGAGGTGGCTAAAAACCCTTATAACTTTTGAATCAGAACACGACAAAATCTGATATTCGAGGACAAAATAGCGACAGACTTGGAATTCAGATCCGTGATGGTGGCTCTGCCAGGAAATGCCACACACGTCGTGGCCAACCTAATTGTGAACTAATGTTCTAATTTTATATTATAATATAACCATAATTAGGTGGCTGGTCTCCTTCTGGCGGTATTATATAATTTAACTAATGAAATAGTTACAGTTGTAATAATATCAAAACGGAACAGACGCGGTATTGTAGTACCCGCTAAACAAAAAAGGTAATTAAGCATTGCAGCGAGCGCCAGCGCCCTCCCTCCATTTCCACAACTAGTCTCTTTCTAAACAGACTCTAGGTCTCTAGATGCAGTAGAGATTGAATCCACTCGTTTTTGTGGTAATTTTTTTAAGATGGCAACACTGAATCATGACATTGACATTCAATGGCCTAACCATTGCCAGCCAGCCAGCTGCCAGGTTCGGTTAGGTTTAAACTGTGTGACTAACGTTTTGTGCAATATGGCGTCTATGTTGCCCTGTGTAATATTTGGTATTAACAAAAAATATTTTTGTACAGCGTTTATCGACAAGAAAAATAAAATTGGATATTTTTTATCGGTTTGAATAATTATTTAGGTTGTTTTTAATAGGTGTACAATGTGCAGTCCAAAAATGGAACATCACTTTTGATTGGTCCGTAGACCGGAGAATTTATCTAATAATAGACCATACGTATAGATCGAACATGAAGGGTATGCAAATAAGATAGCGATACTTTATTAATGGAGTTACCAACCTAATACTGTTTCCCCAATTTCGTTGGCATTCAAGGCACTGTCTTCCACTGGCAGTGGCGTAGCGTGGCCCTGCGGGGCCCCGTATAAAAAAATGTTTGGGGGCCCTTATGAATGGTAAAGATTATTAAGAAAAAAAAAATGTTTGCATAAAATTAAAGTTTTTTTTTTTACAAACAATTCAAATTAAATATACACTCTCCTTGCCTTTTTTTCGGCAAACTGATTTATTTAATCATTTATAGCTGATGATGACTTTGGTTTTTCTAATGTTTTTGCCTCTATGACGCACGTCGGGGGCCTCTGTGACCCGGGGCCCCGTATAATTGATACGGCAGATACGGCGGTAGCTACGCCCCTGTCCACTGGCCCACCTCTCCGCACATACCTAAGGTGCGGTACAGCGGTTGCAGTCAGTCAATAGCACTCTTTTTTGTTTATCACCGATATGAGGTGATTGTCAAATCAGAAGTTTTTGTCTCTCTTGCATTTACACAGCCATTCATCTCATTTACGGCTGCGTGGAAATCACAGACTACTGAGTACTGACTTATGGGCAGTGCTGCCAACCCCAGCATAGAGCCAAACTGTAGATATTCTAAAAAAAACTGTAGAAAACTGTAAATATCATTTTTTTTGTTCGTATCTCACTGCTTTCTTCTTTCTTTCTGGGGATTTGTCAACATCTGACTCACTATCACTACTAACGCTTTGCATAATCGTAACTTTTTTTGCTCAACTCACAACGTAAATAGAACAACAAAGAATTTAATCTGAGAATGTTGGAATGAATGAATGAATGCACAGTCCAGTACATATATCTCGATTGTCAAAGCATCCGCGGGGAATCCCCAGTAAGAAAAAAAGAATGTCGGTAAAACGGACATCAACCGAAACATGCTTGTTTGCCACCTTAGTCGTATAAAAAAAAAAAAAAAACAATCTACGACTGTCCCCTCCTACTAACGCCATCTATTAATCGATTGATGACTACTACCTCAGGTTCGCGATGATGGTTTTACTGAAGCTGACTTAGTGCACGGACCAAATAAAGGTGGCGCTAGAATCATAAGCACAAAACTGTAGATATCGAGGCCTAAACTAAAAACTGAGAGAATTTCCAAGAAACTGTAGATCTACAGTTAAAACTGTAGGGTTGGCTACACTGCTTATGGGCATCTCTAAGTAAGGTGTAGTAAAGATGAAAATAATTTACCTATTTAGTTTATGATTGAAAATTGACATTTGACATGACACTGACAGTGACAGTGATAGACAGGTCAGTATGTCAAGATTGTCAAACAAGCTCTGTTTCGCTGAATGCTGATTGATATTTTTAGTGGGTGACTTTTTCGATTCGGGTTAACTGCTGTTAAAATTGATAAATGGAAAACAAAACACGTGTGATCATGAACTATATTCAGTTATAATTGATATTATGACAATTGTATGAAAAGTAACACCTAAGTTCTGTGTGTACTTATCAATCTTTATATACCTACATGTTGCCCAACGATTGGTAAGTACTTTTACAGAATCAAATCAAAAATGTTTATCCTAATCGCATAAAGGTAAATTAAATGTGACTCTTATTTTGTGATGTAGGTCGGAGAGTAGTAGAGTATTCATAATGTAATTCTTGATATTGGTTTGAATCATAAACAACCATGACTTTTCTTCAGTTATTTACATACTCATATTATTTCTCATTTAGCAGATGGTATCAGGATTGAATTAAAGAGTTGCAATAGTCAGAGAAGAATTAAAAACTGTTCCTTAACCAAAATGGCTAAAGCATCAGTTGTATTGAGCTTCCATGATATATTGTTGCATCATTCAGATGTGGATCTGTTGAATGGGCCTTATTGGCTTAATGATACCATTATATCATTTTATTTTGAATATCTAGAAAAAGTAGTATTCAGTGATGCTAATGAGTTACTATTTGTCTCACCGGAAGTAACGCAATGTATAAAAATGGTTCAGATGGCAGAGATTCAAACATTCTTGGAACCTCTTGGTGTGAATAATAAGAAATTTGTTTTCTTTGCACTCAATGATAATGATACACCTGATATGGCAGGTGGCTCTCACTGGAGTCTTCTTGTTTATTCAAAACCAGAAAATTGTTTCTTTCATCTTGATTCTTCAAATGTGAGCAACCACAATGTGGCATGGGATTTTGCAAGCCATTTAATACCATACTTAGGAGGTGGGGGTAAGTTGTCCTTTTTTATTATATTCAAGTATTTACATAATGATATTTGATTTATTTATTTATTTGAAAACTTATAATTTTACTTGTTTTCAGTTACCATCAATTTTGTGGATAAAGAGTGCTTACAGCAAGGAAATGGATATGATTGTGGAATACATTTAATTTGTAATGCGGAGAGACTCGCTGAATTTGCTCACAAACATGGACAGATAGGGTCATGTGATATGCTAGTCAAAATTAGCCCAAGCGCCAAGAGGAAAAATCTAATCATGATTATACAAAGTCTTTCTAATCAAAAATAGTGCAATTACATAGTGAAGTTATTTATTGTACCTATCTATAGAATTTTGTTTTGTTTATTAGTTCATTAAAATTATATACTCTGTGTTTTATAAAATTGTATTTTTAATTAATATTCAAAAGTCTGAAATGTCCAAGAGTCACAAATATTTTATCAATAATAAAATTCCTGTGAATTTAATAACAGGACTATTTCTGTTTACAATTTGCAATAATATAAATAATACATGATATCCAAAATAAAAAAGTATAATTATTCAAATTAGATAAGTCTCTATAACAAATATATGTAATACATCAAATACAAAACATCAAAAGTCTTCTGTTTCCTATTTACATACTTTTATAGTTCATAAAAAGTATTTAGATGGCTCTATCATTAATTATAGTCCAATTTTCACAGGTCTTATACAAACTGAAAAATATACCTATTTAAGTCTCTTTTAGAGTTCTGTAACTCAAAAGGAAAAATGGAACCCACTTGTGTGTAAATTTTTTAGCTTACTATATTGTGTGACACATCAAATACATTACAATATAAATTTGTATATTCACAGGCTATTTATGGGTTAGGTTAGACAGTCATACATACTGTAATATGTATTATAACATAACTACCTTGTAAGAAAAATTGTTTTGCACGTAAAATTTTACAACAATGACATTTTATAAGATAATTACGTCTTTTGGGGTTCTACCCATCCTCCAAATGCATTGTCTAATTCCTCAGCTACAGCAAGACACAATCTATCATTATTATGGTTTGCCACCACTTGTATTCCGATTGGTAGTCCTTCTCTACTTAATCCTAATGGTATTGTTGTGGCTGGTAAACCCATACAGTTGATGATGGCAGTATATGAAAAGTTAAACGCCCTCACTAGTGGTTCGTTATGATAGGGTGCTGGAGTCGGATGCGTAGGATACAGAAAGACTCCATTGTCGCCAAGCATTTCTTTAAAAGTATTCTCGAGATTTTCGCGTACCTTTAAATAGTGATTGTATTTCTCACTACCAATTTGTACTCCATTATAGTCAACGAGAGACGTAATTAGTCCAATTAATGTGTTTCCAGAGAGGCCGAAAAAGTTCTTAATTATTTCGAGGTAAATACGCCATTTGCTTTCTTTTTCCATTATGAACTGTCCAAACCTCTTGCTGGTTTTCATAGTCGATAGCCAAATAGGTAAAGATTTACGTAAAATAGTATATTTTTTCTCTTCGGCTTTTGTTTGGTGCTGCTCTTTGAAAAACTTTATAACTTTATGCATAGCTGTTGTAATGTCTGCATCAACGGGATCTGTCAGTGGTGCATCGTTGCTAAGTTGATAGAAAATTTTAATTTTTTTTATGTCTACAGTTTCATCTAGATTCAATTTACTGGCATTTTCACCAGAAATTATTCTTAAAAGTGGCTTTAAATCAGTCGCATGCCGTGTCATGGGTCCAATTCCTAAAAACATATAAATTTCATAAATAACGTAATAAGTAAAGCAAAAATTAACGTTCAAGCAAAGTTAAATAATTAATTACCTAAATACGAATTGAGCAGTTCGGTCTCAGGAATAGGATATTGTCCAATATTTGACACTATATTCCGTGACGGTTTATGCCCAAAAATACCGTTGAAATATGCAGGCATTCGAATTGATCCGCCAATATCTGAACCTGAAAAATATTTATTAAAACTGTTACTTTACTTTAACTTTGAAATACCTACCAATGTTTGCACACACTATACGTTTTCACAAATCTAATAAAATGATTCAAAATCCAGGAATTTAATTCAGTTTCGGTATCAGGAGAAATGGATTTAGAGAGGGCCCCAAATCCTCCTCAGTCAAATAGAATATTAAGGCACAAATAAAGGTTAAAATCACGTACCTAAATGATCTGGGGCAAAATATTTGATTTCCTAATATTTAGGTCCTTCTTAGACAACGTACCGATTCCAAAAATGCTGCCTGCAGCTCCTTGGCAGCTTCCTTCGCCTCCCGATGAACCACCGACAATTCGTGTGGTGTTGTAAGGATTTTTACATCTGCCATGTATATGGTTGTGAGTCTCCCACCTGAAGATGAACACACATTAATTAATATTTTTTCAGTGCAGGCATCTAAAATGTAGTATTATTGAAATATTATAATTTCTGCTACACTGCCCACCCACTGAGTTTTATATCCGAACTCACTGCCTTTAAACGAGCAATTCTTGTATAAGTAGGTATATATAATCTGAATCTCGGAAACGGCTCCAACGAATTTCATGAAATTTATTATGCAGAGGGTTTCGGGGGAGATAAATCGATCTAGCTAAGTTTAATTTATAGAAAACTTCGTTTTAAAAAAAACGAGCAAAGCTCGGTCAACCAGGTACTGTGTTATTGAGAACAATACTTACACATTCACATTTTAATACGGATTTGAATTATAAAGTAGTGAGGTATGTTATATTATGATAATGATGTTTTATATCGTTTAAATTACAAACTACCAGGTCCTAAACAAACACAATTTTACTTGAGAACTATAAAATAAAATCTATGAACTATGAACCTACGACCCAAAAATACCAATAAATAATGAAAACTTAGTTAATAAACCTGTCTAGATAGCGAGTTCGCGCGCTCTAACGCCAAAAAAAATCAGCTAAGTGCTCAGTGGTGACACTGGCATTTTGCTATAAACACGTATTCTGTCAAATTCTGTGCCGAATATGCTTCAGAATATATGTTCCCCTACTTTTATGGGAAATATTCAAGAACTGATATCACTCATCATGCCTGAGTGATGCAGCACGCTTGTCAAACAGTATACAAATCTGGCCTGTTTTTTTTGTTGCGATTGCAGCGCAACACTATCTAGACAGGTTTATTATTTTAGAATGAAAATTTGAAACATTACGTAAGAAACCCTAACTTACAAACTTAATATTATAAATGTGAAAGTGAAATTTGTTTGTTACTTAGTTACCTATTAACAACTCAACGGCATAATAAATTGTGATGAAATTTGGCTCGCTATACTACTTTTTATGGTGGGTGAAGCTTATATATAAGCTTATTAACATTATCAAGAAAATCATGTAAACTGAAATACCTACCACATACAAAATTCTGGCACATTAGTAATTCCAATAATTATAGCTCCTTTTTCTCTTAGTAGCTTGATGACGTCAGCATCTTTTTCCGCTATTATGTCTTTACGTAGCACCACTCCCGAAGTGTGATGTAGACCTAGATTCAAATTCCAATCAAAATTATTTGGTCAAGTCATCTGCAATGTATTTAAACTTGAATAAAGTTGCTTTGTAGTACCTACTTATAGGTATTTTCACGGGCTCAACTAACAATGAATAATCGTTTCTAGCCCGCAAAAATTGGATCAGGTTAGCCTGATTTGCTAGTGCTCAGTCCTTATAGGCGGCCGCGGCTGGCGGCCCGTTCTAAGCTGAATCATCAATAGCTAAGCCTGTGAAAACCCGCTGAACCGGTATAAATAATATGTACAAGTAGGTATCAAGTGAGCAACTGCTTGTGAAAACTGGAAACTGTAGATCTTAAGAGGATCACTAACGCCAATGACCTTGACGATCTTTCCGTACAAATAAGTACTCAAAGCTTAGGCGTACGCGTATGGGATCTAGAGGGATGTCTTGGGTTTATGCATGATTTTTATTTACTACTTTCAAATGATTGATATAAAAATAATTTTAACTTATACAAATTGTAATAAAATAAATCTCCTTTTAGTGTGAGATTCATTTACATCGGATTAGCCGTTTTGTCAAAAAAATCCCATTTAGTTTAAAATTGCATGTGATAGGATATTTCTTTCTCCAAATTCAGGGATGTTTACTTCAATTTTAATCAATACATTGAAAAATGATGAATCAAACTATAACACATATTTTTCGTAGGACTAATAGACGGAAGGATTCGTCAAAAAAACTGTCTAAACACAACGTATTTTCGCGATTTGACCCGGGTTCCACCCTTAAACTCAAAACTCATCTATTCAGTTTCAGTTCTGATAAGGCTCTTATGAACGTCAAAAGATACAATTGAATCTTCTACCGTATGGAAATACACTAAACTGAGATGACTCCGGCAAGACACTCGGCAAAGATTCTATCTTTAGAATTTAAATAATATTTACTTTCTGCATTTTCTTTACTTGAAGATTGTAATATTGATTTCACTATAATATGTTTCGAGTGTAGTTAAGTTATATTAGAACTATGAATAGCTATTGCATTAGTTGTTTATTATAACTAAGTATAGAAAATTAACAAGTCTATCTACTTATTGTGATACCTACAACAGGTTCAATGTCTGAGGTTAATCCGTGCTGATCTTAGGTACATGAACAACCCGACCTCAAAGGACGAAATGAAAATATTTTTATTGATATCAAAGTAATTACCTTTAACAGCTATACAGTCTTTTGTAGTGAAAGGGACCCCGAGGAATGGCTTCTCCTTTTCTAACTGCTCAGCGGTATTAGATCCGCTACGAATGAGTTCGTCGGCCTCTCTCGCTTCTTTTTGAGCCAAATCGAAACGATCTTCAACGAAGAAATTGAGCGCAGAATTTACATCTTTTATTCGTCTGATACAAGCTTCCAATACTTCCACACTTGATATCTGAAAATGTTATAAAAATAAAACAATTTATAGTAGGGATTTTGGGAATTATTCAAGCGCGGCAAATTAACATAATAATATGGGGAGACCTTGCACTTTGTTGAGTACCTCCACCATTATGTAAGCATTCTTTCTATATAGGGCCGCGCGTGTAGGGTAGCCGATCAGAGATGTAAAAAAAACGATAGAGATACTAGAGCGCGTCAGACTAAGGTATGGTGGGTTAATTATAATTACATTTTATTACATGCTGAAAAGTATACCTACATGACGTGTGTGTATATCTATGTGATTAACACCCGAAGTGAAAATAACGATATTTTTAGGCTTGTGAGCTGGCGCTAATACAATATAGTCACTCATTACATAGGTACGCATTTCATATAACGAAGATGAAGACAGGTTCGGTAAGGCACTTAGTTGGCAACGTATATTTTATTTCCTTCATCAAATGCTCCCGCAGTCACTTTTGTGTACCAATTTATAGTAGAATATTACCACGGACGGACCAAAGGTTACACGCATACAAGTAGGTATGTATTGTGTATGTATAGTCATCGAGTAAAGTTTTCTGTGTGTCTTTCCTGAGAAGTTGTAGGTACTGTCTGAATCATGTTTTAAGAGACAAAACTTGTGACGGTCGTACGTTCTTTTCGAGGTCAGAACGACTGTTCAGATGAAAAGGAAACGTCAAATTACACTAGTGCTTATATGATGGATATTTTTAGCATAAAACTACCTTGAATTAACATGTAGGTATTACTTAGGTATACGTACTTGCAAGGTACACGTCACTACACATTTTTGTAGCAACCGACCTGTCTGCAATAGGTATCTATGTCGTCTATCGTAACCGAATTGTACCTACAAGCCGCCGCAATACACACACACCGGCTAGCCTCTCCAAAATAGCTCAGTTCTGAAAAACGGTCACATACAAACTCTTTCTTAAGAATCTAACTACACACATTGAAACAATAATTTGAATGGGCGCGCCATGTTATCGTAGTTTATCTCAACGGCAGTTTGTAATGCGGTTAAAATATTGTTAGTGCGTTTTACAACAAAATGTGACGTCGCCCTTTTTCGAACAGCGCTTTATCATATTAATTTTCAAAGGGTATCGATCAACTTTCGAAATGTTCATAAGTTTGATTGTAGATAAATAATAAATAAATATATATAAACCTACGCCGTGAAATAAATAGGCACGATTTACACATACTTTTTTACTGTAGATAATTTGGCCATATGACTACCCAAGTACAAATCTCACGGTGTAGTAAGTAAGCGATGTGTGACCGAAGGCTCTTTAGCCCTCATAGCCAAGAAATGATCAGGCTGATGTGCAGTGTTGTAACTCACTTGCACCGCATTAAAAAAATACTAAAAACCGTTTTTCGTTCAAAAGACACCTTCAACAAAGGCCTCCCCCAAGGATCTCCACGATGGCCGGTCTTGCGCTACCTAAAGACAACCTTACTCGATCAAAATGCACCTATATAAAGTTTCAAAAAATACATATCAGAGATAGGTGGTCCCGTAGTAAAAGTAGTTCTTATTGATGACTACCACTTCCAGCAGTTCCACCCTTTAAAACTTTGCAGGCTGTGCTGCAGCTGCATTATAAATAATCCTGTATAAATGCTGTAATATTATCTACTGAAAATGTATGTTATTTATAATACCTAAATATATTTTATGCATACCGGATACAAAAAGAACTACTAATTATTTCGTAACGAAGATTACATTTTAATACTCATTCATGAAGGGCGGACGAACGGATCGACAAATCGATTAAAAGTTTATGACCGTGATAATATGACTAAGTACATAAACTAAATGCACATGGCAACACAATGATTTCATAACACATATAAAGATAATATGTATTTAGGTTGGTATCGTCTGCTATAGTTTTTAATTTATTTTGTTATCTAATCAATTTGTTAATGTAGATAAGAAATTATATATGAATGTTCGGTGACATTTTACAGTTTTTACCAGGCAGAAAGAACTCCTACTGTAACGTGTTTGCTATTTATTTATTTTCCTTTGTAACTATCACAATTAATTATTTATCTTGTCCATCTCTACAAATAGCCGATTATACATGTTCAATGACGTTATAGAATCCATAGATTCTGACTGATAAATTGATTTATACTTGTATAAATACTTGAATTAGAAGGATATTCTAATATTAGTCATAGCATTGTCTGTCATGACATGAGAGATATTAACAACGCAGCTGGAAACCTATCGTTCGGCCGGTAGTTTATGACTTTATTTATGTTAAAACTCGTCACATGACGTTAACAATGACAGATTTTCTTTCAATCATTCTTTAATTTATTTTATCATTATCGCAATTATATAAATGTCTAAGGCTGAGATCTATAGAGCGTAGGTACTTAGACTTTGCTCAAACTTTACCATACAAAGTCGATATTTAAAATGCAACTTCGTATCTCTCTGAGTGTGTGCTAAGCGAAGCCTAAGTGCACCTAATCGATGACTTACCAAAAACTTGGCTATAAATTAAAACACACAAATATTTACTTTATTACGTAGGTACCCTAAGTAAAGTCTGAGTAAAGACCAAGCACGCTTTATAGATCTCAGCTCAAGGATCAAGATAAAATATGAGTAAGTAATAATTTGCAAACCTCTTTGTTTCTTATTTTCTTAGCGACAACAACAGCCGGTTGTTTCAGGATGTCGTCAGTTATTGGTGGAATTTTTTCCCCTTCGGTTCCATAATATAATCTGAAGAAGAACCTTGCTATAGACACGATCACTAATCTCACAGCATGCAACACTTTAACTTTGAAACTGATCGGTTTACTCGTAATCTCCGTCGTACTCATGTTAACAAAGTTCCAAACACTTCTATTTATAAGTGTAGATCCGGCACATGCAAACGATCGATATAAACTTGATATTACTACAGAAGTTTTATGAAAACAGTGATAATGAAGTTGTGACGGCAGGGAGATACCTGCGTGCGATGTGACGCTTTTATTTATTATTTCACACTACTACACACACAGTACTGTCTAGCGCTGGACTGTTCATTTCACTGAATGGGTGAGTGAAGTAACTAAATTGATGATAGACTGGTTTGCTCCAACCGCCTGCGTCCCGTCTCTGTCTCGCACAATGTTGCTGTCACTCCTTTAGACAGATTTTAGTTCGCTTGCGGTCGGGTCCGGTCGGTTTGAGCGCGACTAACAACAACAATGATAAGCCTTTCGTTTGTGTTGTGTGTGTATGATAGATTCTTTCATTCCAGAGCTTCCATTCCTAAGTTCATTTACATACACTATCAATAATATTAATGTATTTCCTAGCTTACTCGAGATGTGAGTTGAGAGTAACCTTACAGACCTATTATTTCTAGCATCTTCAACACTCTGAAAAAAAAAGTTACATATAATACATCTATTATTGGCATTAAAATTAAGCTTTATTTTGCTCACAGTCACAGTATAAATTCCAACCAACAAAGTTGTAACTGGAACATCGACTAAAAGCCAATTTCAAGATCAATAACTTATTTCTAGTGGTGACGTGAGTAGCACATGAGCAGAGACCTATGTCAAAAAATGTAATATGAACATATTAATACTGTTGTACTTATGTAGAGAAACCTACGAACTTAAAAATTGCCATAAGAACGTTCGCAGGGCTATAACGATTATTTGTATGGTGATGTCACTCGCCATGGAGTTACTGAAATAGTTCTACACTACCTACATACATAGTTAAGTACGACACCCAGACCGAAAAATATTTCTATGGTAAATATGAACTAAATAATATATAAATGATTTATTTACTTGTTCTCAAATCAGTAGGTAGGTAGGTAGGTCATCACGTTTTATGGGTAGATTGATTCGTAGATCTGTCCACTTAAACAAATTTCATGCCAGTTAGGCAAGTCTCTGGCATTTTAAATCCAGTTTATTACGAATCGTAAAACTACCAAATCACCTTTACGATTGCCGCTGCAGGTGAGATTGATATTTCAAGCAATAAATATGCAGTTTACTTCCTTCATATACCTACCTATTATAATATTTTATAGTAGTACCTATGTTACATTGTAATTTAACATTTGAAGGTATTCAAACATTGCTGCCTGTTGCCACGATGAAGATCAATTACCCGATCGTTACTGACAATCACCTACTTACATTAAATGGGTCTTTGCTCTCCGTTAAACGAAGTCTAAACACTTCATACCTACTACAACCAAGTGCTACAAATCACCATGAGTTTGGATTTGCATTCCCCATATTTATAGGTGTTAATACTATTGGAAAACAACACGATTAAAAATGAATACGTAATAATATTTTTCTTATGTTTTGGTACAGTCGACAATATAAAAAGCTAAACAGATCAAAATTTTTAAAACATCTGGACACTTTAACCATAATATACAAAGATAAAGTAAACACATGTATACACGCGTATGTCTACAAAATCCTGCATGCTTTAAATTTCTACATGGATAGTTTTAGTGTGTAAGTGCTTTTAAATTTGGTTCAGTTATTTATGTGAATGACTACACATGAGTCACGAGGATTTTTAAATATGTCTAGAAATACATGATAAAACACAAATGTAATTAACTACTACTCCAGTTTTATTTTAGTTTACCCTTTTATATCAAAAGTATGTTGTGATTCCGCAGGTATATTATTGACACAAAAGATATGGTTCTATAAATAATTTAATTCTCGATCAAATATAATAATATTGATCTATTTACCCGAGAATATGTATAAGTTAGGCACCTATAAATAAATATGTGGTACTTATTTCATTTTTATGACTTTGGGTTAGCATTTTCTTGATTACCCTCTTGAATCTCAGTGGGCGAGTTTTAGTAACCAGTAAATGAGATTAAACGTTTTTTTTACGAGTTTACGAACATCCTTCAGCTGGAAAGACTTGGTAGGCAGAAGTTATTAAACGAATACCTTTTGAGATGGTTACAAGAGTTCTAAAACGTTTGCTTTTATTTACTTAATAAGGTACAGCCACAGAACACAAAACAATAATTATTAATTGAATTAAATAATTTACTAAATAATGTATTGATGATAAATAATAAGACATATATTCTGCTGATCTTTAGCAGAAGAGATCTTTACCAATAATATTTTGTAACCTACGCGTTGCAATACATTACTAACATATCTTCTACCGTGGTATAATTCAACTATGTTTTGTTTCATAACAAGAAACTTCATGAAAAAATATAAATCTTACAACAGTTTTTATGTTCAGGTAAATACTTACATATTTTTCCAATTCATTCAATACCTACTTCTTTCTTCAAAGCATGTTTTGCTTTGCAATATTTATTTCCTTACCCATACCTACTGAAATAATAAAAAAATCTTCATACTTACGTGGTTGTTTCCTTTGATCTTAAAAAAATTGCTGATGAGGTAGGTGCCTATCTCACTAGAAAAGATAATTGGCCGGAATAACGATAATATGATTTGAGGATAGCCGGATTGGCAAGTAGGTACTACAGTCCTTAACTTTAGTAAATGATGGTTTAGGTATGTACAAAATTTTCCTTTAATAAAAGTTTACACACTTATTGTAGAACTCAGACCCACTTTAGTTAAACAGAGCTTCGTTTTTTCGTCTAGATCTTTCATTATGTACTAAATTACTAAGTTCTTGATTCACGTTAATGTATACGGTAACAATGTAGTTGGGTAAATCTTATTATATACGTCACTAAATAATAGCGAGTAGGTTCACTGTAGGTACAAGTAGGTGATCCTATTTGAAAAGTAAACCCATTAGTTATATCAATACTTATTATGAGTTGTATTGGGAGTTTTTTATCAAGTATGTTTGAATTAAATATGTAAATTGCATTGTTTGCAGCAAAATCTTATCTGTATACACAACACACGCATTTTTATTTCACATCGTTTATGCGATCATAGAATTGTGTGGTTATTTATAAATTTGATTTTGATGCTATAAATATAAAGTTATCTCGCGCGCTGCCCAGACTGCGATGTTTTAATTGAATTAAGTGCTACGTTTTCAATTTGCAACATTGCGGACACCATCGTAACTTTGTGTTTATTTTGTTCCAGAACATGGCTCTTTCTCCTGAAAAAGAACATTCTCCACAGCAAAATAAATCCCTTAAAATATCCTTGCCCACCGTCTTATGTACTTCAGAAACTACTCCAGATAAAACTGAACTTTCTATTAAAACCAATCCCTTCATAAATTCAGATTCGAAGCAATCTCTACCGTCCAATCTTGGGACACCTTCGTCACCACTGGGAATATCATCTCCTTTATCGTTACCTACATCACCTTTCATGAAGACTTCCCCTCAGTTAGCAGCAAATTCTACAGGAAGTTCACAATTGGGGTCATCAAACATGCTTGGCAATCAAGACAGCCAGAATTCTGAAAAGAAAACACTAGTGAACTCAGGTTCAGCGACGGGTGAGTAGTCATTTATAGTTGGTGTAGTTTGGTAGTGTTTATTTTCCTTTTTGTGTTTTGGCTGTTCATCAACCGAGCTTGTTATCGTCAATAATACAATGTGTTAAAATAAATAAGACTCACATTGAAATAAATTATGCAGATGTTCATACAAAAATACAGATTACAGGAATATTTTGGAAATAACTAATATTGATTTAACGTGCTGTCATGATGTATGACATTCAAATAGGATACAAATACTACGTAAGAATTGAACCCCCCAGACCTTTTTGCAGTTTCGGACCATTTTTGACTGGCGGAACTCAAAACATGCTGAGCGCGCACGGGTGACTTCTGTCACCGTCGTGTGACGTCACGGGCTTGTTTGCCATACAAAATACAAAAATGTGGTATGGTAATGGTACGAGAGCGCACTGTAGTAAAGGTAGGGACCTCATTAGGTAACAACATAGGACTAGTTTCTGGAGGTGTATTGTAAAAAAAAAACTATGGATATTGACTTTTACATACATTTTATGAAGAAATCAGACTTGGCGTCAAATGTAATTAACCCACCATACCTTAGTCTGACGCGCTCGAGTAAGTACGCGTAAGAGTAAGAACCCTACACGCGCGGCCCTATAAAGAAAGCTGAAATATGGTTGAAGTACTCAACAAGGAGCAAGGTTATTCTGCTGCGCTGGAGTAACTCCAAAAAATCCCCTATTGGCCTCCCCTAGTTAGCTAAAAAATAATTTCTAGGTTAAATAAGGTTGAACAGAAAGTTTTCATGCAGTTTTGAAGCTGACTCGTTGGACATCCTTTTCTAATTTCGAATTCAGAATATTGAAAAAAATTATCTATGCCAAAGAGAATATAAGACCGACAACACATTATAAGAAATTTTCTATTAGAAAATCTCTCTCTCTTCTGTTAGAATAAAAAGCCGACGACTGACACGTCAGAATTCTGATAGTATGCGGGGTCTAGAACAAAACATGAGCAGAGTGCCTTCCGACGGGCGTCATAAATCTAACGGAAAATTTCTTAAAATATGCGGCTGACCTACAACGCAGGTTGGGCCGATGGATGTGTTCGGAAGTGTATTTGGTATGCCGTGGTGATTTACCTTTAATTCAAATTTTAAATATAACTGTTATAAATAGTGTCATTTTAATTTCTAGCAAATATAAAGAGAAACCTATAATTAAAAACTTTTAACAAAAAATAGAACCGCCTTCAAAAGCACTAAAAGTCATAAAATAACCAGGTATGTAGGAACTCAAATCGGACTGTTTTGAACTTATTTTACTAATTTAATTTCTTATGTCTTATCACTGACCTAGTATAAATATATTAGCGTCGTACCTTCCATCATCACATCAAAGAATACAACTAACGGTCTAACCTACCTACCATATCAATACCATTCGAGAATAATTATTAATAATAATAATTTATTATGGCAATGGTGCCGATTCTGTTGTTTACGAACTAAATAAATTTAATCTCACTATATCTCTTTCTAATAATAATTATAAGAAAGAGATGCAGGATATTTTAGTCCTGTCAGTTTAGTCCGATCACTTATTTCAACGTGAATTTAAGCGCGACCTTTATTGGTCACGACTATTTACCCGTATATTACGACGGCATGAACTAAACTGACAGCATTACAATGTTCTATCTCTTTTCAATAAGGTTAACTTGAAAGAGAGGTGACTTGACTAATATTAGTTAAGTTCGTAAACAACAGAATCGGCACCAAAGTCAAATATTAATTTACACGTCCTGTTTAAAAAGTTGTAGCACACTTCGTAGACGTCTACGCTACACGCCAAAACGTAGCGGTCAGCTACAAAGCTACAGCCGTAGCTTCTCTCGTCTACGATATAGAACTGGGGGGCTAAAACGGCCGCTCGAGCAATATTGCTATGCAATTCATATCTCGAATTTACAGCAGATTATATGCAATTTATCAAATTCGTCAATGCTAAATTTCACCAAAAAATATTAGAATTACATAGGCTCTACTGCAAATTCGAAAAATGAATTGCAGCTAGCATTATTGGACTAGCTTTTTAAGCCCCCTGATCCATCAAAGTAACATTTCTGTAAATGATTACCAATAATACATTATAAAGCGTATTTTTAAAACATGGCCATGTTAAAATTATAAAAATACATACTACCTATGCAAACTTAACGTCTACTTTTCGAAACCAATATTGTACCTGTTACGGTACCTACCTATCAAATAAATTATTCAGTTATTCCACTCGTACAATATGGCGATTGTTAATTAACGACATATAGAGCTTATTGTGCAAACTCCATTGTTGTTTAATATTAATAATGTAGGTATATATAATATACCCCGAATAAAGCCTCATGAATTCATTGAAAGCATGGCAATTATGTATTTTAGCGACGATTGCCAACTTAATTCCTCGTTATTTTACTCGTATCGTTAGTACGATCTCAAAATCACAATTACGGCAAAAGCTAAAAATGTATACAAAGTAATACTTAATAATAATCAACTTTAAAAAAAGAGTAAAATCTCTTTCAAGGACAATAAAATTAAAATGGGACCACCACCACCTTGGAGCTATACCAACGCATTTAATTTCAATGAAAACATACAACCGAATTGATAACCTCCTCCTTTTTTGAAGTCAGTTAAAAATAAGTAGATACTCACCTACAAACTTCTGATTGGGGTTCATTAAATATTTACGGGCACAGAAGCATTACTTTGCATGATAGATAGTATTTTACTTGTAATCCCTAAAATACCTTTTATAACTTGAACATTTAATTAATACGGAGCCTGAACCAACCTTATTACATTTTTTGAATGCCTTCATTTTCTCACAGAATTGTATGAAACGTAAAAGGCTTTTCAAGGTCTTAAAAGTATTTACTGATCAACTTTTTTTTCTTTTGAAAATATTTGCGATATAATTTTACTTTATGAAAACCTTTTATACTTTTTACTTTATAATACGCGACTTACTATTACATAAAGTCTTATTTATTATTAAAATATTGAAAAAATTAAATAGCTCAAAATATGTAAAATTTTACATTTGAGCTATTTATTTATTTTTATCTAGGTATATCAGATAACGTAGTCATTTTCGTAAGTGCGGCTCTAACTAAATATAGGCGTAGGTTGTCGTATCTATCTTATGTGAGTTATGGAGTATTTAGGTACTTAATAACAAACCCACATCTGTCTCACATCTATTAATATACGTAAATTTAAAATTATATTAGTAATAAACATGGATCGAATGTTCATATACAAATATTTAAACTTTATGTAGAATACAGAGACGTATAAGAACGTATAGAGCTGCAAGTGATTTTTTGCAGTGAAAGTGTCCCGAAATACAAACACCTTCATTGTTTCATCCTTTACAAACTCTATAAGGGAGCGGGTCCCTAATAAACATGAGTTTAGCAATTTTTTCAGGAGTTTACGAATGGAAAAGCCCTCGACATAATTTCCATTCAGCGGCGGCAGTCGAGTATAGAGCGCGGTGGAGAGCGGGCGTGTTCTCGCAAAATCGCTCGCTGCATAACAATGCCGCTAACTCGCTTCAGTTTATATAGTAAAGTAAAGTGGCGATCTTATTAGATTGTTATATCCAACTTAATCAGTGTCATAACCGTTAAGTGCGTAATTCCTTTGCATATTCATAACGCTGAATACCCGTTAGTGAAATCGGAAAAGTTTTATGAAATCGTCTAACTTTCTGCGGGTAAATCTTGAATAGGTATAGGTACTTTGAATAAAAAAGATTCCTGTGAAGTTTTTGTTTATTTTGTGGTCTTTTTATTTGTAGCTTATCAGCTAAGTTTGAGATATGAGTTGCTAGGACGAGTGTCATGAAGATAGCTCTTGCAATAAGTGGTTTTAAGTGAGCGTACTGGAATGCCTTGTTGCGGCTGCTGGTGGAACGGCAGACAGAGGCATCGACCTCCCGACCCCGATACATCAGGTTATCCTTCACTTTTCATTATAAGATCGTCTCATTTCACCGTTAAATGTTAACGAAGGTAAATAGCAGTTCTTGTTTTGTCTATTTTCATCCGATAAGGATTATTTGTAAATATTTTATGACTGCCATTAAGCCTCCTTCCTGAGTGGTGAGGTGGCATGACATATGAGTTTGTTAGCAAAACATTTTCTTTGCGCGAGCTATAAAGGTATAATTCATGTAGATCATACAGCTTTACCTACAGTTTGAAAACATTAACATAATATTGCACATTCTTTACTGTATACCTAATCATGTTTTTATTATCAACTGGTTACCTGAAATATTCAGGACGTCAAAAATGTTTCGTTGTTTTTCTTTCTTGGTGAAAATTTTAGAAAGCATACTCTGAAAAGGTGAAATATTACTCCATGTCACAATATATTGAAATACATAAATAGATTTATTATTAATCCGTTAACTCTCCTCGAGACACAATGGGCCCAAATAAGATTACAAGTAATCGGGGGAATAGCTGGCCGAAATAGTTAAAGACTGTAGGGACTGTGTAGGCATGTAAGTACCTACGAAACTTTTCATCTTTAATTTCTCATTATAGTCATTAAAATCGCAGCATAAAAAATCTTATTATTTTAACGTGTGTACTATACTTAACTTTATATTATTTCAATTATAATTACCTATCGCTCTGCACAGTAACTATTGTGAAAGCACGTCAGTTAATTAAGTTATTTAAAATGTACTGAAAGTATGTACAGGTACCTGTTTATTCCTGTGGGTACAGTTAAAAAACAAAATGAAAACACTCAGGACCTGAATAAATAACCGTTATTTATTCACGGGCTATAAATTAAAAGGGACTGTTTAGGTTGCATGAAGACACACTAAACATAGCGGCTTTAATGATTTACAAATAAATAACTAAGTACTTAGAACTAAGCTTTCCATTGAGTATACAATCATTGGTTTCCTTATTGATCTGGGTTTTGATATTTTCATAACTACACTGTATAGTAAAATCAATCTATAAAAACGGCCAAATTCCATAAACACCAATATTATAGCAGTAGTGGCACAATTTTAAACTAGAGGTTGTGTGTTGGATTGGGAACATGCATCTATTGTCCCGGGAATTCAAGTATCTATACTTCTACAGGTATATAAAGGTTGCGTCCGCAATCCTCGAAATACTCGCATAACTATATATAAGGTTACTGCAGATATTGATGACGTATTAAACATCAGCACTGCCTTATTGAAACTGAGCAGTGTGCTCTGCATTTTAATTACAAATTGATTGTTTGTTAATTTGTCTACCTTAGTGGTTTGTAGGTTGCAGTCAGGCATTGACCCCCTTCGTGTTATCACATCTCGTCATGTTCTGTTGTGTGTTTAAAAAGTGTTCATCTAACAGTATTTCATCGTCGGAGTCCGATGATTCTTGTGAGTAATAGATAACATTCTATTTAACTTATTTGAAGATACGCATCGATAATTGTGGTAAGTAGTAGGTATAGATACTGGAATGAATGAAATTAATTGAAGTTGGCTCCCATTTTCTGGAATTCTACAATATTTCGACCCCAAGTGAAACTCCAGACGAGTCAATTGATGGTTAATATTCGTGTGCCCCATAAATATAACAGGATTCTTGATAATTGGAGCCAAATTTAATGTTCATTACCATTATCTTACGCGGTAGAGTCCCTGTTTAGTTTAGAATTCGAAGAGTGCTTGAAGCAGGTAAAAGCGATCATACACTCACAAGACTTTGAAAAGACCTTCGTCGGTCTTTTCAAATTCGTTTAGTTGGAAATATTAAATGAAGTCACGTAGCAGGTAAGGTACCTACGGAAAGGAACAGGTAAAAGTGTTTTTTTGTGGATTCGTTTAATTAAATTGAATGAAACTCCGCAATAAAACTTGCGGTTTCCTTTTTCTAGCTTCGCTTCGCGAATGTTAACATTTTGTTTCCGGAATACTTTTTGTTAATTTAATTCTTTGAACAATCATAGGTAGGTACTATGTTTTAGTGTTACTATAGTGAATTTATCTTAGTTTACTTGGTTTTAGTACTATCAGCAGTTCTAACTAATTACGGATGCTTTATTTGCTGATAAGATTTTATTAGAACGCAGATATTATATATGTACCCTGGTTAGACATAGGTAGTCTTTCCTTACATTCTTCCTTATAAACTTTTCGTTCAACACGGTGGTAGGATACTTTGTAGTACTGGCCTGGCTGACCTCAAATTATAAATGGCGCCTACCGGTGTATTCCGGTAGTTTCACTTGGGAGCCGGTTGCCTTTGTGAAGATCGGAAACACTTTGGCAATTCCCTCAGTATTTTAATAATATCCATAGGAGATGGTATAAGAGGTATGTGAGTATTGAATTCATATGACACCGAAATCACGTAATTCAATATGTGGGAAAATAATGTCGTGACTTCAATACTAGCTTGATACCAACAGACGCTGTACCTGTTTAACTTGACAATACACATTGTTTCTTGCACACAACTACTTGTCAATCGACTGATATAAAAAAAAACACAAAACTTATTATATTTTCCACTACTGAAATAGTACCTAAAGATATCGTCATCTTGTCCTTATTTATGGTCGACTATGTACAAGGCTTTTTTTCGGTGATGAATTCATATTCGTGAGTAATAAAATAATGCGTGACATTCGATAAAAAACAGTTTTGGCCTGAACTATCATCATTTTACATTTACGGATAAAGTTATTATCAGAATGGAAGAGAATAGGATATGAAACCTAAAGAAAAGAAATACAACATTTGATGTAAATATTTATCATCATAAAATTTGAATTAAAAGCCTTTAGTTAATAGGGTTGGGATGCAGAAGGCTACGCGAGCGGGATGTAAATATCCCATTTGAATTCTAGACGGACGAATTCGTAGGGAGCAGCATTAGTATACATAAAAATAAAGGTCGATGATATTTCTATACAGGGTATCGTGTTTACTTATAAAAATTAAACTTACCTAGTATCGATACTAGTGTTGTTTTCCATTTCTAAATGCTATTATAAGCACACTATTTTATTACACATATCTTTATGATTGGAATTTACGACCGTACTGATTGATTTTATTTTATATTTACAAAAGTATATTGGTACGGGTAAGCCTCTGAAATAGTTTTAGTTCGATTTATTGCTAAAAATAATGCACTTATGCCACTAACTAACTTGTGTTCTCCATTGATAGACTACCTAGATGATTCTGTAAATATCATTACATATATTATAGATAAAATTAACCATTATGTGTAATTTTAACACAACTGGCTCTAAACATTTCTTTCTATACGCAGTTAGTTATCTCGTTATTTAGTTGAAACCTTACTTCCCGTCCCATATACTCAGTGACATAAACATTTAAACATTGTATTTGCAGTGTTTGCCAAGTGTATGGGGGTGAGAGACGAGAGACTGGACCCACAACGTAGGCCATTGGTAAACATCCACGACTATCACAGTATTTGTACATGCTCCACTCATCCGGTTCGACGTCTGTCGGCGAAATTGCTCGTTAGTTCCGTTTCCGGCTCGGTTTGAAGGGTTTTGCCCACTTGAAATGGTTGATTTTTTGTTCCGTCCTATTTCTCATATGCCTACGTCAGCTACCTCCATTTTATAGATGGATTCTTTGTGATGGTAGCTGAAATAGCAAGAAACTTCTGGTAGACTTTATTATTAAACTACCTATATATACATTGATGCTTCTGGTATTATGTTCTAAAATTCAAACAGCAATTCAGATATAAATCAGTTCGATAGTTATTAGTTGAAAACAGACTGAATATATATTTTCGCTGTTACATGGCAACCAAGTATGTACCTAGATAGATACTTATTAGATTATTGAATCATAAAAAATCTCTAGAATAATCTGTATGATGAACTTTGCTTAGTCAAGTAGGTATGTCAAAATCAAGAAACAAACGAAATAAATCGGCTATAAAACTAATTCTATTAACATAAGTTTTGCCTTAAATAAATGGATATTGATATGACAGGTATAAAAACTGGGTCAATCTTGGCGTCGTAAACAAATTTGTGTAATGAACAGCCGCGGGCGCCAAGTATCCTGGAGCCTAACCGAGACAAACATGCAATATCTGATGCCTTCTTGATCTGATCCGCTTAAATACATCTGACACAATTTATTATAGGTATATACTGTTTATTATATTCGTTATTAACCCTTTAGGGGCTGGTTATAAAAACTAACGGTCCATCACGCTCCGGGGTCGGCATATCCATTAAGTATAATAGGTAATGTTGCTACATAAAACGTGTAACCCACAGCTCGGTTAACACTATACTATAAGTATATTGACATCTTTCAACCCTTTTCAATTTCTGATTGTAAGTTCGCAGTAAAATGTAATTCCTCTCGAATTCAAAGTGGATATTATACAAAGTCTGCGAACAATGACGTCGAGCGACGTTGATAAGCCGTCAGCAATAATTTCGCTAACATTTCGGTGTCGAACCCCAGAGACAGTGAAGTCTTACTGAATCCATTGAGAAATTAGAGTAATCCCTTTAAAGTTGGCTAGTATTCGCGCTACATTGCAATTTTCGTAATGTATTTTTAGGAATTTAGAACACTATATTCTTGATTTAAGTAAATGTTATTGAATGTCACGTATTATTTAGAAACTCTGAAATTAATGCGATATTTATTGGATGAAAAATTCTCGAAAAGCAGAAGCGTTATATGAACATAATATTCTTTGACAACGTAAACCAACACTCAAGACAAAGGATATTGGAATAGTTGTGCTCACTCACCCGATTTTTTTCGAATAATTCATATATTCGGGATCTCAGTAATACTAAACGAAATACCTACAGAAATCTGTTTGTTATATTATCCCAAGTCCAACTTAATTAAATTATTATTATATTATTTAACTTTTAAGATCATTCACTTTCCTTTTTCAATAAACACACTACAATATTATGTTTTTCTCGATGTTTTCTCGTGATACCTAA
Source organism: Tethea ocularis (assembly GCA_963555595.1). NCBI lineage: Eukaryota > Metazoa > Arthropoda > Insecta > Lepidoptera > Drepanidae > Tethea > Tethea ocularis. The sequence continues at coordinate 5,828,017 of OY741970.1, read as the reverse complement.
ATCTATAAGTTACTTATAAAACTTATGACACGGTCGGAAATTAGATTTGCCTTTTCTGCTTATCCTTAGGGTCACAGGACGAGATCTGTCTGCCTTTTCATATCCGTATCAACTTTTTTAAGCAATACGTACTGGACACATTAAAAGTCTATATACTACATTATGTTATTTTTGTTATTTTCCACGAAGAATCTTTCATAAACACATACACTTTTAATCAGAATAGTATGTAGGTATTTATCGAGTCAATCCTTGACGTTCGACATACATATATCGACCATTACTCTAAATTGCTTCAAAAGAATAATAAAAAAAATATCTTCCGAAGCACATTACAGAAGAAGTGATGATCTTCAAACTGCTGAGCAGATTTTTTTGAAACATAGATCACTCACAATTTTAAAAAATCTCAATCAAAATTGGTTCATCCGTTCAGGAGCTATGATGCCACAGACAGACACGTCGATACACTAGAAACTTATAATGCCCCTCTTTTTCGTAATTTTCTATGCAATCAATTTTTTTTCAATCAATCTAAGTACTTCCTGTCATGCGAGCTAACATTATTATGACCTATGAATACGTGCCGTGTATGTAATATTAACTTCACTTGTTACATAGAATCCCATGTGCTTACATTCCGTAAATGTAACCTAAAAACCCTCTCAATACGATCTCATATCCAATGACTGATATATCATTGCAAATTAGATGATGGATCACGTTATCGGAGGCGCTCAGCTATATCATTATATTTTTCAGGAAGTGTTATAACACATACCTACCTACCTATAGTACATACGTACGGTATTATTATATTTATGTTGTGGAAAAAGTAAATAACCATAGATATAGATTATAGTTCAATGAATTAACCTCATTTGATATAGGTATCATAATATAAGAAATATTGGTTAGATATGCGAAAAATAATTTGAAAATTATTCAAAACGTTAGTGTAGACAACGTGGCAGTTAATAGCTCGGATTCTTTAGTAATACGAAGCTTCCTTTGATAAATTTTATGAAAGCAGAAACGAAAATTTCATTCATAACGCAGAAAATTCGATTTAATTAAATACCTAAATCCTCCAGTTATCTTTATAGCCTATATAGATAGGGAACAGTATCCGGATAAAAAAGTGATTGGCTTTTCTATAAAATATATTCTTTACACTATGTCATTCTACATAAATAAGTCATCCTTATAGCCTAAATTTGGTGTGCTTATTACTTTCTAGCACATCATTGCTGGCCAGGGCATAGAATACATATAGTACCTACCTACAGGTACCACTGGAAGATTATGGTCAAACAAGTTTTATTTTACTAAGTGTAGATCTACTCATAGTAAAATAAAACGTTTAGATTAGTTGATAAAGAATATGTAATAGGTATATTATAATATTAGGTATCCACTGTATTACGTATAAATTGATTCAACCAATTATATTATAAACTGCCTTCCTAGTAAAGGATGTCGTAGCAATCACTAGAGGAATAGGTAGGGTGAGAGGAAACATCACGTCAGTACCTACTCTGTGATGCATGACCTGAACTTAGAAATAAAGTAACAGTTAATATATATCATCATCTTAATTGAATTAATTTGAAAGTATTGATCGAACTGTAGGTAGGTATTGTTTTAACAATATTAATTGTGAATATACAACTATAGGTATTTAAAACGTATACATTTTCCATTTGAAGTTTAATACAAGGTTGTTTGAATATAGAAATAGATCCTATCTAAACAACAATATTGGATTTTACGAGCACCTACGCATTTCTCTGCGCCCATATTTGATTGTGTCTTTTCCATTCTACTTGACATAGTTGCGGTGTTATTATGACGGCAAAGTGATTGGAAAAGGCAAGGGCGGAGGAAAAGAGAGTTTTTGTTTGAAAAATCAACAAAATATTCCTATTCACTCCACAATAAAGTTACTACTTGAGTTAATAATTAAATATATTTGCTTTCTTACCTATATTTAATTAAATAATAATAATCAAATTACTGTTAGTCTCCAGTTCTTCCTAAGGAATATAAAATGAAAGCCTATAAGCCTTTGATGCGTACAACAGGTTTTGTCAAATCCTGTACAGAAAGGTAAGCAACGTGAAATAAAGCTTAGGTACTTACCGCCGCTATAGGTAGGTAAATTTATAAAATAAGCGAGGTGTTGTAAAATAGGTACCTTGGGGTTGGAAGGCAGACAACTTTGACAAAAGCCAGGTGCCTCAAAACTTTATACGCTTTAGATATAGCATACCTACGCTAGTTTAATATTAAATAAATTGTTGATGGCGGTTGAAAAGCAATTTGCTGACTGGTTTAGACTTCAAAGCGTTTCCAGCGGTTTTCTTAGACAATTTACGTTTTTTCGCGACTCCCACCCAAGAGACGCAAAATATGATAGATAGGCTTTCATGTTACTCAAATTGACATAAATAATTAAATTATCTTCGCTCAAAAGCACTCTTGGTTTTAACTTTCTATATTATTAAAAAAATATAAATAAGTCAGAAAATATTCATAAATCGCAGATATACCTAATAATATTTAATTAAGTACGAAAATACTTGCGATCTGCGCGACTTACGATCAAATTAAATAATTTTTTCCCCTCTAAAAATACTACATCAAACGTGTAACAGACCCAAAAGTAAGTAACTTATTTTTCTACTGTCTTTATGTTTTTTTGTAACTTAAGACATTTATCTTGTCGACATTTTAAAAACAAGCCAAAAAGATCAAACTAAGAATAATAAACTTATCAGTATAAATCATACTGCTTGAGAGCGTTTTTATGTTAAGAACAACCATGGAAATGTATCTAAGAGGGAGTGTAAACACAATAAAGTGCCGACTAGCTGGCCCGACTATGAATGAATCATGTACTTTATCGATTCCTAGCTATTTGACATTCACGTAATGGGTCAAAGTTTGTTCTTTATTTTTATTTATGCCAGTTAGGTATTCCACTACCTACTCCAGCACGAACATCCATAATTATAGATATTCACGTCTAGCTTCGCCCCGCCCATAAAACTCAGCAAAATAAAAAATCCATTTCCGTTAAAAAAACACGTACAAGTAAAGAGGTACAACAGGTAAAGAGAGTTGACAAAAAATAACCTGCTTACCCAAGGTATGTTTTTAAGGATAACAAGTATTGTACCTATAGTTATGGGTTGGATTTTTATAAACAGTAGACTCAGTAGCATGGGCTGTGAGCTGAATATCAGTCAGTCAATGTGAAATGTTTCACCTTTTTTTCAGGGTTTCAACTCACATTTATGTAAAATAACATCTAGGCGTTATGCTGTAACTAATTAAGTTACAATCTTCCACAAACATATGGCACGATTGTAATATTAGTAGAATTTTAAGTTAACAATAATAATATGTATAATAATTGCACGACCGACGTAATTCGTGTTTCCTTAAATAGGTTGCGGACACGGGCAACGAAAAAAGAGATTTATATTTGAAAGAAGATAAGCGGCAAACTCAAGGTTTTTCCCTTTTCAGAGCGAATTTGGTTAGATCCCGGCTTATAATAATTATTATCTTACGGTACAAGACTTCAAGTTACACCGTTAATCAGTAGAAACGTTTCTCTAGGCAAGTTGTATTTTCTTAAAACGCGTCATCCATCGTATTGAACAATTTTCCACGCTCTACGGAAAATTTGTGTCATAAAATATCAATAAATAATAATATTCTGGGACATTTTGCACACACGACCATATGGTCCTAAACTAAGTAGAGCTATACTTTTTTTCTGTAATTATAAACTTATTTATGTAAATAGATAAGTTTACGGACCTCGGCTAGGCAACTATTCTATCAACAAAGGCAGTTCTATTCACTCGTAGTTTCTCATTCACTATATGATATACGGGCTCTTTGCGCTCTTCAGGTGCTCACGACTGCACTGTGCAATCTTTCTTCGTTCTATAAAGAGCCCGACGGTACTTAGAACTCGTATTTAGAATTTGCTCTTGTTGTGTTGTTTTTCTACTTCACATATTCAATAAATAGCACTTTCGTTTTGTGTCGCACCCTAAAAACTAATGAGTACATTATTCAAGGAAGAAAACTTATCCATAATTAATCCAGATTTTTGGGTTTTTACAAAAAAAGTGTCTCTTTATCCGAATAAAATTTTAAGGTTTCATCACTATGTAAATAAATAGTTCCGTCAAGTACTTATAGTACTTATTAATCTATCAACAGTCTGTAGTTGTACATGTGTACCTTACTTTATCAAATCGCTTTCAGCACAAATTCTGTTAAAACCCTGGCTAGCGGGACGCTTTTGGTGGAATTGGATTGAACTGAATTCGAAGTGAGTTGGGGTTCAAAGCGGATGAAAGACTGTACACATAAGTAACTACAATTGTTTGTAAAGTAAATCAGATTTATTTTATATGGCTTATCAGCGCTTAAAACTCTACTAAGATAAGTATTTACGTATCTTATGTACATAAGTGTAGTTTAGGAACTGTACTGGGTAATTTGGAAAACTACCAACAGCCAAAACAAGATCCTAAATGACCCCTTTGTTAACCTGAGCCAAATTTGGTTTGGCTCTACATTAACAGTAACACGCAGCTTTATTTACTTTCAAGTTAATTAAAAAAGGTAATAACGTTTTCAGTACCTTTATTTTGTAAATAATTACCTACTTAGAAAAAGTATTCAAGTATTTCTAAAAATAAAACAGCTTATTTACTTAGTAGCTTTTTTCAATAAATGGGATAAGGTAAAACGTTGCGTAAACTAAATGTCTTAGATAAAGACTCCCTTGTGTGTCGTAACATAACATTCCCACTTTATTGATATCCAGAATAATGAAGCTAAATTAACATAAATTGGCCAATCCAGATTCGCCCACGAGGCTTCCGCATCGTCGTACAACAAAAGAAATACACATAATTTCAACTCTGTAGTTATCAAACAATCAGCCCAATAGTGGGCAGTGATATAGATAAAAAAAAGTTTACCTTTGTTGTTAAAGCCTACCTAACCTATGTACCTAATCTAATTCCTGTTTCATAAAATAATTCAATCTACATACTTTAGGTGGAATTTAGGTCAACTCAAATTGATATGCATAATCCGGGAGTTATGAGGTCTGACCTCAAGCCCACGCTTTATCTACGAGTATGTAGGTACCTCTATATTAGTCAAAGTCAGTGCAGTGCAACTGAAAATTAATGTTATGGTGTTTGTGGTGGCGCCATGTCTTGTAATAATAGCTTTGTGTCAATACGTTGACAAACAGGCAGACGATCTATCTGATGGTAAGTGGTCACAGCCACATTTCCAATAATAGGAGGATTGCCGATGTGTTGCTGACCTTGAAGAGCTTTTTTACCCCATATCATAGCGCTGAGGGAAAATTTTAATGGGGAGTTCATTCCACAACCCAATGGTTCGCAGTAGAAACGTCCGACTGAGTCGATGTGTGCGGACGATTGAGGCGGGTCGAGAATGTGAGGATAAACTCCACATCGCCGGCGAACGGTGCGATGGTAGAAAGATGACGATGCCACCAGATCAATAAGTTCTTGAGAACACTCCCCATTATGCAGGTGGTATGAACACAGAGTGAGCCTATATCTCTCCGAAGGCTGAGAGGACCTAAACCGACTATAGGTTATAGCTAAATCATCAGGCCTTGCTTATGATAAGAAAATATAAAGATGTTATCTAACTTTACTTATAGTTAAGCCTGTAAGCTTCGTCTAAGGTAGCGTAAACTCAGACAAAGATGAAATCAGTTAAAAAAGGAAAGACTAAGCGTCGCGAACAACTAATATGAAGCTCTTGTATCTATGTACGAATGCATCGGTGAGGTTTTGTGTTCCAAGAACGCCTAAAATTTTCAAGTTAAAAAAATGATTTCTTGAAACTTACAATTTGAATACTTGAAGCTATGAACATGGCTTTGGGTGTATGTGTGTTAACTTGGAAGAGCACGGTTTATAAACTTTCACTTTGTTCTTGGTGCTCCGTCTTTCTTTTTTCTTGGTGTGAGAGAGTAAAACAGTTTGTTCAAAAGTATTCGATATCGTTTATATTTTTATTATTTTTAAAACGAAGATATGTTTCAAACATTTCTGACCATTAGGGTCTGTATTTATATAGGCTTGCGAGTAAATCTATATCTCTACCTACTGAACTTTAATTTTTCCCCGTCGTATTGAATACCGCCGATCCACTTTTTTGATCCTAACAATGGAAGCAATTTTGTAACATCAATCAATCACTCTTTTTGAGAGTCACATGACTAGCCCAACGGTGTTTAATTTTCCGCTTTGCTAATAAAAAACTCGTAAGTAATTCTACCTTTATTGAAATTTTGCTTCAGCTTCAACAAAATAAAGCCTCTACAATGGTACATTATGATACAAGTGTTACATTGAATTATCAGAACAATAGGACAGACGTACGAAAGCATTTTTGGCCTAGCTAAAAAGAAGACGCTTCGCGCTCGCTCGGTCGATTATTTTATTTCATCTAATTTTTGTTTTCCTATCGATATTTACGTAAAAGTGCTATTTCAACTACTATTCGTATTTATTTTATAATAAGTAGGTATTTTCTCTGAATAAATAGATACCTTCATTACAATCAAATACATATCCAATTATTTCTACCATAAAACTAAACTAACTAAGGTAAGCAGTATAAAGCTAAATGTATAAAACAACAAAACGCGTATCTTAAATTGTTTTTTTTTTTCAATATTTTATTTTTACTTCTACTAATAAAGTTAAGTACTAATATTACAAAGGTATCAATAAATTAGGTCATATCAAAGAAATAACTGAAACAATCTAACTTAAGTATTATTTCGAATTTATTTTATCTAATAAAATAAAATACGTATCAAACGAAAGAGTTTTTTACTTGCGTTCCTATTCTCATCGGAATAACTTAGGTACCCCCGAAACTTTTAGCCACACTCAAATAGATAGAAAGACTGACAAATAAACTTTGGAGTCTTGTTTTGTGATTTTAAAATTTGACTCATAATTCAATTTGGTCACATTGATGGATAGTGTCACCCCTGCAAGGATGTCCCTTGTTCAATCAGTTCTGTACAATATTAGTAGGAAGTGAACCCTACCTAACATTGTACATTCGTAATTTAATAGCAAGGGTAGACGTTTGCGCGGTCAAGCGTGGTTGCGTACCCTTTACGGCTCACTTGCCGCTCCTAACAGCCGGTGTCTGTCACTCTGCCTGTACAAATTCCAGCTCCAATAAAAACAATTCCCGAAACGGCTCTCGACTAACCTTGTTTTCCCTCAATAGAATCGATTTGACCTCGATTAAAATTAATTTTATTTGCAAAAATCACGCTTTGCTCTGCCACTTTATACTTCCGAAAATATTTTGGCGTTATTTTCCAGAGCTGATTGTTGTGACAAAATATTAAAGATTTGTAAACTAAAAAGTGACGGCAATTTGGCTGTCTTCCAAAACAGATTACTTCGCTGTATTGGTCTGTGTTAGATATAGCTCCTAGGAGAAACTAGTACCTACTTATTGATTTTTTTGCGTTAAAAATAATAAAACCTGTAAGTTGTATAATGGCAAGTTACAGGTTTTATTATACACTGGTAACACTAACAGGTTATAGAAACGTTACTATACTTGTACTATAAAAATAACTAACGATAATTTTGTAGTATAATTTTTAATTACATACGCCAAATCTCACTAAAGTTTATTATGAGTAATAACTACAACTTGATTTATATATAGGTATATAAGTTGGTACCAGAAGTAGTAAATCAAACGAATGATTCGAAACAAAGCCAATCTACTCTAGATTGGGTAAATCTAATCAAAGTCACGAAATAACTACATTAGACATTTCATTTCTTGTAAGTCGTGTCTAATATCAATTGACAAACGCAAAATAAAGAATAGATTGAATATGAACTGGGCGTAACTTTCAAGTGGGTAAAAAAATTAAGTTTTAAGAGATAGATCAATACAGAACTTGGACCAACAATCGAGATATATCAGAGGTTAATGCACCTACGCAATAATAAATAAAATATGTGTTTGTAACACTTTGAATTTATAGTCAGCTGAAATTCCTGTGAATTTAATTTTGGTAACATTTCGACAAATTAGCATTACACATACTGGATATTTATTTCATATAATATTATTGTTTATTGCCGCTTTACATCAACCACAATCGTATTCGATAGCTGTAGGTAACTGTACCTGTTGTTATATAACATTTAGGTATAGAATTTATCACTTGGTGGCTTCCACATTTGCATGTTCATCTTTTATTCACTGACGGAGGGGCCGCGGCCGGTTGGCCTGGAAAAGGTAAAAATAGGATCATTTATTTGAGATCTGCTCATTGATCTGCTACCCTCACGTGGAGTACCTAAATAAAATCCCAAATCTACATTATTTACTTAAATGAATCTTTCTTTAACGTTAACTTAGTTTTCCTTTTTGCAATAAAATATACCTACTTAACATTTCTCTATGTTGGATTGTGCCCATCAAGGGATTTTCCCGGGCAAAAACACAGATTCACTCATTAGAACGACGCCTAACTTACAAGCTCGGCTTTTTTTTATACGCTGAGAAAATCTCATTGTGTTCAATCTCTTCAAATTAGCAAATAGCAAGAAATTATAAGACTGCTAAAAATAGGACAAACTTTGTGTTCTTTTATATTTAGGTACATTCTCGGTAAGTACGTACGCACTCAGCAATATGTAATTCTTGTTTGTTTTGTTCAATTTATAACAAAGTTCGCTTATAATAAAGTAACGACTAAACTTTTCGTCACGACGAAAAGTCTTTTGTTACAATTTCCATATTCTGCCGTGTTCGTCAGGGTGAATGGTGATGTAGGCATTATGATCTCAATATTGTCATAGGTACATACAGCTTACATAATGATCTGTCTAGATAAAATCATTAGTAGGAAGCTTTTTGAGTGGTAGATAATTGAAGCGTCCATAAAACACACAAGATCGTCGGTCCACCAATTTTTTTCGAATCGGACCCGTAACTCCGAAGATTAGCGTGTTCAAACAAACAAACAAACTCTTCAGTTTTATTATTAGTATAGATATAGATAATAATAGATATAACTATTAATTATTAGTAACAGTTTTTTGTCAGGTTACTTTGGAAAATTTTGAATAACGATTGTCAAAATTAAACTAATGATTTTACCACAAAATAGTTTTACTACTAATGGTTCGATGCAACCGGACCTGAGATATTCAACTGTAGACTGTAGCTATTTCTAGTCAATTACAAGAAATGTTTATCGACATTGCCAAGTCGAACAAAATTACATTGTGGCATATAATATTGTTTAACATACTTTTAATGCCAGTGATATACTAAGATACTCTATTTTCCTTGAACTAATGGTCCATTTGCACTTTTGCCGCATAAAAGCAACATTAAACTTTGGTTTGGCTTTCACATAAGTGGTTTTACATTACACAAAGAATTTGAAGGTTGCGAGTACGAAACTACGACCACTGTTCCAGGTTGCAATGTCACACAACAATGATACATGGGTGTAGCTTTTGGCTCCGAACTTAGATAGTAGATCCGAACTTGGTAAAGGCCCGGCCACAAATTTGTGTTAAAAAAATCCCCCTTTCTACGATTATTAGGTACTAGCTTCGACCCCGCGGTTTCACCCGTGTTCCCGAGGGATCTTATGTTTTCCCGGGATAAAAAGTAGCCTATATGTTATTTCAGGGTATAATCTATCTATGTGCCACGTTTCATTCAAAATTTGTTCAGTTGTCTTCACCTGAAAGAGTAACAAACATACATACATCCTCACAAACCTTCGCATTTATAGTACTAGCTTTCCGCCCCGCGGTTTCACCAGCGTTCCCGATGAATAAAAAGTAGCCTATGTGTCCAAGGTGTCAGCTACCTCCATACCAAATTTCATCAAAATTGGTCCTGCCGTTCGCATTTATATTAATTTGTAGGATAAATAGATCGATAAATGGGCTGCGTAGAAAATCATTATTGTTCCTAAAAATTTTTTTTTTCAATTTCTTGGGTAGATACTTAGGTACCTACTATTCATCTTAACATGTCAAAGAATAACTATTATTTGTCAAAACTATACTAATTTAATTGTAGTATCAATATTATGTTGTTATGATATTCAATGCGTAAAGAAGTTATCTAGGTAATTAAGTATGAAAGTCATTTAATAACGTACTTTTCCGGACCTATAAAAATACCTTTAGGTCCACGTCACAGGTTCTATACAAACATTTCGCATTACGTCTTAGGACCCTAATAAAGAAACCCTCCCTGTCTTTTGTTTTATATGAGACCGCTATTCTTTTCACGATAAAAGCACGTTTATTGGCTAGACAAACGGGAAAGTGTTCACACTTCAGCCTTGCAAACTGGTTGATACGTATTTCCTCGTAGTGTTGCTAGCATATAGCTTTCAATATTCTATTTTTATACAAAATATAAGGCTATTTGTAATTCACCGGCAGCACTTTTGTTCGTCCCCATGGACTTGGAAATTTCTACATTCATCTTCGTCCTATAAAAGTTATTCATATTGATGAGAACTTCCACTCCATAATACATAACTATATAATACATTTTTTATTCATACTATGTTTTATTGTTCTGTTCTCAAGGATTATTTTTGCAATCAATGCTTTAAAAATGGATTAACAAAGAATACAGATTCAGCAAGTGTACAGATCGAACTAAAAGTAACAAAAAAGAAAATTGGTCCCCATGCAGCTCTTACCTTATGCTACGTTTCCCTGACAATGTTTATCTACTTAATTTAATGTTATCTTTTCGATTTTCCACACTATAACGTCGATTAACATACCTAATAGCTCATAAAGTAGCCGACCTTATTCGAAGGAACTTAGATAAATAATTCATCAACGCCCCTAGTTTATTTATTGGACGTTTTCAGTCGATTAACACCTTTTTCTAAACTGTTAGGGACTAAAGACTAAAGGAATACTAACATAACATAACTACATACTAATATAATTATAATAAATTCTACGTAAAATTTACAAAGATTAAAAAAAACTAAAATAATGAATATTACACAAACTTAAAATTTTAGTTTAGAAAATGGTGTCAATCGACTGAAAACGTCCAATATGTATCGTCATGTAGGTACTGCACATGCATTCTAATACGTATACTGAGATAAGTTTTACGACATAACATAACGTCTCAGGAAGCCATATTATGAATAGGCACCAGTCATTAAATCTGTGCTATAGGTATATTATTACGATGGAAATTTTCCAAAATCCTAAATTTCGACGCGAAATATCAATAAGTTATTTTTTAATTTTATTTTTACATAGGTACCTACAATTACAATTACACATACAATTAAAATACAAATATGTTTGGCTGACGATAGCTCAGTGACGTCAAATAACGTGACGAAGGTCGTATGGGTTGAAGGAAAATGATTAAAAGTTAGGCTTCAAAACGGTGACGGGTTGCTTTGTTACGTTCCCACCGAGCCACAAACCTTCGTAATTACGTATTTCGTCATATTAGTAGTCATTAGTAATAATTAGTTCAAGTTTGTCAATTAAATATTCTCAATACTTGATGAAAATACTTAATTGGCAAACTTGCAACTCGAGCAGCAAAACCTTACTGTGAATACAGGCTGTATTCACAGTAATGTACATATTATACAGCTCACAAGTCAGGACACAAACCTAGCACACTTTACAAGACCTCTTAAGAAATAGGTTAGTAAACACTGGAAGTGCTGACTCCCGACTGTAGCTGTAGGCACTTGAGTCAGCCCGCCTTTACAAACATTCTCTAATAAGTACCTACAAACTATTCGATTGAAACAACATTATGTTTTCTTTGTGATGCTATTCATGTTTTAATATAAAGGCCTACAAGACGAGAACATTTTCTTGCCTTTTCAAGATTTGTATAAAATGTTTAGAATTAGTCTAATCTGAGAGCTGCAATCAGTTTGATCTGTTTTTTTACCTCTTTTTTTTGGATTTGATAATACCTAGGTACTGTTGATTAATAAATAGTAATTTTCCTAGTTGATTTTCAAAATGACCCAGTACAATACGTAAACACATACAGTACCTATTAACACGGTAGGTATACTTACAATCCTGACGTATACTTATTTATTCAGGAAGACTAATAGAGGATTCAACGAAAATCATTACAGCAAATAATTTAAATGGAATTTTGTCGCTGGCAAGAAAATTAACACAGTCCAATTCCCTGAGATTAAGTAATCAAAGTCAAAATTCTCCCCCATCATAAATACAGAGTTTATAAACAACACGAATAAGATTACCTTACCTACCTTGAATAAATATACCCCTATTATAAGTTACTTCGCTTTGTGAGATATAATAAGCTGCATAAATAAAATTATTGTTGACAAGTGAGGCGTATTATTAATTCCTGTGAATTTTAATACATGTTTTAGTGTCTTTTATGCTCTTGCAAATTGATTTTTTTCATTTAATTGGCCTTTATGGGATTAAAATGACTAACATTGTAAATAATGTAGTTTGCAAAAGGTTATGTTATGTAGGAGAATTTATATTTGTCGCAAATAGTCATAGCTAGTGGCTACAATAAATATCTAGGAAAATAAGAGACGTAGTTAAGTTCTAGCCACAATGAGATGTAGGACGTAGGTATCTAACGGTTCTACGTAAGATGTATCACTGAAAATTAATGAAAAGTTTTCTTTTTTTTTAACTGGTAGGTAGCTAATAAATCAATGTTCAGAAGTAGGTTCAGCTTAAATTCTCTATCTATACAAATCCGATTAAAAGTACCTATACCCTTCGAATCTGTCTTCAATTTATCGGATCGATATTTGAATATATATCCTAAACTAACAATAAGTGAGTAAGTACTTTAACTTATAGCAAGCAGACATCCGCCTTGCAATATCAAGGGATTATCATCACATACTTATCTTCAAACAAGATCTTTGAAATTTCTTAGAATTTACTTGGCTGAACTAAGAGACCAAATTAAATTAAATCGTCGTTGGTACACACACCTACCTCCCTACTTATTTCTTAGAAAAATATTCTTGTTCAGGAAGACAATTCCTCAAGAGGCACCGCATGAACCTTATTATAGACGGGTTCATTTAAATTGCTTTTTCTGGTCCTACTCGTGCCGGATATAATAAAAAAATAATTTATTAGCCACGTATTATACAAAATCGGCTACGAGTACCTTTTCCATAATAAGTGGAAACGGAATAACTATTTTTTTTATTAGACTTGTAGCTTCCGAGATTTGCGAGTAGATTATAAACGTTGTAGGTGGACTTTTTGGTGGGAACTTGCATTTTCGTTTTATTTTTATAAAATCGTGTATTTTAAGTAGTTTAGTAGGTACTTTACGTCGAGTGGCTGTCAGGTAGAGCCCAAACCGGTGCTGATACGGACTTGATAATTATAGTGTGTTTTTAGAGAGGTGAAATCACACTACGAAAGGATTTTGAAAAATTCGCACCCCACCCAAGGGATGGAAGTTTGTATGAAAATACGGAATAATATGGAAATAATATATGTAGTTATTAAAGATGAGACCATAAAAAATGTTGAATCAGAGTTAACTTTTATACCTACCTATTTGTTTAGTTGTTTAATTCTCGTGGTATTTTATCTTGGGTGATTCTTAACCGAATAATAGATAATACTGGTATTGAAAATCATTTAGGCTGAATTCACTCCATCGCCTTCAATTGAAGCGACTCATTCCAACGTTTGGGGACAAACTCAATTTAACTATTTAATTAAATTTTGTGCAAAGGTAAACTATCTACATTTTCTATCTCTTATGTGAGTTCGCAAGTATAATTAGGAAGTTTAATCTTTGAACTAAACTCGGAAAATGGAAACGAGTGCTTCTCACGTGTATTTGAGGTTTAGTGGTTAGGTAAAATTTAATGTTACTTGTATGTTGAAATAGTCTTGATGATGATTCAACATAACGTATCAATACTTGAAACCTTGATAGTATGGCATTCTATGCTTATAAATGCGGGAACACTTCCTTTGGTGTGGAATTCCTGAAGCTTCAATTTACTAGCATAAACTTTTCCAACTTTATTTTGTAGCGTTAATGGACCCCTGTGTACGGTATATTCCCGAGTCGAATGCCAACTATTAAGCTCTTTTCGCCGCACATTTTATAGCATCACGGTACTCGCTACTGTACGTAGGTATGACTAAATTAAATCGCTAGGAAATTGATACCTTTTGCATAACCTTAAGTGTAGGACGATATCATTATAATGTTACAACTGATTAATTAATTTCAGGATGGAATTTAAAGGTCTATTTTGTATCATGAGACATTTTAAAAGATAAAACAAAACATTTTACAATTCAGTGATAAACAAATTTAATATGATACATTAATTTCCTAACAAACTGTATGCGAAAAGTTTTTTTCGATTTTCGTAATTTCTAATACCCTAACCTAACTTGACCCCCATAGACTATTCTGATCCTTGTCGGAGACAGGATTGATTAAGCTAATAAAACATAGGCTACTTTTTATCCCTCAGGAACGCAGTCAGAAGTTTATACCTTCACATTTTTAATCTATATTTAATGGTATGAAGTTTTAGTAAAATTGATATCGCATGTGATTGTAGTTATTTTACGTGGTAATATAAGTCACTTATACGGTGTCACTGACTCTTTGCCCATTACACAGGTATATATCATCTACTCTATCTTATTCACGGTTCATAGACAATTCAAATTTTCTTTTGTAAATCTGCACTCAACCTTGCTTTCGCGTAAAATATTTTAAAGATATTTTTTTTAAATGCATCTATATTTTTACAAATGTTCGTAGTGAACATTTGTTATAATTTAACTTTTAATTAATAGATTATTTGATATCGGTTGACATAATTTCATAAAATACTCTTTAATTTTGTTTGTTTATTTTTGCTGCTGTTTTTAATTATCCAATATAATTTTTCTAATATTGCTCCAAAAGTTTCGCGATAAGCTACTTTACTGCTTGTTCGATACTATCAGTTTTAGATTTCACTTACTTTTCCCATTTACTTATTCCGAGTTTAGCTCATCATAATCCCACTGAACGGCTTTGAACTCGTGAATCAGGTCACTTGTTAAGTCCTCACTTAAGTAACGTCGTCTTCGTCATCTTATATGTTATGCTAAGTATGCACTGTACCTCTACTTGTCTGGTGGTTACAGTGCGCTAAGATTAGGTATAATGCTTATACTTAGTCGCTCCCTGGTTCAATGCCTTAGCTATCTCATTTATTAAACGACCCTACGTGATGGGAACATACAAATAAGTATATTCTTAGCTTTTTTATGTTTTAAGGTGATGTCACTTCATGAAGTCTATTAAAAAGGGGTTTTAGGCATATTACATACCGCTTGATTCACTTTTAAAAGCAGTTTTTCTCTTCATTATCATTCATTTGAAATTTAAAATATACGACAAGATTTCTCAACCATATTCATTGCCGGATTCAATTTCAATTAATGTTAAATAAATATATACATTTTTAATGAGTTTTTACGAGTTGCGCTAACTTGATTTCACCTCCTATGTATGGCTTTTCTTCCTAGAGAATAAACCTGCTTTTCTTATAATCCTCCTGAACAAACTATAAGGCACTATTATATATCAATTTAATATACATTTAGTTTAATTAAAGCTCTATTCTCAACGTCTATCATTAAAAATCAAACCGCATACCTACATGCTTAAACAAACCTACCTACATGCTTACATTTAACAATATAGGCTCTGTGCCTATGCCTCCCTGTAATTCAACGGTTGCATGATTTTGATTGATTTATCTCGACTCCACGAGCGGCATTAACCGAATATGTGACGTATGCGGGAGACACAAACCTAATCTGACGACCGACTAAACGATATTTGAAAAATAAATAAAGGTAACAACAGGTTAGCTAAATGTTAATTTATTTTTTATGTTAGAAGGTTGACAAGCAGGCAGGCAATCCACCTGATGGTAAGTGATTACCGTCACCTATCGCTATAAATGTTTTAAGCTATATGTTTACCGTACGAAATCTGTTATTCCAGCTTTAAAATATATATTTTTCTTTCTACTCGTCATCTTAAAATACCTTTCTTACATAATCACGTAGCAGTAGTGCAGGTCCTACCTAGAACCTTCCATACGTATAGAAATGCCATGCACTCAAGTAGAGTGAGGCTCAAGCGTGTGCTCCATTTGCAGCGTTAATCAAAATGTAATTATTTTCCAAGTGAGAGCCAAGAGGCAACTGAGCACAAGTGATCCAGCTTACTCTGTGCTTTTCGCGGATACAGATACGTACGAAAATACGTTACATTAAAACTTGTGTCACTATCTCCGGAGTCTTTAAAAGTTTATTATCTACTTACAGCCAGCGAAAAAGTTACAGCTACAATCAGAATGTATTTGATTGGCATTGCGGAAGGAAAAAAACTTTGAAGGTCTGATAATAGTCGGAGTCTGAATATAGATAAGATATAGTCTGTGAGCTTTGATTTATTGATCCATCATATAACATGAAATGTATTGCATTTCTGTATAGCTCCGATTAGTCACCTCGTGCACTACAATGCGTGGGAGAATTATTGGATATGTTTACCCAATTAATGATATCTATGTTAAGACCGTTACTTTTATAGTAGGTATAGTATATAATTCTGTGTAAATTATATGGAAACTCACTTCACTTAAAATGCACATTATATTCTCTTAAACATAAACCCACGAGCTGTTTCTAACTTGGATATAGGTATCTACAGACACTATAAGTAGGTAAAATGTTGACTGAAACATTTTTGCATAAAAGTGTAAAATAAACCAACTACGTGCAACTCAAAGTCAAAGAGTTGTGTTTGATCTCATGTTTGTTAATAGGGAGCTCGCCGCAAATTCAATTTTATGCTTTTACGTTTAAAAAGAAAAACATGCTTTTTGCATTTGAAGCTTATGTAGAAGATAATACAAAAAAATCTTAAAGCATCTGCAATAAAACTTAATATTTTTTTAATGTAGGTAATATCCCTAACATGGTACCTATGGAAAGAAAAAAATATTTTCTCCGTTGTCCTACTTACATTTTGCACAATATTTCTGTTCATAGTGGCTGTAACATAATATATCCCCTGGGTAAAACATATAAGCCCCTCAAACGTATCTCTCAATTGCATGAATGGAATTTGCGGTGTTGCGGATGTAAACGATCTTATAGACATACATATCTACTCACTACTATACATGTACCTACATATGTATGAAGCCTTGAACGTTAACTCTTAGCGATATGATGCCTTATTGCCTTGACTATGGGTAAATTCAACTTTTCTCTTGCGGTATATCACATGTTATGACATGGTACAATTTGAAAATTGATTGATACCTTTTCCTATTCTTTATTTCCATGATTTTCCATTCTTTATGGCTAAATTTCGCCGTTGCTTAGTAGTAACTATGTAGCACAGTAGGTAATTGGATAATTAATTATGTAAAACCTACAAAAGGATAAAGCAATCGCATGATCAGATTTATTAACTCATAACTAGATATAAATTATTTACTTGCACAGATACTACAAGTTCTTCGGTATTTATTCCATTGTCAATTTTTTTTTTCTATTCCCGTGTTTTGACCACAATCTAACCGTAGAGTTAGTGATGGTGATAGTAAACACATAAACTGGCTCTCAAGTGCAGCTGTCGGAACACACCGAAAAATTACCATAGGTAAAATTAAATGAAGTGTTGTTTTGAAAAGAAAATAAATAAATTACCTACCTACATATAAAAACGCAGGAGATAGCAGTGCATTATCTTAATGTATGAACTGATGACAGTGGATGATAAACCGCATTTACTCGAAATATTCATATATAAAATGATTTTGTTGAAATTATTTAAGTATTTATGCTTTGTTATTGTTACACAGGCAATCCACGCAACAAATGCGCTTTACAACCAGGCCACAGTCTCATGGACTGGATCCGCCTCGGCAACTCTGGGAAAGATCTGACCGGCGTTGGCGGCCGCATACGACCCGTCTCACCTGTCGAACTTGCTACACATAATACTGCTAGTAAGTTTTCATATTTTTTAATATCCGTATTTGGATATAATATTATCTTACATAGGTTTTACTTATCCAACAATATTGTTTCAGAGGACGCCTGGTTGGCAATACGTGGCCGAGTTTACAACATCACACATTATTTACCGTACCATCCAGGAGGTAATTGCATACTCCGACAGACGATAAATTCAGTATCTAGAGACGTGTTGAAACTCTACATTCTCGTTTGTTATTTTATTAGGTCCAGAGGAATTGATGCGAGGCGCGGGAATAGATGCTACTCAGCTCTTCGACAAAGTACATCCATGGGTTAACTACGACTCGCTTTTGGCAAAATGTTTGGTAGGACCACTACGATTCGATTTACCGGACGCTGAAGAACTCTTCGACTCTTCTAATCCATCACCCAAATCTGACCGTCTCAGAGAACCATCTAAAGCTCAAGAACTGGTTAGAAAATCTATGGAAAATTTGGCAAATTGTATCACACCTGTCAGAAAAAAGATTACGGCTAAAAGCGAAGAAAACGTTAAAGGTAGCACGCCTAGTAAAATCATGCAAAGTTTAATACAGTCAAGTGATTTACCCGTGTCAATTAGTAGAAGAGCAGCGTCGAGTCCAGTCAAAAAGACTGATGACAGCCCAGAAACGCCGCTTCCTCTTCGCTATGACTGGATCCAAACGTCAACCAAGATAACTATTTCCGTGTATACGGGACCTCTCGCAAATCCAGGGGGATGTGCGCGGCTCACCGATGGTTTTCTACTTATTGAAGTGGCAACAAACGGTTGGCTTAGAACGATTAAAGTAGTGCCCGAGGCGAAATTAAAAGAGCCAGTGCAGTTACGAGTGTTCGCTGAAAGTGGAAAAATTGAGGTAAGGGAAATCTTTTACATTAGCTGAGCGGAGTTAAGATATTTTAGATTTAAATATCTCAGAAATATTCAGAATAACATTGTTTAGTCTAGCTAGACTACAGAAAAAGAGGGCAATGAAAAGTCGCGGGCTTGCATTCTATAATGATCTTGAGCTTTCGGTAAAGGAAAACATCTTGAGGACACTACAGCACTATGGTAGGATACTTTATAGTAAAAATGTAATCCTGTCACCAAACCGATGTGTTCTGAAAGTTAGACTTATGAGCCAGTTCCCTTCTAGACTTTGTGTGCTTACCACCAAAGAGTATGTAACCGCTACGCTAGACTTACCTACCTTCGTGCTGTGACATAACTGAGGTTTAATTAATTCTATATTTTGAACTGAATAAACTTTTTTTTTTTTTTATTCTATAGATAGTTACACATAAAGCAGAAATGGCAGTGTGGAAGGGGTGCGGAGAAGTAATACTTGGTGCCGCCCTCCAAGTATCATCGCCTCGCACAATGGAATGTCGCGTGATGCGCGTGGGAGTAGTGTCCCATGACACCATGTTGCTGTCAGTGGCACCTCGCGCCGGACCTGTCGTCGTACCACTGGGACACCACGTACGAGTGCATCAAATACTTGCTGGTTAGTTCTAGCACTTTATAAATGTGTTCCGGGCTTGTTGTTCTAGTCACAACTTATGTAAGGTGTTCGAAACAGGATACAAAATTCCGGAGTAGTCTATGATACTTTGATTTTGTAATTATTACTGGGTAAAGTAGGCATGTAGGTGAGTAGACAGACATTCGATTTTTGTATTTGCTTAATTCATTGTAACTAAACAACATATAGGAGACACAAATTTGCAAAAACTCATTAAGATTTCACGAAAAATCCTCAATATTGGTTTCAGGTTCAGAATGTGTCCGATCCTACACCCCAGTTGGAGATGGCTGGGGTCCCTCGGACGGCAGTGATGTCTACTCCGCGCTGAGACTAGCTGTCAAGCGGTACGATAGTGGCGCCCTCTCTCCTCACCTCACCACATTGAACGCTGGTGACACCGTTACTCTCTCAGGGCCTTATGGCAGCTTCCCATTACAAAAGGTAATTTTTATCATTTTTGAATCCTCAAAAGAACCATTCATTTATTAGACCGAATCATTAGAATATTCGAAAATAACGCTTACAATGGGCTTCATTCTAAAAAAATAGTAGGTGCTAGTATTATAGAAAAACATGGATGTAAGGATGTAGGTATTTCGACTACCTAATACAAGCAAAATAATATACGTTTCTACTTTGCCATTCAAAGGTCGTGGTAGAGATCACTATTAATAATTACCATTCTCTACCTAAACGCCCATAGTATGTGACTGTTTATTTCTTGCAGCTAAAACCGGTAAAAGCAGTCTACTTGATAGCTGCAGGAACCGGCATAACTCCTATGCTTGGACTATTAAAATTCATGCTGTTGAGATCGAATCCGAGATGGTGAGTGGGAATATATCCTAGTATAAAGAAAAACACATCCTTGTTGGCTCTATTCATCACAACTTCTATTCAGGAAAAGCTTACGCAAAGGGTTTCCACTGAACAGATGTTGTTACTATAGTTTTCATTTATTACTTATTTTCCTTCCTCACATAAATTTTTTGGTTGCTTGTTGCATTCATTGGTAATTTTAATAAAGGTATGTAATATGGCCCCATACCACCCATACTAAAAGTTGTTTGTATTCATGAAGAAAATGCACAGTAGTAGAGATAGGGTACTGTGTAATACTCGCTTGGTCCAATACCATCCTCAAGTTGAAATTCTGTAGTAGTACGCCTACCAGTATGTTTCGGCAGTTGCACTTGAGAGTCTATGTTGTATTCTTGGCAATAAATATCAATGGCAATATAAGTTAGAAAATGGATACTTAATATTTTTTTGCTTTCAGTGAAAGAGCTCACTTGTTATTCTTCAACAAAACCGAACAAGACATCCTTTTTCATGAAAATTTTGAGGAATTGTCAAAAGATGACGATAGGTAAGCACAAAAATAACTTAATAATTTTTGACATTGAAATCACATTTGCATAAAATGAATGCTTGAATTAGTTTTCACGTGTAAGTCAATCTATTCACAGTCGATAGTTAACTGCTGCGCATTTTGAGTAATAATACATTTTTTACTTATAAGCGACTGAGTTTCGAAGTGGGAGCTCGTTTAGAATTTTGTGTCAAGTAGTTCCCTTAAAGAAATGTTCCATGTTTATAGATATATATCATCATGTTATTAGTCCTCCAACAAATCCTTTATTGTTTTCAGATTAACTGTCACCCATGTCCTATCAGACGCGAGTTCATCATGGACAGGACACAAAGGTCGTATCACTAGCAAACTTCTCTCCGAAGTGATAGGCAAAGACGCTATCAAATGTGGTGATCAGTGCGTACACTTTGCGTGTCTGTGTGGACCTATTGAATTTACTCACGCCGGCCTCGAATTATTAAAGAAGTATGGAATGAATGAAAACTGTATACACGCTTTTATGGGATAAAGGCGATGTTTGGGGTTGAAATGATTTCGTGGAAAAAATTGGTGTTATTTTTTAAAACAATCTAGGATATTGGTGGGATGGTGTTGTCTAAATTCTTATCAATCGATATAATATGTAGGATTTTCAATGTTATCTCCATTATATTTAGCATCAACTTCTTATAATACTATATTTGGAGATTCAGAAAAATATTTCCATTGTAAAAGTATTCATGTGCATTTAATCAATATTGAGTTTTTAAATCAATCAATCAATTAAAGCAGACCTTTATCGGTAGTCGAGATTTAAGACAGCACTATTAGTATTGGCGTCGATCGTAATCGAATCGACAAGAAATCTGAGGGCCTACTCCGAAAAGTAATACACGATAGTCTAATCTTCGTTTTGAAATGTTATCCAATATAATTATACAAATATCCCGTCATATCAACTTTGCTACAATTATATTGGTAACATTTTCTAACTATCGTGAATCGTTTTTTAGAGTAGAGGCTCTCTGTTGCAATATTGTGAAAACAATCATTTTTCCGTCAACTAGAGCTTTGTGTTGGTATTTATAGAAATATATTACTTTAGTATTAGGTACTCAAAAAAATAAATAAATTGTAAGTACATTGTTAATATCCCAAATGAGAGTGAGAAATTTATTACAAAAAATAATAATTCATAGATACCTGACACGATAGAAATCAAGAGCTATAAATTAAGTACCTATAATACCTAACGTAACAGCCAGAGCTAAATGATTCTGACCAAACAAATGACCTAAATACACCAATGAAATATTTAGTAGTTATTAGATAAATAAAAGTGTGATAAATTTGTTTTTAGACCTAAAATATTAATATAAGAAATATTAATGAATAAGTATGTATTGTGATTCGGGTTATTAGAATAGCTCAATGTACAGAAAGACAAAAATAATAACCTATTTGACAGAATTGTTCGTCTTGACACATTATCATTAAATACACATGGTTAACAATTATTTTGTAATATTTTGAAGCTTGAGAAGCAATCAATATTTATTTTATTAAACTATATAGAAATGATACACCTAAGATAAGACAGAGTTATTGAAATCCGTTTACAGCCACCACGAAGGTGGCTGGCGAATAAAGATCAAAGGTAAATTTTATAAAGTTCATAAGTCTCAGTTCAGTAGTTAATGACTCTCGAATAGCATAAAGCGCGTCCAATTCATCAATGGCCCCTGGTACAAGATACAGGTACAGATCTAACTTATTCCATACAAACCATTTAATTTTTTCATGCCACTAAAACTTGTTTTTTTTTAAGTTTTGTCACAAATAGCTATTGTAGGTCGCGCAGCTTCTGCGTATTAAATCCCATTCCTCCCTAACTGCGTGTCATTTCTTTTATTCCTAATGTATTGATAATCCGGCACACATTAATTAAAACAAAAACGGCGCATGATTAATTTTCTGAATAATATAATACTACTCTTGTCCTCTGATAATCCAGCTCCAGAATATTATTTTCTTTCAAATACCGACCACCATGGTAAAAGACGACATATCAGTAAGTACGTGTTTTCAGTATGTTATTAGTTCATCAGCAGTGTTCTATTTCTCGAAGTCCTTTGAGCCAAGTTCTGGCCTGTCTAGACAAGCTCCTTTTTCTGTCAGCGTGTTAGCGGAAAATTCACGTGACAGTTGCATAACTCACACAAAATCCTGAATTCATCTTACGGAAAATGTAGTGGGTCTATGTGTTTCGCGTTTTGGATAAGTTGTGCCGTGTAAAGACCGTCATTGCCAAAAGTATGTGTGCAAATGTAAGGTTGCGTGTTAGTGCGTCGTAGTTGAAAACTGGTTATATTTTGGTTGCGTCTCGTTGTATCAGAATGGACTTATATGCATTTGCTGCATCGCACTTTCATCGACATACGAGAACTTAGAGCGATAGAATATCTGCACACACAACTTTCGAGACTACAAACACAAAAACAGAATACAATTTTAAATGTCCAGTTGTAATAAATGATGTCCATAGGATTTTAATGGTTTAATGCATAAACTGTAATATAAATTAGGTATGTAGATTAAAAAAACATTTTTAAAATAATTTATATTCTTGTAAGTATACAATTATTTTATCCCTGTTATTTGGTTTTAATTTTAAAAATGACATTTGTATGTAAAAGTGCCTACATTCCAGGTGAAGTTTATTGTTAATTTGCGTATTGATTTATGGGTTTTTAATAAATAACATGCAACATGAATAATAACTTTTCTTATAGGAATTTTCTAAAGGAAACCTTATTACCTTACTCTGCGAAAATATTTTATTTTCGTTGCGCAACAATAGGGTCTATTAATCTAAATTAAAACAAATATGTATGTGGAAGAAACGCTACTATATTACAAAAAAAACGCAATATAATACAGTTCGTTTTCAAATTAAATGCATGTAACCATTGTCCCGAGCGCACTCTACCTTTCTCAGGGTGCATTTTTTGATCCGTAGATAGATATAACTATTTGTAAAAGAATATAATCGTATTGTATTACAGTGTGGAATGTAAATTATAAATAAATAACTGTTAACTTAAGACTTTATCTAAAGTTAAGCAAAAGGGTTTCAGAAATATTAACATTTGTTGGAATTTTTTCAACCAACCAAATTACCTTAACTACGGATCAAAATACTCGCCCTTAGTAACAAAATATTCATAAAAAACTTAACGATGATGCCGCTATTTCTGATCGCCAACAGCCTTTTCGATATAAAAGAAATTTTAGATTCCAGATCTTTGCGTGACAAACAAGCATGCTGATTTAGGAAACGGACATTGCACAAAAATGAACCTGGAGGCCAATTCTCACGCTGTAGAGATGATCTCTAATTCGAGATATGTCAAAACAAGATGGCGAATCTCTAATAAAATCAATTTTTCGTATTCTCGGGATGTCACGCAAGAGAAATGTCGAATCCCTTTCGTTCGAGATGCAACGGATGGTCCGGAGCAGTAGAGATTTCGATGTCGAATGACAAATTGGATAAAACGTTATGACTTCAAATTTTATTTGTCATTGTTATCAAAAACGTAAATGTATAAAATATATTTCAATTATATTCAATTATTTCTCCGATTAGATTAAATTATCATTATTTTGTGTTAAAATATAATGGTAAATAATTTCCGAAAAAGTGCCCTATATTCTCCATAATAATATTATTTTTATAGTCTATCTACGTGCAAAATATTTATTTTTTATATTTTTATTTTAGAATTTAAATATAAGATATAGCGCCATCTATTGAGAATGTGTCAAACCTTTAGATCGGCGCAACATAATTTCATTTCACGCGAGTTAACTTTTCTCTTAGTCGCATACTTGTAAAGTTATTTTTTTAAACTTTTGTAGTTTAGGTACACTATTGATTGATGAATTAAGTATTTGAAGTAATATATGTTATTTTTACACTATGTTCATATTTTTAAACTTTATAAATCGGTAGTTACTACGTTTCTCGATTATACGTTACCATAATCGATAAAACGGAACGTGTTATTTTGATGTCTACAGCTAAGTCGAAGGAAATAATATCTATTGTATCTGAGAATGCAGTTTTTTGATTCAGTAGACATTTTGGTGAGATTTTTCATAGACATTCATGATTAGAGATGATCTCTACCCGCGGGAGAATTGGGCTCCTGTTCTTCTACCACGAGTTTACTCTGGTAACGTAAACGATACTCGCTACTCGCTAGTGACTATCATAACAAATATAGTATGAAAACCGTGATTCCACAACTGTCCGTTAGGAGCACTACACGATTCTTCATACTATCATAACTCATGGTAGGGTTACTGTTTGATAGCGTGACCACAAGTGCGGCTACGGGGAGAATCTTGGGTGCGACTGGGCGGGTGCGGGGAGGGAAAGTACGAGCGCAACAGCAGTCGCCACGCACTTATCTAAGGTCAGACCAATTATGGTCTAACAATAGAATAGATAACAGTGAAGTAAGGTCAAGCGACTGTCGCTCCAAGTGGACGCGGGTCACTTAGGCCTGGCACAGACTGTCAAAAGAAAAAAAACATTACTTTTAACTTCACATTTCCCGGTTTGTTGAACAAGTAACCAACTGACCTTGTAAGTCACTAATTCATACATAATTATGGTAAGTAGGTAGGTAGGTATACATACATAAAATGCTTAGTCACTACACATTTATACAACAAATTGTTACTTATAAAAACAGCTGAAAAAAGCTAAGGTGAACACGACGTTTTCCAGGCAAAACAGCAAACATAAAATGCACAGAAAACAATATAACGTAGCTTCCCTGATTTATTTAATGCTAACTTATAAAATATCAATCACGACTAACTATAATTATATTTTTATAAACCTATACTTTACAAAATGGCAGATTTAGTAGCTGAGGAATGTGACTCAATAGGCAATTTTACTTGTGAAATAGTTAACATGAGAGAACTCCTGAGATCCATTTAAGAATGTGACCACACATACATTTATAAAACAATAATGTAAAATAAGATTTATTCATAAGAAAATATTGATATAGTTATCGAAAGAAACCAAAAACCTTTCATTTCACCTTTATACATTCGCCGTATGGCTTGCACCCTTGAAATTATTTCTGTAGCAACTAACATTTTCCATTAAACTTTTATAATAAAATTGGCCATGTAGCGAATGTTTTATTCAATTATAAGATGAATACTCGTAATGGAGTAACATAACAACGTATTCATCGAAGCGAGGGAAATGAATTCGAAACAAATAACGAAACTTTTTCGTTCAAATACATCAAAATTATAAGTTACCGTCTGTGGCACTCTCTAGAAAAGCCATAATCACGGCTTTGAATGCAAAATATCATGAGTGATGACCAAATAACAGATTTTTAGACACACAGACAGTCCCTTTCAGTTCCTAGTTCAAAAGTTTTATGGGTTTTGTGTTATGTATTATCAAATTAGTGACAAAATAGCAACTGACTCAGAATTATTGATGGCTCCTACCTGGAAGTGCCACACGGTAACCGCCACAGATCAGTTATAAAATTGCCTATAGAGCCTTGCAATTATATGGAAAACTGAAGCTATCTAAACTAAATCTTCCATCCGTAATGTAAACATTAAATGAGGTTAACAAATAATGTACTGGGGCCCATTCTATTGTTTACAAACTAAATTAATACTAGTCACGCCACCTCTCTTTCTTACAAACGTTATTGAAAAAGGATAGGAGATAAATCAATCTATGTCATTGTCATTTACGAGGAAATAGTCGTCACCAATAAAAATCGCGCTTAAATTCACGTTTAATTATGCAATCGGTATAATTTGACATAAGTAAAATTTATTTTACCCTTTCTTGATTTTTCTTACAGATATATAGTGAGATTTGTTTAGTTTGTCAACAACAGAATCGAGGGCATTGTCTTTATTTATACAAATATAGGGAAATTACCAAAGTAAGCCTTTTAACCGGTATAAATTAACATAAATATTTATGATATGCCAATAACAAGAATGAGAATATTTTCTCTCAGTTTACCGAGTTGTGTGAAATAAAATTATTAGGACACCTACATACATTACAACACTCCAATATCACAATAAAAGGGGTACATTAAACCCTAACAAATCAAAACAAAATTCACATCAATATAGTATATTTCCTACTAGTTGATGAGGGAGTCCAAGATGGTGAACACTCACACTCGTTTAGTATCGCCGAGTAACGTTACAATAAAGGATATACAATTGTGCAGCACAATCAATACACTTATTATGCTTTATCCGGTAAGGCTGATGAAGTCATCAGAGGCTATCATTTCAGTCCTTTCCAAAAAAAAAACTTATTAAGTAACACCGGCACAGGGCAGTAACTTAAATTTTTAATATATGAATACCATCACCTCAACAAGTAGGTAGGTATCTCTGAGGAACTGTGACTCGCATTATACCGAAGATAATTTAAGCCCAACATGACAAATATTGAAAAGTGTTGCAATCTCTCGGTCATATTCAGATTCTGGATTAAGGTAATAATTTCGAAATAAAAACTGAAATTGCAACTCGGGAATCGATCCTTTGACCGGTCTCTAGCAGAGCGTTATACCAATCGACCACCGAGGCGATTTTGTTTTGAAAGCTAACATTATTTAAAAATAACGAACAACGAAATTACAATATTTCAACAATTTATATTCATCTAATTAGAAAACAAAACAAATCACAATTAAGTTGCGGCTCTATATAGTGAAAAAAAAAATTATGTATATTTACTACTAAATTTATTCGTGCCTGAATGATAATGGAGTCAGGTATAAAATACGAACTATTTAAATGAAATAATGAAACAAGTTATTTGAAATATCGATTCAATCAATCAAAAACAATAAATGGCGCAAACAAGTATCAAAACCTACTGTATAGACATTACATATTATAATTTAAGTACAAAATTAGTTACCCTGTGCAGCAGGGCTGAACTAATAATAATTACATTTGTTTTGCACAATCGTTGCACTGTTAATGTACTGGCAATGTAAGAGCTTCCTTGTTTACATACTTGTAGTGTCGCTATTATTATTTGTCGTATTAGTTTCTTTAAATATTTTCTTGTGTTCACATATGTATATACAGATGGTTCAGATGGTAAATATGTGTAATATGACATCTGTACCAAACTGTATTTAATAAAATACTGTGTAGATTTTGTCATGAATTGAAACGAGTAAATGCATGTTCCATTTAGATTGGTCGTCATAGTCTAGTTTTACGCAAGTTCTAACAATAGGCTATAGATTTATTCTATGGCTATAGTATAAACCTGTCTATTTTGGATTTATTCAAAAAACTAGTCACAAACTATATTAAAACAATGTTATGTAAAATATAACAACGTACATTCAATTTAGTAATTAGATATAAGTAAGTATATTGCTTTTGCCATACTATTCTCAGGTTTATTGATTTATTTAACGGAAGAAGGAATGACTTAGGAATCTTTTAAATTGAAATCTGGGTATTTCACACGCTCAATGTATGAATTCGTAGGAAATGTCTTCGGTTTCGGCATAAATCATTCTTTTGCCGATGTTCGCTTATATTCCCGCTCATATTTGATTACGATTAAAATTATTTTCATTGACAGGTATATTTGCATCAGCCTTTGTGTCACGCATAAAACTCGGTATAAGTACCACGAACGATACAATTATTATAAGTAGTGTAACACTACAAGAAGTTATGCGTTAACGTCATTGACGAAGAGTACGTCACGGTCTTTGAGTCCGACAGACAGCAGGTCCATCTTGCCACGCTCTACCACGCGCTTGGGGAAGTTGGTCGTTATCTCAAACTCTTCGGGAGCCTGAGGGTGACTGAATACGAAGTCGTACAAATCCTGCAAATTAACAACCAAAATACACAGGGTTGCCAGTTTCGAAAGACAAGTTAATAACAGTTCGAATAATACAGGCACCTGAAATTTTGTAGGATTACATAACGATGCACACTATCCGTAAAATTCGGGCTAAAATACCAGTTCAAAATCATCCTATATAATTCAAAGCATGAGTTATCTATCTATCTACTCTTGAAAAACTGGAGATAATACATCTTTTAATAACTAGAACCAGCACTCATAATGTCTGAATCAAACACCTTACGAAATTTTCATATCATCAGTATTATTCACACAATTCAAAGGGATTTCGATACGCCCAAAATTACTAGAACTAGTGTCCATACCTGTGTAGTGTGTGTCAATGTGAAACGTCGAGTGAGTCGTTCCCCGCCAGGCAATCGGATTAGCAACACTACAGTGTCGATGCCAGGCGAGGGCTCCGGAGGCAGTTGGGCCGCCATCGCTTGACGCGCCTCTACCAACTGATGGCATAAATGCAATAAGAAATTATGTTCATACAAAGTATATCAATATTATTTTTGCGATGCAACTTATTACATGACATAAAATACCAGACAGACTAAGTCTTTAATGATTCATGAAATCAGATGTCTATAGCGCCATCGCTTATTGTTTATGAAGTATGTAGGAAACTTAATTGTTCTCATTGGGTAAGACTTACCCACTGACTTACCCGGTAAGTCATCAACTTACACTTATACTTACCAAATAATCAGTTCAGAAACAAAGGCTCAGTGAAAGAGAAACGTGCGTATATAAATGTGGAGGTTTGTGGTGTGCTGTGGTGAGAAGTAGGTAGGCAAGGTAGGTACCTGTTGTTTCTGGTGCAGCTCGGCTTCTCGGCGGCGCGTCTCCTCGTGCTCCTGCTGCTGGAGGAGGGCGCGCTCGGCGGCGCGGCGGCGCTCCTTCTCCTGGTCGGCGGCCAGCGACTCCGCGTACGCCTCGTCCTGCTGCGCCCGGATACGCGCCGTCACCTCGCGCTCCACCCTGCATTGCATTCGTGTTACACCAACCGTCTACCTAACCCATGTTACCTTGCTCCTTATTGACGCCACGGCCCGTGGGTTCCACTCCCATCCAGGACAAACATTTGTGTGCATGTCTGTTTGACCTGAACCAGCTTGAGCAATCAAACTGATGGTAAGTGGTTACCGTAGCCTATGGACGCTTGCAACACTAGGGGTATCACTCGCGCGTTGCCGACCCTGCGAGAATCTGCTATTGTCACTAATGTATGTATGTTTAATATATGATTACCTATCAGCCCTAGCTGCTGCAAGGTGGGCTTCATTATCACCGACTACGCGCCTCAATCGTAGCAAAAGCTGAAGGGCTGAGCAAGCGCCTTCGTTGCGAGCCACCACAGTCATGCGATGTTCACGGACACACACCACACAGAGTAGCGGATATCGACGTCCGCCCACAGACTGCGCTACACGCCAGCCTTCTGCTGTATCCACCGAACAGCCCCAGAATAGTGCATGTGTGTTTATGAATTGAATCACCTCTGGATCTGCTAAGGTAGTCCTGTGGAATAGCACTCAAAATTAACGCCCTACAAATACATCATCACAATGTTGAACGAGCACTAAACCAAATACATATTATTATAAATATCGCAAATGCACCTATATACAGTTCGCGCGCGATCGAGTGCAGCTCTGAGGAATGCGCGAGTGCTGTGACCTAATTAGCGATAATGAACGGGAATTCGATATTTTTCTTTGACACTTCAATAGTGGATGTTTAAACTGCTTGTATCTGGTATTTTTAACACATTTTATTTAGTATATTGGCGCTAGATATTTGTTTGTGGCCGTGTGTACAAAAAATACATGCATATATATTCTCTACTTTAAAAAATTGTGTGGAAATGGTGAAAATCTTAATCAAACAAGATTATAATTATAAAAAATATATACTGTAATTTTAATTATCTGGATTCAAACATATTTCAACTTCAATTCAATGTCTGGATTAGTCATTATTAAAACAATAAATAACCCGAATACGTAACTTGAGTAAAACGCTATCGATACGCGCGCGATCAAGAGACATCAAGTTCAGCACAGCACTACACTACAGGCGGGCGAAGCGAGGGATGTCGACGGCGGGGGGAGGTGCGCCCGCCACACCCCGACTGCACTCAGATCGCGCGTGTACTAGTGTAGGTATGTAAGCAACGAAAGTCTTCATCTGATACTTCAGCTACGAAATACAGAATAAATTAGCTCAGAATGTAATATCAGAGACAAATACAAGATATTTTTTTATACAAACCTGCAAAAGTTTTGGGTTTCTGTAGCAGAATCTGAGTGCAGGTACACAACAAGGAATCGCAACTCATTCTTAGCATCATTGAGGGCTTGAGCATATGTGCCTTGATAGAACACGGGGTGGGCATTGTACCGTGATGAGTAGCTGTTAATAAAACCCATCACATCACCTAAGGGGTCTGTCACCACTGAAAGATATAAACAGTTTTTATAAGCCAATAAAAATTTTAAAATAAAAACATGGGTTATTGTATAATGAAGCTACGTAAGAAAATTTTGTTAGTGTCTAAAATAGACTTACTCATTTTGATTTTACCTAAATTTAATCTAATAAGTACAAATAACACATTAACATTTTACCTAGATTTTGGTCACATCATATTCATTTTTTATGGAAAGATCCATGTTATTCAATAGCTAACAAAGAAATTTTGCCTACTTATCAAAATAAGACTACCATGGCTAAGATATACTATCCCACCACAGGTGAATCTGAGCATAAACAGCTGGTTGCGGGTAGCGCAAGACTGGAAATTATGGAGATCCGAGAGACGTCCAGCAGTGGACGTCTCTCGGCTGACATGATAAGAGACAGTTTTTATTGACAACAATGTAAAATAATTAATTTTTATGACAAGTTTTATTGTCTGTTGATATTGTGTGAGGCACAGGTAGCCATGGGTCACTGCACACAAAACACCAGTAAGGTGATCATGCTTCAACTTTGTTGATAGTACATTAATTTACTAAAGCATACTGCTGTCAAATACCTATTGAGTTACAAAGTTGTGACAATTTGCCTCAATTGTGGTTAACCAGTACAAATATTCCATAATGTAATATACAAATAATACTTACATCTTCTATCATCATTACGAACAAAACTTAATAATAAATTTAACATAGATGTTATTGTAGAATAGCACATAGACACTACAAAGTTAACAACATAGCGTAATAGTCCCCTGACACCAACTGGTCCTTCTGGAGACTCATCTGTGAACACTTGCTGAGCTATGTGGTCATGGACAACAGGAGGTGCCCGTGCCTCTGTTGCAAACACTGATGGTCTACCTTCTCTTATATTTAAATGTTCCTGAATTGCCACCTAAGACAAAAATAGAGATATTATTACATACATAAATTAAACCTACTTCATGACTATTTTAACAAAAAAAAAAAAAAAGCAAACTCTATTTTTTGATTTTTTTCTGAACCAATGTGATATAGTTCCTCATATCATATTTAAGGATACAATGACTTTATTTAGACTACCATCCAAAGATTAATCAGCATTCCCTGTTCCCAGTCATTTGGGCTCAGCGCAATATATACACTTCTTCCATTTGGTTCTTTTATCCGTCATATTACCATTCACTCCTTTCTTTCATATCACCTAAGCATCCAGGAAACACAGTATCAATAATAGAGAAGATATACAACCAATTCTCACCTCTAAATCCCACTGGTGCCTTTGTAACACGTCTCTACAAATTGACATATCTTCTATTCCGGTCAAGTTTTGAAATTCAAGTATTTTTACAGTTTGTTCGTGGGTCAAACCCAAGGCACTGTCTTCCAAATCCATTGCCCTATTTTTTTAAGATGCTTAGCGTGTATTCCAATAGTATCGACAAATTTCGAGATTTTACACGTAAGTTCACATAAATGTAGATTTCAATACATATTTCAACACAACATTGAATGGTCTAGTTTTTAATAAACTTTGCAACAAATTCCTAGTCTATTCAATCATACACTTTTCTTTTTTACGCAAATGAAATACCTTAGTATTCTACACTACAGAGAGGTAGATTTGACATGTCATGTCTGTCAGACAGTCGTCATGTCTTCCATCAGCTATCAGTCAGTATTGCCAGATGATTTGCGGCAAACCGTACCCTACCATGGTATGTATGTACGAACTAAAACCCCCATAAAAAAAGTAGGATTCCAATCTTACGTTAGCTCTAACTAAAGCTCTAAAAAGTCTAAAAAAATCTGACCCAAATTAGGTAGTTCAAATAAAATATAAAGTCTTTTCTATTCAAAATATATTTTATACAAAGTCGGCAAACAAGCATACAGCTCGCCTGATGATAAATGGTTACTGTTACCCTGCGCACAGTAGCGGACGGCACGGCAGAGGATTAAAAAAATATCAAATGAAGTAGCGGACGGCACGGCAGAGGATTAAAAAAATATCAAATGAATTGAATATCTAGTTATCCAAGGTATATATTTCAACCAGCAATACTCTAAAGAAAACTGCGCCGCGATGCTCCGAGGCCGATCACCAAGCATTGAAATATAAACTTTATTTCGATTGGACAACTATTATATTCAATTGATAAATTTTTAATCCCCCACCGTGATGTTCACCGACCATCTAGAAATCCGTTGCGTGCGTCCTGTCATGACGTCTCAGTGTAATAGGGTCATACATAAGTATGCACGTCATAGTGATAACGTCATGTTGATGAATGGAGTGGAATAGTAGCGTGGAATATTAAACAAAAAAAATATTTTGAAATAAAAGTATTGAATAATTTATTTTTTCTTTTTATCTTTTGCTTTCGGTGGTGGAGGTGGAGGTGGTGTAGGGGGTGGAGGGGGAGGTAGTTCTTCTTCTACAACGGTGGGCTCAGGAGGCACTGAAGGATCTTCGTCAGCGTTATCGTATAAATATGGTGTCTGCAACAAATTTAAATGGATAACAGTAAACTCTATTCATTAAGAAATTATCTTGTTCTTTTCCTATTATTTAAAAAAAACGCACGATTTATTTAAGTATATTTCCTATCTATGCGGGCCAAGTACCTACCTAATCTATTTTGCTTACGTACGCACGGCCACAGATCAAGCTACACACTGCGGCACCTTATGCGGTTGTAATAGGAGCTATTTTGCAACAAAAATGTGTAGCTTGATCTGTGGCCGTGTGTACCTGCGCATGCGCACTAGGTAGTACCTACAAACTAGGTAGTAATATTTTGTTAAATTATGTAGAGGTGGCATGCATTATTATTAATATCCTGAGAAAATATAAAGAATTCTAGAGGGTACGTACAGGGGCAGCAGGGCCATATAACTTTCAAAAGTCAAAATAGGTAAGTAATACTTACCTTAATATTATACAATTCTGGTGCAATATTGAACAGGCTTTCAATAAATTCTTCATAATAAACGTTTCCATCTCCACGTACATTAGCGTCTCGCAACATTTCTAATGTTTCAGCTTCATTAAATGTATCAGCGTAAGTAGTAACAATTATTCGAATATCATCAATTTCTAGAAAGTTTCGTTTTTCTGTATCGAAAATCTAAAACATAAAAAAAATATATTAAGGTTCTCTGGATACCTATTTTGTACTTTCCTCACTAGATCAGTGGGAATCACTACCTATCACAATTCGTGCTCCAACGGTTTCCCGCGATCCTCGCAAGATATATTTTTATTTGCAAAATAGCATTAGGTATTAACAATAGATGTCTGTTGTTTTTGTCCAATTAGCTAATAAAATAGTGAACTTTCCTACCTATCAAGGACCTATGTCTTTTATCGAAGTACCTACAAACCTCAAATGCCAATTTCAGTTCGTGTTTTATTTCCGATTCCACTACCCACTCATTTAATATATAAATGAATTGGTCTTTGGTAAGCATTCTTGTTACTCCAGCTTTCAGTTTCTCTGCTTCATTCATAATCTCTGCATAGCTGGGATAATGGAAGCTTCTTCTGTGAAATCTGTAATTTAGCTTCATTTATATAAAGTATAAATCTTTTGAATAAATAAGCATCTTCATAAATTATACACTACTTCTTTAATTCCAAAAAACATATAATTTGTTCAATAGTTAATACATCATTGGGAACATCATTTATTAGTAATAACGGTTTAGAGTTCTCATCAAAAAACTTGTATATTTCACCTAATTGGTCTTCTGTGAATTTTAGGATAACGTTATCTAAAGGTTGGAAAATATCAAATACTGCCATGTTAATAATTTATTAATCTGGCATTTACTACAGCTTATTTTTTATTGTTAACAATTTTCCAATTTGGGTTGTAATTAACTCAAAAATTATAAGAAAAAATTATGAAAACATAGGAATACAAAAATGTAATAAATTTTAACTTTGATTTTGATTTTATCGATACATAACAATACTTGAACAATACTTAATATATTGAATGACAGTTATTTTCTTTGTATTTTTTAATGAAACGCCAGATACATTTTAGGTGCAAATGAATAAGGTTTTTCCCCTTCAAACTATGGTCAATTATTCTATTCAGTTGCAATTCCGATTGGTAGGAATTATTTTGTTTGTGTTTTAATATGTGTACCTAACCTACTTCATCATCTTCCTGTCCTGTTCCCATTATCATTTGGTGTTGGCGCAAAATGTATTCTTCTAGCATTTAGCCCTTCTATCCATCATACTGGCATTCACACCTTTCTTACTGTTAATTTTTTTCACAAAATCCATCTATAGGTATTTATAGGTAGGTACTTATAAATTAACTGTCTGATTAAAAATACGACTTTACTTAGGTTCCAATTTTTGGAAATGTCTACATGCTGCCAAGCAGTAGTCTGTAGCAGTAGTCTGTGGCAGTAATCATCAACATATTCCTCCAAGGTATATTAGTAACATTTTCATGAAATAGTCGTATATGTCAGTAATATACCTTGGAGGAATATGTTGATGATTTATTTTGTTATCAATCAGTAAATATTTTCGCAAATAACATGTTGATAACTTACGACCTATAACTGAGCTGCAATTAGCAAAAAACTTGATAAAATTTGAATTTCGCGCTCCAACCGAAGGTATACCCTTAAACACAATTCACTAGCTTCATTAGGTTTTTCTATGCTGTGGCCTCTTGTGAGTTTAATATTCTGTGGATGTGTTTTCAGCCGCAATATGTCATTATGACACGACGATTTTCAAAACATCATTTAATAAATCATTTTGCCTAATAAGAATACCTGTTGTATATAATCGGGAGCAAAGAGAATTTAATACTACGTTTTAATCGGGAGTTCTTGCTTGACTTGCTCAGAAAGAAAAGCCTTCTTACTATTTATTAATTTGCGAGTTTTCCCGTTTTCCATGAGGTATCTTGCGAGTCAGTGGTATCTCGAGTGTTGTTGTTTTTCTTTGCCCTAAGTGTACCGTATTATTAAGTGCAAAAAACGCATTTCTTTATTTATAAAAAAAGTACTACTAATGAATGAAAAATAGCTGTGGTCTAATAAAATAACATGTTTGAATCGGACGACTTTGATCAGGTAGGTACTTATTTTTAAAACATTTGTACTTACGCTTGGTTCGGGTGACGGTAGCCAGATAGATATTATTATGAAAATGAGCTTCTGTGTTGTGTTGTGTTGTTCTTCCAATAAAGTTCATCTGTCTTATCTATAATTCATTAAAATAAGTAGATATTCAGATGATATATGCAATGTCAAATGGTATGAATTGGATTAGTGATTCTGGTGATTACCCCCTCATACACACGAAAATCAAAATTAGCATACATCACATATAAGAGTACTAATGAAAAATACTTATTACTGCACACATATATTTTCATTTATTTTCAACTAAACTTTGTTTTTACCTATTTCAGATACTATCACAATTAGATTTTCCCAATGCAGCTAAATGTGAAGAAATAGATTCTGTATCCATTAACAAGATGTTAAATCCTGGAATAACCTTGCCTGTAATTGATCTACAAACAGATATAATTAATGAGAAAGCAGAATTTACTGGTTCCGCTTTGCCCAGTAATTGTACAGTTCAAGGTGTCTGTAACCCAAAACATATGAAAAGAAAGATAATAAATTCATACTTTGATCATAAAAATAAAAGAAAGTTCCCAGGTCCAGCTGGTATTTTAACTGAAGGTCTGCAAGACCCCAAAGATGAAAGTATATGCCATGTAGAACTTTTGTCACAGGTAATTTATTACTACATATTGTTGTATATGTATATAATTATAACTTAAAATTCAAAATTTATCATATTTTGTGTATAATGAATTTTCTGGCTTTAATTAATATAAATGAATATTGCACTAAAGATAGCTCTAGAGATACTACTTATTCAGTAAGTATAATAAGTATCTCAAAACCAGCTATTAAGATTCTGCCCAGTGCATTTACCTGCTTGCTTTCTTTACATATATCAACATTTCCCAGGATAAAAAGTATCCTTCATGTTATTCCAGGGTATGTATGATCCATATATTCCAGGATCCATCCAAATCTGTTTTAGTCATTTATATGTGAGATAATATTAATTTAACATAAAATATTTTTTTTAAATATGGTTTTTTTAAGGATATTGACTTCACACAAAATCACATGAGAAGCAATTTATTTGAATCTCCACTATGGAAAAGGCTTTTAGATGATTTAAAAGTTTGGAATCTATGTAATGTAGATTCAATAAATACAATCAAACAACAAGCACTGGCAGGTAACCTGAGACCAAGGAAGGCACAAACAGTGACAGCATTTATTGAAACCATTGATAGATCTGCTACTGATCCATTGATTATTTTGAGGGATGTTACTGGTAAGAAATTAATAGTAAAGCTTTAGATAAGGGTCAAATCTTTATTTGCTGATGTAACTTGAAAGTTTATTTTGTTAGAAAATAACTGAGCTTATTATTTTAGGCAGTATTAAATGCACACTCCACAGAGATGCTTGGTCAACATTTTCACCATATATAGTATCAGAATATTGTGCATTGGTATTATGGAAGCCCACAGTGCTGACAACAGGGAGTGCATTTAAGAAACACTATCTAAATATAACATTAAGTAATATCCTAGCTATATATAGTTCAGCAGTGTTAAAGGATGAAACAGAGAGCAGAACATTGCCTGAAAGCTATAATGTGGTGTGTGAGCAAGACTTCACTGTGATAAAAGCTCAATCACCTTTAGGTGAGGAATCATTTTATTGTCTTTTTTTATATCAGAAGGTTGACGAATAGGCAGGTGGTCCACCTCATGCTATGTGTAAGATGGTAGTAATATAAGATCCCCAAAAAACATGGGTAAAACTGTAGTGTTACAGGTGAAAGCCTATTATCATTAATGCAATATATTAAGTATTATAATGAATAGGGAATATGCATGATTTTTATATAAATAACCAACATATAAGCCGTCAAAGATTTATTTTAAATTATAGTGTAATTTAGAAAATAGTTTGTTACCTATAGATAACAGGAAAACCTTACCATAAGAAGTCTATGGTATTTAAAGTAACATAGGAAATTACTGCGCGAGTTAGACTCGCACTCCTATTTTAAGAAATGCAATAAAAAAAACATGCATATGCCATATTCATTCAATGATCGAATGCCATTAAGCATTAAATCTTTTTTCAGAAACAATGCAATCCTTCACTAAGCTACCTACTGCCACTGATGATCTGTTTGACGGATTAGACATTATATTCTCAGATGAAGTATTTTGATTGAAACCTAACGCTACTTGAAATCTAGATTACTCATAGGATACTTATGATTTCATGCAGTTGTCAGGGTTGTCA
The DNA here is from genome assembly GCA_963555595.1 of Tethea ocularis. NCBI lineage: Eukaryota > Metazoa > Arthropoda > Insecta > Lepidoptera > Drepanidae > Tethea > Tethea ocularis. Next base: position 5,789,114 of record OY741970.1, on the reverse strand, counting down.
CTTTTCTATTACAAATGTAATTGAAATACATTTATGGTTAACTCTTGAGTGTTTCCTGTTTATTACTTATTTAAGTGTTTTCATTCAGGACAATATAAATTTATATTATAAACCAATGACTCTCAGACAACGAAAAAAATTAAATTATGTTAAAACATGCCGTTTTGTATCTTTAATCATTGTAAAAAAAAAAAACAAAAGTTCCCAAAAACAAAAAAGGAAGATTTATATTTCCACATGTACTATTGTTTATTTTATAGTTTTGTTATTTATACATATATTCTCAATTTTTTACGGCTCACTTTTTAGCAAGTAGGTACTCTTGGGAACAATTACCTACATTAAATGTTACGCCGCTTCGGCTTCACATCGTTTGTTACTTGTGGAGCGCAAGTAACAAACGATGTGAAGCCGAAGTGCCTGCCTGATCTGCCTATTGTACGTAGTATATTATTTATTCTTTGCTATTGTCAAAAAATAAATAATATACCTACGTACCTACTACTATTGTTTTGTGATTTGAGACGAGACCAATGAGTTAGTAAAGTGTTTTCTTGATAAGCTTACAAGTTAAAACCTAAATAAGAGTGCCATACCTATAAAAAGTCTATATCTGATTACTTTGTCATTGTTATGAATAAATATAAACAACATTTATATGAATATTCATGTATTTAATATGATTTCGCATTTATATGCTTTGCTACTATATGTTTAGATAAGGTTGATGAATGAAAATAAGTACTTGAACACATTTTACACTTAAAAACTTCGTTTGTTACTTTATTCTCTACCATGTTATGTGTTTGTTCTACCGCCAATTCTTTGGTTATGCCGTTGTCTCCCGAAAGTGCACTATGTGTTTTAATATGTTTCTGACAATTACTCAGTCTTACGAATTTGGCCTGAAAATGCACAAGTCATATTATCCACGTTTTATATGTTACAAATAGAAGACCACATTTAATGATTTAGAAGGCCAACTTACCTCACATGTCTTACATACATAAATATTCCTTTTACCATTTTTAACTATATGATAATTATTATAACTTGCTTCATTTATATTATCTGTGTCTATGGTTAATATATCATCGGTGTCCATACATTGGCTCTGAAACAATTTTCAATATTTTATACCAACTTTAAAAATGTAGGTTCTTCAAAGACAATTTTACTTTGGTTAAGTTAATTTTATTTACCTCTTGATGCTCTTTTAATGTTATCTCTGATTTAAATATGGCTGCACAAGCACCGCAGGCATAAACAGCGACCGGATGTCGTTTATTTAAATCCAATACCAAGTCCAATGAAAGTTCTGAAAAAATAAGGTTATCTATTAGTTTTCGCATACTCATTGTTTCGAGCGGCAAATTCAATAGACAGCCGGTTCATTATTTTCATAAATAAACATGACATTTGCCCATTATGTAAGTAGCTGTTTATTAACGCTATGAAAATAAATTCCAGGATTGTATTTACTTACCTCGTTTATTCAAAGTCACAGTCACTTGCATGATACTATCCATGGATTTTGATTCCCATATGTGTATATGGAATATATCAATGCTTGTATTTGCTATATTTCCATCATTATTGACATTGTCACTATGAGATTTTTTTTCTGTAATAATCAGTCATGAATGTATTTTAAAATTTTATCTAAAATAATAACATTGGCTTTCGAATTGGCAACAGAATATTACCAGAAACATCATCTCCCTGTACCCAATTATTTGGGATTGGTGCAATATGTACTCTTCTTCCATTCAGTCCTTCTATCCGTCATATCAGCATTCACTCCTTTCTTAGTCATATCATCCCTTTATCGGACTTCCCCTTCCCATATAGGATATATGGGAAGGGGAAGACCGATCAACATTCATATTCATTACTTTTTAGTTAAATAGATTTCATCCCTGCTCATAACATGTCCGAAACACGATAAACGGTTCCCTCTCAACTTATCATTCACTGGCGCTACTTTCAAACTTACTCTTATGTTTCCTGATTTTGTAATTTTTTGTTACTCCACACATCCATCTTAACATTCTCATTTCAGCTGCGTGCAATCTTCTTTCATCCGTCCCTTTTATTGACCAACATTCTGAACCATAATTAATACAGGTCTTATCGAGGACTTATAAATCCTCTCCTTTAGCTTTAGAGGCACCTGTTACCTACAGTACATAGCTTGGAGCAGCTGCAGGTACTTCACAGGCAAACCTTTCTCTTTCAATACCCACCATAAAACTTGTCAAGGAACTCGATCGTATGCCTTTTCAAGGCCAATCAAAAACCATATGTAGGTTCTTGCGTGCGCGCTTGTATTTTTCACACAGTTGACGGAGTGAAAATATGGCGTCCATAGTTCCCCGACCAGGCATAAATCCAAAATGGTTTTGGGTGACCTCACTACATTCTCTCAATTTTCTTTCTATCACTTTCTCCGTGCTTTCATACTATGTGCCATGATATTTATTCCTCGATAATTGTTGCATTCCTGAATATCGTCCTTATTTTTTAGACAAATACTAGTGAACTATTACCAGAATCATGTCACCCATTATTTTTGCAATTACCATTTTGTTTTGATGAACAATTAATTATAGCTGCTGCTCATGCACGTGTGCCGAACGGTCATGCAAGTTGTTTCACTGTATGATTAACTCAGTAGGTAACTAGAAAGAAAACGCCTACATAATCAATACATGCTTTTTCTACCTGACTCAGCCGTTAATGTATGCAGCAAATTGGGTATGTGTGTGAAATGCCCATTTTCAGCATCGGTCATAGTCACTATGCCCGTGATAAGTGAAGGTTTACTTCTATTCAAAAGATTGCCCGTTCCATCTTCGCTGTTTGTTATCTGGAATTGAAGAACTGGAATCTATTTATTTTTTTTGAATAAGACACTATTAAGAGCTCTCCGCGAATGACTACCTTACTAAATTAACGAGGACAAGCGAGATCCTCTTCATGTATTCTTTACTTTTTACAATTCAAGACAAAGAATGCAGAGAAAAACTAACTCTAGAATCATCGTATATACGTATGAAAACAGCAACATATCGTTTAGCCCGTAATTTCAGCAGCTAGTAGTTCAAAATACGGAATTATTTTCTACGATTAAAACTGGTGAAGTGCTGTGCTGTGGAACACCTGATTAAAGCAAAGCTTATGTAAAATCGAGGTACGCAACGATAATTAAACCTTTGAACTTTTATTTAGATCCAGTACACCTGGGCTAGCCAATGAAGTGCACCTCTAAAAATATGAATTCCATATTCGTATCTCGTTTACTCATTAGCGAATGCAATAGAAGTAAACATTGACGGTAATCTTACACAACGCTTTAATGTCTTATTTTATGACACGTGTCTCCTTATCATTATTTATGTTACCTTTGTGATTATCAAATTGTGACCCACGACGAATTTTCTAAGGTTTGGCGCTCGGACTAACTGTGCGATAACGGATTCAGCAGAAGCGACGTCCTCAGCAACGTATCTTGTTTGTGGATTTCCACGAACCGATTGTTGTATAAGGGTGAGGAATTGCGATTCGTTAAAGCCTGAGTTATCTGTGGACACGTCTTAATTTCAGAACATATATTACAATAATGGTCGATAAGGCACCAACCAGTCTTATGAAGAACCCTCTAATTAATAGGTATGGCGTGATAGTAAATAGTTACTTACTGCTATATTGATATTTCCTAACTTTATCATATATGATTTTAGGACTATCAAGTGATTTATTTTGATCACTCAAGTCATCGTTATTTTGTTTGTTATTCGATTTTATAACTTTAGCATATAAGTTTTTACCATTGATAGTTTTGCCTAAAAATATTTTTACTGGGATGTCTAAAACAAAAATAATTTGTTAAATATTTTTTCAGATAAATAAACGAATGAGATTAGGTAATAATTTATATATTTTACCTTTAAATGTGTATTTAGTTTTTATTTTAATAGAATTAACACACTTTTTTGGCATGTCTTGATTGACTGTATTTTCTTTCGACATTGCGTTGAGCGTCGCATAAGTGCTGGGAATCTCCACATTTTGACTTTCTTGGAGTATCTGTTGTGATGTTTCTTCAACTGACAATAATAAAACAGTTTCTGCTAGTTTAAAAGGAACCATTACAGGATCACTCTTGTGAATGTCTCAAAATGTTAGTTTACAGAAAAAACATTTTTTACGGAATGGTACAAAATCCTCATTAGACTAGTTTTTCTTTTGCAGTTGGTTACTGAATACACCACGTGGAGACACAAATATAGTAGGACCAGCAATGCGCCTCGTGATTTCACCCGCGATTCCCTTTTTACCCTTTCTTAGCAGATGCCTATGTCATAATAGCTATATGTCAAATTTCAGCTAGATCCATCCAGTGGTTTGAGCTGTGCGTATCTGTTACATTTTATTTTTATGATTTAGATAAATAAATTAATTTAGTGTAGTTAGGAAAAAATATTTAGTTTTAACATTAAAATTGTGCTTACAGTACCTTTTTCATCAACAATGAAGGACAGGTTTTCAGTATTTTCATTGATTCTAGTAATATTTCCATTTACTAATTCAATTGCCTCTTGTTGATTTGTCAAGTTGCGGGTGATGAGTGGTAACGGACTAGATACATTTTCTATTTTAAGCGACCTGTAATTATGAAAATCAGAAATTTACACACATAATAAAATAAAGTAACTAGTAATCTTTGATACTATTAGATAAATTTACCCAGTATTTATTGCATTAGTGCTCTCCTGAATCTCACTTTTTAATTTCTGTATCAGTTCTGAAATTAAATGTCTTAGATTAAACGAATGTTTAAGTGAGCGCCACGGAAGAGTATATTAAGCATGAATTATTGTGGAGCGCTGTCGTATATTTTTTTCACCCGCCCAATACGTTTGCAATAACTAATGTAATCCGAATTTTAGTGAGGTTAACCTTTTTTGTAAGAGACACTGAACCACTTACTGTCATTAGTTGTTATATCATGAAGCCCTAATGTGTTCAGTACAAATATTTTTTCATTTGATTCCAGTAAGATCCATCCTTTCTGTTCCAACATTTGATACTGTTCGTCACTTAGCGTTATCTGTGAAAACGAAGGTGGAACATTAGTAAGGAATAGGAAAGGAGGGAAAGTGAACAGGGAATCTTCCCAGAGTTTTCTCAGTTTCAGTGTATTCCAAACCGGTGGTAATCAATTGTAAATTCCGACGTTTATATGTGAATAAACTAAACTGAATAAATGAGTTTGTTCCTAGTGAGTATGTGTCTCTGTCTGTGGCATCATAGCTCCTGAACAGATGAACCGATTTTGATTGTTTTTTTAGTAAAAAAACTAAATTAGTTTAGTCATGCTGAACAACTTTTACTAAGATACCAATCAGAAATCAGCAAAAAAATTAGAGCTTTTTTGTAATTTCCGAGAGTTTCCAGTGGTCAAAGTTGTACACACAGCCACAGATCAAGCTACATACTGCAGCAACAAATGCTGTTGTAACAGGAGCTATTTTGCAACAAAAATGTGTAGCTTGATCTGTGGCCATGTGTACATCATAACCAACTTTACATAGCTTTCAAAAACATTCCTTTTCAAAATATTCACATGGTATAATTTGATAAAAATTTCAGATTAGGTTATTTTGGTGTGCATGTTTGCACTCAAAAATACTCAGCTCTCACAAAAAGTTTTTATACCTCAGTACAATTGTTAGATTGTTTGCTGCCTTGGGTAACCACATCTATATTTATTTCTTGTGGGTTTGTTTGATTTAATTGATCAATCACAACATCTTCTTCCATCTGAAAATCAAGGTTAAAGGAGTGAACACAAATTACTTCAAGTTAATAGTATGTACCCTAAACAAAGTTGATCAGTTTTGAAACCTTTTTGCTTGCAGCCAGTAGTCTTAGTCTATTTTTATGACAAGCACATTGTCTGTTTATATTGTGTGAGGCACAGGTAGCCCTAGTCACTGCACACAAAATACTCTTAAGGTCATGCTTCAACATTGATAGTAGTATAGTACACCATAAACAGGTATTAGGTTACTTGAGAGGTAGCCAGGCTATATGAGCCAGAGTAAAATTTATTTATTTATTTATTTATAAAATGCACAATGTACACACAATGTTACACATACAGTGAACTAATATGAGTACAAGGACCCTGTTAGGGTATGGCAAAAAGGAGTAGAGATAGCTTATTATATATTTGGTATTTACATTGACAATTGTATTTTTATATTATCTATGTATCTACTATGTCATATACAGTAAAAAACAAACAAAACCATTATAAAAAAAATTAAATTACATTAGGTATGAGTGGACCATTTATCCTCCATAAATTCTTTGATAGTATAGTAACATTTATGTAATAAAAATATCTTAAGTTTGTTCTTAAATATAATATCCTTGCTTATATCTTTTAAGGTATCTGGTAATTTATTGTAAACTTGAACGCATCGGTACTGGGGACTGTTTCTAAACATCTCCAATCTGGGTGTCGAAAGGACCAATTTATTTTTTCGGCGTTTATTTTTAACAAAATTAAATAGTTGAATATTATTCCGAACAAACATGGCTATTTCTAAAATATATATGGAAGGGAGAGTAAGAATTTTTTGTTGAATAAAGTGAGGTCTGCAGCTGTCTCTAGGTCGTATGTTTGGTCGGTCTTAGGTCCGCTCCTGTGGAACCTTGCATACGATGCAGTTCTACGTGTTGATCTTCCCGCGGATATCCACGTAGTATGTTACGCAGATGACACTCTAGTTATAGCCTGCGGGGACAACTTTGAAGAGACAAACCGGCTCGCTGAACTCGGAGTGTCATGTGTCACAGAGAAAATCCACGAGCTGGGACTCAGGGTGGCACCCCAAAAGACCGAAGCGTTATGGTTTCATAAGATGCCACGAACCAGAGAGCCGCCCAGTGCGACGGTCCGCGTCGGAGATGTCCAAGTCCAGATGGGGCCTTACGTAAAGTATCTCGGACTCACCTTGGACGGCCGTTGGGGATTTGAGGAACACTTCCGCCGCTCCGTCCCCCGAATTAAAAAGGTAGTGGGTGCTCTGCACCGAATCCTACCCAACCTTGGGGGTCCAGGGGAAGGAGTTCGTAGCCTTTATGCAGGCGTCGTGAGATCCATGGCCCTCTACGGAGCTCCCGTATGGTCTCAAAGACTGTCGGGGGTTCGGCGCAGCAGAGCGTCATACGCTAGCTTGCAGCGCACTATGGCCATAAGAATTGCACGAGGATATCGCACGATATCGCATGAGGCGGCGACTGTCCTAGCGCGGTTTCCTCCGTTGGATATCCTGGCAGAGATGGATGCAAGGGTATACAATCGTCTTCGTCGAACGGAAGGAGCCACGGCGGCTAAAATAAGGAAGAAAGCGCACCGACGATCAATAAAAAAGTGGCAGAAGCGTCTGGAGGAGCCACGGAGCTCACACCAACGCGTGATTGGCGCAATATTGCCGAGATTTAAATCCTGGCTAAAGAGGAAGGGAAAAATAACTTTTCGGCTTACTCAGGTACTTACCGGACACGGATGTTTTGGTACATACCTGAATAGGATTGGACGAGAATCAACGCCGCAATGTCACCACTGTAGCCATACAGAGGATTCCGCACAGCATACGCTAGAAGAGTGCCCTGCGAGAACTCCAAGCGGCAAACCTTGATTGCGGAAATCGGGAGTGACCTCTCATTACCAAGCGTGGTATCAGCTATGCTAGCAGATGAGGAGTCGTGGAGGGCTGTGACCACTTTCTGTGAAATAGTTATGACGCAGAAAGAAGCCGCAGAGCGTGACCGGGAGAGAAACGACCCCGCTAGAAGACGACGGCGCCGGGGTACAAATATACCCCGTGCGTCTGCCTCTTAATGGGGCTGCAGTAACCCTATCTGAAAGGGGATCTACGGACTCGAGGGTGGCCGGAGTAGGGGCTTTGACCACTCAAGTTTCGGGTTCGGGGAAGACAACAGCACAATGTGGCCAGTGTTGTTGGTAAGCTGGATTGGGAAGGGACTGCAAAGCCGGTCGACAGGGATGAGCCGTTAGGCAAAGTGCGAGGGTGACACCGGCGCCGATCCAACGGAGGACCCGGTGTCTCCATGACATGCACAGCGGTAGGCCACCGGGGTGGTTTTAGTGGGTAAAAATCCCACATAACCTGGTTACACCCCTCTTTGTAATCAGGTATCTTTTGAAGATTTCCACCTCGTCAATAAAAAAAAAAAAAAAAAAAAAAAAAAAAAGTTGTATGTTTACTAAAATGCGTATGCATTTCTTTTGGGAAATAAAGAGAAACTGCGATATTTTTATTTTTATTTTTTCTATATGTTTTTTCCAATTTAGGTGGGTATCCAAAGTTAGTCCTAGTAGGTTAAAACTGTCTACTTCATCAATGTTTATTTTATTGGTTAATGTTGTTAAATTTATTTTTTGTTTTTGATAGGGTTTGAATTGCATTATTTTTGTTTTATTATTGTTCACTTCTAGGTTATGGTTCTGTAGCCAGGTTTTTATAGTATTAAAAGTTTCAGTTATAGGGACATCATCTAAATTGTTTGAGGGGCTTTTAAATAAGAGGGATATATCATCAGCAAATAGCACACAGAGTGGGTCACATATTTTGGGTAGATCATTGATGTAAATTAGAAAGAGAATGCATCCTATGACACTTCCTTGGCGTATGGACCAGTTTGTGGTTAAGGTATCGGAACGCACATTTTTTAACTCGCTAGTGTTGTCATCTAGGTGTTCAATTTGTACACACTGTTTTCTGTCGTTGAGGTAAGATCGCATCCACTCGTGTGCGTCTCCTCTGATGCCGACTCCATATAGTTTAGAGAGCAGGATGGCATGTGACACTCTATCATAAGCCTTAGTCATATCGAGCATTATCCCAATTGCATAATTTTTGTCTCTGATATAGTTGAGAATTTCTTGTACATATGTATAAACTGCTAACGTCGTTGATCGTTTCTCTCGGAACCCAAATTGATTTGTGTTGAGTATGTTATATCTTTCCATGAATTTACATATACGGTTTGCCATAGCCTTTTCAAAATTTTTTGAGAACGCTGGGAGAAGTGCTATTGGTCTATATTGACATGGATCTCTCGATTTACCACCTTTCTTAAGTAAAGGTTTAATAATAGCAATTTTTAATCTACTAGGAAAAGTTTTTTCTGAAAACGATTGATTAATTAGATAAGTTAACAGGGGGGTCAATTCATTTGCACATGTTTTTATTAGCGAAGAAGATATCTCATCTACACCACAACTATGTTTGTTGGGAAGCTTTTTTATAATGTTAAATATCTCATCTTCAGTAGCAGGCTGCAGAAACATAGTGTTGAGTGTAGGCGTGACAACTGGCCGGCCCGGGGTTTCGGGGCCACTGCTGCTAGCGCTTTGTGTTGTTGAACTCCCTACTGATGCGAAATACTTATTGAAAGTATTGGCGATAGAGTATGGACATTCAGTTAATACATTATTAGAATTTATTTTTAGATTTTCACGATGGATATTTTTGGATTTTTGAGTTATACGTTTTATTTGTCTAAGTAATGTAAGGAATTCTCATCCTTGTTTATTTACTGATTGAACTTCATTTGAATAACAATAGACCTGTATACCTGCTCATCTGTAGTACTTGTGCCAGGATGCAGAAGGTAACTATTGCTGTATAAGTTGTCTTCTCCATTTGGTAAAATAAACTGATCTGAAATATTTTCTCAATGTTATGAAAATCAATAAAAATCCTGGGGCATTTCTTCACAACCTAATCAGTAGATTACTACTGATTATCAAAATATTATTATTGTTTTACAGATAATATTATTATATAATATGTCTTTTATTTAATATAATTTATCTGAATTTGGCATTTCTTTAATTTGATCTTTCTTTATGGAAATTCAAGTAAATCATGTTTGTCTTAAAGTATGTAACTCTCGCTATCTGACATTTATTATTTTAAAAAATATTATAAATTAACCATCACTTTCCAAAGATAATGTTGAGATGTATAAACTAATCTAGGTATTCATAATAAACTAATTTCAGATTAACTGTTTTCAACATTTCTGTTGAACACAACCAACCTCTGTTCAATTTTTTACAGTGTTGACCAGCCTTAAATCTAGATGTAGGTTATCATATTTTGCCAAATTAGGTATGACTTGTACAGGTAATCAATTCTATCAAAGAAATCTACAATACATACCAGAAACAGATATGAGTTCAGTAGAAGAATCAACATCAACAAAGAACTGTTGGGCAGAGACATCATAAACAGTGCATGGCTGCACATCTTCCAGGACTTCGTTGACATCTTGCACTTGAGCCACATACTGTATTTGTCTTTTTACTGAAATAATCACAATAAGCTATTCTAAAATTTTATACAGGTTTTCTGTGCACTGTTTAATCAAAATTTGAGTGGCACTTCTAATGTGTCTTAGGTGCTTTATCTCTGTATTTTTATGACAGCGATTTTAGGTAACTATTTATATTTCTGCTGCTCACAAAATCCCCATTCTATCTTATTATGCGAGATGTTTTAAAGTCTTGTAACCCAGGTTTTAAGATAGCCCTGGTTCCTTCTACTATATGACATCCCCCCAGATTAGATTTTTTTGAGTTTCATTTGCGCGCAATCACTCGTACTAATCATATCTGAGTCATATCTATAGTACTTCTTTACCAAGACCCATGGGTCATAGTGAGACATATTAAAGACTGTTCTGATAAGTATCTACTTACTTAGAAATGTTCCATCATCTTGTACTATAAAAAATTGGTCAGCTTCTGGTTCATTGCTGTTTGCAGGTAAGAATTCGTAGGTTTCGTATGTATTTTTATCCATTCTTTATCATTTACCTACACGCGCCGCCTTTATCTTATACATTTTTAATGGGCATTTTACACTGTTATAAATAAACTATTTTTAATTATTTTAGAGAACAAAGTATATCAACAAATTGAATGTGTTTGTGACGTGAAAATTCGGCTGACATTGACTGACATAAGATTATTTATTTCTGGCAGCACTAGTAAATACGATACGTTCAATTTTAATAATTTTCTTTGTTTGGGTTCAACGTTCCATTCATATTGATTTTTTATGGCAATGTGAAGTCAAATAAATAATTGTATGTAGAAAATGCTTCGCAATGCACAGTATGATTAATGGCGTGCACATAATTCTTTAATTCAACTGGTTGATGGGCGGGAGCTTTAAAATTCCTCATGACCATTAGTTCAACAATTTCCTTTAGCATTAGATTTTTCTCAATAGCACTAGCTCTAGCTTCCCAATCACATAAGTGAAATCTACAAAACTGTACATCGCATCTCATACATTGTTTAATAAAAGGCAGGTTGAATGCACATCCATAGTTAACTAATACTCCTCTATGTGCAAGTAACCTTAGCATTACATCTTCATGACTTCCACCTAAACAATTTAAAGCTAAAACAGGTCTCGACAAAGATGTGTTGAATTGTAAAAGTTCTTCAGCTTCCTCTTTTGTATACACAGCTGTAGCTCCTAATCCTAGTAAATATTCTTTGACAGCTTCAAATCCACAATGATTAGCAACAATATTGAATGTATTGATACCCCAAGCCTTACAGAGCTGTATTACACTTTGTCCACAAGCACTGTTTGCTGCATTTTGTATTATTGTTTCTCCTATTTTAACATGTTTAAAATCTTTTATCATTCTGTATGCCATGCAAGGAGCAATTGCTAGCATAGAAGCTTCTGGAAGTGGAAGATTACGAGCCACAACATAGACATGTCTTTCATGGTAAATACCATAATAGCGCCAAGTGCCAGATAACCGAGACGTGATAATCACCCTGTTGCCAGGTTTAACAATAGCAACATGTTTACCAATTTCAACTATTTCACCAACACCTTCATCTCCTGGTATACTTGGTAACATGGGTAAACAGAGGTTTCTTCCTGTAATAAAAAAAAAGGAATAAAAATAATGTGAATTTATTTAGTTTCCAGTGGACAGCTATCAAAGCCATTTTTTTATTTATAAAATAAAGCTTATATTTTAATTGTATATAGGAGTAAATATTTATTTATATTGTAAGTAATTAGATTTAAGTTTAGTTTATTTATTAGTTCTTTGTTTTCAGTTAAGTATTAGAAATATGTAAGTTAGGTAGTAAATGCTTTTTGTTGATGTGTAATAAATATATTATGTGAAAATGATAAAATAGGTTTAGTAAGACATCATTTATTAATAACTATGTATCTACAAAATATACAATTTACCACATTGAGGTAACTTCAAGTTAATTACTAAAATCTAGGACATATTTACATCCAGTGAAACCCTTTGAAGAAAGTGCATTAGATAGTGCCTCCTCATAATCATTAAATTTTACCATCTTGTGCACAGGTGCTTTGAGTTTATCTTCACACATTAAAGTTATTAATTCATTAAACATTTGATCTTTGACAGATGGTTTTGCCTTTTCATTCCAGGCAGTCATCCAAAATCCATGAAATGCAAGGTTTTTGAAAATAAATGCTGACGTAGGTATAGATACTGGTTCCCTGGACATACCCCCATAAGTCACCATCTTTCCTGAATGTTGCAAATGTCTCAACATTTCTAATGAACTTTTTCCTCCAATGCAATTTAATGCCAGTGAAGGTTTATTTATTTGCTTATCCTTGAAAATTGTTGTTGTACGCAGTTCTTCTTCTGTTAACACATAAGTAGCTCCCAAGCATGTTAAATATCTTTTCAAATCATTGATTTCAGGTCTATTTCTGACAATATTAATATTTTTTACACCCCAAGCTTTACAGATTTGAATGACATTTTGCCCACAGGCACTGTTAGCACCATTTTGAATCACAACCAAACCATCTCTCACCTGTTTGAAATCTGACAGCATTCGATAAGCAGTACAAGGGTTCACTGTGAGAGTTGCAGCTTCAACTGTGCCTAAATCTTCAGGTACAACTTTCAAAACATCTTTGTTGAATGTACTAATATCTCTCCAAGTACCCTGAACTGGTTTTATTACAATAACTTTGTTCCCTGGGCATATATTGTTAACTTCTTTTCCAATTTCTTCAACAATTCCCACTCCTTCATTGCCTGCTATACACGGGAGATTAACCTTAACTGGATATTTTCCTGTAACAAAATACCATAATATTGAACTAATTTAAATTATGATGAAAAATTTCAATAAGATAAAAACCAATTGTATGATAAAAAGTACCTTTAAGTTCTTGATTTCAAACAAAATAAACATCACATTACACTGTGTTCATATTTTAAAGATCTTATCTGGAAAAGAGCATTTGATATACCTTGTATGGTGTTTATGTCAGCAGGGTTGACTGGAGCGGCCAGCATGCGAACTAGTACTTCTTGGCTCCCTAGAGGTGGTACTTCACATTCTCTGAATTTTACAACTTTGACTGGGTCTCCAAATTCACTATATACTAGTTGTTTCGACATTAAATTTCGCACCGGTACATTTGAAGATATTTTACTCTTAGCGTAACATTTCACCGAAGAAAGTATTGTTTTTGTGTAAGATAAGAAAGCCATGGCATTGACTAAGGAGAAGACTTTAATTACTGATAATTTTATATTAGGGGAAAGTATAGGTGTAGTGTAAACTTGTTATGATTTTTTTCCAAATTTTATAATCGGTTTGGGTCTGTCTGTCTGAGTGTCTGTTGATTGAACTGTCTGTCAATGTCATGTCAGTGATGTTGAGTAATGTCAAATGTCAGTTAGTTTTGTTTTTGTTATTTATTCAATTCGCCTATGGCAGGCAAAGGTACAGATCCATACAGCCTTATCTTATTTGAAATCCTATACTCGTAATATTATAAATGCGAAAGGTCTTATTTTAGGAAGGATGTATGGATGTTTGTTATTCTTTCACGGAAAAACGACTGAAGGGAAGGGATGAAACATGGCACATAGATAGATCATACCCTGGAATAATATATAGGCTACTTTTTATCCCAGGAAAACATAAGATACCACGGGAACGCGTGTGAAACCGCGGGGTGGAAGCGAGTTATAAATAGTTAAATAGGTGGGTCATAACAGGTAGTACATACAAGGAAATAACAAGGCCATGGAGAATGTAACTTGGAAATAGATTTATCAGTTAGATATTAGTAGGTAGTTTATAATATCTTCGGGTATAAGGTATAAGCATAGTGTACCTAATTATAGTACCTATTAGCAAAGAATCTATTAGGTACAAAGCTATGTTTAGGTATAGTTAAGATTTAAAATAGTCTTTTGCTATTTTTAGTTAATTCATTTTCTTTTGTCAAAAATCGATTAACACGTATATCCAAGTCTTTCCTAGCCAATGGTGCTGTGGCACTTGGTGGTGCGGTCGCTTCTGGTGGTGGCATCTGCAGCTTAGGTGTTCGGAACCGGCGAGCACGAGTCAGCTGCCACGTAGTGCTAGAGTTTTGTAACGCACCAAACCCTAGTCTTGTTTTATGATCCAATATTACGGGAAGTGGACGAGGAACACTGAAAAAGTATTTAAAATATGACTGTATATGACAAGGTTAATGGGTGTCGGTCGCTAGAATTTTGTTTATCTATCACTACTTAACTCTTTATTGACTTTGTTGTGGAAATACCATGAGAGAGACCTATGTTCAAAATTGGCTGACCATTGAAAAGCAATAATAACGACAAGAGATACCTAGATTAGATGAGACGATTATATGTCTATTTATATTTAGTATAGGTACATATTTAAAAATCTACTCACTACGCTCTTGTGATTGCTGCTCTTATTCGTGCTGGAGCTATAACAGAAGGAAATTCGTACGAGGAATTTCGTTTCAGACCTGAAATAATAAGTGGAAATGGGTTTTTTCATACTACTATTCTATATCTATACTAATAATAAATCTGAGGAGTTTGTTTGTTTTATTATATAATAACATTTTATGAACGTTAAATAGGTAGGTACCTGAATTTTTAACTATTGCGATGGAAGTTCGATCCCTCCACTTCTGAGAGCAGACTGGACAAACCGAACGGCGTATAGACCAGCGCGGTATTTCTTCCTGCTTAGGTATGACTTTTTGGAAGGCTGGTATCTGTAGCTGTACCTGTGAATTTGTTTGTTTTATTAATTAATAGATATCTATCATATAAAATGCGGTCATATTTAATCAGTGACTGTAGACTATAATTAGAACTATAAATCAGTAATTTCATAAAATTGTACCGGAGCAGTTATGTCAGTAGTATAGGCCAATATCGAAGGAATATCCATATCTCGGCGGGTTGATATCTTGGAGACACGGGATCGCGACATGCTGCGTTCAGTCATTCGTATGCTTAGGCCATGGACGCAAGCTTCACTTGATTGGCTGGAAATGGAGAATAAAAGATAAATAAGTATAGCTTTATAGTAGATAGTTATCCAAGGCCTTTGTCCGCGTAAGGGGTGTTAAAGCCAGCTCTGGATAACACCTTCATGTATTTAAAAAAAAAAAAATTACCAATGTAAGTTGGTATATCATAACATGTTTGTCCTGTAAGAGGCTACAATACTTTTTAGGGAGTACTTATATGTGAACAAAATACATAAAATATAAAAAATATTTGCTATCAGAGTTCTAAGACGTTTGTAACAGAGCGTTTTTTTACTGTAAGTAGAAGCTGTGGGAAAGTAATATCTACCTACCTACTTAATAGGCGTAGATACCTACCTAACAACCTAAGTAAATGAATTGAGAGTGAAAGTTAAACGGGAAAACGTGTATCGCGTCTTTGTTATCCCGATTGATGCCATAACAACGTAATCATTATTTCTTCTTTCTTTCTAAGTAAACGTTCAAAAAGTATTTGATGAAAATTGGCAGAGGGGTAGGAGCTTGAACCCATGAAGAAGGTATTATTATTCCAGTACTTGTGAGAAATACGAAAGACAGCTTCTATAATGATTGATGATGACTATGTGTCATGATGAAAATTGTCAAGACCTACCAACATAAAGTTAACCATAATTAAATTATATACTTCAATGTTATTATCTTTTTAATTAGGTATAAGAAATTAATTAAATATTGTAAAATTGTCTATGATATTTTTTTGAAAAATATTGATATCCATGTTATTAAATTTATATTAATCACATATTCAAAATGTGTCCTATGTATATGCACTCATTTAATTAGTTCACTATATGACTGTAGGTAAATTGTGCATTTTATTAATAAATAAATAAAGTCGTGGAAAATAGCTAGTCCTTATTATAATTTAAGTGCTGTAGGTACAATAGGTATTAACTCCTCGGAAATATCATCCCCAGGCAAGTCGAGTGTTTTGTCCTGTATCTCGTCATAAAGCTCACGGCTCCGGGCTCGTACCATGTCCAAGAGTAGCGTCTCGTGACCGCCTAAATCCTCGGACCTAAATAAGACGGAAGAAACAATTGATATAGAATTAGATAAGTACAAAATCTACCAAAATAGGCGATATTTCTTTCATACAAGTAGCATAGGAAATAGTAAATCTATTATTATTACTATTATTTTAGCTGTAGGTAGAGTTTGTTTGTTTGAACGCGAAACCGCGGGGGACAGCTAGTTATATATATATAATCAGTTTTTTCAAACCGATTAGAAACACCCCTCAAGTGAAACAGTGTAATATTGCAAATTGATTGTATACTTATGATGAAACTATACATACCTTCCTATGTCCAGGAAACTATAGCAGTAGCTCGAAGATGGTATAGAGGAGCCGGACAGCGAGTTGTCCTGACGACCCTGTCGCATCCTCATTAGCAGCGTCGTGTATGGAGTGGAATCATTGCTCATGAATGATATGCGCGATGGTTCCACTTCTGGCGGTCTGCAATTAATAACAGTTGGATCACAAGGTTAGGTAGATTCTTTATTAGGTATTCGTAGGTGGAAGTTTCAGCACCTTTTAATTCAACGCATTATTCTTTGTTTCAAGCATAATATATTTTTTATTGTTGCATGCATGATTGCATTAAAGTCCGATTTCAATGAACCGTATTCCAGGATTTAACCTGGCAAAACAAATTTTATAAAATGACGATCAGCGCGAGTGTCGTCGTGATGAAAGGACTATGGCTAGTTGACTTTTTCATCTTTGTGAGTCATGTTATGATGACTCAGACGTTGCCTTCAGCTAAATGTTGACGGTTTGGTTATACCTGCATTGTTATATACTTGAAATGTCGTATCAATATAGTTCCTAGCAGGCCTTGGCGCTGCGATGAATAATTTTATTGAATAGTTTACAATTTAGATATTTTGAAACAAACATGAACCAGAGTTTTTTGTTTTTCATAATTACAACAAAATCGACAAACAAGCGTACGACCAGCCGATGGTAAGTAATTACCGTATAGCTTATGGACGCTAGCTAGTTGATGAAATCAGAAATCTAAATTATGTAGATACCTATGAAGATACGAGATGTTACATAGTCGGTACCTACTTGATAATTTAATTTGCGGAAGTGATAAATAATTTTGCATGTTGGTTGCCGATGCATCAAAAAACATAACGTGTACGAAAAATCACTTGCACAAATGCTAAAAATAGCAAATATGAATCAATATGAATTTGTTTTCGAAATTAATTTAATACACCTACTAGATCAAAGGCGAAAATTTTTACACATCTGCAAAGTAAATACTGAAAATAATGAAAATATTATAAAGATACTCACTTTGAAATGCGTTGTGACGAGTAAAGTTTAGCATAGCGAGCCTTCCAGTCACCATTTTTAGTCCAAGCATTTGGTTTTCTTAAATAAAATGCACTTTAGTGGATCAAAGATATACCTAATAGTACAGAATAAAGTGAGTAAAATCGTTCTCCCACTCTATGCTATGCCGCTAGAAGCAAGTCTCTCTTTATGAAATTGCCTCTTATTTCCATAAAGCGGACTTGTATAATCTATGTAAATAAAAATCAATCAATATATGTAGGTATGTGAAACACTTCAGAATGACTGCACCTATTTGGCTGATTCTTTTTTTTGGAAATTGTCAAGACAAGGTTTGTATGAAATTAGGATGGATTTTTTCCAACAACATCCAAGTGACGCCGGGTCCAAATAGCTAGTAAAATATATATTTTGATATAGATATAGGTATTTTGTTTGATTTATTTAGGACAACTTTGTTTCTATGCTTTCCTTATGACATAAAAAAATGCGGAATAAGACAACCCGTTTATGTCTTTTGTAAAACAATAATTATATTCCTTAAGTATGATCAAAACCACAGCGGCGACACTGGCTCTAGTGAGTCATTTTTCTCTGCATTTGTCTAGATGTAGTTTCATGACTAGATATAAAACCGATGTTGGCCTACATACAGATTTATCAATGTAATTACTTACGAAGTTAGACCGTATGCTTATTAGCCGACTTTATTGTATAAAAATAATGTGTTACAAAATCAACCAAGCTAAGTTTATTTTTTATTATAATAAATAAACTTTATTAAATAATATAAGCTTATGTAATGGCACAGATTAGGAAATGTAATTCATGATGACTAACGCCTTGACCGAAAGTAATCACTAACGAGTCTCAAAAAAACACCATCACAAAGAAAGTGAATTCTATTAGTCTATTCAAAGTATTTCAAAGCTATTATTTAATACAGCGGGTATTGTATATGCGGTTTTTGTATTACTTGCAAGTACATTTATTTGTAATTAGTATATTCAATAATTTCTTGCAGTTTCTTAGTTATTGAATAGTAATTTTATATTGCTTGCTGTTTTGGTTGATTGTTAAGGAAAACATTGAAATTTACAGCTCATGCCAAATACAGGGAGGCAAAACACATCGTTATTTTCAAGCCCATTGTAACTGTTTTTACCAATCTTTATTACGTACCTATATTTCTTTGCAAGTTACTTGCTATCATATGAGTGGGCACGTAATGAGTTGAAGGCCATTTTTATCTGCGGTGATGCCAAACCGCACGCCTTCATAAGAACACATAATGTAGGTACAGACGAATCGTAAAATAAACATTCATTGTTGCTACGAATAACGAAGTAATTTTAAGAGTATAGAAAAACATAATATTTTTTTCAAAGAATTATACTGTATATCCTTCATTAGGTAATATTTATTATGAATAGGCTTGTGTTTATGTGATGACCCGGCCGAAGAATTAAACTTTTACGAGATTTCAAAATTGGTCACATAGCAGTGCTGATGTAATTGTGACTAGTATTATATAAGTAAACCATTGTTATGTCTTTTCATTATTTTATAGGTATACATTCATTCCAAGATTCATTTATTCATGATATAGGTATGTTGTAGATTTTAATATTCTAGCTAATGGCTAAGCATCTATAATATGGTTATTGCCTAAAGGTATAGGCATGGGAAAGGTATAACGGTATAACTAAACCAGGCTCAATCTGATTTTAAATACCTATTTATTTATTAGAATGAAACTAATATTGCAAAAGGTCAACATCTTTGACTTCTCTCAGGACTTGGGAATACTTGGGATTGATCAAGAAAATTCAGATTCAGAATTCAGAAAATTCAGGTCAGAAGGGTCAAAAGGTAAAGCCGAAAGGTTTCTCTGAATAATAAACGACGGTCGGGTTATAAAATTTATGTTCTACATCAAATGCTACATTACTTACTGCATCTGCGTTAGCTGTTGTTTACAATACCTAACTAATTTTATAAAAGCTGGGATGATAATAATATGCCGAGCACAGATTGCATGCTGCTGCTATTCTATTGACATTTTGACTTTTGACATTACATATCTACAATGCAATTCAATTTTTTGTAGAAACCAAAACATTGTGCAAATCTCTGACACCCTGACGCCATGCCTAACATAGATAATATAATTACTAATGTCTTACGATTACGTTTTTATTTTGTGAGGAGGTTTTGTATTCACTTTTATTGTTGTTTTATTCATAACTTGCTTTCCGCCCTGCTGTTTCACCTGCGATTTTACTCCCTTAGGGGTTGAATATTCAAAAAATATTTCTTAGATGATTTGAGCTGTGTGTTCATAGAACAGTCAGTCAGTCACGTTTTCAGCATCGTACCTATTATTTAAATAGTTGGTTACACAGGATGAAAAGATAATATATGTAGCTTTTGGATAAAGTTATTACACAACTTAATAAATATTCGGAAGCATGAATAATTTTAGGTAATTAAGATATTAAGTATATTAAATAAAACTTTTTTTGTTGCTGATCCTGTAATTTTCAGTCTTCATTTAGGAATCTATACTAATAAGAAAGCTGAAAAGTTTGTTTTTTTGAACGCGCTAATCTCTGGATCAACCAATCGGATTCGAAAAAATATTTTAATAATAGGAAGCAAACGTGGGTAAAAATATTTGGACTTCGCTACAAAATATTAAGCATGAATGAAGACATAACGAAAATATACCTAGCTGAAAACATGTCGACTACCAAACGAGACGTCCGTAATGAATCTAAATAAGAAACATGATTACCTTGAGATTTATTGACCTGTAACAAGCGAGAAAACCTAGTTACTGAGCTCTACCTATTTATTAACTTAGATATTAATCTATTGTAATAAATAGCCTGCCTGACTGGCTAAACTTATGTTGTACCTACTTACCTAAGAATTGTGTATTGATAACTAAAATTAATACAAATCACCAAAGTTATAATAACTTTAATATCAGCATAATAGCAGAGCCCAGTTATATGCATAGATAACTACTTAGTTGTCTCTAGTTAATGTCTCGCCCGATTCAGAGTAGAACATCTCGTGGGAGCGCTTGTATATAGGTTCATTGTGTGAAAAAGTAGGCACCGGACATTTGTTTCTGTTCAACGTTTACTGCTACAAATGAGTTTCGATAAATTTTGATTTAGGTAAGCTGTTGTGACGCTGTCAACTGCGGCGGGGGCGAGCCTGTCTCCTGGCTCGGCGGCCGCGGCTTGGTAACGCCTCGCCTCGGCCGACTCGACGGCGCGGTCGCCTCTAGTCGGTCCGATCGCGAACACTCGCGCACACGTCGCGTCTCGAGCTGTACTCGCGCCGCATGCAACACGCTCGCCGATAACGCGCCCTATTTAAACACAACATTTAGTCTAACTACGTCGGTCTGCTCCGTCCACGCTCAATTTAACTACGAACGAGCCTTTCACGAATTTCAGACCAAACACCGACCGTCCCAAATTGCAGGATAGGTCGGTGCGGACCTCAAACCGGCTTCGTGACCATATGATCCGCATCGGACTCGAACTGCACGGCCCTGATTTCCGATATCGTTGTGCGGCTAAGATGTGGATCAGCAATTGAATATAAGTACATTTCTTTGTGTTGTTAACCAGGTTGCAGTGCAAAGATGAGTCAGTGACAGTAGACTTTCTCAATAGAGTGTCTGGTGTTTGTATTTTGTGAAACGATCACGTTGGAGATGTGAATGTTGTCGTTGAATGATTATTTACTGGTGGTGTTATTTGGATAGTGCTATGGCTGGTGCTAGTGAAGAGGGTGGTGGCTTGCAAGAGGGTGCGCCCGCTGCACCCGCTGTTGTCGAAGGACGAAACAAACGAGGACTGAGCGGCTCTATGTCGCTGCGCACGCGCAAGCTGGGCCGGCGCCTCTCACGCAGCATGTCTATAGTTGCGTTGAAGCTACCGGAGAAGGCGCATAGCATCACTCGATCATCATCCAAATTGATGCGATCCGGAAGCCGCGATAAGAAAAATAGATCCTTCGAACTTTCGGTCATCCTCCCGGATAAAACTCAGAGACAGGTTAGATACTTAAATGCTTATCTTAAATGTAAACAAATAGGTAGGTAGATAAGGTACCTATGTATTCCAAACCCAAATATGAAACGTCGATGTGTTAGAAGGTACATGTATACCTAATAATTGATATAGCGTAACCGTAAGTGAATTGATATAATGAATATCAAGGAAGCGACTTAGGTGTGATAAGAGAATACTACG
Organism: Tethea ocularis; assembly: GCA_963555595.1. Taxonomy (NCBI): domain Eukaryota; kingdom Metazoa; phylum Arthropoda; class Insecta; order Lepidoptera; family Drepanidae; genus Tethea; species Tethea ocularis. The sequence continues at coordinate 5,767,047 of OY741970.1, read as the reverse complement.
AGTATATCAGTGTCCTACATAAGAAAGATAACTATTGCTTAGATTTCGCGACAAAAGTAACAAGTTATTTAATAAAAGTAGCACGTGTCGTACCGATCAGTTAAAGAAAGGTATGGGTGAATAACCAACGAGAGACTGGAAATCGAGAACAATATGGAATGTCAATGCATTGGCGCAATAATCTCTTGTAAAACTTGAGAGCTTGTTGTTAGAAATTACTACTGTATATATGTAATGAATATTATAGGGTACATAGGTAATTTATAGTGCGATACAATTATAACCACTTTCAAACAAAAAAAATATATTTATTTACAATAGAATAAGATAATAATGTTGTGACAGAAATATCATTGACTTCTTTCAAAATGTTGTCTGTATTCACACACACGGCAGGTAAAAGAAACATGGTATGCATGGAATATGGTACTGACTCATTGCAATTTTACCGCTGGTGTGTTTCGCCATAACCTCGTATCGCCCACACCACCGATTTCTCCATTGATACAACAACAAGCTGCAATTGCCTTCGAGTTCGCGTTCAACTCCGTCGTCAGGTATTGTTTGCCTTTGTCATTGAACCGGGGAATTGCAGCTCTTTGCAGCCGGATTTGTTTGTGACTACCGGCCTGCTGGCTGCACACAAAGCGATTATACATTATATACCTATCAATAGTTTGGTCATATTTGTGTGTGTTTTTAAAACCAGTACTGCTGCTGCTAGTATTTGCAATCACTGTATTAGACTTATATATTACCTAAATGTAAACTAAGACTCAAGACTCGCTGTACAATATCGTTAGTTTTGTAGTTTGTAATCTCGGTTCTTGCCGCTAAAGAAACTACACTTCCTGAAACAAAGGACGGAATTTGTTCCAGTGAATGATTGTTTCATTAAATTGGCGCAAAGTAATTAATAGTAGCATTGAAAACTGCCCCTTGATAGTATAACATTTCAAAGTAAGTAGGTAATACGTTTTGACTTTAATACGTTTATCCATTGAATAGTTTACCCAAATCACACACAAAGGCATTCTAAATCGTTATTCTCATGTCGTCGTTGCATGTTGTCGTTATGTGGTAAACTAACTAGTATTTACCACGAGTATATCCTACCTAGGCCAATAAATATTTAGGTACGTTATGATGTAATTTGAGACGTAAATGTAGATAGGTATTAGGACTTATTTTTTTAACTTTGCTAAATTAGTTGAAATCATTCTGTTTCCAAACGAACCTTAAGCGAGTGTGGGTGTCGATGCTTACTGTTTTGTCGTTTTAAAATAGCGGAAAATACAAAGGACTCAAGTCTTTGTTGTATTGTTGCACACACCTAGATCCTTGAACAAAACAACCTAACTGAAATAACGGATTCGTCGGGCTTTCTCACTTACTTGTGTTGGTTACCCACTATACAACGCCACATGCAGTACAATTAAAATGAGACAACATACACTATTTAATTTAGGTCGTTTTCATTTTATTTTACTAAAATCAAGTAACTTCGAAGTGTTCTTATGAAAACTTATTTCTGCACCAAATTTTATAAAATATCTGATTTTACAACAAAAAAGTTTTGCGTAATTACTCCACGGTTCACGGATGAAGTTGATTGGTTCGAAGGTTGTCAATTTTTTGCTTTTACATCCATGCAAGACTCAATTTAAAAATCTATAAGTACCTAGTATGTATGTACCTACCTATTACCTAATAAGGTGTTTTTTTTTGCAAATATACCTTACCAAATTATGTAGGGCTCTGGTGATTGGTTTGCTACATAGCTCAGATTTCATTGCCAGTACCTGCCGCACCAGTGGGTGTAATCGTAGTATAATGATATTAAGTATCTAATGGTGCCACCACACATGGCTATTCGTATTCGCGATTATGTACTTACTGAATTCGGCAAATATTTGACGAGTAAAGAAACATCGGTTATAACGGTATAATTAGACAAATATACCGTCTACACATGGCCATGGTGATTATTTGCCAAATACACAAATACGACTACGACGACCATGTGTGGATACAGCATAAGATTACTGCAGCAGAGCAACGGGCCTAGCATTATCTGTAAACCGCCTGTAATATTGTTTTCATAAAATCGTTAAAAATTGCTTAAACATGGGAAGGTTTTATTAATCGTGACGTCACGAGTTGATCACTTCTAAAAAGAAAACTATTCTCTAATTAATTACAATTCATGGGTATGGTGACTGTATAAAAATGATGAGATACTTAATCTTGAATTGTAGTAATGCACCGACTGAGGCGACGTTTTATTTAACGATAATGAGGAAGACCGCCCACTAACTGCATCGTCTCGAATGCACGTAACGGAAATGCGAATCCGGAGTTAATTCGTCCAGATTAACTCACATTAGCAATACTGTTTCTTTTTATTAGATAGAAAACATAACTCAGTAGCATGCTAATGATAGGTGGTTGTGACGAGTAAATTGCAAGAGAAAGTGATGTCGTAATGAACGATTAGGTTGGGTCGGTGCGCGTGCCACATGCGGGCGCGGGACACACTGAAGCTAGTCCACTTAATTAGATACCTTATGGTGATACGTGATATTTCGTTCGTAGGCACGAATGAAAATAAATATGTCAGACAGTTTTTGATTTGTGGTAGTAATGATAGATGATTTGGCTATATAAATCAATATCTGTTGTTGTTTTGGCATCCGATGTGTTACTTAAGGCGAATACTAGACTACCGTAGGTATTTTTTATCGTTCCCGACGACGTTGACCTATATTATTAAAATAATAAAATAGTTTCTCTTGATTCATGGCTTTCAATTAGAGCGTTGAAAGATACTAAACAGCAATTTAATCTTTGCGTTGTATACTTTCTCTTGAAAATATTTCGGGATTTGTAACGCTCTTACAAAATGGCTATGATATCCAATGATCTAAATGAATGAATAGATGAATATTCCTATTACACCAACAAAATATCGTCACAATTTTATTTCTATTTAGTCTAACATTGTCACAGGAATATTATTGTTTTTTTATTTGTTTCTAAATTGTAAACGATGTAGCATTAGTAATCTACGTATTACGAAACATGTTTTAGATCATCCCACTTCCAAACATACGATGTAAGATGCGACTATTTTATTACATTGTTCCAATGTTTGTAAATAAAAAAACTATTGATAGTTGGAGTGGTGCCATTTCATTCAGCAATGATGTGCTACATTATTGTACACATACATAATGTTTATGCTACAGAGAACATTAGATCATAACTGAATAGGTACCAGTGGGTGTAATCGTTGTGATTGTAGACGCTTGTCATTTTACAATTATGTCTCATCAGTATGACGCCGTTGTGTTGTTTTAGTATTGTCTATAAAGATTGGCATTTGTTTATTTGGAAACTGACTTTACTTTGCAGAAAAGGGTAAATTTATTCTTTGGCATCTCGCAAATGCAAATGCAAATACATTTTTCCACAAAAGTTTAAATTTATTCTTCAGCAGAAATCAAAACGATTAAATTGATACACTTAGACTCAGGTCAGCTAAAGTTAGGATTTTTCTTGGAAATTGCCTTCGTTCCTATAATAAAATTCTACTTGTAGGAGGTAACTGAGATCTCTTTTAATCATTAAACTTAAATCAAAATCGAGAATAGTAGAGTTTCTTGTAGTCCTGGGTGGTAGAGTCGACTGTAACGTGTAAAATATGTTATAAGCTTGTGTTTATGCTTTATAGTAAATATTAATTTGAATTTATTTTTGAATGTCGCTTCCGGATTGAAAGTTGTCGTGTAAAATTATGCAAAGCAATTCTATCAGATTTTATTGACCTCAAGCATCAAGCAATTTGATATGCTACAAATGTATTATATAAAGAAGAAACTCTAAAATAATGGATTGTTATATGTTTTCAAATAAATGAAATTTGTGGTTAGAAGGAAATATTTTGCCACATTTTGCGAAAAATTGAATATTATAAACACCGTCATATCAGTGTCTGATGAGTAAAATGTCTAACCATAGACACAGTATACAGTAGTTTTTTGTGCTACATGTGCGTGCATAAGACAAGGAAAGCTGTACTAGCAGAAGCAGTGTCTCGTGCTTGCGATCTGAAGTATTGGTGTAGTGTAGAGAACCGGTCCTACGTAACTAGGTATTTCCTACAGCGTATGTGCAAGCAATGGTCAGACAATTCTATACTGCTTTTCAACTATAGGCTTCGAATAGATTTTTCAAATTGTCAAGGGTAAGTCTAAAGTTTATTTAGTTGCCTTTCACGTTCGATTATGAGAAAAATATAACAATCAGTGTGCGTTGAATTTGTGGAAAAAAGTTTCTCTCGTATTGCTTAGTTGTTTTTTAGGTTACCTAATTGTTTTTAAACTAATATGTAATTCTGAATTTGTAAGAAATGCCATGTTTGTTTGTCTGAAAAGACTTGTAACAGTTTACCATATATACCTACCTATATTCAGTATGTCAACTTTTAAAATTACTTACCTACATACTTCTGTTAATAATCAAGTTGTTAATAAGTTCAACATATGTATTTATATGCATATGTTGTACCTATTATTGCAATTTGCAAAGGGAAATTTAAAATTACGATATTGTGTTACAAATGTTAGAAATTCTCATCTGTCGTAGAGGTTTTATAACCTGAAATCTTGAATCAATCAGCCTGAAATATATCCCTCGTAGGGCTTCAAATTATGGTTTTAATAGAGTTATTTGATCTATAACTACATACATTTTTCATAATAATCATTTCTTCTATTATATACCTATGTGATGTGGTCACAAATATAAGACGCAAGTCCACGTTAGTTTCGTTATGCAAATGTAGTGAAAGGATGTGGCAGGCAACTTATATTCATGCTATATTAGAACTCGAGTGTGAAAGTGAATATCGATTAGTCATTTATATCTCGATTGCTATTTAACGATTATAAAATCATCTTCAAAAGAGAACAAGTTTATTTCCATGTATATAGTCATTTGTCGTTAATAAAGAATGAAAGAAATAGGTAATTTGAATCGTGTCTTGAGTGAATATGTATAATGAAAACTATTCAAAAACGTATAGACGTTTTTAAACAAACAATAGTTATATCCAATAAAAAACCGATAGCGGTATTTTGAGTATTTCATAATTATGAGTTTATATTTTTAAAATCGTTTTTTTTTATTACTTTTATAATACCTATAAGTATATGACATGTTGTAAAGTTCCACGCTGTTCAGCCAATTTAAAAAATAGGTACCCTACTCTTAAAAGTATTGTTATCATTTGAACAATCTTTTAAACGTAGGAAATCGCTGAATGTTCTAGAAAAGAAATAAGTACAGCAATTTTCTTAGAATTATCGAAAATAATTTCTCTAATACATTGTAATAGAGCAATTATTACTTATTTGTTCTATACAATGGAAGTAGTTTTACTTTAACATCCATAAAGTAGTTTGTTGTACAAAGTTTCTTTGTAATGTAAAGATGCAGATAAGATGCATAATAGCTTCTTATTGATAATTTTAAAGCATCAGTTATTGGTACAACGTTTTATAAATATAGTGTTCATAGACAAACTAATTTAGGACTACGTACATATAGGTAGGTACATGGTACAGACATACGACATGTATTATTATACTACTTGGCTTTTATCCAAGTAGTTAGGACGTGTTATAAAAGTAGGTAGGTATACATAAATGTTATTTACAGTGTAATAATTATGTACTGATAGGTTGTAAAACAAACAATTTTTTTAATGAAATAAGTATCTGGGTTATCGTAGGTAATTTCATAGTGCTATAGGTATAGATTGTTCAACTTTTCCTATACACCTAAATAAATACCTATACCTATTTTACCTATTTGATGGTCTAGACACTAACATTATAAAGAGGTATAGTTTGTAAATTTGTATGTTCAGATGTAGGAGGTACCTATTCTACGGGTCCGATTTTAAAAATTCTTTCACTAATTAATAGGAAGCTAAGTAAATTTATTTCCAAATGCTATATGCTACTTTTTATCCCAGGAACGCGGGCGAAACCGCGGGAAAGAGCTAAAACTATTTAAATACAAGTAGTATTGTAGGTAGATCATCTTACTATCTCACTAATATGAAACTTTTGATGTTTGTAACTCAATCACACGTCGACGACTGAACGGATTTGGGTGAAGTTTGGCACATACAAAACATCAAGCTTGTTTGGTCAAAGTGTAAAAGTCTACTCATTGAAAGGATCGATAAGAAAGGATTTTTGAAAATTCTATCAGGTCGTTCTCTATGGGAGGCAGAAGTAAAGTACCTTAGCTATTGATTACAAACGCTGAAAATAAAAATAAAAGTGTTGTAAACAATATCCCCTACACTGTTTGAAACACATTTTTTTCACATAAAAATAATGTTTTTCTGCAGTGGACGTAATTGGACCGAATATGATAATATGTATAAACAATTAAATGATATTTTCTAATTACAACAAAATATAATTTATATAATCTATCTATAATGAAATATTAAATTAAATGAACATATCAGGGAGCAGAGCTCTTGAAGTAATAAATATAATCCATATCTATATTTACGTCTTTGTAGCTACTGCGCCCTTTTCATATGGTGAGGACTAGCAGATAATGGTACAACATATTTCACGGGCAAGCAGTTCTACATAATGTACGTGGTTTTTCATATACTATACCGTTACCTAAGATATTATCGAAACGTTAATAATATATTTTGCGTGAAGCATTGAACCATACAAACGGCCTTTGTCACATTGACTACGTGACGTGGGTGCCGAACTGAGATGACGGCAAATATCAAAATACCGTGATGAAATTACCATTTTAGGTCTAAGCAAAATATTTTTCTACCTTAAATAGATCCATTATTGTTACATAGACTAACTGACGTAGTATTGTACGTATTTTGAGATTTTTAACAAACAAAACAGTATGTTTGTATGGTTTAAAATCAGTTTGGACGATATATGAATACATTATAGCTTGACTTGTTTTGATTAACTAAATGCTCGTTATTATTTGCCAATGTTTGCGTCGCATCAATGGTGAGTCGTCATTCAAGAAATTCACGATAGAAGTTGTTTACCTTAAAGAATTGAACTGTTTTCACTCTTGTCCAAGTAATCTATTAGTAAGATTTCTTCGCGTCCCAACTTCTACACGAGATTATAATCCCACCAAAAATGTTTCATATAAAATGTTGCCAAGCTGAGACCATATGGATCGAACTCTTAAAAAGTTGTCAGATCTCATGTAGAGCCAGACCTGACTTCACAAACTGTACACTTGAGTCAAAATATGTGGCTTGGCCGTTTCGCTACCGACATATGGGCGTAAGGTGAAAAAAATATTCACTGTTTATTACTTTTCTGTTATACAGTATATGTAGTAACGAACTATGTAGGCAATGACATATTGCTCACTGTAAATTTAGGCTTCTAGTTTTTTTGGCTTCGAGAAAAAGATGGTATGGCCGTCTTTTTTTGCATGACTTGGCGGGGGCACTTTCGTGACCCCAGATCTATACTGGCTTCCTCACAAACTTTCGCATGTATAATATAAAATGTGTAGTCCAGTCTTTATTATCTACAGAATTAATCATGTACGTAGTAGTAGCATGGGAAAATTTGTGCAGTGATGAATTTTTAAAATAGCCTTTGTACTCTACACAATCGATTACTGAACTAATCGAGAGGAAACTCTTTGATGTTCAATATAGCATGAAATCGTTATCTGTTACTTTTGATTCATTGGTTTTCAGGGACACTCACTATATACTATGATATTACTTACTTACCATAAAGTATATACTTGGTGTCATGCAAGATGCATACAAGCATTAAAACCAATACTTTCTAGTCATATTCGAATTTTCTTAGAAAGTTTAATTTATTAAAATTAGGAAGAGCATAGTATACCTATGTATGTTTTTTATTTAAATTGAATTGGTAATAATGTTTAACTTAACCTTAAATATGTATGTAGAAAGCAACCAAGTAAGTTTTCTCTATGTAAAGAATTATACTTAGTGCACACTGCAAGTACTGCTTAGTTATTGTTATGGGCGTCGATGACTTTTAAGTTGGTTTTCTCTATTTCCTAAACCACGATAATAATGGTTGAAGTTGTTATGTTGAAACTGTTGGTAACATATCTGTAATAGATTATGTAGAAGTAGATATGTAACTTATTGCTACAATCACAATCAACACGTACAGTTCGAAGAAATGAATTCAGATGTTCATAGAACAAAACAGTTCAGTCATTAAAAATAGATTCAGTAAAGTCGCGTGACGTTGATCTCGTCAGGAAAATTTAAACAATACGTTCTACCAGCTGTTTGTGATCCATGTTACCAGGGTGATTAAAAATTATGCCACAAGGTACTGAAATAGAACGCTCAGGCTTGGAGAAAGTTGACATGTGTGTTACTCTCGCTTTGACATGATGAAAAGTCTCCGCGGCAGTTTTGGGTCAGTCTCGTAATAGTCCCAAATACCAAACAATATATAACGATTTAACCGCAAATATTTTGAGACATTTCCTCGGGCATTTCACTTTGTAACGAATCAGCTCGACGACACGTCAGACGACATTTTGAAAATAAATCAGATGAAAGATCGGATAATTTTAGAGTCATGTTATTATTTAATCTTAACATAATGTAAATGATATTTACATTATAATCTAAAATAGTTTCGAATACAATCTATTGATGTATTTGACTAGTTAAATATACTTAATTTTGCATATACATAGTTTCAATTTACGAATATCAAACCGGCCAGGGTGCGTATATGCAGGATCATGAGTCGACCATAGATCGTGATTTAAGACCTTTTCAACAATGAGAAGGATGATAAATAAAAAAAAAATGATACAAATAGTAAAAATCTCTCACTTGTTCGATATTTAACCACGTGAGAGATGGTAAGGATGGTAGGTACAGTTATTCAATTAGTGTAGAGAATGGCGTACAGCTCAATGTCCTTCTCAACCAACGGATTCGCGTGTTACTTACTTTATATTATTAGCATACACAACAAAACTAACATAATATACCTATAGGCATAGGTATAGTGCTGTGTGCGTAACAATTCGGCCAGGGCCCGATAATCGAATCCATTATTATCAAAAAAAAGAGTTCATTTCATTGTACTTGACTATTACACCAACTGTCCGGTACACACATGACGTTGATTCTCAGCTTGACTTATCGCTCTTTAAATTGCTTTGATCTCCCGTTAATCAATGTCGAGTGTTGAATTCTGTTTGTCAGGCATCACCTTCATATGTCTTTCTTTATTTACTTTTATTAGTCGTGTGGTTACGTGTAATTATTTTAGTGTTGCAAGTATATTGTTTAAGAAGTAAAAAGCTTGAGTCTCTCTTTTGTAATTCTTCTGTGCAAATATCTTTTCAAATAATATACCTATTACAGCAAGCGTATGTAAGTCAAACCAGACTTACAAAAAATATCTGAATTCAACTATTGAATAATGAAATATATCATTAAAAAAAGTGAAGTAGGTAAGTTTAAAGGTTTATTGATTTTTTGCCATCTGGGATGACTTAAAAATTCTAATTATACCACACACTTCAAAATCAGTCTCAATGAATGAAGTTAGAAGTTACGATGGAGTACCAACTGAAAGTAACTATAACGATGTAATTTGTAAAAAGAGGCAGCAATCTTTGCCCATTGATGCTCAACAAACAGCCTAATTGCAGGAAAGTGAAATGCGAGTCTGAAGCGAATATGAGAACGCTTCCCAGCGTGCTCGAGTGTACGCATCGGATCCTCTGTAATTATATTTCAGTACTTCATGTGCGGTAAAGTGCTCGCTCTCTAGACTCTTTTACATTTTATTTCATCGTGAACACTTGAATGTATCGTAACCATAGTATCGATCGATATACTTGTAGAATGTAGGTACAGCTTAGGTCAATGCAGCATTCCTACGCTCTTGTACATATCTCTATCTATACATGCTTGTTTGTGTATCTTATAGAGATCCTGCACAGTATTTAGCATTTCTAACTGTATAAATTTCCATGTTGAGAGCTACCTTTATGGAATAGGTTTTTGCTGAATGGTATTAGATAACTGTGTGGATTATATTTAGTTTAATATTTAAAGTTTGGTACTTACTTTAATTAAATGTTCTGTCCATCGCCGTCCGTTTGATATCAAACATATAACTCAAGATATGTAAATGGACATTCCATTTGGGTGTAATATATATTACAAATTATTATAACATTAGTAAGTTTATGAGATCATTATAACACTGTGATATAATTTTCCACTCAAATAATATGCTAAGCTTTTCTAGCATTATCAAAACTTATTTATTTAGATCCGTTTGTTCGTAAATAAAATAGATTTCTTTCGTAACCAACAATTAAGCTAACGATATTTGAATGATAGGTACAATGCAATCGATGTCTATCCTTTTATATTTTCCGAATGCGAACGTCTTGTTGATTTTTTTAGACTCGGTATTCCTCGAAGCGGACAATGTAGAAAAAGTGACGCGTGCGCAAATCATGTTTATCTTTAACCGGCGGAAATGGGCGAGTCAGTTAGATAATAATTCTTTATAAGACCTACCCTAGCAAAATGGACCTTTGTATGACGGTACACTGTTACAAATACTAGGTTTGATTCAAGGCTAGGTCATTACTAGTCAATGTGTGTATAACTATTATTTATAAAATGTCTGATGATTATGTAGTAATGTTTCAAACAATTTATCACACGTCTATAACGTGTTCCCTACGTGAGAACCTATGGTTTTAAAACGTATTTATCTGAAGTATAACTTAACGTGACAGACTGGTAGTTTGTAAAGACAAATCAGTAATCGAGAAATGTAAACAGTTGAAGGCAAGCTTTATATATGTGGTACAACGACAATAATATAAATTTTCACTAGTCTTTTAAATACCTACTTACACAGAATAGATAGGGTTTTTGATTTTTGAAACACAAATTAAAACTAACAATTTTACTATCAACATAAGAAGATGCTTCTATTCATGAACCTAATAATGGACAAGCTATAAAGAAATGGAAAGATAAAATTTGAAAATAATAATATTTTTACGATTGTTTATTTCCTGCCAGTATTTAATTTATTGGGCATTTTAATAAAAAATAATTATTCTAGTAATTTTATTTATCCAAGCAGTTGTATAGTTTAACAGCTAAAATTTTAGCAAGTCTTGTTTATTGGTCTGAAGTTTTAACTGCGACCGATAAGTATAGGTATTGTATGGATAACTAGAGGTTGTCGTATCACCGAGGTCACAATTAATTAATAGACCTTTATCAGCGGGCAGACATGCAACTTCAATGTTTTGCTTGTAAGCCCACGCAAATACCACGATAACATTTTCTATTGAATGATAACATAAAATAAATGTTTCGATGGCTGAGTAGCTACATATAGTTAAATTTTGAGGTGCATCTTGTTTCAATTCATTATACGAGAAAGACAGACGAAGCGCATTTGGCAAATTGGTTGAAAAGTTTTGCAATGTTTGGTTGATTAGCAAATAATCACGAGACCAAAGTAAAGTGTATTGAGATAATTTAGTTTTTAATTTGGGACAGTTTTCACGACCACTGTCCTTCTCTATACAATCTTAAGACATCATATTAGCACAATAAAGACTATTTTCACTTTTATACCGAACAAATAAGTATAATTAGCTGTCTTTATTATCAAATCGTGTTGTTACAATAAAGTTTGATCATGAAGCTGATGAAAAAAAAAATTTTACAAAGTGACAATTGTCATTTTTCAAAATAGAGCTAACAGGAAGACGATATATAGCACAAGACAGGTTAAAATGACTTGCACCTGGATTACGTCATAATAATAATGCAACTGTTTCAGTGATTCCATATATACCTAATCTTTATTGATATAACTATAGGTGGGGATTTATAAATGGCATAGGACTACGTTATATGTTTATAATATAAATAATATGTAGCTGTAAATCTTCCTAAGAGAAAATAAATAAATAAATGTTTTGGTTAAATAGGTGACTAAATCAAAACTGATACATCAATTTCTTGGTCGACTGTACCTACCTATTCATATTGAAGCAATATAGATGCCGACATTTGAATACGTGAATAGGTACTCGTTTTAGCTACTCTCAGTCTCGATATATGATAGCACATCAGCACCAATTTCACAATACTAAACCGGGCCTATTAAATCTATCTACTATGGTCTAAGAATTTCGAAACTACCATGAAGGACGTTGGCTTAAATTTTTTTTGCACTATATTTTTACGGTTTTATCGTATTTTTAACGTTTCGCAAAATGTTTTAAACTAATTTATGATGTTATTTCAACCTCGTCTTTTTTAAGGGGTAACTGAGGTCAAAAGCATTCATTATTCATTTTTAAGCACAGATTTTTATACGAATGGATGATCAATTGATCAGTCAGTGGAGTCCAGAAGATATTTTGGTTCGCATTTAAAAAACTTCGAGAAAACTTTAGGTAACCCCAAGTATTATTATTATTACTATTCAGAAGTGTATTTTTTAAAATTATGATAAATTTTGAAGTAATATTTTTTATTCTATACTAGTTTCCACCCCATGGGGTGAAACATTGCCAGCGTTTCCAATGGATATTATGTTTTTCACAAATAATAGTTATTTTATGTCTTCCAAAGTATGATCTATCTATGATCTATACATTTAATGCAACTTATGACTCACGAAGTGCTATTCATTGCTATCAATAAGTCATATAAAATTTAATTGTCTCTAATTTATTAAATGCATTAAAACCGCGATAATAAATGACCTTTTGGTCTACTTATAATCGAAGTAGACAATAACGAGTTTGCAATGGGCTCTAAAACTTCCTCAAACCTTGTGGTCTTTAAAGATAATAAATACCGCAGTGAAAATACAAACATTTATATTTATTTACACAAATATACAAAATGACAAAATAAATAATCATTATTTTAAGCAGTGTGTTATAAACTCCATCGTAATTATGTCTTGAAACAACAGAGACACAGACCTCCAACACATTAATCTCACTAAATCCCTAACTTTCCCATTTTCATGATATACACTTGACCGGATTTAAAAACCTAGAAGTAAAACTTCAAAATGATAATAATTTTATTGATATTAAAATAATTGGTACAATTTATCTAATGAATCCTCTGGTTTCTAAACTAGTGTTAAACTGTATTTTTCAGGAACCAGCGTCTTCTCCTAACCTGTGCTACTTATTTAAACGTCAATTACAAAATAAAATAAATATTGAAAACAGAAAGAATAAATGTAACCAAATAACAGGAAATTATTATAAAATCCTGTACTATATATAGTATATTTATTTACCTTGCGAAAGTTTTCTTACTGACAGTACCTGAGTTTTTTCATAAAAATCAGTAATAGGGGGTCTATAATGTCAGTTTGAGGCCATATTGAGGCATTTTGCTATTGCCGAAATTAGTGAACGGACGTTCGCGTCTATTAGAACTAGCAATAGGTTTCCATTCCATTATGTACGTGTCTTTTCGTAATGGTTATGTTATAACGTATTGTTCGTTTTAGAGTATAGCCTAATTATCATATCATAACAAAGGCGTCATCACTATGTAAACACTATGGGAACTATGTAAGTTCACATTCACTTCCACTTTCTCAGTGGCTGTGGGAAAACTTGCAACTATGAAACTGTGGATGTAGAATCTGTTTATCACTGTTATATCTCAAGAGATTTTAAACGTATTTTGCTTCAGTTACGTCTAACAACTAATTAGCGTGCCAAGGATTTATATGTGTGAACAATTTAAAGTCATGTGTTTTCTTCTGTATAATTATTCAGTCATTTTGTACAGACAAAAAGTTAATTATTTTATTTATAAAATATCTTCTATTTTATTTTAATTTAGCTGCATATTAGTCAAGTGACGTCTTTACTATACCTCGCTATCAAACATTGTCCTAAAGTTTCTCACAAAAGACATTAATAGTAATTGTACCTAAAAGCATTGGTGAATTGCGGCATTGCATTGTTATGTTCTTTTTGTACAACGTTTCATAGTTGAGTATCAACGACAATGACACGGTAGGTTACATGCCCGCTCTTATGTGAACAATGGTACTTCTGGTGCCAATTGCAAATACACAAGTTACGATACGATAAAACTTTCCATTTTGACAGTATGATTGTATGCAAACTAGATTAGTGCTATAGAAATTAATTTCTCGATCTCGATTATATCCTCATCTTTCTAAAAAAATATTTGCCACATTACATACATATTTATAAGAGTCATTCAACTCTTCGCTCTATCATAGACAGATGAGTTCGGCTCAACCGAGAAAAATATAGATTTATTTTGCTAGCGCCATTATAACAGTTAGTTTATAAAAAATCTTTATCTCCGTGAATGACTGACAGATAATCAAAAAAACAAAAAGTAATTACTTACAACCTAAAATTTTGTCAATCTCTATTCGAGTAGTACCTATAATGTGAGGGTCGCGGGAAATCGCTGGATACGAGCAGCGCAAGACCGGCCATCGTGGAGATCCTTTGGGGAAGCCTTTGTCCAGCAGTGGACGTATATCGGCTAATATAATTGATGATGATAATGATGATGACGCACTTAACTAAGTAAAAACGTTTAAGCTTAGAACTTAACTTACGTTTATCAACACCATTAGACGGTTCTTCTGCTTGAATGCTATAGCTTAGTTAGTAAAATCTCGTCATAAGAATTGAAGATAATGGCAAGTTTTAGCACACTTTTCGGTTCTTTTGTTTTATGTAAATGTAGGCATTGAAGTCGACTTGTCCATTTTTGCAACATCCGTTTCCAGTATTGGGTGAAAGTGGCCTGTTTCATATTTGCGAAAGCTATTCTATTAATCAATAATATACAGAAATACAGTGATAGTCTTAATCTTATAATTATGAATTCGTGCGTAAAATGAAGGTGTTACCGTGTTACTAATGAGGAAACATGTGTCGGAAATTGCGGTTTCTCTACCATATAATATTTACATTTAAACTACATTGCGTTTGTTATAATTATATAATCTTTAATTTAAAACACATGCGTCGAAAATGAGCACAAACAAATAACAGGTTCAGCTGTTTTATAGAACATAGATAATTCATAATATTTATTTTTACCTCATTTTAGACTCTAAATTCAAAGAGTGGATGAGAGACAGTCCCAGTTTGTATGTAAAGTGTAAGTATATAGAAAGTTCAACTTGTTACTTCATGACTGGAAACCTTTTGACAAACATCTTTAGATTGTACATTTAACTTATATTAAACTTTGTTACCATACTTATCGAGAAAAAAATAACATACAATAAGGATTTAAAAAAGTAATATGTTAACGAATATATTGGAATGTGAATCTAAAATTACATTAAAAACCGGCTTTTCACTTCATCTAAACAGGAGACATAAATGCTGGCAAGGTCGTGCATGGCCGGTCACAGATGGAAGAGTTCACAAATGGCACATAACAGCATGGACGGCTGGCTATTTTGTAGTTGGTATGATATGATGTCATATTGCAATGAAACTATCTGAAAAGATATTTAAATCGTCAATATATCTCAATTTTTTTCCTGACAAAATTAATGTGCTTCTAGTACCTATATGGCGTTTAAATCTTTTATATGATACTAAACACATCTATCATCCTTCTGAATGGTATTGCACTCTAAAAATAGACATGAATTTAATTTAATTTAATTAAATTGCATGGAACTATCTTCTGCCCCGCGGTTTCATTCCCGAAGCGAGCCGAGTGAGTAAATCAATGCACACACATTTCATACGACGTTTTTCATCACACTTACGAGGAAATAAGTTTAAATTTCATGTTAAAAAAAATATGGGCATCTCCCTTTTTTTATTCATCTCCATCATCAGACCAGCTCAATGACACCATATTATTGTATTGCCAACAGACTTACTTACATAATGTGTACCAAAATTCACATCAATTGAATATCGGGAAGGAATCAAAAACTTGAACTTTTTCTTTGTGAGCGAACTCAATTTTCGGGGCAGATTAATTTAAACAAATCGATGAAAATATTAAGAGTAAGTAAGTATTGACTGTTGAGGTAATTTATTGAATGACGATCACATTGTTCACACTTCTTTATAGTATTTTACAATCAATATTATATTAACTATACTTAACATGTGTAACGGCTTCCATTGACCTACTGAAAGTAGACACTTGTGAATTCCGTTTCAATTATGCACTATTAATATTACTCATACATTATAATGAATAAAAACTCTTTTGTTTCATTCTTTTGTAATTGGGTTCAACTATCAATGTATTCAATTAAAATCAAACAATTTTGAGGTTAACAAGTTTTTAATTAATTTTTGTTAGTCTCTAGATAGTAGAAGTTATAATGAGATACCTACTCAATAGCTGTTGGGAAAAATTTAAGGTCTGGCTGTTAATTTTTTTTTATACTGAGAAAGATTATCAAAACTACTTTAGCTGTCATCAATACTCAATATTTTCGAAAAAGCCTTATTTACATAAGAAAGAAACAATATGTATATGAAAAATGCCAATATTAATCATGCCCTTTATTTCCAAAAATTGCAAATAAAAACACACCTTCGAATATCAAGTCTTACCTTCTGCGTTAACGAGGTCTTTATTAAGTAAACAATTGGCAACATACACTGGTACCCATTATTTGGACTCCTTACATATATGTCATCAGTTCATGGTCGTTTAATCAACTTGTGCAATATACATTTGTGTTTTAATGTTATAAATTAATCAATTACTATTTGGGAATATACCTACACTCTGGCTACACTTACGGCTACTTACGGTATCTAAATATGTAAAGATGATTGAAAGCAGGCAGAACCCAGTACAGTTTTTAACATCTTCAATAGCACATTTGGGGATTAGCATGGCGGATATCTACCTACAATAGAATACATGTTGATTCATTTCCATAATACTTTTAGCGAAATGTCAAGAATTGGGGCCAAGTTTTAGAAAAGACTTTATGATAGTAACGAAAATTTTGATTCTCCACCATTACTATCTAACAATATTATTTGAGCACATGAAATTGTGATAATATTTTCTTCCTATTTAATGTTTGATACTTGCGTATGCACATATTGTTAAATCATTAGGTATGATTTTGTGAGTAACACAAGTTTATTCTTAGTAGAGGTTGTGGTTCATAGACATATACGTGTTTTAAAATTGGTGCACTGAAATATGGTAATTATAACGTAAACGTAATAAACGTGTCGTGTTAAATATTGCATCAGAACCAGTTAAGTATGAGCCAGTCAAGCAGAATCTACAAGCAAGTCACCGCATCGAGGATGTGATACCTACACGCAATAAGGAGCAATGTGGAGAATGTTTTCTTGGAAAGTATTCTCGCACACATTCCATAAACTGCATTATTATCAGATTATAAGGTTCTGTAACTCTGCTTTGGGTTTACACAGAAAAATTTTCCTGAAAAAAGATTCTTCTTATCGATTTCGCAAAAATAATAAAAAAATATTGTTATCTCCGATTGCAATTATTGTAAATATAAATTTTCAGAATATAATCTGAAAGTTATTGACGACAAGTGTTGAAAATAAACACGTTTATGCGCTGTGTTAAAACCGGGTCATTGACCTTGAAAATTAAGTGTTTTATTTATATTCCTAACAAATTATTAGAGCATCGCAAATATGATTTTAGCTACACTTCAACATAACATAACATTAGTGACGTATTTCAAGTTCATTTGCATGTGACTTAATTATAAATACGTATTTGAACACCGGAATCTCTGAATAATATCTAGACATTCTAAACTATGACCTTGGTCGAGAATAATCAGACCTTTATGGTCAACAACATTTTCATCCCACTGCTTCCAAAACAATACGTTGCATGATGCATTAGGTGCACTTGGCAATAACAAAAGTAAATATACCGATAGACTGATATACTAAATGAGTTAGGTAGTAGCTTTGGTAGTAGATACCTACTGAAACTAGGTAATTAACTTAAGTCACCACTACAAAAAATCGGGGTCGGCTAAATAATTCTAAGTGTTCTTCCTTTCGGTCCTTCTATTTGCCATATTGGTATTCATATATGGCTGTCATATTATCCATCCATCTCTTTTCAATCTTCTCGTATACGGTAATTATCCACTTTCATATTTATAACACTTTTAGTAATAGCACTTATAGGTAACGCTTTTATTACTTCTCATAACATAACCCTACCACGATAAACGGATCACTCTCAATTTTACATTCTCGGTAACTGAGGTATTTTACGTATAGAGAAGACGTTATATACCTCAGTGTTCTCGATTTCTAATTACATATTCCTAATCTTATCCATTTGGCTTATAAACTTTATTTCTGGACTGGTTGACTAAAACCCTGTCCTACTTTTTGTTGTAGATTGTTCGGTTGTTTGAAACGTACCAAAAAACTTAAAAATTTATAGTTCAACGTTTTATGTATTCAAGATAATGCTTACGAATCTAGTTAAACTTAAAGCTAGTTACATTTGTTTTACGCCCACACACCTACTCGTATCATGTTGGTCACCTAAATGCAAATATCTCGACCTTTTACGTGCAGCTAGCAATACGGAAAGTAGAACGACTTGGTGTAGGTGTAGGCAATGTCTTTAGAATAAGGTAATTTATAGACGATACTGATAAAAACATGGTTAATTGAAATTAGCCATGTTTAAAATTCAAAGTAAAAACCATATGTTTATTTTTAATTGAGGTTTACTTGTTATGTTAATTAAATCATTTGTTTTGTTTGTGTGGATGTTTGAATGAATTACGAACTATGGATTGAAATTAGGTGTGTAGATAGTTTAGACCCTGATAAAGAATAAAAGATTTATCCATACTTTTTATCCCAAGGAAATATTAGCTCCCGGGAACTTGAAACGTCTGCGTACCTACCTTAAAAATAATAAACACTTATTTTTCAACCAACGATTCTGCATTACAAATAAATATAAATAGATACAGTATTGGTGAAATTAAATTGGCTGAAAAAACGAACTGTAGGTGCAACTCCAATATCGATAGCCGATACGTTTACAGAAAAAAACTGCTATTTTATTTCAATAATTATTGTAGGTAAGTAATAGTCATTAATTTCGAACGATAGTGAATTAACGAAATCAGTGTATCATCATCATATCAGCCGAAAGACGTCCAATGCTGGACAAAGGGGAGGTCAGATCGGCCAGCCCTCACAAGATCGTCGGTCCACCTGGTGGGGTCTTATTGTATCTTGGTTATATCATACCTAAATCTAAATTGAAAGTTGTAATTACTTTTGCAACCAAAACGAAAGATTTTACGTGGCAGTCTCTTTCAGCGATTTTTACATGACGAAGACATGGTAGTTGCTCAAGCGTATAATTAGTCAATATTTATCCTTTAGAATCCAAATGATGCTGTAATGGTACACTTGGTAACAAAGTATATCAAATACTTTATTTTATGTACTATAACTGAAAAATATGAACTAACTATAAACTTAACTGAATCTTAACTATAGAAGGTTTTATTAATAGCGTATTTTTACCTAATTCTATGTTGAAATAGAAGTTCAGATCAATTTTAAAGCTATTCAAATCGTTGAAATTATATCAGTTAACTATAGACGCAAAACAAAAACACGTGTTAAGGATTTTCAAGACAATATGATAAAACAGTGCAATTTTCAATCTAAATCATAATAAATGTTTATTTTAGATTGTAATTGTAAATATGATACGGAAGAGAGACGCGTGCAGACTAATTGTTTTAAAATTGCAATGTTTTCACCGTAGTCATGTACATGTTTCATATAAATTCATGATCAGTGAGTTTGGTCACCGCACCCACGTACCTATCTATATATATATTCTATATTGTATCATGTAATGTTGTATCCATTATTGTAGTGTAGCTTTGTTTTGTACAAATCTGACGGCAATGTTTTGAAGCGAATTCATTTTCATTAAGATGGGGTTTGGTCATGCAAGTATTAACCATGCTGTCTATAAAATACTAGGTCTGTTAATATTCGAAATACATTTGTAAAAAAATAAGTAGATATTCTAAGATGACATAGCTGAAGAGTTTGTTTGTTTGTTTGAACGCGCTTATCTCTGGATCTACAAATCGAATTCACCAAAGGTGCGAGTTAATTATTTCCTTAATTGTAGGCCAATTTTTATCCCGGGAATGCGAGTAAAGCCGCATGGTACACCTAGTTGTAAGATAAATAATCGAGATAATTTAATTTCATAATAGTCAAAGTTAGAATCAGTGAAATCGATCATTTCAAGAGTCTATATTAATAAATATTCATGAAAATTATAATTTCAAATAACAATACAAACGTCTCACGGCAAGTCTTTCTAGGTCTCTGATATAACATTTAGGTCCGGTTGCATAGAATCATTAGTTTCATTTTGACGTTTATTATTCAAAAAATTCCAAAGCAACCCAAACACCTGACAAAAAACTGTTAGTAATAGTTATATCATTTTTAACTATTACACGTATGTCAATTTCAGTCGATACAACTGGATTGTAGCATTGCATTTAGTGAGACGCGTCTGTTGGCAAAGAGAATAATACTACGTTTATCTGTTCATTCAAAACTACGAAATTTCAATACACTAGGCAACGCGAATTGAAAAACATAAGTAATCGTACTACTTGAGTTGCCTCAGGAATCAGCCTTAGTTCGTAACAACTCTAATATATGTATTTCTGTCAAAGGAGCGATAGTGTACAGTCCCACTTATCCACTGTCGTGCTGTACAATTCTAATCTGCTATTCATAAGTGCGAAAGTTTTATGTCTGAAATGTTTGTTACTTACCATGCGGTGGTGGCTGTTTGGGATACAATACCCTTTTTACCCTAGAATAACAAACACAACGCGGATGGAACAGCGAAATAAAGCTAGTAAGAAATAGGTAACTTAACTGTTTCAATGTCTTGTATGGAAGATACTATTTCTCTGCTACGTGCATTTTATTCGTATTGGTAATCGTAGTTTGTTGTTATTTTATTACAAAAAACATGTGATGTTTTTTACTTAATTTTGTATAAAATCTAAATGAGTTCAGAAACATTAACATGATACTGAACTTAAACATTATTAAAACTCAGTATTAATTATTCAATTATAAATGAATATTACATGAAATGAAAAAAAATGCCTTAATTTGCGTGCATTACCTACATATTATAGTTAGTTTAAGTTCATAGATGGGTGTTACAGCTGCCGGAAACTTTGAAGTTTGTTTCCTATACATTGAAAATACCGAAAGTTATTGTGTAACGTGGAAATATAGGTAATATTAATTTGGAAGCAATGTAAAGTGAATTTTGACTCGTATCGCGATTCGTGAAGATTGCTCGTTTAATTTGGAGCACGCAATCGTTAGTGAAGTTACCGTAATACCTAACTGTTGCATGATAATATCGTATCGATGCTTCACGCAACGATTTTCCAGTTTAACGTGTATCTCATTAAACCACTTTACATATTTAATATCTCATTGAACTTATCTTCCACCATGGAAGCTGCATATTCTTCGTGATGTTCTCTAAGCATTAACTTATTTAATACTACTACTTATTTAATATTATTTGTTACATAATGTCCGAGGAAAAAAAAAAATATATATGTGCGTCATGACTTTGACCAAAATATAGTTAGTGTAGTTAACAATAGAAAGCATCGACAACCAGACAAAGTATTCATTTTTACAATAAAATCGAACAAGCAGTTGTCACAAGTGTATAGAAGTCGTGTCGTGTTACTCAACTTTTGCCATTCAGTTGCACTCAAGGTGAGATTATGCTTTGCATTTTTTATTAGCTGTAGCAGTGCCTTGTCCTGAAATTCTTTGTGACGTGTCCTACGAGTTGAGGCTTTCGCTTGAATTTAAATCAATTACCTACTCATTGTAATGATATACCTACTAGATTTTTTGACTTGTTAAATTTGAAATGATTTATTCATGAATAAATTAGTAAATAAATAAAATTACGAAGATTGTATTAGATGAATCGATTTCGATCTACTTTTTTTTAAAGGCTCGCTAAAGTGCTTTTCTTTTATATACAAGTTATATATTTGTAATACATTAAAACTAACCTACTTACTACCTAAAATGAAACAAACTATTTTTAATATACCTTATAAATGTAAATAAAAAATAAATAAATATTTTTTAAATCCAGCTAGACATTATTTTGACCACTACTATTTCCTAGAGTTTGAGAATATAACATTTTCTTGTAACTTTCTTATGAGAGTTTGTTTCTTTCAGTAAGTAAGGTAGAAAAGTAAACGAATGGTTGTTTAATATTTTAGAGTCTTGTAAGTTATAGATTTTAAGTTGAAATTTGAATCAAAAATCAAGCAACAATATAGGTAGAATGAATCAGAGCATGATAAAATAAAAGCTAATATAGATAGGTATTGAATTCTTACACCTAGGAAACGACTACCTCTCACTTGGACTTGTAAATGTTGCAGTGGCATTGAAAATTAACGAAGTGAACACACTTGAACTTTGAATGTATTTACTACGAAAAAAATCATTGTTTAAATCTAAAAATCGGTTATTATGTTTACTTATGGGGGCGAACGTTTTTTTTACAATTAATGTGATAACGATATCTTTATTTGATACAGGATGAAGAACGGCAGATAAGGAATAATAAATAAGTGGCTTTATCTACTGCTTATATTTAAAAAAAAAGCCAGCGGGGGGTTACAGCGTAAGATAATGGTCATAAAATTTGTCTCCCTTCATCTAGAATTCTTTTATATTTACGGGGCATGCGAATATCGAACACAACCAACTCTCTAGTATTCTACTATGTCTAGTGTGGACTCTAAATATTATATATACAATTCCAGAAAATGGGAGCCATTTTCGATGAAGTTCACCATTTACTTTCGCGGTAGCCCTGCTGATCTTGACCCACTTGTAACTGCTTAGTTAGGTATATGTAGCAAATTATACATACCAACACCACTGTTTCTTATTATGTTTATATTATCCTTATTTAATTATGTATTCTACTAGGGATTGATGAGTAATGGAATTAAACCATAGTTAATGCAACAGTAGAACATTATTGATACATTCACAGGTTACTACAATGACCATCTATGATAATCTATTATTGAATGAACAATAAACGAAACAGTACTGTTTATAATCCAGTAGTTACCTACTCTACTACTAATTTATTGCAATAACTAAGCACGTAGGTACAAAGAGGCTATTTTCTTTAAATATCGTGTTGAATCATTGACCGTATTGTAGAGGTACCTACAGAGTTCTTCGATTTAATTATAAAAGCAATAATGTTATGTCATTTTTGCTACCTAATGATACCAGTTAATCGGCTCAACGTTTCGAAGAAACCTCAAAAGCTGAGAGAGGGACGGCTTGAGGATAAACTCAACAATTCGGATTAAAAACGTAAACGTCATTTTGCTTATGTCATGAATTAGTCAAAATTAGGTCATGTTTGTTATTTTTTTATATATTGTATGCCTGCAATAGGTATATTATTACAAGTTCATATATGCATAAATTAAAAGTTAGTCTAAATATGTAGGTACGTACGTGTGTTCATAATAGAAATCATCATTATGTACTTAAATATGTAACTCAAGATATATCTTAAATAAATATGAAGGTCTTTTTGATCCTATATTTTTACAAAAGGAAGTTTAAAAATGACAACTTGATAAATAAACGACATTCGCAGAAAGCGGTAAACTGGTTTTTGATGTCGATTATAGGCGACATATAGCCTCTACCTAGATATTCAATCTGATTTGAAGCTTTTGACTCAACGTGTAATCTTGCCGATTACCATACTGATGAATTACAATCGCATTAAACTTAATTATTTATTTATTGGATTTGTGCACGGAGAATATTTTCATAAAATTTTAATGTTACCTACCTATCTATTTAGTGCATAAATTGAATTCTTATTGAATAATACTAGGTAAAGTCCACAAACAAATTGTTGCTGATTTTATAACAGTCAACTCTCTACCAAAAATACTTAGGTCGATGTTCACTGACTAGAAAACGGTCCGATATGGAAAATTCATGGTAAACGCCCGATTATAACTTATCGGACTGTTTTCTAGTCGGTGAACATCGATCGCAAATTGATAGTGTGATATTTTTGTCGTATGCTAGTCAATTGTTTACACCTTGAAAATTCACCTCTGAATTAAACGTCAGCTGTTCAATGTTATCTTTGCTGGACATAGAATTACGAAGTTATATACCAATCAATTTCATTAGCCTCGTCTTTGTATTGCATTCCTACTTTAAAGCGATTGTTTCGCTTTGCCCTAAGGCTTTGCCCAATCATTCTAACAGACTACTTTGCCCAATCATTCTAACAGACTACTACGATCACAAAATATTGATTCCATAGTAAAAAAAAGTTAATATTAGTTGGTACAGAATAAGTATTCCTTGTCACAATAGCTGTGATGTTAGTTTTTATATATCAATTTAATGAATGATGCTTATTTCTTTTGTTATTGCTACTTTACTATTACTATACTAATAGTGCATTCTAATTAACGTCTCTACTAATTTAAATCACAGTTCATAATTAGAAGACTATGATTTTAACAATCGAATACCTTAGTAAGTCCATTGTAAGATTGATTTATGTATCTCTGCCATCAAGTGCCATCAGCCCATTGTTCTACTAAGCTTTGTTGTTTAAATAGAGACGCTCCTAAAATATATGTTTAGTAATACTGTCAAATACGGTATGTTATTGAATTATAGTCTTTTAACAAAGTCCACTGTGTGTGAGTCATTACGTTTGACATTTGAATGTTCCGCGTAGTGTTTTTCATAAATAAGTACTTTAGCTCTGCATTTGTAGAACTTCATATTTCTGATTCACTCGAATCGTCTTTGTTTATGTAGGATAGAATTGGGATAGAACCTGTTATGTTAATTTGTGTAAACTGATGCACATCGTCTTGAATTGTTTCTCTAACCAGCGGTTATGCGAATGTTAAAGCCTATATAAGTTAATCATAACAGTAATTGAGCAACCATGCGTAACGTTCCGTTCGGATGATTCAGCCTCGACCGGGTCTCGTTTCCTAGTATAAATAATAAAAACATATATAATTATAGGAGGTTTATATTTATTATATATTTGTCAGGAAAACATATTTAATGTAGTTCAAATGATATAGGTATATAGGTTGTAGTATTATTCATTTTAGTAATCTCATAATAATAAAATTTATTCTAAATAATCCCGATTCCCAAAATATTTATTTATTTATACTCTTCACAACTATTTTAATATGAAGAAATAAACCTTAGCGCAGCAGTGAATAGATCAAAATTTTTAAAACTCCCGTAGGTACATACATATAAATTTATTCCCAAACGATGTTGAATGAACTTATTCTCTCATCTCCTACTCATTGATCGAGGTTCTACATAAGTGTATTGTAGTGGACACACCATTCAAGTTGTATGTTTATGCAATAATTATTTCTTGTTTGTTTCTGTTTCCAAGGAGTACCTACCTATTACCAACTTTCTGCGTTATGCTTTCTGATTTATTGAGCAGTTATTAGCTTTATCATCATCATCATATCAGCCGAAAGACGTCAAAGGCCTGCCCCAAGGATCTCCACGATGGCCAGCCTTGCACTAACAGCGTCCAGAAGTTTCCCGCGACCCTCACAAGATCGTCGATCCACCTTGTGAGGAGGCCTGCCCACGCTCCGTCTTCCGGGTCTAGCCTATACCTAAGTATCATTTAATGACATACCTACACTGCAATCAGCTATTTTAAACCAGATGAATGCTTTGTACTCACTTTTTAAAAAGATATCTTATTTGGCAACAAGAAGAAAAGTATTAGGGCATTGATGTGTGAGACAAGCGATGATAAAGCGCAATGAGAGCGAAACAGCTGGTTGCCAAACATTCGCAGTAGAAAGTGACCTGAAGTTGACAAAGGTCGGAAGTGATTTTCCACTCACAAAAATGTAACGACCCTTGACAATTTACGGAACCGTGGAGACGGAAACAGAATGAAGCGATTTCTAAATTTCTATTAATTTTCGTTAGATTTATCAGAAGTTGTAGGCTACTTCATCTTTTCTTACCTTCGCCAAAGCCTTTGCATAAATTCAGAAGTAACGTACTTAAATATTTATTTCTACCTGCTGCCAATCGCACATGCAAAAATCAAAAGGTTGCTACCGTTTTCGATAAATTTGCACAAAA
The DNA here is from genome assembly GCA_963555595.1 of Tethea ocularis. Lineage (NCBI taxonomy): Eukaryota > Metazoa > Arthropoda > Insecta > Lepidoptera > Drepanidae > Tethea > Tethea ocularis. The sequence continues at coordinate 5,740,620 of OY741970.1, read as the reverse complement.
AAATACAAATAAAAAATAATACTTACTTGATAGCAAAAACCGGTTGATTGTAAACAATAAATCGAAAAGAAGTAGGTAAACATAAAATAGATTTTTCATGGAAAACAACCTTGATGATTTAAACATGGCCATGTGAGCTCTGGTTTATTCATAAATTGGAAATACAAGCCAAACAAAGCCATGCTCTAATTACTACAGACTTACATCTCACCTAAAATGCAGAGGGATAAAATTACCGTAGACCTTCGCTAACTCAGATTACTAACAATAAGTCGTTTTCCAGCATACCTAATTGTGTCAATGTAACTATAGAAAGTGAAAACAAATGGAAATATAATTTTAATGTTTACGATGTGAAACACGAGCTCACACCCATGTGTTTTAGTATTGATAATGTGTAATTATAACATCGGCGATATGAAAGTGTGTCATTCGGCGACCCGGGCGTCATTCGTTTTGGGAGAGAGAACATTTCCACCGACCGGGCGGTGGCGACACACAACACGACACGATACGAGTGAAATGCATTCGATTTTTTATTGCGTTCTAAATATGGAAACTGGTGATTTGGTATACTTTTCTATCATATTAATAGACGTTAATATTGTTGTGTCTCTATGTATAGTTATATCTCAAATCAAATAAGGACATCTGTGGATCTAAGACAATAGCCAAATGCTATTTATCGCATGCGGTATTCGAGATTTTGTGTAGGTTAGACATTGTATACAGCAGTCAGACTTATCTCTTTCATTGTCATTTTCCATATATTTTTTATCACGTAGTCACGCCTAGAGAAAGACAAGTAGCTCTTGTTATTCTTATTTTGCGATTGTGGAGCAATTTTTCAAATGCTAGATAAATTTTGGTTAAGCTACTCATATAAATTAACTTATCATGGAATATAAATTATTATTACAAAAACAATTATCGTTCTGTTTTAATTCAATTTCGCAAAACAGATGAGAACTATGATCACAAGGCACCTAATCCCGTGGTATTACGTAAAACCAACATGCAATGATGTTGATGTTGCGGTCTCAGTGAAATAATGTTATCCGCATCTATTCGTGTGCGTTGCCGCTGCGTTCATAAAAATCAGTCGTTTATAGCAGCATAGACAAATATAAGGGTATTGGCTACGGTATTAGGTATTAGTTTATTCTTTGGTATTAGGTATGTATTTTGTGGTTGTGTGTATATTTTTTCCATTTTTTTTGTTAAACAACGATAGTGGGCTGCGGTTGTCCTACGCTACGGTATATATGTAGTTATTCTTGCCTTTTTTATAATTTTTAAATGAATATGAGGTATAGGTATTGTTTGCATCTTAGATATAGATTTTTTTATCGTGTTTGTATTTGAAGCTGTAAATTATTTTGTCAGGAAAAAAATTAACAAAACGCCATCCTGGCGCTTAGTAAATAATAATTACTTCTCCACTAATTCTTAAAGTTTTAAATTTTACGTTAATAAAATAATTTAAGTTTCTAATTAAATGTTGTAAAATTACATGAGAAAAACAATTGATAACGCAAACAGGAACTGCCTAAGAAGTCTAATTCCTTGATAAATAGTGCAATACTTAGCATTCGATATCGCCACATTGTAGCTACCTAGGTAGGTACCTACTTATATACCAACCTTTAGTAGGACCTAACAACAAGAAATTCCGTAGCATAAATCATAAATGTATGAACAGTGCATGCGGGTTTAGTACCTAATCGGAAAATTAGATACCTGCATAAATAATCTTATGTTTATAAATTCCATCCTAGTTGTTCATACGATGCGTGGTACCATTTATATTTATAATATGAGTAAAAGTATGTAACCTCTGCCCCGCGAGAGTGATTTAATAATTCACTCTCACCTTCTATTATTTATTCAGTGCTTGCTCTTAGAAGTTAGCACAAAATATGACCTAGCATTACGACGTAGCTACTTAGCAGCTAATGACCTAGCTACATTAATCCTGCGCCGCGTGGTCTAACCTTGTTGTACCTACTAGACATCAGTTAACATTTTCCATTAGGTACTTATACGTAAAGTCGTTTGAGTAATATTAGACCTGGGTAAGTCATTAGGTCTAGGTACCTAACATATCTAACACAGTACCTCTATGATAAGAATGCAAAATAATGCTAAGACAATATTTTTCATGATATCCATGAATGTTACCTAACTCAATTTATTGACCCGTTGATTTCTATACAATTCAGTTTCAGCGTTATTTGGCGAGACTTTACGTGCGTTTATCTTGCTGAAAAAACGTAGGTAGGTACTAAACAATACTTCCTAAACTTTTACAAGTCACTTTATTATCTAGATTTAACTTTAATAGAAGGAACTACCGATGTCTAACGCGCACTCCTTTTCACAATAGATGGCCATGAAAACAGAAAGGAAAAATGTTACTACCTCATTGACTTAGTAATTCTTACCACAATACGGTCACTAGACTTTCTAGTTGTCTATCATTAAAATTTTACTCCACTGGTTACTGATGTAGCTGAAGGTGGCCAACACATGCTTATAAGGGAATCGAGCTACCGGAACATACCGGCCAACCAGCTACTGTAATATTTATAACTTTTAAAGGACACCATCCTACAAAGGTTTTTACCCAATATCAAAAAGGCCATCTCAAAATATCTACCAGACGAAACCTGTTAAAGCGCCATCTATCTTATCAAGCTCATAATTTAAATGCATCCTGATGTAAAACCTCCTAAACATTAATATTAGTAACATACAAAGAAACTAGATGGCGCTTCCACAACATGAGTTGAACAACGTTGTTAATGATAATAACTAGATGACTCTGTTTCATTACAACCATTTTTCAAGTAGACTTTCTGTCTCAGTAGGCACTATAATTTTATAATGTTAAATCATAAAAATATATAGCAAGCCGCAACAACTATTAGTTTGGTATGAATTTATGTAAATAGCAGGTATCGATCGGCAAACCTAGTTGTAAATTAGTGCGACAACGACAAGTTTATTTCAAAATAAATAATTGACATACCTAGTAATTTACACTAGACGTGACGCTAGACACGTCATGTTGTTTGTTCTAGATAATATTTTATTGAAATGTGTAGCATTTTAATAAAATAATATCATAAAACAAAAAGCATCGCTTTCATTAAAGTCAAAAAAGTTATATTAGAACATTTTATAACAACGACCGAGCGTAATTTGTAATGTAGGTAGGTACTTTGATTTTTTTGTGATTTCAGAGTTGATCCCATACTAAAAGTTATTCATATTGATGAGTGCTTCCACCCCTAAAGATAACTATAGATATAAACGTTTGTAGATACATAAATACTTAGATAGTTTTATCCCGTTTATCTGATTAACTAAACGGCATGTCTGTACCTATCAAGTTACATACCATTGTATCTAATTATAAGATTCTACTAGTTCTTTCAGGTATTTTACAATATTATAGGAAAATTAATGCTAAAAAGCAACTTAAATCGTAAATAAAATGAAATATGATGACAATATAAATCGCCAGTCAAAACGAAATCAAGCAACATCTATCATTCTGGTTCTGTACAGCCAAAACGCAAAGGCCGTGTAAAATCGGCTGCCCCTTGTTCGACGGATCTTGTTTAATTTTTTTTTTCTCGTTGAAGATGTATCAGGCACATTATCCAGGAGGTTTCGTATTGGGCGCGGTGAGGGAGAGAGGGAAACAGGCTCACTGCTCTGCGCGTGCGCATAACTCGAGAGTGACGTCAGAACAAGGCTCGGTAAAAACGCCATGAGCCCCGATCAAGGTCTCCCAGACTCCTGCATTAACATGTTATTATTATACCTACATATTAATGAGATTTGCACACGTTTTGGTATTTGCTCTTAGGTAAAGTTGCATGAATATTTACGAAAATGTATATCCGTTTTCATTCCTGCATAAATATAAAAGTAAGGGAATATTGGAATGAGAATTACTTACACGACAGACGAAGAAACTTCACCGTTATTGGCAAATCAGCATATTATTAACTGAACGAGTGGGTTAATTTGCGACTATTAGCAACCCAGAACTTCACTTATAGGTAGCCAACATTAAACCATGCCACTGATATAAATTATATGTATTCTCCTGCTGACACGTATGAAAAAAGTTAAAAGGGCGCCTTCAATTAGACGGCATTAAGCAAGCATCTAGAAGTCGTATGAATTTTGAATGTAGCGAATGCCGTACGAGCCCTTACACCATCGGAAATACAAAATATTCATATTAAATCTTCTAATTTAGTAGTAAAAAAAACTATTTATAATTGAATGTTACATACATTTGAGAAAAGTAATCCATATAAGTAATGATGTCTGCGTTAAACTACTGACGATATTATATCACGATGTAAGATGTATTAGATCACTAGATAGATCACTATCAGTCAATTTAGATATCGACGTTTGATATGTTCTCGCAGATAATAGTTACATCACGTAATAATCGTTAATGATGTCACATTGGCAAAAAAACACGTTCACGATTATTTTTTTCTTTTGAATCGACCTGAGAAAAGTAGGAGGTTCCATTTTATAGGTATGTAGTTTGTTTGGTTTGCAGTTTGTTTCATCTAAATTTTTGATTATGTAATTTAGTACTATTTTGCAGTCGGCAAAAGAGCATGCATTTCGTCTCGAAGATTCGTTCATTAAAAAATCTATACAAATAATTATGTTTTATCTAGTTGGTTCTATTTTTGTTAAAATTGATTTTTACTGACATAAAATGATTCAAATAATAATGCAAGGTGAAAAAGCGAAGGCGCATTTAGACGAGTTGAGTCAGCGTGATCGAATTAGCACAAATGTGATCCAAAGTCATAAAATTTCAGCCTCTAGTCTAGGTCATTATGTGAGTCATTGTTAATTTAATCTTCACATCGAAAACATTGAGATAATACGATAGGTACTTAATTTTATGAGTATATTTTTTTGTGAAATCCAACTAAGCCATCTTCTCATTATTTACAGGTCACAGTAAGCGGTAGCAGCACAGTTGCTGAAGTGGCCTGCGAGCCCCTACGTGAAGCAGGAGCAGTCGTGGCAGGATTACCGAGCGGCCCTCTATCTGCTCCTCTAACTGTACCTATTGCTGGCCCATTACCTTTGCCGGGGTCACTTTCGGGACATCCACCTTCGCCGCCTATTGCTCTTCTCTTTCTTGGAGGTTCCAAAGCGCCTGTTGAACCAAGGGCTTCTGCAGCAGTATTAGAAGGAGAAGTTCTCGTAATAGAGTATCAACCACCACAATGGGATGGCAAAGATTTGGAGGCGTTTATTGCTTGGGAAAAGATCTATGGTAAGAAAAATGCTACATTTTTAGGTATAACAAATTAGGTAGGTAATCCAAATGATAGCTCATGATACCTAATTCAATTTCTGTTTCGACAAATCAAAATATACTTTCCTTGTTACCCAACGATTAGCTTTCTTCATGGTAGTTACTAAATAGTTCGTCATCAATAAGCTGCAAACGAATCGTTATTTCATTGAGTATTCTGCCGGCATACGGCGATGTTTGTAGAAAGCGGTTTGGCAATAAGACGCATACGCACGCTATTGTCCAGTAATCTTTCGTAGAAGTCACTTGTATGTATGCATTAGCTTTGCAGCACGGTAACCGTGACTATCATACTTTATTTTTAGATATTCTTTGATTTCCCGATACCATAAAATAAGTAGGTATTAAACATTTAAGTAACAATCCTGAAATGATATTTAATGGATAAAATAAAACAATCAATCTGATAAACCAATTATGTACATTAATATATATACATACAAAAAATACATTCATTGATTACTTTTGGCATGTCTGTCTAGATGCCTTACAAAGGTTCAAGGAGATTAATAGGTCTGGGTCATTTTGTTTTATGAACTTTAATGCAAGGTGAATAATTTCACTGATGTTTAATTTGACCTTTACTACGCCTACAAGCCTTCATTGTTACAGTCAGCACTAGATCATGACGATATGTTAATATTAGTTATTCTTTTCTTTCTTTTTATGTCATAAAGCTGACAAGCCGATGGAAATTAGCAATACCAGGAGGCTTTCCAATATGTTGCCAACCTTTTCAACTCGCAACTGGTTCTCAAGTGCAATAATTTTCACTACATAATATTACAGTGTCATCTATACATGTCATACGTATACAGCTATATTTATAACTATTCCTTTCCTTTTTATTGCAGCGTCTACACTCTTGTCAGCAATAGAACTATACGGCAAACCATTATTGAGAGCTGCTGTTCTAACCAAAGAAGAGTACCATCTACTGTTTTACTATCTGGAATCAGTATCAGAAGCAAGTGAAGCTCTCACAGAGCGAATGAGAAAATACATAGATTCTGGTTTATTAATAAACGATGGTAAAAATGAAGATGATGACTTCATAAATTCATCGGATAAGTCGGAATCAGACGAAGAGCCAAAAAGTATATTAACCGAACTTATTCAAGAAGGTGTTCTATCTCAACATGACGTAGATATCTCTTCCATCATAAATAACTCAGAATATAATGAGCACCCATCTAATGACCGTAAAATAGAAGATGATAATGCGTCCAACAATTCATCAGTCGGTACTAGTCTTCGCAAGGTAATTGTCGACATACCGATAGATTGCAATGAGTCCTTGACCGACTCTAATATTGTGGAAACTAACGATAATGTGACGACTGTTACCATTAGAGGCAGTGGACAGTGTTGCGCTGACCACAGAATATCGGCTGATGTTACAGATAACGTGTGGGCAAATGTGAGATGGGATTTTCTAAATCCAAATGACTATGGTTACGATAAAGTACCAAGCGTAAAAAGAAGTCGTTCAGATTCGGCTATCACACCAGTTGCAAGACGTAGAAATGAAGACCTCTATGAAAAACTGCAGGATGTCGAGGCTGAATCTTGCGGGAGCATCACACCGTATGAATCGATAGAGGATTTATACGATTGTATAAAGAATGCTCAGTATTTTAGCGCTGCAGCCGAGGAATCTTCTCCTTCGACAGAGAGTCAGTCCGAGCCACAGTATCCAGACTATTATGATAAGTCGAGCACCAATCGTCAGAGTTCCGCCAGTAGCGAAAAAAGCGGAGCCTCATCCGCCTTTCCGTTTTCGAAATGCGGTTCGAGCGATTCAACGAGTGCGTTTGCATCATGCGAGTCGACTAGTGGGATAAGTACTTTTGCTACGAAGAGTATCCCAGAGTCGTTGAAGTGTCGGGAGTTGCCACCTCCGCCAACGGAAAGTGGTGCCAGTGAGAGCGCGATTCTTCTGAAGCAGTTGTTCTCAGGCGAGCTGATGGATGCTTACGGGGAGTATTTGTCGGCGTATCCGTATGCACGTGCACTTCTGCGGCGTAAAGCGCGACGTGATGAGCACTTCGTCGCCCTTGCTGACATCCGAAGAGGAGCTGCCAAGTACACCATTACTGATTACCTCGAGTTACCGGTAAGTACTTAAGAATAAAGAATTTATTTTAGTTCCTATATTTTATTGATATTGTGATTTTGTGATTGTGAAAGATGAAATTTTCATGTACTCTTTATTTAAGTGCAAGAGATGTTCTGTTTCACGAATCACATTAATAATGGAACAATGTTTCTACACTGCACTTGACCTCAAGTGTTCATCAACACGTCGCATCGCGTCGTCATTGCCGAGTGTAAATGAACGTATCAAATGTGGTGATTACGTTTAATCGGTGAAGGAAACGAGAACAATGCGTGCAGAGCGACGTTCGCAGAGATTGATTTAGATCGAGAGTCAGTTTTAATCGTGGCCGCGCGCGACAATGATCCGAGCGACATGCGCACGCGCCGCCCATTCAATGCTAATGGGCCGGAAGACTGCACGTGTAGCTCTCTCTCGTGATTATAGGCGCATTGTTTCCCTAGCCTGAACTCTCCTTGATGTGGATAGTTTCGGGTTTCATCACCGCTGGCTACGCTCCGCCACATCGGAATTAACAACATAAATCATTTGATAAAATGATAACTAGCCTCTTCTAGTTTATAGTGAAATTGTATCTTTCAATAGGTATTGAAATGAAGTCAGAACTCGGGCAGATTGTTTGTACCTTTACATAGTGTAGTTACTTTAGTAATTTATTTTAATTATTTCCTTAAGTAACCAATTTCAGTACATGACCTATCTAAGATGCCCTTAAAGATATTAATGATAATCCTTTATCTATGTATGATGCCTGTAAGTACGTGCATAACTGTGTAAAATAACTTCGTGATTCTGATCCTATCATTGAAGACACGCTCATGAAAAATGCTCGGAGCTTAGGGTTAGCAATATATTATATTCTGCATGTGAACTATTTTTGTCCGGAATTGTAGGTGATCTGCCGTTTAAGATACACTTATTTCGTATAGTTAGGCTTTATTTTGCTGCCTTGAAAGGTAATTGTGATTACCGGCCCTAAAAGCGTGATGGTGAGATTTGTCCCTCGCTGCGTTTTAAACGATCTGATAGCGAACCAATAATGCTCTGTCGTCTGCGTATAGAACACGACATGTTGGCGTGCATTCACCATAGCTCTCGATAACATTTATTACTTATTTAAAAAAAGGATTCATTTAAATTTTTAGTGATGTGAAAAATCTTTAGTTGCGATTCACAAAAAAACAGAATGAGTACATGATGGCTCTCTAGAATTATACTTATCATATGAAACCTCTGCCACCATGTAAAACCCGAGTTTGCAATCGCCGATGAAAATCTTATTAATTATTCACCAACCAGATATTTACATGAGGAATGTTCCGTCATTCGCATTTTCTATGCAAATTGAAAATAGTGGTTATTTTAATAGTTCCATGTGTACGTATATATCCACGTTTTATCACATCTTATTTACATTTATTGTAATTAAAATGCACAAATGTACCTGTACACAGTGCGTCATGTTTGAATCTTTCTTTATTTATTTGCAAAAACTGACTTTACTACTTTTAACTGAAAAAAAAACAATACTTACGAGTAGAATTAGTTTTAGACTTTCTGTTACTGTAGATTTCTATCGCACCTTCAACCGTTTTTTGTCATAAGGTGTGAGGAAAAGCCGATCAACTAATTGGCTACAACTTCGACTTGACTGCTATTATCAGATTATGGCTATAAATTCCACCACAAGCTTAGTTGTGGCGTGGATAACTTGGTAAAATATAGGAGGAATCAAATGCCCTTTTTACTCGACTGCGGCGAAAACAAAGAAGGAGAGAAGGTTGACATGTATGTATGTCTGTCTCAATGTTCCCTCGTAACTACTAAACGAATGAATTTGAATGAATTGAATGAAATTGGTGACAATAAAATATATGTTTTAGTCTAGAAATAGTTAAATCCTCAATTATATTAAATTTGGCTGTCGTAAATGATAGGTAGGTACAAAATTACATAATAAAATACAATTATAAATTATAATAAGAATACTGATGACAAAATTCATAGTAACAAAGTTGTTAAGTTGTTCTGTAGACTTATCCTTATATCACGCCTACACACATCACGTTCTATACACGCTATACCTACAACATTCGACCATAAGTACACGGGAAGTGGAAAACTAACTTAATCCTATTGAAACTGACATTCTACACTCGCTCACTTAAAATCGCGCTATAAACATGCTCCCTGAAAAGGTTTACTTATGTTATATTACTTCCTTGTACCTATCTTTTATCTTAATGTTTACCTACTTTAAAAGTTAAGTGAAGTCGAGAAGGTCTATTCCTCAAAACTTTTTGCACAATGTTACACTAATACATATTTTACCTACCTATAATGTATCGTATGTACTTTAAAATACATAGACTTTAATACCAACAAGTGAGTTTATTGAAAAAATAATATAATCTTAACACGGAATCACAATCTCTACATTTGTATCTATAAGTGTGAACACGTCGTGCGAGTAGGTACCTACCTCCAGACATCGCGGTTGGAATTCTAAACGATATCCACCGTGTGATCCATAGATTCTAGATACTTAGATGCCGCGAAAACATTCTTTATAGCCTATACTTTACTGTATGTGCAATAAACACCTTCTAAGATGGCTCTGATTACTTTAAACATGCAAACTAGCCTTATTAAGCACATTGGGACACGGATAAGAACTTAAATGTAAAATGTCGTATGACTCTTTATTATGCTCGAGATTAGTATTCGATGATTATATTATGGTATTCTGTTCCCCGCGGTTTCACCCATGTTCTGGGGATAAATAGCAGCAGAAGTCCTTCTAACGTATTTATAGGCTATCTGCGTGCCAAATGTCATCATGATCGGTTCAGTGGTTTTGACGTGAAAAAGTAACAGACAGAGTTACTTTTATGTATTTTATTTATTTACTCCATCTCACATACTTTTTTGCCAGCTCATGTAAGTTTTGTCCTAATTATGTTGAAACTAATGAAAATACTTACATAAATATAAAGTAAAAAAAACCTAAAGCTTTTTTTATTCCGAAGTGGGTCTTTGAAATCATTTAAATTTTACGCGACAGTCCTTTAGTTTCTACGTAATTTGTGTAGCGAAATCGTCTGAAGGATAGCACGAATAAAATAAATCTGTTGAGATTTGCTTTTGAAATTCGCCTTGCTCTCGCCACGTCCGGAGCGGACGTTCCAAACATACTGAAAAGTATATTTGCTGATAGAATACACTCAATTTGAACTTATATTGTATTATAATAGAGCACATTATTGTTTGAAGAAAAATCAAAGCAATGCAAAGAGAATTGAAAATTATTTCCAATAGATAAATCAGTTTTGTAACGCGCCTCTTGCTCAAGTTAACTACGAAATCTTAGCTAAAATAATGCCTGTGTATATTTCCATTTCTAAGAACTTACCGATTTATTCATTCATAAATTTAATAACTAATTTGAATTTATTACATCACATCCATATATTGTAAGCAAAAAAACCATATTATACCTAATATGTTTTTAGTTATTCTGCAGAGTATTGTCAATCGGTAGGTATAGGTTTTTAAATCAATTGTTAGACAACTATATGATGTTACGGATGTTTGAGTACGACCACAGTATTACAATATTCTGTAGGTACTGTGCGTATATTTTCTTTTTCTGTAGATGGATTTGAGGTGAGACGTAGCTTGCCTGATATAAATGAATGTTTGAATCTTTTCAATAACGATAATAAGTTATTGGATAAATCATCATTATTATTTTGAATAGTGTCTCAAAACATGCAAAGCCTTAGTCCAAAAACAATCCGTATCGTCGTGTATATATTTACTGATCTTTAAATATTTTCCCAATAAACAAATTCATGGTTTTCGCAACAAGTGAATTCCGTTTATATTAAAAAATGTACCTACTTAAAATGTAGTTTGAGTATTTAGGTTTCTAAATAGTATCTCTATATATAAGACAGTTACTGGTTTTTATATCGAACGATCACGTGTCAAGGTAAGTGGGATTGTCAACATTTTATTAACGAAATCATCCTCAAAACTTGGTTAAAGTTATTAAAAACTTCAAAATAATTTTAAACTAATAAATAGAATAATATCGATGAGAAGTGTAAATAAAGAAATACTTAGGTACTTATTTGAAATTACATAGTTTAAATAATTACATAGCTCCAGTTTTGTGTGTGTGTTTTAATTATGGTTTTCACATGTGTTTTATTACTTTTAATTATTCTATTTTAATTATATGAAAGTAAGCAATATTGAAATAAAGGTGTACCATCTATTTAATAAGTAGGTAGGTACGTTTTGTAAAATACCATCTTGGAGATAAAAATAAAACTCTTATTTATTCTTCAGTGCTTAGGATTTCAATCTTAATTTCGTTCAACTTTTATCCTTTCTTAGGCGCCAATACATTCAATACCTTAAGTCTTCTCGTACATATATTTGAAATCGAATAGTGCTTTACAACTTTAAACTTTATTTTTGTCACTATAGAGTATCAAGTGATAAACGAATTCCGATTGCTTTTTAAAACTATCTCTAGGAATTTGATTTTTATTGCGACATGAAAAGACAATAAACTTTACAGACAAGAGTCCTTTATCAGAAAGTGAATAGGTACAAAAGGTTTATGGACTTTAAAAAGCTTTTAAAAGTGTCTGATAATATTACATTAGTCTAGAATAGTCAAAGTCAAAAGCACCAGACACTCGATGATAGCTATTTTAAAACTCAATACTTTACGCCACAAATGGCCACAATGTACTAAAAAATAATTACGAAATTTAAGAAAATAAAGATATTTTTTTTTACTTAAATAGTTATACCAAATTTTCAGCTGAATAACAATTTTGTCAAATTAATTTAAATAAAATGTAGTGTAAAAATTTTAGACCCCGTTTAAGTCTTTTCGAAGGACCTTATATAGATAATCGTAAAATTTTATTCATTTGTTTTCGAAACTTAAATAGTATGAATATTTTTGGAGAACCAATATAACCAATATTTTTTTAAGGTGATGCAAGTATCCTAAAATCAAAATGCGTGAGAAGAGAATAGCTTTTTCGTAATTAATTCTCATAATTTTAGTTATATTAGAAACCTTTGTATCTACCAAATCTGATGAACCGAGAAGTGACCTTTACGATTTTAGTTAAAAGAAATAAAATGTTAACGGTAAAACTATAATTAGCGTAAAACAACTCGTCCGATGGTTTATTACATAAGTGATGTTGTCAGCGGTTGAATGTTTAATTTTTAATGGAGTCAATCTCTCAGTCCTCAGGGCTGGTAATGGCGGAATGCCTAACGGTATCGGAGTACACATTTGTTGATTGATTAAATACTCTTCGGGGTCACCGTAAACATTTACGAAAGCTGTCATTACCGCTTTGGGTGATACAATTTCGATAACTTAGCGAGTTATAAAGAGTTTATTTATAGCAGGCAATTTGAGTAACTTAAAGTAACTTTTATTATGTTTTCTTACGTCATGATCAAATAAAAATTAAGTTTTCCCAAAGAATACGCATAATCTATTTGGCTATCTTATAATCAAAATAAGAACTAGTTTGTAGATTCATCGTAGATTCTTAGGCTGAATATGATGATGATTATAAATGATTTAATGTTCTTATATTTATGCACTTAATTAAAGTAATATGATGAAATAAGTATACCAGAGGAAAGAAAATAATCATGAGATTGTAAATCAGAAATAATTAACGAACTGTTTCTAAGCTTTGTACAATTTCCCCAAATAGCTGGTATGAAGTTTAATTTTTGTTAAGATTTAGCAATTTATTGGACAGTATTGGTATTAAATTAGCGTTGCGTGTGCGCCAATTGTACGCCCCTCCCAGTTCTGCTTTCTACACGCGCGATTTCACTGACAGCGGCAGCGGCGGAGCGGCGGCGCCGACGCAGAAGTGGCTTTTTGTTCTAGCACACGCGATTTTTTACAAATACCTGCTATTTTAGCACCTGTTACGATGTTAGTTACGACCCACGAGTTAGTTATAGCTCTATGGTTATAGTTTATGTGCAATGACGTAGGTTACGAAACAATTTTATTTCATTTGTTTACGTCTAAAAATTTAATGCGGTATAATGTAGGTGTTATTTCTTAACCAACAATACATTTTTATAAAGATTTTCCAGTTGATTCTTAATTCTCAATTAGCATGCATGACAGTCGGAACAAGAAGATATAACTAGTAATAAATATAATAATTCCGTGGATTTTACTTTAAAATAAATTTTATATATAACTAGCTGTTCCCCGCGGATTCACTCGCGTTCCCGGGTTAAAAAGTAGCTTTTAACCTTCGGGGATAATGTAGCTTCCTATTAGTGAAAGATTTTTTTCAATCCCGTCCAGTAGGTAACTCCAGAGATTAGCGCGTTCAAACAAACTCTTCAGGTTTATTATTAGTATAGATATATAATTCTCATGTAGATTTAAAAGATGCAACAAATATCTCAGAACCTATAACACGAACTCATCCAAGACATTCCAAATCGATGAGTATCTTTTATCTCTATTTTTCTTGTGCTTTTAGTCAGTAGCGTATAGTATAATGCACTAGATAAGGCAATAAATAGTGCGGTGCTTGCAATAAGATTCTTCGAATGTTTTTGCGAGCGCGCATTCGCCAAGGCAAGAACTCGTTCAGGCTTTCTTTAACGTGACTCACATCTGAGTCAGAATTCAGGTTATCTGACTAATACTAAGCCCTTGTAGCCAGATTTAAGTAAAAAAGTTATCAAGAAATTATTTATCACTTGACTAGTTACATATAGTAAAGTTACACGTTTATGCCATAAAAACAAGTGGCTATATATTTCCATAGAAGATTGAATTCTAAGCTTGAATCGCTCGAAGGTCTCTTAAAACAGGTTGCGGTCCAGTGAGTCATGATCCGAGGTTCGTTGTCAAATCGCTCTTTTGTAACTTTGCATAGCGTAGCCAACACGTTCAAACAAATTATCTCATGGTAAACTATTTAGAATTTGTTGGCAATTTTCAGATTGAGCCAGTGCTGTCAACATGTAGGATCCACATAATTATTTGATGACGTCAATAATTTTCTTTATATAAAACCCTAAATATTTAATAAATTTAAATTAAATCCTTAATCCATATTTTCTTTATATTAAAAAAATCAATGAATTAGAAATAGGTACATGTTGTTAGGTTATTCCCGTAAACAGATCATAATATGCGCCGCCGGAAGTTCGCTTGTTCCGAATTCCGATTATGTTTGGTCGAGTCCATGCAACATCCGCTTTATTGTATTATTTGTTCGTTCAATCCCAATGCAAAGTAAAACACATGTGATAGTGTTTAAACTTTAAACATGTTGATGCCCAACACGAATGAAGATTATACGGCAAAAAAATAACGAGCATCATCTGTGTGGCATGTCACAATATGCATTATAGAGATTTATGAACTGGTGGAGACAAAGATGTTTCAGAACAAACTACAGTTCAAACAACCACATGTTTTTGTGCATACAGCGGGATCTTTAAAGTAAATCAAACATTTTGAACAAACAGAAAATGAAGGACAACCGACACACGTGCCTGCAAACATTTTTGGGGTCTGTTGTTTGTATAAAACTAAGATCTTAATGTTGTTGTTTGTTTGTCTGTTGCTTGTGCTCAAATCTATATTGAGCCTCAAACAAATTCAGTAAAACTTTTGGTACCTACTGAAGGACATTTTTTGACCAGCGACTGTAGCGTAGGCGGTTAATGCGTCAATGACCCGCGAAACTTGCGGATCCGCATCGAGCAGGTAGAGGTATACCATCACTGCTCAGTTTGGATTTAATAATTCAATTGACCTATTGTTTGCTAAATTCTTTAAATTGTATTACATACTTATGATTTTCATGTCTCTTTATATCATAGATTTTATTCTTGTATCGGGAAGTAGGACAGCCCATTGTATATTTTTGAATAGTTGCAATTCAGCTTCGAAAGAGATTTTAGCAACAAGGCTATAATTGCAGCAGAATGCTATTCTTCGATGGAAGGCTTGTCATTTACAACTAGTTCCGTGACCTCGCTCACGCATTCCCGCGCCTGCACCTAACTGTACTTTCCCGTTGACTTAATACCGACTTTGGACAGAACCTGATCTTAGGCAAGTGTATATTATAGCGCTGAGATGGTGATCGGCTGTTGCAATTTAATTATATTTTGTGTATGCGAAGCGAAGCGGGCGTTGCGTAGATCCCAACGGACCAGGCGAAGCCGTAGCCGCTGGGCCCGCGTGCCGCGCATTCCAACCGAGTGCTGCCGAGGCGGGCCGAAGCGATCCGAGTGTGGTCGCTGCCCGCAGCCGACTTCACACCAGAGTATGCGCGAGCGCGGCGAGAACGTCTCGTCTGTCTGCACACGCTATCTGTCAACAAACTTCTCCGTGTACAATGCTGGTGGCTCAACTTTCCAGTGATCCTTTCCAATATTGACTGGTTTATTGTGAAGTGCGAGATCTCTGCAGTGAACTCGAATCATCAGTTTGATATTGACTGTGACTGTGCAGGAACCGTGTTATTTTTTGTTTTGGATCGCGTGCGACGCTCTCAGTGAGCTGGAAGCGCGGACGTGTGTGAGTGACTGTTCCGTCTACCTACATGGAAAGTGGCCCTTGATGAAGCTAGTGCTCCAAACTTATTCACTGGATTTTGTGATGTCCTATGATTCACGGTAAATAGAAACCCTTTATGAGAGAGTGTTCTTTTGAGGGCATGCAGCAGGAGATGACTCTATGGCCTCAATATTCTACCTTGTAATATACCGTTAGTTGATGATTGTTTTGAAATTAAAACAGGTAATGCTAAATATTGTTTAAATTAAATATAATTAAGAATAAAATTACAAATTGAAACATGCGATCATAGCAACCTCGATAAATAGCATAGCAGCATCGAGAATGAACACAATAATCATGCTATTTTAGCATAAAACTATGTTCAGCTTTACAAATGCTATATAATATATATATGTTTATAATACTTATAGTAATATAATACAATAAAAAGAAAAAGTTGAAAGAGAATCGAGAGTGAAGCAAAAAGCTCAAAGCAAAACTACAAGCAAAACGAGAGCAAATCAAGAGAATAAATTGGCAGTTTGAATAGTAAACTTTTGACAAAGATTTGTATTCAATTCATTTGTATCAAATACAATTACAAAAACAACTAGTTAAACTTAATTAAACTATACTTAAGATAGATACGGAATAGAAACAACCTTCTACGGAACCCATAAACCTATAAAGCGATTGACCTTAATCATAAGATCTCTCAAATAATTTGTCACTAAACGCAATTAGTCTTAGATTTGAGGTTTGGTTTGATACTAATTAATTAGCTAATACCTGCGGTTATTTCTACGTTACCAAATTAACTAGGTACCTACCTAGGTTCTTGCAACAACCTTTATTTTTAAAAGGAAATTTAATATCTGACTGAACTAATTACGTACTTCATTTCAATTTTAAATGGCACTAGATGTGATTAAAAAACGACGTCAGAAGATGCATTATGGAGATTGATAATTCCGACAAATTATTTGATGTCCATCGTCTTTGGATAAGGCTATAAATGACCAGCGTCATAGTTATCTTCCTCCTCTGCAATATTTATTCAATTCAAAGCCTAATGTGTAGGTATTTCTTACAAGTACTGAATAGGGTGAAGCAATTTGATTGAACTACAATTTTGTTGGTAATTACTTACATACTTACGTGTGAAATTGTTACCACAAATCATTCCTCAAAGTGAGCTCCTTGTGATATTTTTAATGTTTCTCGCGAATGATTCAGTTAAAATGTATTCCTAGAACAATAACGTCATCCGGATAATTTAGTCAGCCACGGACAGGTTTTAGCGCGCTAGCTATCTGAATAAAAAAACGCTCTCCAACGGAAATATTCGACCCCATCACACAGACTCAGACTTGAGCTTGAAACCGGTACGAACATAAAGGTAAAAGGTTATTTTGCAAATACCAATATTTCGACATTGCTTCAAATTTAATGCAATACAAGTATTGATTTGAGAATTTCATCATAATACTGCCAGCTACCAGCGTGTTCAATCTTTTTGGAATCAATATCAAAAGATACCTACCGTGTGATTACGGAGTAGAATATGGTAGGAACCTAAACAAGGTTCTTCTGTACAGGAAGAACAGAATATATGGATAAATATGTTCGTCTGATTTCCATCCCTAGGTAAACATCCGCGTCGATTAAGTAGCAGACACAGCTAGGGCTTGTTTGGCAACTAGAGACGCTTTCTATTCCCGGATCGAACCACCGGATCCGATGCCGGAAGATCTGATTATAACCTCGTTGTACCTCGTCATCATTGTACGCGATGAGTGCTGACTTTGTGTGTTCTAATTAACCAGTCTTTTATATTGAAGTGGTAGTGCTCATTTATAAGATTTTACGCAAAATTTAAGATTAAAGACAGTTGAATCGAGTTAACTGCAGTTATTAATTGTTGCGGTGTTTGGTTGCTTGTTAACTTCGGTCGAGTAGACTTCTAATAGTTTTTCTGCATCTATATCTGCTACCTTATACCTGAACGGATTTAAATAGGTAATATCTAGTACTACTAAGTCAGTAAATAGGGTTAGTGAGGTAGGGCTTCGTGGATACACGTGTGGGTGTGAGTGGATGCTTTTCTGTGTGATGAACTCGCACTCGTCGTCATGCTTACTCAGGCTTGAACATTACTCCATTGCTATACGTCTTTTAGGATTTCTTATTATATCTATGCCCTTAAGCAAAGAAACAGAAATGTTAGCAGATTTTAAATTTGAATAGTGCATCGAGATGTTAGCGCTGTGAAATTACCTACATGAAAATTGCTTTTTAATTTAGGAACAGCAAGGCATATTGCATAAATAACATTAACCAGTCATTTGAATACAAACAGCCAATTAAAATCACATCACAGTATTATTAAATGCATTGAATTTACTATTTGTTGTTTGAAAACTTTCTCTGTCAATTGATATCATTGTGAGCTAACGATGTGTTAAGGACAACAGTCCATGTGAAATCTTATTATTCAGCCAAAACAATGCACCGTGCAGACAAAATATGCGCATATCAAAATAGGTTGTTAATTAGAACATCAGTGTTTTCGCCCCATTGATCACTGCCAAGACTGAATTAGTTTGAGTTTTTATTGATCTTGTCATTGACCTAGTGTGGTTTCTCTAATTAACAAAGAGGCTATTCAATTTAATCGCCTCTGGATGTACAATTTGTTCAGTTAAATTAAAATTAATATCTTAATCATCATTCAAGTTTCTAGTCATTGTATGAAGATTTTCAATAATGATGTAGACACTACAATAATTGATGGTTTATTTTCAAGATTTATTAGCACTATTTTGTCCTATTCACGTCATGGTTACAGATTAACCGTAATGGTAATAGGTACTAGGTAGTTAACGCAACATTGTCAAGTCATCGTTTTTATGGTTCTTATGACGCAAGTTAATAGCTCACAGCTCACTAGTCAACGGTGGATCAATTTTATTAATGGAAGATTCTTCGTTTTTATCTTGCAGCAATCTAAAGTAAATGATTCTGAATATTTTTAACCACTTTGTATAAAGTTTTTTTTCTTTAAACGATATATTTTTTTCGTAAAGTTTACCATATTTTTTATATTTAGGTAATTTTACACCTTAAAAATACGTAGGCTCATAGTAAGTAAAAATGTCCCAAATGTAGTACGCAACTGTAAGTATGGAGCTAATGATACAAGATAAGACATAATTGGACTCGGTAATTATCAAATTTCACACGTCGGTCGCGCTACTTATCTGAAAATAAATATTGTTAACCTGATTTTATCATTTACGACACACGGTTGTTTCATAACCAAGTTGCACTACATGTTGCTTAGGCCCGAGTGGGTGTGAATAAGTACATTAAATAACAAACCTTATTGTAGTTAACAACATTGAAAAGTATTGGGGGCATTGGTGATACTATTTCCGTGATTTGAAATGGATTTGAGTCGTCTGCCCCTGTCAGAGCGGGCTGCATTAGAATGTAGTTAAAAGTAGAAAGAATTTTTATTGCTCACCAAAAGAGAACATAAACTTTTATTATTTTCGAGGAGACTGACAAGATAATTAACAGACGCTCGACTATATAAATGAAAGAAAAAAACATAGAAAAACAGTATTTTCTTTTATTTTTTGAAGTTGTGATTGGATGTACGACTAAGCATTGACCCTTTTAAAGTACGCTCACCTACGGTTAATAGATCTAACAAAGGTAAAAAATCGAGCGTTACTAACTTAAATAGGTGTTCTGTAATGGCTAACATGACCCGAATATATATTTTTATTTAGCCCATAAATATAAAAAAGAGAAATGAAGAAGACCTCCATGAAGGGTAAAGATATTGGCTCTAAAGGAGTGTCTGTTGAATCGACGTCTATGACAAGAATGTGAAATATCATAATATTTTTGAGTAGTTTAGGCCTGTATTACAATTTTATTGTTAGGTTATCCATGTAAATAATTATTTTAAAAGTAGGTATACTGACGGAATTACCCCTTCAATGTTGGGAGATTTGCATGGTGATGGTAGGGCAGTACTTGCCTGGCAGTACATTGGAGACGTAGGTATACGAGCTGATTATTTTGAAGATAAATTATTATGTTAAGTAGGTAGCTATATTTATTCATTCGTAGTTTACCTATAACTGAAAAATATTCGGTTTCGGGGTACTTTTGCTATTAATCGAATTAGGCATGTAATTATTTTAAAAACACTGATATGCTTTTTAAGCTTATAACAACACCGTGATATTCAGTTGCTTTTACCTACTTAGAGTTTTAGTAAAATATTAAATAAAATAATCATTTTATTACACATAAACAGGTAACTACATAATCTATCTGTGTTAAAAGCGTAAAGAATTCCTTGATTGCTAAGGTCAAAAGTAATAAATGTGACTCAATGAGAAGAAGCGTTGTTTGGACGTTTATGATTGTTCATCAAGCCAGTAATGTTCAAGAGAAAAATTAGTAGGTACCTAACAACCGACCGACGTTGAGTGCATAAGAGAGGCAGCGACCGGGTTATAGCGCTCCCAGCGAGCAGGCAACAGTTAGAAACATTTAAATAACTCTGTCACGCTGCAGCTAATGTATGAGTACGTAGGTACCAAATAACGGGCCCTCGCCCTTCATAACATTTAAAAGATGCCCACTCAAGAGTTCAAAAACTGTCCCCGCAAATGTTTGCCACTCTCAGTAAACGGAATAAAATGATATGTTTACGTAACAGAAGTGTAAAATATACACATGGGCACCGCCTAAGGTGGCATAGCGTGGCATAGACGCATGTATCAAATTTTATTAATAAATAAATACAGAATATAAAATAAATATTATATAAATATTAATTACATGATAAATACATTTTTATTGCTCCACGAAAGCTTACGCATTACTTACATCAAACATATAACTTTAGATAACAATAAAATAAAATGGATATAACCCGAAATCTTCCGAGTAAGTGTGAGCTGCGTAATATATGTATGAGAATCATGTGGGCGTGGTAATTCATTTTGTGAGTTTTCTTCCGTTTATCTGGTATCTATATTTTAATATAGCTTAAATAAACTGAGAAGGTCTTTTAGACTTTCACTCACGTCTTGTCATTAGAGTATCTAAACGATTCCGTGCTCAGTGGTTAGTCGTTTACTTTTATAATTGACACAATTCAGCTAATATTTACACTGCTGGCCTCAAATGAAGACAAGTGTACGCTTCCACGTATTTTGAGGTGGTTTCTGAATCCGTTGTATATCTATCCAAATGTTGTCTCTAAAAGGCCGTCCCGTGGCAGGTCACTGTGGCGCGGCTGAGCGGTCGGTGGCGGCGGCGGCATGGTGGGCTGAAGCGTGACGTCTGCCACCCGATAGCCCATCTCACGAGTGGCCCACTTAAAGCCCAAGGTCACTGGATGGCCTCCTAAACTTTGTAAATTTCCGTAGCCTGCACCTGAAATGAAAACGATATTTGTGATGATTCACTACAGCTAGCACAAATACTCGTTTATTTCTATAAGCACGTGGAAATCCCCGAAAACCAAACGTCACGGTATTCATAAATTGTAGGTATTCCTCCCTCATCAATCATTACTATATATTAAATATGTATTCGCTCCTCAGCTTCATGCTGTTTTATTCTCGAGACCCAAAATTTTGTTGGGCGTACTAAATCATATGAATTAACGGATGACAGATCGCTTCTGAGAAGTTCAATGCATAAAAAATAACTTTAATGCACGTTTTAGGTACAATCCGCAACGTATGTAGCTGATGTACAGATCCAAATTTAACTAGGTATTAATGATTTAGAAATGTACCTAATGTATGTTTTTGTAAACACACATTTACAAAACACCTGTTTTACACTTATCTTTCTATATTATATAGATAGTTGTGTAGTACTATGTAAAGGTGTTTTGTAAATTTGTATCTGTTCGGCTACTTATGTTGCTGACTATACATTCCGCAGTTTTATTTGGGTTATCGGGATAAAAATCAGTACCTGGCGTAAAGCGTGCCAAATTTTATTACACTAAAATTTTATTATTTATCCCATTGAGACATCAAAAGGTAATTAACTAAATTAAAGTTACGTATGAGATAGTACAAGCAATATTATTTATTATTGACGATGGTTGTACGGCTGTTGCGCGACAGATTTGTAGATAGGGCGCTAATCAGAGCGTGTGCGCACTCCGTATCACGGGCTTTCTGATATACAACACAACACACTTTCTAATCTACTACGCCTTTGTCACTGCGCTCGCCTATTGGCTAACTTGTCGTTATAACAGACTTTCGCCAATTGTTTTCACGCTACATTAGATTTCCTCACGGTTTTCTTGTCTATAAAAATCTGATATGTTATTTAGAACGGTTGCATCATAATAACTGCCAGCTTGCGTCGTCATGGTCGTGAGCAACCGAGCAGTCACATCGAGCTTGTGTAGGCAGGGCGCGACAACAACTCGTGTTCCTTTTGTTGGTTGAAGAAGTTTACGTTTAATCTAAAGTGCGGTTACGCAGACCACTGCTGTTGATATTATATTGCCAGTTTATCCGGAGTTCGTAAAGATGAACCTGATATGAAATATCTGTGAGCCCGACCGGCCTGTGAAATAGGAGAGTGGACAAACGAGAAGCTTAGCCGCAATGGCTCTCTTGATAAGGTGACGTGTATGCGTGTATTTTAGAAGTACGCGGGATGTGGTGGAGTGCGCGAGGAGAGGGGGAATACAGGACCGGTCCGCGTACCGGTTTGCGTCGACGTCGCCGGCTTAGGACTAACCGTTTTATTAGCTGAGCTATGCTCCACAAACGATGGCTACCGACCGGAGTTAGCAGCCCTCAGGCGCCGCGCCCACAAACAACACCTTTGACAAGATGCCACTACTGCAGCAAGCACATATACCTATCATATATATATACCTTATATATATATATCATCATAAAATTTAGAAGGGCTGAGAATAAATGATCTCAAACCATCCAGCACATGTTTACTTCATTTTCAAATAAACTGTCCCATTTCTCGCACATAGTATCGCACAACTCATTCACACACAATCTAAAGAAGTAAACAATCGTCATTCTTTCTTGACTCAGGTGCACACATGAAAA
This sequence comes from Tethea ocularis, assembly GCA_963555595.1. NCBI lineage: Eukaryota > Metazoa > Arthropoda > Insecta > Lepidoptera > Drepanidae > Tethea > Tethea ocularis. The sequence goes on along the minus strand of OY741970.1, from coordinate 5,717,389 downwards.
TGTAATTACATTTCGGTTATGACTTCACTCGGCGTTGTCATAGCAGTTTATTTTTGCATTGTTTATTTAAATTCGTAGTTGACTCTCTCTTACATTATGTATTTTAGTTGACTAGTTTCCGTCACGCGGTTTAACAAGGGTAGGGTAGCGGTATGTAATGTTTTAATCATAAACAATATCTACAAGTTGCTAAGATTAATCCAATTTTGCCCAACTACTGAATGAGTAACATATATCCTTACAAACGTCATTCCAATTTATAATAATATTAGTATGTTTCCTCTCATAACAATGCAATGCAGAAGTAAGTCCTTAGGTAACTCGAATCACTCCCATTTCCGCGATTTTTTTTAGTTTTCGTTCTATTTTAGTTCTCAGTCAGATATTGGCCTTGTGTGATTCTATTTTCTCTCGCGGATGGCACGATGCCACGACAAGATTTTGGCCATCAGGCTTGGATATAGCGGCACACTTTCCACCTCTCTGACATCGTCAAATCGTGAGATTTGAATACCCAGCTCTTAATTACAATATTAACGCGGTAACTGGGTTAATGAACTGAATAAGTGTTATGCATAAGTAAATCGTGTGAATATAAACAATACTTTCCACACCTTTTGTTTATATTTTATGAATTCACTTAAATTTGGTTTCAATGTTGAGTTAAATGCAAATCGGTTTCGTTTTGCCACTTCCGTCCGTCACGGTACGTACTCACTATTTGAATGAATCACAAACAAAGCTATTTCGAGAGTCACTATCGGTACTGTGACAATACATCGTGGATCGGTCAACGATCCAAATCATCTACTACACCTGAACGTGTGTTGTTGTGATCGCATGTAAAACAAATATAAATGAGAGCCATAGAGAGTCATCTACGCAGCTGCTGTTAACTAAAATCGACTTCACAGAGATTAATATTTGGTTGTAGGCGTACGACGAAACGGGGTATAACGAGCAACTTTACGATATGGGTACATGTGAGGGTGGCGTGAGCGCCGCTCGAGACTGGTCCTCGGAGTACCACTGCGGCTAGCGATAAGCGAATATGTTCGAATCGTTGGTGTCACGGTTGACGTCGCCGCCGGTGTCGCGGCGGCGGCACACGGTGCACGCAGCGCGGGAGGTATGCAGCGAACCCGAGGAGGACGCTGCGCCTGTGCAGCGCCGCTCGCGCACTGCCAAGCAGCTGCTGGACAAGAGGCGTAAAGCGCGCCTGTCCTGTGCCGATCTCACTGCCGCAACTAATGCTGAGCCGGAGCGCACCTCGCGTATGGACGCTCTGAAAGCTTTCTTACCACTACGACAGTCTAAATCTTTGGGTCGTCTCGACGGTCTAAAAGAGGTGAGTTGTAATACATTTTTAAATACTTTTTTTTTCAGGTGGCTGAAGTTGATACCCTCGCTTTAAAGACTTTGTTTGTCGATGATCCTAATTTGGCATGGTATATATGTAAAATAATGTGTAAGGAATATCGATGCTAGAACTGAAATTATTCTCTAGTCCATGCAGGTTACTACCTTGAAAATATGAGTGAGGATAGATGCATGGGATTACGGTAATCAGTAGACAACTTGCGACACTAGAGAACGCCTCGCAAGAGTTTGTTAGTGGCCTTCGTGTCGCTCCCATGCGCGCGCGCCGGCCTCGCACACCTGTTGCGACCCCCCCCCCCCTCTCCTCTCCGCCGACCCCCGACCTCCGCTCGACTTGCACAACCGATAACACCTCACATTATGACTTGACCATTTTGTAAATACCTTAAAATTTACCTGCTGTGAACAGACTCACCTGCTGACTCTTCAAAAGCGCCCATAGCAACGTCCATCATCTTGCGAAATGTTGAGCGATGCCGGAGGGCGTTCCTATGAACTATGACATCACTCCGGGTTGGATAAGACAATACAAACAATACTAGGGATCAGATATTTTTGACGGCATAATGGCATGACTCGTCAGATCTCTGACATGAATCACAATGCAACACGAGATTCAAGGTGCATAGTTTTAAGTGTAATGAGTACTCGATCTGATGCTTCTACTGATAATGTGTAAATTCATTTGATAGGCAGTTACATAAAGTAACAGGTACATTATCATGTAATAAATAATTCGTTTGAAAATTGATCTTCATGTAAAATATAACTTCTTTAGAAAATTCTTTCGATCAATAATCACGTTTTTCAGTTTTCGGTTCAATAGTGGTGGTAGAATAGAATAGAATAGAATAGAATATTCTTTATTGTACACCTTAAACAAGTGATGACGCTATGAAATATGGGTACATATAATAAGAGTACAACACAGGCGGCCTTATCGCTTAAGCGATCTCTTCCAGGCAACCTTTGGGTGACAGGAAAATACAATAGTAGAGGCAGGTGTAGAATTCTACCTATGAATTTATAAATAAATTATGTAGAATAAAATAATATATAGTGTAATAAATAATACTTATATGAATAAAAAAAATTATAATAATAAATAAATACAAATATAATACAAAAAAATAAATAAATAAAAATAAAATAAATATATATATAGATACAATATATTATAAAAATGATTAAAGAGAGAGATAGTAGGAAAATATCTGCGACTTAAAAGATTCAATAGTCTGAGCTTGTCTAATGGTCAGAGGAAGGGAGTTCCAAAGATGGACAGCTTGCACAGTGAAGGACTGACTGAAAGTTTGGGAAGTGTGTACAGGAGTTTTGAGGCGAAGTTGGACAGAATTACGAAGGGTGTGATGCTGGGAGCTATAATAATCAAAGTTTTCCTTGAGATAAGATGGGGCTTTGGGATTAAACAGGATATTATACAATAGTGAAAGTATATGAGTATTCCGGCGAAGGCGAATTGGGAGCCACTTGAGCTGAGAACGAAACTGGGAGACATGGTCATATTTGCGCAAGCCAAAAATGAACCGTATGCAAAAATTTTGGAGACGCTCAAGTTTATTTAATTGCTCCTCTGTAAGGTCAAGGTAGCTGACATCAGCGTAATCGAGATGCGGCAAGAGTAAAGACTGTGAGAGCGCAATTTTAGTGTCTATGGGGAGGAAATTTCGCAACCGTCTAAGCGATCCAGCGGCAGCAAACACCTTCCGGCTAACTTCCGCTACTTGCGGAGCCCATGATAAGGTTCGGTCGATGAGAATTCCCAGGTTCTTTACAGTTTCGCTGTATGGTATAGCGATACCGTCAAATGAAATATGTGGTAGATGGTCCCACTTTACCCGAGATATTAATGTTTTGCCGCCAATTATGATAGCCTTGGTCTTAGATGGATTCACTTGCAGACCGAAACGTTTGCTCCAGTCAGATATAACAGCAAGATCTGTATTCATTAATTGAATGGCATAGGGAAGATCACTTAAAGAGGATTGTCTATACAATTGGAGATCATCTGCATAAAGGTGGTAGAGAGAAGAAATTTTATCAGTTATGGATGAAATGAAGACAGAAAATAGAAGTGGAGAAAGGACGCCACCTTGAGGAACACCGGCGTTTGTATCACACCACGAGGACAGAGTTTCATCCACGCGGACACGTTGCCGGCGTCCATACAAGTAACTATGAAACCAATCAATAACCGTTGGAGATATGTTAAGAGAGCACAATATGGCAAGTAAAATATCAAAATCAACTGTGTTGAATGCATTGCTAAAATCTAGTAATGTTAGGATAGTGAGTTGTCTGTTTTCTATTCCAGTGCGAATATCGTCTGTAATTTTTACCAGCGAAGTCACGGTACTATGCCCAGGACGGAAACCAGACTGATAGGGATTATGTAAGAAGTTACTTGTGAGAAAAATACTTAGCTGGTGGTGTACCAGGCGCTCTAAGACTTTGGATAGAAAAGGTAATATTGTAATTGGCCGGTATTCTGAAAAGGAGGATGGATTCGATTTTTTGGGAAGAGGAACTATGAAAGCCTCTTTCCAAAGAGAAGGAAAGGAGCTGGTTGTAATTGAGAAGTTGAAGATTCCAGTTAACACAGGTGCAAGTAGGTCAATGAGAGGAAGGATCATCTTCCGGCTAATATTGTCACCACCAACAGCATTAGAAGAAATGGATTGAATATGCCTCTTAACATCACAATCAGTAAATTGACTAAACGAAAAAGAAGGAGTATTGGGAGATTTAGATAAAGATAGATCATTTAAAGTATTAAATTTAGTTGTATTATTAACAACAGACGAGGTTGAAAAATGTTGGTTTAAAAGGTCAATGTTTACATTTTCGGAAATTGAGGTAATATTGGACTTTCCGATTCCCAGTGTCTTAAGAAATCTCCAGACTTTAGCTGGGTCCCCATTCTCAACAGATTTGTGAATATGGCGTCGTTGTGCATCTCTACACACCTTATTGCAGTGATTCCGAGTCTGTCTGTATTTCTCACGATATTTGTCAGGGTTCTGTTTGTATTTAAGTTTGGCATTGTTTTTTTTACTCTGTAAAGACCTGATTTCATCCGTGAGCCAAGGAGCAGGAAGATGTTTAACTCGGACTGGACGAACAGGAGCATGTAAGTCATATAATTGTGTAAGGAGAGAGTTAAAAATGCTTACTTGTTCATCAATGGTTGGTGCATCATAAATTGAAGACCAATCAATTTTTTGCGCGTCTTCGCGGAGACGCTCCAAATCTATGCCACTAAAATTGCGCTGTAACAGGATTCTCGATTTTAGCTTAGGAGGACGTATTTTATAAGATAAGAAGATAAGGTCATGAAAGGAAAAAGCATCAGCAGTACATTGACCATGTTTAGCAACATGGTCAGTAGAGGAGACTAGAATAAGATCGAGAAGAGAAGGTTCACAGTGAGGAAAGAAGTGAGTAGCATTTAGAGGAAGGATGTGTAGGTTGGTCGCGTCAGCTACTAAATTCAGAAGAGTAGAACGATTATCGGCTTTAAGAAGGCAGGTATTGAAATCCCCCATTATAATAGTATGACTATATGAGGGAACAAGATTTTCTAAAATTGTTTCTAGGGAAGAGAAATAGTTGATAAGAAGGGAAGGGCTGTAAAAAACACCAACAAGAGTTTTGAAACCAGAAAATAATACTTCTATAAAAATGTATTCAGCTCCGCTTGGGGAAGAACTTTGAGAGGACATGTTAATAATAGAGAACGGAATATGGGCACGAAGATAAATAGCAACCCCACCACCTCCTCTACCAACACGGTGGTAATGTTTAAAGTTTTCGCAAATAGCGTATAATTTAGACAAGATATTACTTACGTTAATATGCGGTTTGTTGGCAACTATAGCCACATCGGTAACGGATTAATATTATAATGTTAATTTTGGATAACCTGATCTGCAATTCCTTATGAAGGTTTCGAGGTCGATGGTCCGTGACCTACAGATCTGCGAATTGAGGACATTAATAAAATGTCAATGAACAAGACATGTTTGACACCTTCGCGATTTATACGTAAACCATTGATTTTAAACTATGTAGGTATGTATCCTACAAATTATTTTGCCGAAAAATACTGATCTTTAGATCAGAAATATCCATTTACGTGTCGTAGGTTATTTATTTATTTATTTTAGATCACGTTACATATTTATATTATTCAAGCTGTTCCTCACGTATCTGGTTAAAAAGTAGCTTATAATAGCAGCAGCAGTCAGAGATTGAGTAGGTATCAGTGGAAGAATTTTCAGAAATGGATCAATAGTTCCGGATTATCCTTAAATTGGATTAAATTGAATTAAGAAATTTTACCTGTACAAAAATATTTGTGCTGCTATTTTTATATGTCAATACACTTTTTCAATATTCTTAGTACTCTCTGTACTTATTAAATAACTAATACTAACGATTTGGTTTATTTTTAAGCCAATTTAATAATCTAATGATAATAATAATTACCAAGGCATGAGAACTGTTTTGAGGAAAATACGATTTGTCGGGGACAATACAGTTGAGCGGCTAAAGCTCAGTCAACTCGAGATAGAAGCACGTATCTCAAGGTCCGTTACAAATGCAACACCTTCCAATAGTGCACAGATAGTGCAGAATGCGAGATGCGCAGGTAGAGCAGGCAGATTACGCCTGTACACCCTTGACAGCTAAGCAGGTACACACACTCAAGCAACACTGCGCCGTCACCACGAGCGCTCAGGCAGGGTGTATACGCTTGTACTGTTTGCCCATGTGATTTACAGACAAATGCCATGTCTTGACTCGCGCATCTGTTCGTCCCTTTGTGAGGGCATCTCTATCACGTTAACGCCTTTTGTGTGTCGTTCTGAATGGGGCACATCTGCACCGTTAAAAATGCTTCTATGTAGGCATTAAATTTGTACAAGTATACTGAATCGACCGATATGCATTTGGTTGCTTTATTTTCTGAAATTTATAATATGCACCATCTAATGTTATATATTGTTAGCACGTCAAGAAATTAAATAATGGTCTACGATTAGTTTTTTATTCTTGGTGTCAAGTTAGTTTACTCAGTTTATGTAGATAAACATTTTACAGACTGATTCTGCTCAAATTGTAAACTTATTATGAAATTGTGTGGCATCAATTTGGTGATATCTGGAGATTACGCGAAAAATGTTGAAAATATTGCCAAATCTAAAAAAATATTATTAAAAATGTACATGCACTGTCACGTTATTATTTTAATAGAATCAAAAAAAATAACGGTAGTTGAATTATCAAATAGAACAATGTTTAATAGCACTTTTTGCTGGGTGATGTCAGATTCCTGTAAGTAAGTGATTCGCATTTTCCTGATTCGATAACGGTACAGTGACTGCTCATCGCAGACGCCGACTGAGCGAGATCAATTAAGTGATTGTAAGTCGATAGCCACATTGATTACAAGGAAATACGTTGGTTTCATAACGTGAGTATGTACCCAAGTGTAGGTATGGATTACCTATTATTAATATGCAAAAAACACTAACACAAAAACTCGAACCTTTAAAAATGCGAAGATGTAATGTAAATAGGTATAGGTAGGTAGGTAGGTACCTACCACTGAAATACAAATTATTACAAACCCGAAACCTCTAGCTTTAACGCAATGTAATTGTAGTAATTGCTTGACCAATTTGACCATGCAGATGAGCCATTTGGTCCTGTCATCCATGACAAGCTAAAGTCAAACATGTCTTGCCATTTACTTAATTGAATTTTATAAAAAATAACCTCTAAGTACCCTTTAATACGCATCATAATATATTTTTAGTTAGGAATCAAAAACAAAACAAAACTGAAATGAATGAACATCGAATAGGTGCCTAGGTACCTACCTTTAAATCCAAGTTTGTTCTGATTCTAGTAAACATGCAAATCAGTCAATTGGCCATGAAACTTAGGCACGATCTTATGTTCAGTAGGATAGGTGTAGTATCTACTTTTTGCAAGGAGTTTTATTGCCATTTGACAATGATCTTCGTATATTGAAATCGTTAACGCCACTTGTATTTGAGATGAGACTAGTTATCTTAAAACCAGTTTAACTAAATTCACAATGTGCCACTTTTTAAAGCCGGATACAAAGAGTACATTATATATACTGGCCGGATACATCAAAACAAATTTTGCTGTCGGCTTGTGTTTGGATTGTGCAAAGAAATTATTACAAAAATATTTTTTGTTCTCTCAATCACGTCCTATTCGAAACGTGTTTGGTACCTAAACATAGTTTTATTCTCAATTATAGTATATCAATATACATAGTATGTGCGTCGGTCGCTGTCGATTGGCATAGATAATAACTACTAATAACTTGTATCGGCGTCCTACTTATGTGGGTAACCTTAGCCGTAATATGCCACAGGCTCGAGTGATCCACTACCGTAAGGTGACTAAGAACGTTTCAAATCTCATCTTAAAATTAGAAAAATATTTAGGAGAACACTAAAATTCATTTTGAAAATCGACAAAGACGCCCCGCCGTCAATCTAACCCAAAACGTTTTTCATTAAAAATCTCACTTTCACAAAAAGGTAGTAGCCAGTATCAAAGCGTTTCAATTTTATTTATTTTTTAACCGACTTCAAAACGGAGGGGTTAATCAATTCGTCGGAATCTTTTTTTTTTTCTTTTAGAAAGTGTTTTAAATTACCAATTATTATGTAAATGTTAAAATAAATCTTACTGTGACTGTAAGTGAGAATGGTTTGGTGGTAATCAAGAATTACCACCAAACCATCTCCGTATTGTCATAAAACAATAAATACCGTTTTGTCAATTCTAGTACATAACTTATAGCATATCATCAATCAGTGACCTTTGAATGCACTTGATACTTGAATAAAATACAAATTCATATTGTTGCTATAAAGAACGCACAGCACTGGCAGGCTTGCATCAACCGTCATTTGTTAGGGTCGGATAAAACCTCGCCTTCGAAGAATTACCTCATCTAACTACAGGTGTGTTTTGTTTTATAGGTACCAACTGTGTTATTTTTTAACTGTTTGGTTTCACGTTGTACCTAATATAGTTTTGTTTCTTAACTTTACGTTTCAATGTTACGTTTACATATTTTGCAGTTTTAGAAGTTTTCATGATCAGACTGCCAGATTTAGAACAAAAAGGATTTTATGGATTATGGCTGTTTAAAAAACTCTTTGTGCATGAAATAAGAAAGAACTTCTGTAGAAAGTACATTATTTTTTTGTGTCATTTAAAATAGGTGTAGCTGTAGGTTAGCTAAATAGCTGCTGAGAATAATTTAATAAGAATGTCTCTAATCACAAATTCATACTCGTTATTTCTTTCGCATGTTCATACATTAAATAGCACGGGTGTGTACGGCAGATGCGACACCAGTCCTCCTTGGCAGGCTGAGGAATTCGCACTCTTCGCGCCCCTCTCTGCCTTGCCGAGACCGCGCCTGCCTGGAGGCCAATTCTCGCGCTTCAGGCGCGAGAATTGTCGACGAAAAATCTCACCAAAATATCTACTAAATCTGTCTAATCTATTTCGGCGTTATCGATTATGGTAACGTATAATCGAGAAACGTCATTATTACTGATTATAAAGTTTAAAAATATTAATATAGTGTAAAAATATTATAATATATTACTTCAAATACTTAATTCGTTAATTAATATTGTACCGAAACAACAACGGTTAAAAAAAATAATTTTACAAGTATGCGACTATGAGAAAAGTTTACTCGCGTGAAATGCAATTATATTGCGTCGATCAAATAGTTTGAACACATTCTCAATAGATAGCGCAATGGTGGCAGTTCTATTGTATACAAATTAAACTAATATTAGTCACGTCACCTCTCTTTTATATAAACCTTGAAAAAAGATAAAATATGTTTAATGCTTGCAGATTATAGATCGCGCTTAAATTCACGTTGAAATAAGTAATCGGAGTAATTTGACAGACCTAAAATATCTTTCATCTCTTTCTTATATTTTTTGTTAGAAAAAAGTTGTTTAGTTTCTAATCAACAGAGGGCCTCCACAAAATTTACGTTTCGTCAGTCAAGCCAAAAAATATCTTTAGATTTTGATAAATAATGATCATTATTATTTTAACATAAGATAATTATAATTTAGTCTAATCAGAGTTCTATACTTAACATATTACGTTCTTGACAACAATGGCAAATAAATTTATGAAGTCAGTAGATAATGTTTGACCCAATTCCATATTCGACATAGAAATATCTACTGCTCCGGGCCATTCGTTGCATCTCGAACGAAAGGGGCTCGACATTCTCTTTACGAAAATTGGCTTTCATTCGACATTTTATTTCTACATATCTCGAATAGGGCATGCAATTATCCGCCTCATTTTACTATCCGGATATTTCGGATACTTCCAGTTCACTATCCGAATAAATCCGGATAATATGGATAATTCGGATACCCCCTTAGAAATGGGTAAATCAATCAGTCAACTTAAAAATGGGACTTTAATTAACATTTTTAAACACGCACGCTAAGTGCCTCAACCATTTATAATTAAGAGACGGCATCCACCCTCAATAGTCACCCCGCACGACGCCCAACGAAATGCTCAACAGACAGATCTCAAAGTCTCAAACTCGCGACACACGCCAATTTAATACAGTTAGTATTAAAGAGGCCATTGAGCAGAATAAAGGCTCTAAAGTGTTCGCAAGAGATCTGTCTGTTGGGCAGAGCCAACTGACGAAGCTGAAGACTGAGGGTGGCAGAATCATCACATCAAACATGTCGGCTAACCCGACACTATACTGAAGATATCCCGGACGTCAGCCTGTACGAGATTAGAATGGCTCTCAAACAACTCAAGAACAACAAGGCGCCAGGTGATGATGGAATTACAACTGAACTTCTGAAGGTACACCGATCCTTAGGGCCCTTCAGAAACTATTTAATTCCGTCATACTCAAAGGCCGGACGCCGCAAGCATGGCACAGAAGTGTGGTGGTGCTCTTCTTCAAAATGGGAGATAATTCCCTATTCAAGAATTACAGACCCATCACACTGCTGAGCCATGTTTACAAGTTGTTCTCGAGAGTCATTACAAACCGTCTCGCACGCAGGTTTGACGACTTCCAGCCTCTCGAACAATCCAGTTTCCGAAAAGGCTTTAGCACCATAGACCACATACACACGCGGCGACAAGTTATACAGAAGACGGAGGAGTATAACCAGCCATTATGCTTAGCGTTTGTCGACTATGAGAAAGCCTTTGATTCGATTGAAACCTGGGCCGTGCTGAAGGTGCCAAATCGACTACCGGTATATTGAGGTGTTAAAGTGTTTGTATGAGAACGCCACCATTTTGGTCCGTCTCCAGGACCAAAACTCGAAACCTATCCAATTGTAGCGAGGCGTGAGACAGGGAGACGTGATATATCCGAAACTGTTCACCGCTGCACTGGAAGACGTCTTCAAACTTCTGGACTGGAACGGATTTGGCATCAATGTCAATGGCGAGTACATCACTCACCTTCGATTTGCCGATGATATAGTAGTCATGGCTGAGACCTTGGAAGACCTCAGTACAATGCTCGATGACCTCAGCAGTCTCTCAACAAGTGAGTCTAAAAATGAACATGGATAAGACGAAAATCATATCGAATGTCAATGTTGCACCCACTCAAGTAAAGGTTGGGAATTCTGCACTCGAAGTTGTAGAGTACTATATTTACCTAGGACAGACCATCCAACTAGGTAGGTCCAACTTCGAGAAAGAGGTCAATCGTCGAATCCAACTCTGCTGGGCAGCGTTCGAGAAGCTACATAATATCTTCTAGTCTCAAATACAGCAATGTCTCAAGTCGAAAGTCTTCAACCAGTGTGTGTTGCCAGTGATAACTTACGGAGCAGAGACGTGGTCGCTTACGATGGGTCTCATCAGAAGGCTCAAGGTCACCCAAAGAGCAATGGCTATGCTCGGAGTTTCCCTGCGAGATCGAATCGGAAATGAAGAGATCCGCAGGCGAACCAAAATAACCGACATAGCCCGAAGAAAGTGGGCGGGGCACATCGCTCGTAGAACCGACGGCCGCTGGGGCAGAAGGGTTCTCGAGTGGCGAACCGGAAGACTCAGCGTGGGCAGGCCCCCCACAAGATGGACTGATGAACTTGTGAGGGTCGCGGGAAACCGCTGGATGCGGGTAGCGCAAGACCGGCCATCGTGGAGATCCTTAGGGGAGGCTTTTGTCCAGCAGTGGACGTCTTTCAGCTGACATGATGACGATGTAAAATGTTGTAATATTTGAGTGATTTTGATGTAATCCAATTAAAATTTAGTATGCTATATTAATAAAGTAACTATTCGTTTTATTCGTTTTATCCGGATAGTAAATCGAATAATATTCGAATATTAAAATCGACGGATATCCGGATAATTCGGATATCCGAATATCCGGATAGCATGCCCTAATCTCGAATAAAAATAATCTCTACAACGCGAGAATTGGCCTCCTGTTCGCCTGCGCACTGCGCACGCGCTTCTACTCATACTTGTTATGTTGCAGTCACATTTCATCCTTGACATTTTTTTATTTAAATTGTTTAATGGTATAAATTAATACTTATTTATATATAAAAAGTAAGTAACAGAATAAAAGTATTTTACCAAGCCCCAAATTAAACATGTACCTATTAATTGCTTAGTTTGTTTTTTGCTCAGTAGAGAAGTAAAAAAATATTCTAAAACTAAATTTCAAGCAGCTAAGTATTAAAATATTTTATTTTTATAATATTAATTGTTTATAAATATAATAGCCAGAAATTGTGAAATACGTGATGCGAACTAGGTACATATAACTTAGATACGTTTTGTGATAAACGTATCTATCTCTTGCCGTAGTCCGTAGCCACAACCATGGGATTGCTACGCCCGTCGTAGGTACCTCATTAAAATAGTTTTAAAGGATAACACTATAAGCGGCAATTAGAAAGTTGTCAAGTCAACAAAATAACTTTGTACACTGAATGAAACGTAATGAAATAATGTGTATAATATGTCTATGTTCCTTTTTATTTTGCCTTTAAAAATAACGGCTTCCCAAGATAACCGCGACGAACATACTGAGGTTATTACACTCGGGTCCCGCAATTTATCTCAACGTACCGCGCATGCGTTACGCACCTCTTTTTGTGATTAGCCTTTGTATCTGTGACGTGTTATAAAATCACCTAGATTTAAGGTAGCAAATACCTACAGGGTAACCAGAATTAATCTAAGAATAATATCTATGCATGTACCTACCCTAAAAGTATCAATGGTACCAAAGAGCATTTTTCTTACAACCTTTTCCTCAGAAAAATATTTTCTTCATTCATTCTTTATCTGACAATAAGTCTTGAAAGTCTTATTGAAATAGGAATATTTCCTGTTAACTTATCCTGAAGTGATATACCCATTTATGTAAATACATAACAGACTAAATTCAGAGACGTTATTGAGGAAGATCTGGGAGCTCTCATTTTACGGGCCATGTGCTTTAATGGTTTTGGCACATCGTTATTTGAATAAATCTCAAGAGCACACAAATAACAAAACACAGGATGTTAATATATTTCAGTCGAAATGACTTGCTTCCCCTACAGCTATTAGAATAACTAAACATCAATGTCTTACCATAAATAATAACAATAGTTGTCCTAAAAACGTAGTTGTCTTAACTGGATTTTCAACTTTCTACATAAAATTGCAATTAAATAAGTGAAGTCAGCATGAGAACGGGCCGATTGTCCATTTAATTGTAATTAAATAATAGTTGCGTTGAAATAATGGATGTACCACGATAGCCGGTATGAAGTGAATGGATGATGCAACGTGACAACAATGGATGTCAATATCTGTGTTCGGCGCAGACGCAGTGCTGAAATACACGACTAGATACGCCTATTCTGACAGGTGTGGTGAAGAGTGGGCAGGCGCACCTTACCAGTTTTTGGTTCCACTTTTAAATCTATTTTCAAAGAAAACGTAGGCTGTGTGGTCTTTATGGCATAACGTAGCTAGAACTGCTAATTAATTCCCACTTAATTATGTCATAACATGATTGACATCCATTGAACCATTCTAAACGTAGGTAGGTAATAGAAAAAAAAAAAAATACAAAATGTTTATTTTATCATTCCATTCATCGGCGAAATATATTTACTACATGAGTTATGAAAACTTGACTAATACTAAGTGGAATCTTTTCCAAGAGTTCAACGCTCAAGTTTCAATAACGGTTCTACTGTAATATCGCATCATTTAAAAAAGTTAATTGCTTTGTAATTGTACGCAGAAAAACTAAGCAGCAAGATTAGATGGTATCAGTTGACATTTCATTTATGCAGCTCTATTCTGTCGTTGTATGTACGAGGACTACCACCGATTTAACAGACTGCCAGCTTCATACCTGTTCCATTTGCATATGGCTGTATATTACATTCTCTCTCGGTTTCTCCCGCGGCGACTGACTCATACTAACCGTCTTGTTTTTTTCTGCGTCACATATTTTATTAAAACGACTTTGGTTTCATTAAATTGGACGTTCTGAGAACTGCAAAACTTTCCTGTTGAGCAAAGTTCAGCGATGAATTTTAATTTCCGTAGTTACACAACTTTTCCGTTTCGTAATATAGTCTCCGTGGAAAAGTCGTGTGTTTTCTTTTGTTACGTAAGTGAGAGCTCATCATGTGTCAGTCAGAAGACTATTTTCCGCAATATGTATTAACATTTTCACTAGGGTTATCAACTCATTTATTCAGTTTAGGCCCTGTTAAGGCACTTACAATTATACAATAAACTCTACCAACGGTTCGGAATACACTTAAACTGAGATGATTCCGGCAAGAAACTCAGCAAGGCTTCTCTCAAATATAGACTTATACATTAAAATTAAATAGAAGGAATTTATTACAATTCCTATTCATAAACCAATCATTCAAACACCTGTCATCGACTTATTTATTATAGAAATGATGTACAGAACTAGGTACAAGCCTAGTACAAGAGTCGAGAACTTGCCATGACACATCTGTCGATAGCGATATCACCTGTAACCTGGGCACGTGCGTTTGCCAACCCTACACGTGGCGTGGGCGACCCACGTGCGAGTGGATTGTGACATACTCGGAAGTGGACTGTGTAAACAAGAGGCAACACCCACTTGAGGCTATTCCAAGGTCTAACTGCCGAATTACGACCCTAAACGTTACGTCATTAAGACTCATGCCTCGTAAATTTGTGATTTAATATTTTTTGCTATTTATGCGGCTCACTTTCTCCACGTTCTCTCTGTATTCACTTGTATGAAAACTCAGTCTTAGTCTTGACTCTTGATAAATTGTATTGATTGTATGGTATTGTATTATTATTGCATTTTCATTGAGTATGCTCATTAAATCTATGGCAGTATAAAATATAATCTGAACACAGTCCATATACAACATGACTATCATAAACAATGGTAATTACGTAAATGCTTATTCAGCGGAAGACAATTCAATTGTGCGAAAATACTCCAAAGATGCCAAATGTCACTGAATTCTACTGCAATAATATGAAATCAAAAGTTAACATTCCTATGAAGAAAATACCTTAACAAATCAAGAATTATGAGTCGATTTGCAGCAGCCAATTCAAAATCTAGAACCTATCAATTGGTGATTGCGTGTAACGTTATTCTTGATCGGTGGTAGGTAAGTACTCCATGTTGATTGGTTTCCCACGAAGCATAGCGGCGCGTGGTCGCTGCAGTGGCGGCTGACTGTGCTATATATTACACCTTCAGGTCACACCAGGTCAGCGACGGACGGCTTTTAAAATATATGGAAATTTTGTATCAAGTCATGATAAAATAAAGTGTTTTTTAATGATTTGCGTCATTATACTCTTACAAACAAGTAAGATAATAGACCGTAGATTCGCAGAAAATAAACGTTTTATCTTAAATATAGACGAAACGTATAATAAAACGACAAAACTGCGTCGACAACAACATCACTAAATTGATCGCTTGATGCTATAGCAGTTAACAATAAATTGTTGAACATCATTGTCTGTCATACTCACGCATCTCAAACAATAGCGTCACACGACGACATGAAACACAAATACATTCTAAGTATGTAAACACTGTCTTATAAGTTGGGAAAAGCGTTGAATTTCCCATCGACCACACTTTTCCTATACTTTCCGTCATTGTGTGCGTTTTTACCACTCGATGACTTACTTTACTAATGATGGTCTTGCCAAGCCCTCCTCAATTTTATGTTCGGCTCGTTATAACTATGTCACTTTATTTATTAGTGTTTACTGCCAGCAATTATGCAGTGAAAGTATTTATAAAAAGCCTTATCTGATATCCAATTTAAACGTATATGATGTTTTATCGTTACGTAACATAATTATGTTTTTACTATTACATATAACATTATGTTTAATTTGTAGAGTTTATCAAAATATTCATTTTACCTCGCGCCGCCGCCACTTCCTCTCCAGATGAGGTTAAATGCGTCGTAACGCAGGTAACTGTTATTATCGGGTGAATTCCAACTACTGCGATCGCCTCTCATAATCCAAGCAATCCCGTTGATTGCGCGGGAGTGGACTGGGAAGACGTTGTGATACGGGGCGTGGCTTCTTGATTACGGTACTCAACTGACATTCTTGTAACCACTTACCTACATATGAATATTTGTGGTCACCAACATTTATATGTCCAATACAATATATATATGTATTTGCAGTTATTCTAGTCAGACTTTGCAAATGAAGTAAAACGAGCCCTACAGATTCTTCGATAATGCTAAACAGACAATTATCAACAATATAGTTATGTACAATTTCCATTTTACACGTATGCATCAAATACATAACCAATTAATATAACCATACAGATAAACAAATTATTATAAGATAAGAATTGCCTTCATTTATAACACATTGACTGCTTTCCATATTCCTAATACATGGCAAAGAGTTTATTAAAAGAGAATCTTCGAGAACCAAGAAATAATAATTTATATACGTAGTAGGAAATGTAAAATACTTGGCACGATTTAAATATGATATTCTAAAATAACGTTGGTAAATGAGTATTTTGAACGAAAATTGAAATGGTATATTATTTATAGAAATCATGTAATCTACTATTATTTACTTGAGTAGGTATAGACGTCGTAAAACCAGAATAACTATTTCTTTTTAGTTTTATTTTTATACACGCAATTTATTGAATAGACTTTTCATTGCTCTCGGATAATTTTTCAGCCCATCAAACTTTCGTTACATGAAGTTACGTATGCTTTATAGTGCACAAAGTATTTGCGAGTTATGAATTTGCATGTTTACGACTCCTCTCAGTAGGTGGTCCAATGCGATTTGTCCATTGGAATGGTGACCACTTGACAGGTGGTTATGTGAACACCATTAAGCAAAGGAGGCCGGTTAACCATTAATACTGATGCCGATTCTTATGCCGAACGTATTTTAACATCGATTTATCCCTGCTGGTGGACACTGAGTTATTTTTCCTCTATCAGAATGCTTTGAAACATAATAGTGTGACATGTTTTATAGCTCGGAGGGTATTATGAACTGGTTTAATAAAATCAAAGTGAAGTGTAATGTTTAAGTTTTTGCAAATGCAAAAATTGTGTATGATATAAATAATTACAGTTGTTTATAAACATTTCATATTTTATTCTCCTTCAGTCTAGTTACAAATTTGATAAACAATTTCTGAAATTATTTTATTTCTTAGAATAAGCTTCATGAAAGGTTCATGATGTCCTAATAAATCTTCGGAAACAAAATGCATTGCGCTATGAGAGGTCGTAGTGCAAGTCGAGCAAATTGCATCAACGCTGCACTTTCGATGTGCGCTAGTGAAAGGCGCATCCTACACAGGTGCATCTTGGCTCTCGACTGCAATACCAATAGCATCTAGTCAACCGTTATGCGGTCATGTCAGTGCAATAGCATTTATTTATCAGCATTAACATTTTTCCATGCGGTCAGTATCTTTAAATAGTAATATTTTTCTATGGAAAATCCATATTTTTTATAAGTCTGTGAATACAAATACATTAAATTGGTTTAGCAACAAACATGCGCACGATTGCAATATTTCTGAATAGAGCAATAAAAGTCATCGCACATTGGAATTGCACGTAATTTTAGGTGTTTCGAGATTACAAACAGCGTCTGTATATCAATCTGATGATCATTAGTCCAATATGTCCTAACACACATTACTTTGATCTTCTCTTATCTTTTTCTTATGATGTTTAGCAATAATATCAAAAACCACTTTATAGTTTGAAGATTTTAGATTAGACCATAGATTTGTCCTGCTAGTTTGGTACTTGCCGTAGGTTAAAGCTACATATGCTTAGCTTCTTTGTGCGCGTGACTAACAAGTAGATTCCAACCCGCTACTTTCCTTCTATTGCTATTTTGCTTATTTTTATAGGTCATGACCGCATCATGTCATTATAGACAAGGAATTCTATTTGCGTAGTATATTTCCCAACACTGTGTTTAGATGCAAGCCTCCACCGCTTAATTGGCAACTGTGTTCAAATGTCATGCCTGTCGTCCCTTATTATGCCGGAAGTTTATTATTGGTTGTCTACTGTGGCCATTCTGTTATTACAAGTCATTGCTAAGGTGCAACATGGAAAATTGACATGGATGAATGCGGTGTACAACGGGAAATGCACCCCGCAAATTGTAACGTCCGTGTCAACGCTTCCACTTTCTTGTTACTTAGCCACGCGATTGTGAACAGTAACTGTACCTACTAATTCTATCCCTACTGCTTTTTTACTTTTTTATATTATTTTATTACCTCAAATATCATGAACTGTAAATAAAATGACGTTTAAGCAATATTTTTTACATGGGTATAATATTGTTTGATCGTTGCTTGTGTACCTAAATTCTTATTTATTACAAGTTTATTTGAGCTTTCAGATAAGTTATTTCAATTTATCGAACAAATAAATCAATAAAGCTGAATATATTATTTAGGTACCTACATGTTAATTATGCTGACGCCATAACAACTTTTACTTCCTTTTGTTACCAATTTAATTGTTCTGTGGTTATACACGATTGACCACAAACTCTACTACTCTGTGACACTAATAATAACACAACAAAATAACAGTTTTAGTAAAACAATAGACTACAGGAATTTTATCTATGTCAGAAAAAGATTAATTATGAAATCTGGAAAGGTTCTTGTGCTTTTCTTGTCGTGACACCGTGTTCCGCAATCATTAGTCAAGATTGTGTGAACGAACGTATCAGCGGTGTATTTAACAGTGAGCTATAACAACGAACGTGACGAGCTTCTAGCTACAAAAAGCTACTGTAAAGCTCTCAATATTATGTTAACTGAATCATTTTGTTGTCTAGGCTGCCATAAAATTATTATAAAATTTATATTAATTATGTAATTTCATTGAAAGCAACATAGTGGAGGAATATGTATATCTGAAAAATCTGTTTCAAAGGCATATAAAATCTGCCAGTCCTCACTGGCCTCTAATGTAAATTCGACATTTTTATTCTTCATGAATTTACATTTTATTGCGAGCATTCGAGATAATAAATTATTATTATTATTATAAATATATTGAATTGAAGCCCTGCAATATATTATTTAGGTACTCTACGTACCTAAGTAATTTACAATATATAATAGAGTCGACTCGTGGGAAATAAAGGCAGCAGAGGCACACTGTTCGTTCAAAGTTAGCAATCAGTTGGAAGCCTCACGAGACCAGAATAAACCATCAGTTAACCAACAGCACATATAAGGAAAGATGACCATGCGCGATTCCAAAGGAATGTTCGCACAAAATTAGCTAATTACTAGTACTTAGCTAAATCTAGATAATGGGCATGCTATTCATGTGTTGCTGGGACCATGGTGTTACACTAATGATTTATAAAGCTTGGTATTTTAATTGTTTATATACCCAATTATTGTATACAATCCTGTAATGAGATACTGAGGAAAGACATTCCTCCTTTAACAAAGACAAAATAAAAAATCTATAGAGATAGCAGTTCTAACTTTATATCATCGATTAAATAATATTTAGCAATTTAAATGCGTGCATGAATACTAATAATAATTACTAAGTGTCATATTGCGTATTGTCATATATATTTACGTAATATCTAGTGATACAAGCGTGAAATACCTAATTGAAAAGAACTGTATAAAACTACAATTGCGAATCATATATCACGGTAACTAGCAATACTGTCAAGTAAATTATTAGAAAACTATCGTGTTACAGTTGAATATAGCGTGGAGCGTGAAGAAGCAGAACACGTGTCATGTAATCGTGCAATCAGTCCGCTTTCACGAGCAACGACCACTATAGGGACCCGAGATTGACGGATAGCTGAGGAAAGTCTCTATGATTGTTAGCATCCCGTAGAACACTGTAATTTGATCTAAACTACTACCTCCGGATTGACACTGCCGGCGGCGGCGGCGACGGCCGCGGCATAGTGGCGGCTTGCTGTGTCTTAGAATTGAATCACTGTGCTTTCAAAAAGTTCACTCGGAATAGAACTTTATTACTGAAAATCTTACAATTTGAAAAATACCTTAGATTTTTAATTGTGACCGTTTTATTTATCTTCTTTAACTACAGGCCCTTATTAGGTACGCAGAAATTACTTTATGCGCAACCATAATAATTATTCAAATTTATCAAGTCGATTCAAATTAGCACCCAGTTAGTTAAATGGTCTGGCAATTTAACTATCTTATATTATACACTACATTTGTGGTAAAGAGCGTGTGGGTTGGTATATTTTGTAAATGGTTATTAAAGACATAAATATAAAGAGTCAGTCTACGATAATCTAACGGTAAAATAAAGGTAGAATTGAAGTTCATTTTATCGTCCAAAGTTAGGGATGAGCTATCGTAGGTGTAATATTTCAGTGGAGGCTTTTGCACAGGCTAGTAATTAGTCGTAATCGATCTCAGTTAACACCCGTTCGTATATGGCATGGGCGGGGCGGCGGCGGCGGCGG
This sequence comes from Tethea ocularis, assembly GCA_963555595.1. Taxonomy (NCBI): domain Eukaryota; kingdom Metazoa; phylum Arthropoda; class Insecta; order Lepidoptera; family Drepanidae; genus Tethea; species Tethea ocularis. Next base: position 5,696,872 of record OY741970.1, on the reverse strand, counting down.
CGCAGCGCGGCGCGGATGCAGCGATCGAGTGCATTCACTTGCAGACTCCTGCGAGGCTAATTTCTCTATCTTTAGCTCGGTGTAACTGACCGACGGTTTGCTACCGACCAAAGAGAAACTGCATTAGATGCATCCGGTTTATATGTACTCGTCAAATTGCATAGAATCTTAAAGAACACACGCTTATCATATCAAGTGGATCAGCCGAATTCATTATACACCTACTCGTATTTAACTAACTTGGTCGATATCGAGAGTATATTTGATTAAATAATATTATTATGTATTTTTATCTATTTACAGTACATAACTGGTATAAATTGCACCAATTTCCTATTGAACTGGATGGTGCAATTTGCAGTATAACGGTTCAGAAAACTAGCATTTTCTAGTGTTGTTTAAATTATCATAATTATGTATTATTATGCGAGATTTAGTTTTTGCAGTTATTCATTCAACATATACACTTACTTGTGGAAACCTTTAGGTAATGAAAAGCATAATTTTAAAGTAGAAACAACACTGAATTATTTCCGTACAAATTTTACTAAATTAATTTAGCATGAAAATACGCTTCAACGTAACTCTAATTCGATAAGATACCTATTAGATTACTTGAGTATAAAATACTAGTATAAGGCTTTTACCAGAGATTTACGCTAAACTTCGAATTCTCGAAAAGGATTCGAAGACAATTGGAAGACAATGCCTCGTAATCTACCTACCTTTACGAATTGTAAGCAAAAATATTAAAACTTAACTGATCAAAGCTTTCATGGTTTTTGGGTAACTTTAATACCATTAGAAAGTAACTCCATTGAAGATTGCAACATTTACAACACAATTTAAAATAATAAGGTCCATCAGTGAACAAGAGCAAAACCAAAAAAAAATCCGGTTTATTTTAATTTTTACCAGAACCAATCAAAAATTGCCTGTAGTATGAGGAAATTCCTAGTGGATAGTAAACTGTTGTTTATTTTTATTATAATCAATTATATGTTGCCATAAGCGATAAATCGATTTCTAGAATGCCGAATGTTGTAATTAGAGTTCCTACCTAACGTTGTCGCGTCGATCCATGCAAACCCTACATATTACGTACCTAGCAATTGTTCACATAATATAAATATATTTTCACTTTAGGTGTATATTTTCACTCACTATAGTCCAAAGCATACTTCGCACACAAGAAATATTAAGACTGCAAATACCCACTTAAGCTACGACTTTCGCTTTAGTGAGAGTGAGTTTCCAGCAAGTATTGGCTACATAAATATATAACTGGAAAATAACTATTATAGACTTTAAAGTCGTCTAAAATTACAAACTACATTCAGATACTATGAACGAGCTTTACATTTATGGGTTTAAAAGAAAAAACTAGTGTAGGTAGGTACTACTATAGCTAGTCCATGTCTCCTTTTGCTGATTATATAAACTAGTTATATAAATATGAGCTAGAGTTATAAACTTATTTTTTAAAAATACTGGTTTGCTTTATGTAAGTAAACATTAAAATAACAGATCCTCATATTATTTAGGTAGTTATTTTTTGGAAAAAGCCAGGCTGCTTTCGCACACAGTTTCGCTACATTTTTTTTGTTGGATCGCAGTAAATTATGTTAAAATCTTAGGAATAAGATTCTATATTAATTAATTACATAGGAGAGCTTTGTTTTTCCAATTACTTCATTGTCTAAACACCGCATACGGACGTTGCCCGTAACTTTGAATTAGCTGACTATGTTTTTTTTTATATTTGGGCAATATCTGTAAAATATGAGCCGCTTAGATAAATGTATCATTAGCATCTAGTGGCGTGTTCCATTTGGCTCCTAGGCTTTGTAAAGGTCGACGACACATTGACAATTTTACCTGGTATTTCTATATGTACATAGGCGACGGTATTCATTAACCATATGATGGACCGACTATAGACGACCGATAGAAAAAAAAAAGAAAAATCTCCCGAAATTATGATGATGTTGTAACTGGTCCGTTTCGCTTCGCTGCATCTTCGTTACTATATAATAGAAACACAGACTTTGTTTATTTTAGTGATTACATAATCAATATATTCTTAGAATTTCTCTAGAAGTGTATCAAATATCTATTTTATCATAGAACGTCTTTCGGCTGACAAGATTGATTCATTGCGACACTAGTTTTTCTAAGGCCTCAGATGTGCTATAAATTGTATGTAATTTGAAATACATTGACGACTTAATGTGTCGGTCGTAAAGGTTATAATAAATATGTAGATAGAGTCATCAAAGCAGATAAACTCTTAAACAATAAGTCGTCAAGCAATTTGATAGTTGATTGTGTAGCCTACTAAATGCTCTCTATAAATACCTACCAATCTTACTGTTCACGTGTGTTCAGTTTATATTTAATTTATCCAGCAACCGTTTACGATTCTAGTTTATAAACTCAGTAATGTTAATGTATTAAACAAACTATGTACCTACCTATCTAACAAGCATATGGAGATCGTCCAATTTATGTTTTCCTCTGTGAAAATAGATATTTATAGTTAAGTAAATTAAAATGAGTGAACATTTTGGTGTAATTAAATTCATCTCCCCTTTCCTTTAACTGTTGACAACAAAAAAATACTATAAACAAAAAAAAAAACAAAATATAAAGTAACGAAATAGAAACTCTTACTATAACTAGTTTTTCTTCATGTTTTTTAACCTTAATGGTTCCATAGGGAAACACTAATAAATGTTTAGTTGTCTACAATTGCAATAACTCACATGTTTCTCTATAGGTAGTTAGGCTAGGTAGTTAGTTACCTATATACCTGGTTGTCATTAATTGCACATGTGCAATGAGCCGGTAGGGCGTGTATCGGTCACGTGGGGGAACCTGTGACGGCTACACGCGCCGCAGCGGATGTTGTGGCGACACTATAACGCGTTGCGAAAGTGATGAATGTTTAAATTAGAAGGATTATACAGTGATTTGTACTCCAGCTGCCGTTAATTTACTATACACATGTACTGATTTATGAAACTGATTGTATGTTATAAGTCATATAAGTGCGTACTTACCAATTTGTTGTATTAATAATTTACTGATTTTTTTCTTTCTTTTTCAGGTAAGAATTATGAATAGTGATCTATTGAAAAGGGTAAGATTAATCAACCATTAAGTCTGTAGTACTTATAACTTTGCTGCCGCCGTTTCTTTTCCCAGTCACTCTTGTTTAATAATGACTTAAACTAGAGAAACCAAAAGTTAAGTAAAGTTTTACATGAACCTTAAAACACATTCGTCTAATGATACGTCTTACGCAGATTTTATTAACTGACTTCAAAAAAGGAGGAGGTTAACTAAGTTCCATGGAAAATGTCATGGTACCGCAGATTTTTTCGCTGAGCCTACATAGTTAGTGCCTTGAAGGCGATTCTATTTATTTGTTGAAAGTTTTTTATAACGAATAATATTACTAAGAGATACTAAATGACCTGTAATTTTTGTAATGTTCTTCCATTTGTCCGTATCGTTTTACGAGTAAGTGTTATCTAGGAGGAAAGTAATGACTGTGACTGCACCCATCCATCTTGAGGGATAGGTGACCCATCGCGGTCTCATTACTGATCCTATTACACAGGCGACGAGCTACGTCGATGGAACTATTTATCTTTCCGTTAGAAAGTCTAGGACGTAATTAATATGGAGAGAGGTTATTATTTCGATACCAATGCGGCCCAAAAGATTTAATAGTTATTTTCCACTTAGACAGCAATGCATTATCAGAGAAAGTTCTCATAAAGGAATGTAATGCAAGATAAGTTGAAATGATTCTCAACTAATTTGACATCTACGGTTACGTTAACATTTTATATGGACCGATAGTTTTAATGAGATGTTTATTTGTAAATTTTTGATCTCAGTTAATTTTTTTTTTTATTTATTTTCTTACAGAATAATTTTCCATAATTGACAGCATAAAAATATAGCCATATAATATTGATAATGTTTATAAGTCTGTTTTCTAACGATATCAGAATCTGCAAGTGTTTATTTGAAACAGAGCATAAGAAAAAGAATTTAAGACCAGATTAAAAATGAAATGATAATTACAAACGGAGTTACGAAATTACTGGAAATGTACGCGTACTTTTTGCTATGTTAAGAGTGCGCGCCAAACATGTCGCCGGGTGACATGCGCAGGCGCAGGCAGAGGTTTAGTAACACAAACAAGCTGTTAATTACGTAAATTATCAACCAACTGTCACTGTGAGTGATGAAATGAGTATAAAAACCAACATTACATAACGCAATTTTTAAACTTCTGTATACGGTTAATGTTTTCTGATAATTTTTCATTCAATAACTCCTCAATAATTATTGTTTAATAAGTTCAAATAAAATGAATTATTAGGCCCTAAAAGTGAAAGCTTTGATGATTTTCGATGCGCTTATCTAATTTGCCTCACTCAATCATGAGGCGAGCGAGACAAAATGAGTCGAGACAGTAAGTACCTCATATATTTTAAATATCACTTGTCATTAGTATTATGCATTATCTATTACCGATGTTATGTAACGTCGTCGTGAAACTCATGATGCCTGCCAGCGATCACTTATGTCGTGCCGCTGGTTGTACTCGAACAGCGACTGTAATCTAATGGTATTGTTTGATGTTAATTAGAAGCAGTTTGCGATATGCATTTTCCATACAGGACCGCTTTGTGTATTTTATATTTCTATTAAAACATAAATAACTGATGTTAAATACTCTTTCATACTAAATGTTTCAGAAAATACTATCTAACCAAAATTATCATAATAGACTTTCTTTTTGAAAAATGTACATCAATTATTACCGACATTGTCGTTCGTTCAAAATTCCATGAATTTCGGTGATGTTATCTCACAAGTCACTTAAGAAATTACGAATTGTTATTAACTTAAAATATTATCTTCAGCCTTTGTGATTTGTGATGTTTTGGTTTAACACGAATAATACTCATAAAAAATAGGATGACGCAATAGTCTTGAAAAGCTTTTGCTTCTTGATTAATTCAAGCTTTATTTATAGACATGTGCCTCACTACCACTTTAATATTTATATTAGGCTAAGGTCTTTAGTTCATTCGATATCGTTGGCAGCAAAGTGAAAGTGATCCCTTTGACTGCACCGAGATTTATGTGGCTCGTTAACCAACACCGAAATTATCATTCATTTTGAGAGATGGGTCGGAACGAATGACGTCACACACAACTGGTACCTGGTAAAGGAAATTCTTTCTGGAGTATCTTTAAAAGACGCAATAGCATAAATTAACTATAAATCGTAGTTTCAAACGACGACTTTAATAAATCATGATATGCAACAATTATATTTGTTTCGATTTCGGTCGAGTAAATAATTGTATCTTTGATGCTAGGAATTATAAAGCTAAATATCTATAATTGATGTACCGCTGAGTTGAATTCTACATAGTATGCAGCAATTCACGTAAGCCGTATATAGGTACCTATTACTACCTATACCTACAACATAGGTAGGTACAATCATAGGTAAACATGATAATACTATTAAAGCGGGTAACGTCATTTGACAAAGTGTGGCACAATGGCTTAATCTTTAACCGTAGATGTCCCACATAGACTCGTGCTCATCTTACGAGATTATTTGTCAAATCGCCACTTTCGATATCGCATTCCTGGCGCACTCTCCTCCCCTCACCCTATCGGTGCCGGTGTCCCTCAGGGCTCAGTACTGTCCCCCTTGCTATTTTCGCTCTACACGAGTGATATGCCAAAGACCGACAAGGTGCAGTTAGCACTTTTTGCAGACGACACCGCGGTCTACTGCTCTAGTAAGTCCCCTTTAGTCATTGTTAAGAACCTCCAAACCGCGGCTAACGCCCAAGGCGCCTGGTTTCGGAAATGGAGGATCGAGATCAACCCTGTCAAAAGCCAGGCGGTCCTATTCTACAGAACCTACCGTCGAGGTACCCCCTCCCCTCCTAAGGCAGTTACTCTATTCGGTGAACCAATCCCCTGGGAAAGGCAAGCCAAATATCTCGGAGTAACTCTCGATGATCGTTTGACCTTTGATGCCCACATTAAAGCGGTCCGCGCGCGCGCCGCCTTTGTTTTAGGGCGCCTCCACTTTTTATTAAATCGTAAATCTAAACTTGCCCTTAAAAGCAAGGTTAGACTTTATACCACGTGTATCCGCCCCATCATGACCTACGCTAGTACTGTGTTCGCACATGCAGCTCCATCACGGATCCATAGCCTTCAAGTGATTCAAAAATCGCTTCATGCGCAAGGCCACGGGCGCCCCGTGGTACATGCGTAACGAAAATCTCCACATTGACTTAGGTCTCCCCACGATAAAACAATTTATAAAACGCACCTCACGCAGATTTTTCAATACCGCCGTTAATCACCGCAACCCTCTTATAGTGAAAGCGGCAACCTACATGCCCTCCCGTATACTCCGTATCCATAGACCAAGGCAAGCCCTCAGCGAGCCGGATGACCCTATTACATTAGCTCAGATCAAAGCTGACGAAGATCATAAAAGTACACAACCGGCGAGGACCGCCGCGACGTCCCACTCAGTCTCGTCCCGTTCAAGCGGCCCGAGCTGCCATTAGTAATCCGACCGCCCCCAATTAGTCGTAACTCGTACAAAGTCCTCCCCCTCCCCCGGTAACGCCCTGAGCCGAGGTTCGTACCCCATTCGGGGGTGCCCTCAGGCGTTGTTACCTAAATATTACCCGGCTGAGAGCCCTCTGCGCTCGCCGATTTGTCTGAGGCTACCAACTTAATCCGTTCAAAAAAAAAAAAAAAGCGGGTAACTTTTAAATCACCTTCCAATTTTTATCTACGGACGAAGAAGGTACCAAAAGATTTTACTTAAAAAATATATGCACCTAACAAACTTTAGTTAGTATTATGAGTAGATAAAATCAAATATTATATTTATAATGACACGTCACATTCACACAGCAGCAGGAAAAACAACACGTGCATACTTTCTAAGCGTTATGACTAGTGCCACTTAGCCGACTGAGTGGCACATAAGCTAAAACATTTACCAATTAAGCCTGCGAGATGGACAGGATAACGGGCGGCATATCTAGAGAGTCATCGGCTAATGGCCCTAGAGTTGGCAGTCTTGTCGTCTTGTGACACATCATTTATATAGTAGACGTAATAACTTTGAAATATTACAAGATGTTTACTTTTTGTTTGTGCCACATCTTCCATCTGCCTTCTAGGCATTGTAAAAGCTCGGAAACACAGTGGTGACAGTAGTATTGCTAATGATGACAGTAGTCAGTTACCAATAGGTAGACTAACTGGTTGATTGTTTTGTCAGCTTTCTAACGTAAAAATAATTTTCACGGAGAAGGTAGTTATTTAGTAAATCTACACCAATTTACTTACAGCTTTTCCACATAGTAACAATTACGACTGCCACTTATTTTAAACAGTGAACAGTCTGTTGATTACTTGAACGCTGACAATCAGTGTCTGAAGATATGTGATGGAAATAGGTTGTCAAATGGCGATCCGTTCAGTCAGTTTATTAGGAGTTCCTAGGTGAAGTCAAGTGTCAATCAAGTTTTGCCCGCTTGATGTTAATTGATTTACCGATATCAACATTATGCATGTATGCGAAAGAAAACTCATTAATAGTCTTCGTAAAAATAAATCATCAAAAATTTACTATTTATGTATAATAATAATAAATAAAATATTAATAAACATCTTTGACTTACGACATTAAAATACAATAAACTGTAAGTAGCCACATTCCTTTAACACACAATAGAGTTTAGTATTAATAATTTCTTCAGTGAACTCTTATTCGCTTTGTGTATTCATGAGCTAATTACTCTATTCAAAGTTATTCTAACGTCATAACCATCGGTCAATGTCGATATCCCCTTCTAAAGTGGCGTGCTAGAGTGCGTATGATCGTGACCAAACTCCTGAAATGGTCATATAGCCCGTATCTGTCCGTGTGGCCGCAGCCGGTAAACCACCACTACCATATCGGACGTAATGGACTTAATTCCCAATTCTCTAGTAATAGAGCATACATTTGTATGACAGTTGAACTTAATAACTCAAATATGCGTGCATGTCTGTAAACAATCGATAGTACCGCCTCGGACAACGCAACGCAACCCATCGCGCATGGTTAATGCGTGCGCGCAGCCGCGCCGCATAGCGATGAGGGTGGACAGTGTTAATATTAATTTAATGCTTTTTGACTATCAAATTTTATTCATCAAGTTTTATTACCTAATTTGTAACCAATACAATCCTTAGATATCTACTAAAATTTAATAATATTTTTGTTTACATTAGTTTCTTGTCGGTTCTTCTCGTTTTAAGGTTGTTTTCAAAACCGGTGGTAAATTCATAGGTACCATCATCATTATAATTTTCAGTCTAGTGATGTTCGTTGTTAAATTCATACTATCATCGCGCATGGTTATCATTTTCAGTATAGTGTTAGTCTAGTGGACAATGAACTTCCGTAGATTCTCCATCCATAGATTACCGTAATAAAAAATATTCGTCGCTAGATTTTTGTTTGGAACTTGAAAACATAGGTAGGTATTTCCATTTTATTAGGCACTAATACTACGTCAATATTTATTTTGCCTTCATTAGTAATAGTAGTACGTAGTATATTATTTATTCTTTGGTAATAGTTATAAAACAAAAGAACGCTAGGAGGATAGTGGGACGGATAATACGGTACCTTTACAAAGGAACCTAAAAAAAGACAATAGCTAAATAAATCAATATTGTAGATGTTATTGATGTCGATAGAACACGCCTTTCATATTTTGAATCTCATCATCGAGACAGAAAAATTACTAGATACCATGACATTGAACAAACTTGCAGACGTCGCTCTTTGTTCATTTTGAAACAAAAGAAACATTGCAAAAAGATGAGGTTACTGGAACGAGCATTTAAATATCATGATTTTAATAATGATTACATTTAGATTAGAGATTGTGACTCATCACTTAAAGGAAGTAAACGATAAATAGACGAATTTCAGTAAACAAAATATTTTTTATTAAGATCTTCATTCCTTAGTTTCAAGAACACTGTAAATCGCGTGCGTTAAATCTGATCACGCACACTCATCTTTGGAGCAGGAGCCATTCATATAATGGATGTAAAGCGGAAAATTGGATAATGCCTCGCAAATAACTGCGCTATGAGAACACTTTAGACTGACCGACCTATTTTTAGGAATCCTGACTGTAACACGCACTTATTAAGACGATTTGTAAACATTTATGCATAGAAATAATACCCCAAGAAGTTTGTATTAAAATGGTGAGTAAAACACCGACGCCCCGGCGACGACGACGGTAGGATGGTAGACCTTAGTGAAGTTTGTATCGCGACACTTTTCGTGATATCTATTTAGTTTCCTAACTATCGTGTCAGCCGGCTTATTTCACCGCTCATTTCCATTGTAATGCTATACCAGTGTACAAATTATCTTGTAGTTTTGAAACTATATAGAAATGTTAAAACTGCTACTTGCGAAATGTTTCAATTTTATCCACTGTTTTTATTGCCGCATAAAGCAAATCGAATGTGTTTCTGCATTCTAATAACACACTCAGTAACTTTGATACAATAAAGCATAAATTTAAATATAATTTAATAATTATTATTTCTATATCATCATTCCTACGGTTATATATGCTAGGCTGTATTCAGTAACGTTACATGCAGGTGAGGTAAGGTAGTTCTTCACGGCCTTTTCAGCAAGTTTTGATTGGGGACACTCTGAATAGGAATTTCTGAGTTTCTGAACGATCTTAGGTGCGTTAGAGTTCTAGTTCCTTTCCATTGCATTATTATTAGCTATCAGAAACGCATTCTCACCGCCGTTGCATTTTAATTTTTATAAGGACGTCATATTCACTGAATGTAACTTATATAGTGCTTTTACAGCATAATTTGCAGCTTTTCCCTCTTGTAGCAATTGATAGAACGTGTGTAAAAATCTAAATAAAAAGTAGACACGTGCAGAATAATGTTGCGTTATTGTGACCCCAAAACGAAGTAAAATCGTCTACTATAAACTTCGTAAGCGATTTGGTTACTAACAACAGTGTACGTTGCTAATATAGGATACTTGGAGTGTCAACATGCTTACTCTGCAAATTTGCATTAATGGCCAATTGTCGATTCAGCTCGTTCTGTTCACAAGTAGGCACTTCGTTTGACAAGTTTGGATATGACACATGTTCCACTACATGAATGTGAGTGAACAATGTCGTGCGTTGAATATGAATTTGCTGTTCAAGCTAAAAATGTGGACTATCGTCTACATTCAACTCAAAATGCTATTATTACTTTAGGATATGATCAGAGTCCCACTTTTTGTTATATTTTAAAGTTTATGTAAGTTGTAATATTTTTAATGTTCCAAATTTTATTACAATAATGGTGTCATTTAACCCAATTATTCCTAGCTTTGAATTAGTAGATGATGGCGGGGCCTCAGGATTAAAGGAAAATGATGTCGTGGTATTCCTTAGTCAGTGGAGCGTAGCGTGAGGCAGTTATTCGAATTACTGACGACAGTTGTCCAATTATATAATTTAACTGGTTTAATTCAATCGGACACAGTCGGGGTCATTGAATTCAGGTTACTCTGTCAAACGTTTACTAGTCTTATAAATATTGCTACTTATAGTTTGTTTACACAGGGTTTTTATGTACTATTTATAGGCCTATGTTTAACCATAATCTCACCGTGTTCAGTGATGATGTGGCCGATGGTGGTAAGCACACAAAGCGTAGAAGAAGAAGATGGTGGTAAGAAGTAGGAAGACTAGCTCTCAAGTGCAGCTATCGGAATACACCGGAAGGTGCTTGGCGACAGATTCATAGACATTCATCAGACAGATCAACATGAGGGTGGTAGCCAGCCAGGCGGGTACTACAAAGTACCCTAACACTGTGCTATGGTTTTCTCACGCACGATGTCTTCCTTCACTCAGCTCAATAAAGCATCAATTTAATTTTTATTAAATGCTCGTAGGTACATTTAATTTAAAAGGTTTTGAAATACTTTATTCGTCGTAGAATATCATTCGTTGATGCATAATCTTTCCTTGATGATTAAACTGTCACCTCATACGATATGAGTTTTATTGTGTAGGTAAGCAAAACTGATTACCCAACACACGTAATTCAACAAGCTTAGTTGACAACCGAATAGCAATCGATATAGTCTATCGCAAGCTGTCGGAAGTTTCAACACTCCGATGAGATATAAGTTTGATGTATTATAATAAACACCTGTGTTATGTAAATGAATGCGGTTGTACAGTTGTTTTAAATTGGTAAATAAACTAGATTTCATGAGGTCTGGGATTGTTGTTTAGACCGGCTAATGCTGACCAACTTTGTACAGTAATCAGAGACAGATCTACGCGTGGCGATATATTTATTATGCGTGCGGTTGTGATTGATAAGTCGTGTGACATACTCTACTTCCCATCATCTGCGCCGCACCATCGCCATCGCCATCGCCATCGCCCAGCGATTGCGTACGCGTGCCGCCCGCTTCACTACCATCACGAAACTCTATTTTATACCGCTGTTACATTTATTACTGCATTGATATGTTACACAGATGATTAATATTGTTTCTGTCAATCGTAAATAACTTTGACCTACTGTAGCTATTGTGTAGCTTTTATTTTAACTGTGATATACAGACGGACAGGGCATTTTAGCAATAACCGGTTTCTAGGTCGGTCACCCGGTTGATACTTTTGAGACATACCATGACTGACTTATGCTGCAATAGCATAGCATGTATAAATTATTGTATTAATTTTAGTTATAAGGTATCTAAGGTAAGTTGATATAACTTTTTGCTTTTGTCGATAAAAATCTATTTCTATGGCCTATTTCATTTTATATGTGAGATTTAATGTGTATACTCAGTATCGTAATATGCTCGGAGATAAAAAACTAAGCGTTCTTATTTGTTGCTTTTTTATGAACTTTTTATGCATGTCAGTTCATTTCTGATAATTGTAATATTATTTATTTTATACCTAGTACCTAGTTGATTATAAACAATTCAAAGCAAGGCGGGCGGGCGGCAACGTAGCGCATAGCGTAGGCGCTTAGGGCGGGTATGGTGACGTCATGTCATCGCAGCGCAAACGCAGGCGTGGCGTACAGTCCTCGCCGCGCAGCGTTACTGGACGCACGACAGTTCTCGGGTTACAATTTGCCGCCTAGTCGGCCGGTAAACATAAACAAGGGTCGTACGTGACCTACGAGTACTATAGTGATGTTCTTGTGCTAGTGACTACTGCTTACTTACGATACTACACACAAAGGACTTATGATGCATGTGAGTGCTTCCTTAGTTACCTTCCAATTCATTTTTACCTTTAAAAACTTTGTAAACAAAACAAATATTTTCACTTTTATTGGAATTATGTGAGTTAAAATAAAATATGAAGAGATTACATAACTTGTAACATTGTATAATAATTTGGCACATGCATACTGACGACAACATCTAATCGCATTGTCACTTATAACAATAGTGAATTAAAACACAATTCATTAAACCGGTGACAATTTATTTCTTAGGTAGGATATGATTCAATGGTGTGTCGACACAAATTTTCTAAACATCCTGTTTTTGTAATGCCTTTGGCAACCTTAATAGCTACAGGGTCCTTGTTAATGCTAGCAATTAAACCTGTTCGAGTCTTGTATCATGGTATTTTCCATAGCGCATAAATAATATGTTATTCTTTTGCTCATAATATTATCAGGGTTTCATGATTAGCCATCGCTTACAAAGGTATTTATTAGGACGTGAGCGTTCTGGTTTTCATAGTAAAAATTCTACTTAGTTTGAGATCAGAATAGATAAGCGTTTGTGGAGAATGTTGGCCTTTTAGCTTTCGGTTGTAAATTATATCTGTAACAATTTATTTAATCGCATGGAATGACAAATGTAACAAATTCAATTGGTGAATACATCGTTGAAAGAAAGGGAAATAATTGAAATCTTTTCCCAAGTTGCGCATATATAATACAAAATATTTATCTTATCATCTATTATTATTTTTAAAATTTGTTTACAAATAAATGCTGAATAAACTAAACTATCTTTAGCTAAACAATACTTTGTTAATAATTTATCTGTTCATGTGTAAACCATGAAATTCATTTATATTATTTGTTATGATGCTGCACAAATAACAAATACAATATACAACATAGAAAATCCACCTTGTTTATACCTGAGACTCATAAAAAGTGTTGCTACATATAATTACCTAATGAATAGACTCTACCTTACCTGAGGCAAATTGGTGGCGATTGTGCGTGCCCGACCATAATTTGTATTTGAGCCTTACTGCACATTATATAAGGTAATTGGAAAGCTCTTGCACGTATGGAACGTCGAAGATACGATAGATTGACTTGTATTTCATAATTGTTCCGTAATTATCCAGTTTGAACCAGATTTATGAGCTGGTAACCCAAAAGTCCATTTACGTGTCACCGCGCGGCAACGCTTCGATGAACGACTCTTACGAACGTACTACGCTACGTTACGTACGTGATTGATCGATATTCAGTCATCATTTGAGGCAGATTAATTAACCGGTCCAACAAAAACTGAATCCAAATATCTAGTTTGTGTACGCACAGAACGTGTTTCAGATACTTATTTGAAATGTATTGTAAATCCTTATAATTCTAATTTGATTGGACTATTTTAGTCCTGAGAAGATTGATCATTGATGGTCATTGTAGTGTCATGAGAAGATTTTAAACTTATATTACTCAAAAATATTTATTGCTTACAACAAATGTCTATCGTGAGATATAGAAGCGCCTACCTAATAATAATGTCTGTCCGTTTCTGGACATATTGTAATTGACTTCACATATCTATTTGTTTGAAATACCTCATAAGCATATGAATGCATTGAGTAGGTGCTATATAACACCTGTACCTAAATAACTGATAAATTTGTCCAACAAGACTTGGACTCGGATAAAAACGAACCTGTATTGACGAACGAATTGCATTGTATAAGATACAAAATGAACGTTTCAACACACGAATGAATTTATTTAATTGCTTCTTTTAAAATAGCATGGTAGTAAAATATGCCGTTTTCAATATGTCTCTTGGAGTTATTAGCAAATGTGAACAAAAAACCTGCGCCAACGTCAGCCACGCGTGCGCGCTCCACTTGTTAAAGGAAACATTAATTAAATTCGATATCACATGTGCCATTATCCGAAGAAGACTTTTCCTAAACGGGGCATGCATCTGACGGAGAAATGACGACGTCCCAGACATATACTAACATCTGTTTATACTACTATACCTACCTACGTGACCGTTTATCGTTGAAACTTGAAAGAGTTTTATCATAGAACTTGCAAGCAATCAAATTATGAAAATATATTAGTTCTACGAAATCAAGAGTGACGTGAATTTAGCGTAAATATTTTTACACACAGTTATTATTGCTTTTGCAATTTATTTATACTTGCACGGTAAGGAATTCAATTTTATATTACAAAGCATCATATTATGAATAATAAACATAGTGATACATAGAGCCATATACAAGAGTATGTTGCGTCATGCATGGTAATAAGAAGACATTACAAAATTACCCACCATTGTTCTGGGTTCGCGGAACAGTATTTCTTGGTGCGCCTGCGCCGATATACAACTAATAGGACTCGCATCATTGTTCATCTCCGTGTCGGTTCCCACAAAACTTAACACAAATGCTGAATATCACGTAGGAAGTAATATGTACTACGTATATTCAATTGCAATGTTTTATTCAACGCTAAAATTGTGATTGGACAAGTAGTGTGATAGAATTTTCATCGCATAGGTATATATTACCCAAAAATATGTTCTCCTTGTTAAAGACTACTCAGTAGTATGTTTTCAATGGATGCATTTTAAAAATAATACGTCACTGCAATCTGTGTGGCATCTGACATCTAAAGATAATATAGCGCGCCACACGTGTTAGAAACGGCAAGTTTAGTGACCTCCTGCCTGAAGTCATTACCAGACGTCCTGCAGTGATCCGGCAATTCTTTTCATACCCTCAGCGACGTACCATTGAATAAACGTGTAATTGTTTTTTAACGAGGACCATAACAAAAGACACCATAATACCAGGAGTAACTTTTCAAAGGGGGAAACAAAACAATTTGCCTTTCAACAAAAACATACACCAGGGTTACTCGACTGGTACATTTAAAATGACTGTCAGTTAAAAGTGTGTGAAAAATACCATCAAAATGCTTTATTCTACACGCGCAGTGTAGAGTAAAAGTGTTCCGTAGTTAGTACGACGTAGTATAGTCTAAATAAATTTAATTGATAAATAACCTTTAACTAGTGAAGCCTACTTACCGGTGACACTTATCCTTACATATTATAAAACAAAGTCCCTGCTGCACTTGTCTGTCCGTCTTTTTTCCATTGATAGACAGAGTGATTCATGAGGAAGAATGTATAATCTGAGAATTTGTTAAGATTTTGTGTAATTGGTTGAAATATAACAATAATTGTTGAAGATGCCAGAAAATCATGCCGCGCCTATGAAGCTGTCCCACACCGTGCAAAGCCGTGGCAGGTTGCTAGTTCATCATAAATCTTAAATCTAATATTTGCAGTGAATACTTTAGGTATTGGAGTAGTGATTTTGTTGGTAGGGTAGTAGCGAGCAGGACTACTTAACAATACCCTACAAAAAATTGAGGAATACCTTAAAATTATACCAATCTGTTGCTGTTTCAACAATTATATTTTTTTTAAATAATCCTTTTACTAACAAATAGACAGGTACTCAGAAGAAAATAAAAATATATCTAAAATAACTCGTTTTATACTGGACGTCTCACATCTTCCCAAGAAGGGCCGTTTAAATAGTGGTAGTGTGTCCGTAAATCAGGTGGAAAACGTGACTGACTGAAAAGAACGCAGCCAGTTGATGGTCAGTGATCTACAACAAGCCGTGGTCCGTGACACGTCCACCGCTCGTGCTCGTTGCAGGGGTTTTACGTGACCGTAAATATAGCTAACCTAAGTTATATATGTATTGTAAAACATTTTAAATTTTTCTCAGCATATTTGGAACTCTGCCAGATTCAAAGGGTTACTAATGAAGTCGTAAATGTTGAATATGCAGCGCTTCTCGGTTCATATTAACATTGGTAATTATCTGTTCATTAGAAATAAATTTTAGTATAGGACGTTACAAGGATTCGAATATCTGCGTTAGGTCATCTGAAAATAGATTTATCTTTAGTCACTTTCTATTTAAGTAACTCATTTATTATTTAAGTACCATTAAGTACATTCTGGTTCATTTAATGGCTCGCAATTAATCTTTTAATGAAGATAAATACGCGCTTAACTACATTTTCTAACTATTTATTGAAACACTATTTTTAGTAACATTAAAGCGTGGCTTGTATAAACTTACATTGACGTATCTAATAGTACTTATCAGTAAATATTAAAGATGGCGTAAATAACTATCGTTAACACTAATTCCGCGTTGTTTCACAAATTGACAATTATTTTCTGCCTGTCATTATTTTTTTATGTGGTGAAACAAAATATTGTGATTAACAAAAGTAAAGTGGCAATATTTTACGAACGTACAGTATGCCACAACTTAGATGTAGCATCGGCGAATCGTTTTCGTACACTTCACTTCCGATTTACACAACAAATTAAAAAAATTCAGTATCGCGCCATTCAACGTTCAACAAGATCATTTTCGCCGATCTCTTTTTAATATATGAGTAATGTTGTAGGCGCACTCTTTTCGAGAACGATCGATTTTACGAAGTTTGCCGATGCTTCATCTAAGTTGTGTCATACTATACCTACATATTTATGGATAACTTTTCTTTGAAGTAATCCACCTTTCTTTTCAGACATATTAATAATTATCTATATACAAAACCTTAACGCAATATAAGAGCGACTCGCCCTCGGGTTTGCTCACAGGTTCGTTGGTCAATGCGTGCACGCAGTGTTTAAATCATATTCCGGGAAACACGGTATTGTAGGCCTGCTTCGCTCTACTGGATTCTTGTCCCATACCTATGAAGCTTACTAATTTAATACTATACAATTTTAAAACTAATGTGTTCATGTAAAGCATTCAAACAAGAATTGCAAAACTCACTCAACAGATAAGGCAAAAAAAGAGTTTCCTATAAACTTTGAAGAGCTTTCTTCAAAGTTTATATTTCCTATATTTTTAGAAAGAAAAAATATATCTCTAATGCAAATGCACAAAAAAATATAAGCTTTTAAGCTCCGTACTTTCAGAGATATATAATAATGATTCCAATTTACATTATTTTTTTGTGTAACGTAATACACAATAGGAACATACTCGTACTTACCATCTCTGATAATCGTTTAATATTAAATACCATACCTACACGATTATAACACGATATAAAAGAAAAAAGATTCTCTATGGTGTTCCTACCGTAACATTAAATAAATTCAATCGTGATTGTTCTTCTGTCATGTAATTGAAAATAATTATATATATTTTAAGCTCAAGGTGAATCTATGTCCTTTATACATCGTTATTAAGTTTGTATGCCGATTCCATGTATAATTTGTAATGATTGACTATTACGCAATAAATTAAATGTATATGGTTTTCAATTCAGTCAGTGAGCTTACAGTCGAGATCTTCGTGGAAGATTTAGATGCTACTGACAGATTTCGAAACTAAAACTAGAACTATATTTTGACGAGTGCTGGTTTGTTATAACATCATAATATATCGACTTCAGAACTAATATGTGATAAGACGTTTACGTAACAAATACAAAAAGTGGGACAGCGTCGGCGATATTGACACGCCACATACAAAATTTACTTCCTTACCTATACTTATTTTATACTTTCTCGCGTTTTATGTCAAATTGACATGCGTTTTAACAATTAACTAAATGCGAATAATATGTAGATGAGTGTATCATATGTGGTAACAAAATATAATGAATTGCTAGGCTACATTCCACGAGTACAATAGCCGAAGAATGAACGTTTCTTTAACATTTTAAACAGGTATTAATTTTGAGGTAGCAATTCAAACTCTCATTCTATTGACTCGATATTTATTTGACCCACAGACTTGGGGTATTTTATTTCTTTGTCTTTAAAATATATTTACTTTATCCACCACAGTTGGAGAATAATTAGAACGCAATATATTTTAATAGTGAGGTTTAGTTTTACAGTCAAAATATCTTTATGCCACTTCATACTTCATAATAAAACTTAAACTTACCACCAAACCAATATGCATAATGAATACATAGCTATTTACGTATTACGAAGTTACGTAGAACGATTGTTCAACAAGTATGCTCTCAGCAGCTAATCTAAACAATCGTGAATCTAACGAGCCCAGTGCCAGTGTTTGTAGATGTGTTGAATTGAACTCGATGATGTAAATTGGAAAACAATGTGAGTTACGTGACAAGAAAGCGGGAAACTGTTGAGCTATCGATAATTTACTGCGGTTCACGGACGCCCACCTTAACAACACTATGGCTTCATATTTTAAGAAAATATTATCTAACAGACAAGCAATATAAATTTGTCATCTTTTAAAATTTTGGAGACAGGTAAATTTACTTCCTACCTGCCCGAGAAACCATCCAATCCCATGTATCACAATTTGACGTAAATCCGATCAAATATTTAACGGTATTCGGATTCATTCTTCACTCTATCGGATTTGTGGAGATAAATTTATACACAGCTAATGCGATTATTACGTAAAATAAAATTTTCTACTTTTATGTTCCTATTAGGTAAGAATTATAATAAATGTCATGAAGATAATCATTTATGGCCTCTTCATACGTTTGGTATTAATGGGAAATATGCATCTGAAAAGACGTGCCAATCAATTTTGGTTACGATAGGTTGATAAGCGGTTTTTCTTGCTATGTAACGTAACATTTTACTCAACGTGTTGAAATGTCACTTGGATGTCACTTCAATCAAGCGGTCGGTTGCACACACTTGGTATAGATACCAGGGAGTCATGTAGGTAGGTACTATTTACAGTGAAGTATTTTAGGAGTCACTCGACCCGTGGGGGCACATCTCAAGCTCGCCTCAATTAACCGTCCTATACACAACCACTGCCAGATATGAGGTAGGTTACACATCGCCCGCATTACGTGCCTGCCCGAAGCAATGTACTTTCTCCCATGGACTTATTTAAAAACGTCTCCAACGCGTGATTGACGCCTGTACTATTGTAAACTTAAATCGTTACGTAACCCAATTTGATGTGCCGTCACTCAAACGAATATTTTCAAAAGAGATGGTTTTGTTAATGTGTAATGATGCGTATTCTTTATACTTGCCATTTAATTGTTAGGCAATAGATGCGTCCATTTAACCTGGTTAACAAATGGTTACTAAAGATGCACGCTCATGCATGATGCGCTTCATCGACAGCTTCAACTTGTAATCACCAATTTGTTATAAGTATGACTGAGAAATTATAGATTGCATAACTGATATTTATCTCTTACCTATATAATATTTTACTGTAAGTTGTTCTCTGCATGAAACTATACAGTAGAGATAATCAATGTTCATTAATTTCTATCACTAAATCGATCACTGGAACAAATGTGTTAAAATTTATAAAGAGCTATTATCTTAAGCAGTTTTATTTTGAGAATACCCATTAAAAGCTTCATAAAAGTACTTTATTTTGTTACCTGGTAAACCTGAGCCTTTAATAGGTTTCTTTAGTTCGATATTGAAACCCATAAAACGCGCGAATTTGTTTTATAGTCGACATTAATTTATTATGCGCTCTTGGTAGCTAATTTGAAAGATTGTTAAGTTTCATGAGCTTTTTCTCGTCCTTGTTTTAAATTGATGTCGAGAAGGGCTCGGTGGAGTGTGTAAGAAGGCCGTTGACCGCGATCTCCTGCGTGCCGTGATTCGGCCCAGAATGCATTATTCCGATTCACCGCTGCAGTCCTACATCATTCCCATCCCAATCGAAAATTCCACGCTTGAATCGTCTTCGGTAACAGCGCTGCTTTCTTTATGATTTATGGGTGTATGACCAACTTGTAATTATTGGGATTTTATTTGTTTAGGTATAGTCATATCTGGCCAGCCAACTTATTCAGCACTAAACAATTTTCAGCCCAAATAAAGAAATTTTATCAATATTTAGGTATTATTTGATATTATTGTATCAATATTTGGAAATCGGAAAATTATTAGGTACACGAAAAAAAGTACAAAAAATATTTCCATACAAAAGACTTCAACGCCACTTTTTGATTAATGAATATTTTATTTGCTAATGCATGTTGTTATCCTTTAAGAATACTAATCAACTGATGTATAAATATCCATCAACAATCTTGAAACATGATCAGTTTTGAAACCTTTCGCTTGCAAAAGTTATCATAGTTCGCCCTGTCCATTGTTGACAATAGAAACCGTATAGTAAAATCATTTCTAAATAAAAGTATAAAATATTTTTAAGAAAAGCGCATCATCTGGTTATATTGTGTGAGGTAGCTGCTGGTCACTGTACACAAAATACATTCATAAGGTGATCATGCTTCAACTTTGTTGATAGTATGTACTTTCGTAGTACGTACTATCCACGCATGCCCAGTACGCCATGGAGCCCAGTCATATAACTCGATCAAAGTAACAATAATTAACACAATCAACACAGATCTGTGAGTAAACGAAAAGGAGCTCACTGTTCTGGTTCCCTGTTATTCTACTTAATTGTAATGTTATGTAAAAACAAACAGTTAAAACCACTCATTTAGGTCATTTGTTCGATGTGATAATTAACTATAACAAACCTCCTGTTCTAAGCCTTCTCTCTTTATTTAGGTTTACTTACAGTTCTTTCACTCATAATAATTATTTACCTATTGTGTTTAGTTTATACGGACGTTAATAAATGTGCCCATGCGAAATTCTGTCAGTTATTGATTAACATAAATGAAATATAATTATTTGAAAGAATTCATACATCATTACGAGTGGGAAGTTTCTACATTGACCTTTGGAAAGTAAACAAATCACTTTTACTAAACGGTATTTTGTCCAAAAGTGAAATGTTTTATCATCAATATACGATCAAATCTGAGGATTGTTTTCACCAAGGATGAGTCGACGGTTATTTGAGAGTATGATGACAACAATGGTCGCAGATATGTGTCGCATTCATCTGTGAGACCCGCTGCGTGCCGTGCCCAGTGCCGATTGCCGACCCGACCTCCACCAGATTGTCACTGAGATTACTTCAACATCATTGTATTGCATGTTCGTAACAGTCGTATCGTAGCTCTCATTTTAGCGAATCGTGAAATTAATGACAAAATTTTTTTTTATTTTAAATTCATGTGAGTATAAATGCGATTATAATTTTATTCACAAAAATATATATGGGATATATTTATAAATAAATAATAATTATGCTCTCCTAATGATACTAATTAAAATCATACAATATCATAGATACATACAGGAGCCATAGCTATGGCATAAGTAGTACAGGTACCTACGGCTTTGTTATTCGTATATCGTCGATATCTTGTGTATGATTGCGAAGGTACCTACTCAATCAATGAGGTCTCACGTAGTATCTTGTGAAGAAGGCAATCATTTTCAAACAAAAATATGTGAATTTAGAAATAGTAAATTATCCTAATATTACTTGCAAAATTGTACTCACGAATTCTATTGAGCTGGCTAAAGCTCGCATCCTTGTTCCGATCTCGTGAACGTTCAGCAATCCAGTGATGAATCATGTAGTGATTGCATTCTGCGAACTTGGCTCAGCGCATACCACGTTACGTACCGTTAATAACCTTTAAGTCTGTAAATTAGCCTTTAAACCAATGTCAAGTAATAATTTTGGATGCGATTATGGCGCTGAGCTTTATTGGAAGTGAAAAGCACTAATTTGATAAAAATTACTGTTGTAGGTACACGGTAATATTGTTTATTATATGGCATTTTTAAAGTAACGAATCACTTTTATATCTGAATACTTGATGAGTGCACCGATGTAAATTAATTTTCATTGGTATATAAAAATGCCTTTATTTACTTAGATTAGGTACTGTTAATTGAAATGTTAAATAATTATTTATGTGTAAATAATACTTTAATTAATTTTAATTAGCTTCACTCGGCATTTTCCTTTTGTGTGTAAAATTGCGTTTTATCAGGAAATGCGCCTATATAGATACCTAAACTTAAAAAGCATAACCTTCTCTAAATACAAAATTGCATCCAAATCGTCGTATTCATTAGAGCTTATCAGGGCCTAATTTGAATAAATTCGAGTTTTTGAGCTTAATGTCAATTAAATAACTCATTTATTGGGGTTATTCTTGAATTTGGTAGTAATAATAGGAATGTTACTAGTAGTTCTAACGAAAAATCTATGCAACTAATGGACGGTGAAAATGTTGGTTTTCTTTTCGGCGAGGTAAACAGTTACTTTAAATAGCAATTTTACGACATAGGCGTGTCCACTAAAAACTAAAACAGGAAACATAAGATAGATAAAGATAATTTGTAAAAAAAAAACGCAGACCCATAAAGCACTGCCGCGGCCGGCGCATGCGCATCGGGTTATCTAAATTTTAGGACAGTTCACTCGTTATCTAAAAACTTACGCTCGTACCCACTTAACTTACTGTAGAGTAAACATTTGACTTAGAAAGTGCAGTTCCGTGTAACACGTTCATAGATAACGTTTTGGTACGTGGCTGTTTGTGTGTGATGCTCTGAATTCGTGGTAATAGCTCAAAAATAAGCAAGAGTCAAGTAAACCCTACAAAAACCCCTAGGTATATATTTAATTTTCCGAAAAGTAAATTAAAAAAATACCTTAAAAAAGGGTTTTTATGACGCCAAATCTTGTTTTCAGTTTCTTAAAGAACACTCAGCTAATCTGTGGTATTCTTTTATCTAGAATACAAAACATTTGACTGTCTGTGACTAATCTTTCTTCTAAAGGTATTCATTCGGAAAAGTACTGACTACAATAAAGAATAACAATTCATTTCATTGGCGCCAATATAAGAGTATTTTTGGAGATTCAAGGAATTTCATGGAAAGTTAATAATAATAATAGTGGAGAACTTAGTACTTACAATTATTCCCTCGTATCCAATAAAGTTATAAAATACTTTCATAAACCAATTATAATTGAAAATAATATTTTTTGCTGATTAATTTATAATTACTCAATATGAATGTGTCTAGCTACCTGTTCCATAGAATATTCCACAATTTACTTATGCCATAATTAGTAATGACTGTTATAACTTAGCTTAATTTTTTTTTGACTAATTTTATCATTAAAAGTCATATCTGAAGTAACAGGAAGTATATTCCGTTGTATTTAAACTTGCAAATAATCTAATGATTTATAATTACGCAATTCAACTTTTTATTATCGTTATAACCATAATGGATAATTGTTAAGATAAGAATATCTAGTACTATTTGTATGGAATAGATGGGTACTGTTTAATTTTGGTAGACTGTACGAATGTTTGTACCTACTTACTTTGTAACCTACATCGGTATCACGAGAACCTGTCAATGTAGATTAAAAGAAATGCAAAAATATGTATCACTTTTTACAAATGAGCCTTATCTAATGTCGAATAACTAGAAATCATATTTGGAAATTATTCTGACAGCAAATGTTATGAATGACTTGATTGTAGGCATTTAATGTTGTGTGTTGGCGTAATATGTTGGGTGAACAATTTGATCGTATAACGGTGTTGATGTCAGTCTGTCCATTCATATGAAAATCACAGCGGGCACATACATCAGGTCACGGTTGTGCACATTTTGATACTTAATTACTTACAGTACAATAACTACACGTCATATGGCTATATGAGTAGATACGTGCACGTAAAATTGTTCACCTTAATCCTTGATTTTTAAATAATTTTACCAGAACCTTCTTATATGCAATAGCTTATTTTTGTCTGTTCTAGATAGAGTTTAGCTACGGTATTTTGGTTGTAATCAAATACTTATAATTGTTTAAGATATTTAAACATCCAGACATAATAAAAAACAGGATACCAACCGACGATAAGCGAGCCCGCTATGGATTCTTAGAATATAATAGTGTCGTGTAGCACGTAATTCTGAGAGGTCTAATGTTCATCGTAAGCCAAACGCATAATTTAACGACTCACTAAGCAACGCATCAATCAAATCAAATTCATTTGGTACGATGAAATTAGAGCTTTTGGTCAATATTCTATAAGTTTTGATAAAAAAACGTAATTTATCTCACAGATACTGCAATAAGCTAAAGTATTAACAAACACAATTCGCATGCGTCTTGCACACTTGCCGATGCAGTCGTGAGTACGTGACTCCTTAATCGTAACCTATTTGTATTATAACTTATGTAGACATTGTGGATACTGCTGTTTAAGGCGATGGCAGTTGTAATTTTTTTAATGTAAATAGCGTACATTGACATGGTAAGACTCTCACGGTCCTTTGTCCAGTTATAATAAGGTAGCATTGTCGTGGACACGGTTGAGAGAGTCGTCGTGAGGCGGTCGGGAAGTCACCCTCGGGACCTCATACATGCACGATGCAATGAGAATTTAGATTAGTCGTTACTTCACAATAGGCGACTTTAATGAACCGTAATGGTTACTCGAACGGATGAACTTTGGTTATTATTCTTCTTGTCGGTTTCAACGTCATACATACATTCGTTTGAATGACATAATCAAAATATTAATGAGATAGCCAAGTTTTTTTTATATAATGATATTATCATTATTATTTACCTCGATGGATTATTTTCTTGTATTAGAACTTTCATAATTCATACATCCTACCTACCTACATCTAATGTACATAGATTGACCAGGTAGATGTTTGTATAGAACAAGTTAATTTTTATTAAGGCCATACTAATATTATGAATGCGAAAGTAGGTACTTTGTCTGTTATACCATTTCACGCCAAAACCGCTAAACCGATCGTGATGGAAGTTAGGACGCAACTAGCCTAATATACGACATACGCTTATTTTTATCAGCTAGGAGACAATTAAGCTAATTGTAGAATTTTTGTTTATGATCAGATCGAGCGGCTGGCCCAATACGAGCGGCTGGTGGGTAGCGGGTGTGCGCGGCGGCGGGCGGCGCGGCTGTCAGACCTGGAGCGAGTCCAGGACCTGTTCCCGCACGACTACCTGGCGCTCCACGACGCCGACGCGCCCGCCGCACTTGCCTCGCATCATACACAGGTAAATGTTACAGCTTCAAATCGTGTTGATACGATCAGCAGGTAATTAGATAGTAGGTAATGATATCCTATTTATCCTATCCAGGAGGACAGGACAAATAGCTACTCTGACTCGACTCTTTTGACATAATGTTTTTTCTTCGTTTAATTTAATGTGAAGAAAATCATACACTACCCGTCTTACAAGTTATATTTTATAATTACCCAATTATATTACAAGATATCCATTTCATACGAATGCGTAGTCAAATGACTAAAGAACGTAATTAAATGCTCAAGCTATTATAATATATTTTTCAGAAGCAGAAAAGTTTACGCAAGCGACCCAGTTTGGATATTGGCGGATCGATCAGCGCCAGCAGCACTTCCTTATCACCGCGTACCTTCATCATGGAGGCACCTGTTCAACTGTGTCCTCTGGGCACCACATCCCCACCGCTAGATCGTCATTTGTTCCTTTTTAGTGATCTCTTGCTAGTAGGCAAGTCCCGAGGAACTAATTGCTTTAAATTGAAGGAGAGTGTAAGACTAGCTGAAGTGTGGCTGTCGCTGCCTGATGGTGACGACACAGGATTCCTCATCGGATGGCCGACGATCACTGGAGTCGCCAATCACCTTGCCACGTACCCTACTCAAGCTGCCAGAGATACTTGGTACAGGTAAGAGTTTGCTTAATTGTATTGTTTGTTATAAGTCGATCATCGTGTTTTTAATTATGCTAATAACATTTTTTGTTTACAGGAAAATCCAAAACGCTTTAAATGCTCAACTGGCTACAGAACCAAAGTCAACAAATATCCAGATTTTCTACAAAGATTTCACGAGTTCCATAGAATTCGTAAGTATTGAATTGAATCTTCGTTAGGTACTAAAATATTTCCTAAAAGTAGGTTAATAATTCTTATACTTCAGTATTATTTCTCATTCATTGAAACCAATAACTATAGTAATTAAACTTATAATCTCAGTATATGTTCCCATTCCAGTGTAAGACAGTATCTGTGGGTCCAGAGATGAGCGCTCGCTGTGTGGTACGACAAGCATTACACGTTATGCAGAACGGTGGTAATGATGCTGAAGTCGACGGAGAAGGAGAGGGAGAGACAGAGGGCGACGGACGATGGGGGGCTGCCACCGAATTCACGCTCTGTGTACGAAATGGCAGAGAAGCACCACCCATGCCATTACATGGCATTGAAAGACCACATGCTGTACAGGTAAGAATAAGAAAACAAACTTTAATACTTATTGGTGTTGCATAAAATTTTACGAGATAAAACAATAGAAATCTATTTTTGTGAAAATAATACTGTAACATTGTATGATCACCACATAATAGTATTGTCGATGACGAATGGTTTGGGATTTTTTTTTTCAGATGTCACGAATACGGCAAACTCTTTCCAATGAAGACGGTTTTGATTTGGAACATGTCAATGCAAAAAATAATCCCTGCGGGTTGGTCTTTGAATTGAGGAAGAAAAACCAAGGCTTAAAAAAGTAAGTAGGGTGTAAACCCTTTAGTCATATTTCGATTTTTCAAATACTGCAAACTATAACTTTAATAGTTACTGGTGTTATAACCACAATCCATTTTCTCATTAACATATATACTATGCTACACTCTATAACTGTTGTTAAGTCAAGAACAAATTAAGTTGAGACTTGACGATGATTGCCTGCCTCACGATGTCAACTACTCCATAAAATCTTACTGGAACAGTTGTATGAGCAACAGATTCTTTAACCATTACCTTCGATAACCTTTGCACTGATAAAATTGTTTGGATCATAAAATGTTATAAATTAAACTAATTTTAACTCTTATATATCTTATTTATTAACAGTGGCAACTCAACCCCTGGTCGTGGTCTGCGCCTCCTCCGACGTGGTGGTCGTCTCTTCGGCGTCGCTCTCACCCGTCTCTGCAATGGGACTCCGCCTCCAGCACTGCTTCAAGCGCTGCGTAGACTTAGGACACTGGCGCCTCTGACCCATGGCGTCTTTCGACGCAGCGCCAATGCTAAAGCGCTCAGACTACTAAGAGATAAGGTGACTTAAATTATGCTGTCTAAAATTTGCTTCATCTAAAAGAAGATAACAGAAAACATAGAGTAATTTTTTGTTGAAAAAACATGAATGATTACATGACTTCTATAACTTATAAGTATGAATCAAGAAACGAAGACACTTAAAGCACCACCCATTTTCTGTACACGTTTATAAATTTTAAAATGAATGCTTTTTTGCGAACTAAATCACTACCGACAAACTCACATGACTCATTTGATATTTCCCGTGTCTTACAGATAGTACACACTTTCTTTATCTTCCTTCCCTGTTCGAGTGTATGTGTTGTAAGTGCATTTTCAAGAATATTTTATTAACCAGTGTTATTCGCCATTCCACAGCTGGATACTCTAGGTCCGTGGGCAGAAGGATGCCCAGAGCTGGACCGTGCCCCGGTGTTGTTGCTAGCCGCTCTCGTGAAAGAATTTTTCCGTGCGTTGCCGCAGCCGCTTCTTGCCTCAGAACTATATCCCGCTTGGTTACATGTCCTTAGTAAGTATTCTTTAAAATAAAAAAATCTATGATCTTACCACTTAATGATATACAAATCCATTTATATACTATTTAATTAATTAATTTGCATCAAATATAGTCCTCAGCCTAATCAATGTTTCTATAATGAGTATGAAATTAAATATTATTGTTTTTTGTAACAGGTTTGTCACAAACAGAAAAGGTAGCAGCTGTACGCTCCTTACTGCTAAAACTACCAAAAGCGCACTACACCATGCTAACCTACTTCGTGTGTCTCCTTCAAGCCATCGCCAAAAAATCCAACATTAACCTCATGTGCCCCATGAACCTCGGTGTTTGTGTCGGTCCAAGTCTTTTATGGCCGAATACTCCCTGTGACAAAGCTCCCAAAGCAGTGCCAATGGTCGTAGAATTACTTATAGTTAAAGCAGAGGCTCTATTCGGACCACAAATAGCTGGTCTTCTTGGAAATGGTAGCCCAGAAACTTCAAACGCGCTACTCGATTCAGGTGCAGAAGAAAGCGACAGTCTTCACTCTGTAGGTATATCTCTAGATTCTATGGAACTATCTACACCACGAAAGGAAAAATTATCTCTTAGTAGAGATTCAGGGTTGACACTTTCAGAAGACGATTCAAACAGCAACGGGGGAAATAGTCCAGCTCCTCGAAATATCCTACACAGCTTATCCGCGACAACATGCAATATGCAGCAAGAAGGAAAATTAGTATCGAGGTATACCACCGATAATCATAACGTAAATGGACTTCCTCAAGTAGCACAACGTCAAAATATCTATTCGAATAAAGCAGATATTTACAGCACAGTCAATGATGAATTGTATAATAAACCGTACCTAGGAGAAAGATACGTACACAATTCTATAAATATAGGAATCTCAAACGGTATCGACGAAAGGAATTATGTCTCCAAAACGGCATTGCAACGCTCAACGGCTGATATTTACGGACAGAGTCCTGCGAAATATATAACAGGTTTAGAACCTCAAAAACCACCGAGAAGCAACGTCTCCAAGGCAGCTAGAATGTCGAAAGTTTACAGTATGTTTGCCGAAACTCAGGAATCTGAAAAAAATTTAAACAATAAAAACTTCAGCAGAGCGAAGAGTTCAGATAATTTATTAGAAGCGAAACAAGAATCTATTGAAAAACAACGCGACCTAGTTTCTAGTCAAGAAAACATAGTATACAGTAACATACACGACCTTGCTATGTTCACTGAGAATATTCAGAGGCAAAACCAGTATCAATCACGTTCCGATATTATTGCCAATGCCAATACAAACTATTCTCGTGTATATACCGGGTGGGAGAAGAAGAGTGCAAACTATAACAACAAATCACAAAATTCAGAGAACATTTACGGGCAAATGAGTACGAAGAAACATGGTCAACCCACACAGAACGAAAGACAAATAACACCGGCAGCCACCATTTTTACAAGAAATGACTGGTCTCGTCAAGCAGCGCGGACGAAGAGTTTGGAGGTAAATGAAGATGGACATGCCCACAACTCAGAAAAATTAAGAAATGGCAATTTGGAAGTAATAGTGAATTGCTGTAGTAAAAGGAGATTTGATCCTGCACATATGTGCACTAAGAATTGTGTCGCTTCACTTATGAACAGAGAGCAAGAGAAACATAATATGAACCCGCTCCAGAATTCATATTCTTACGTTGAGAACATTCATAGCAATAATTCTGAAGAGTCTAGGCTTCGTACCTACAATAACAATAAACTAAATCAATCGAAATCTTTGGCGAACATTGTTCTGAACAGTGAATCCAGCAGTAGCGACACGCTGTACCAACCACAAAATTCGTTTAACAGTCGCTCGACGGAGTCACCGGCCAGCGAAAATTCCTTCGAGAATTGCTACACCACCCAGTACATAGATCCTTTATACACGTCAGTTTATAACCGTCGGAGGGATATATTTCACGAAGTGAAGTCAGCCAATATGTTCCCTTCGGACATTTACAAAGCTACTCCGACTGCGGTGCAGCCTGAGTATCACTCCTCGGAAAATGAGAAGAACAACAACAAGAAACCTCCACACATGCCCCCGCCCGTGCCGCCGAGAAAAATGGTATATCAGAGAGTTCTGAAGAAATTTCAACCAGTTCACGTGAACAAAGACGATAAAGCGTCGCGGTCTAAATCTGTACCCCGTTTTTACAGGGATCCATCCAACGGTACTGACAAAAAGGGTCAGAATGTTTTAGCTTTGGACGGTTCAGAGTCCGACACTGAATCTGAATCTTACGTGTAGGTAAGCTCTATTAAAGCACAAACAATATCCAATTTTTAAATGTATTTTACTTCGTTTATCAAACAAAGTTTGTTACTTATATTAGGTACTTACATAAAAAAAATATATAAATCATCTCCTTTATCAATTTGTTATTAACTTGAACCAGTACGTTACTACTTAGGTATTACGAATTAGAAGTGTTATATTTTAAGTAAAATCTTGTGAATCCCGCCTGAAATTTTTAAGTATGTGACCATAACCTGAGTTGTTTTGGTGATGTAATTCCAAAGACGTAAGAATAGTTTCAACTTAATGGTATTTAGTAGATGGATGTTTCAATGAGAAATAATTTCTTTATTATCACGTTCTTTTTTTAAAACATGGTATATTTTAAAAGATATTTACGTAAACTACTCGTTTTTAAATTGTAATAAATAAATATTTGATGAGCTATTGTTTTAGTGTACTAAAATATATAAATAATAAATTAAAATATGACTTTTTATGTGTCATGTACGCGAGGTAATGAAATATTTTATTAATGAAGCAGGTAATGAGAGATTATGCATGCGTGTGTATATAGTGTATGATATATTGTATGTACCTACATATACTAAAATATATTAAATGACTTGTAATGATTTTCAGTATGTTTCATTCACCAATCTTTCGAGCGAAGGGGGTCAAAGGCGTACTTTTGTCATCATCACTTAACTCAAAGCTCAGTATTTTTGTTGCATAAGTGTTTCGTACATTGCATAATTTAATCCTGGTTCTTTCTTCAATCTTTAAATTTTTAGTAAAAATCTGTTTTGGGATAAATTCCAAAAATATTTGTACTCGTATACTATATCAATCCATCTATCCTCCTGTGCTCACTTCGATATCATCAACCTATCTGGCCACTATTCATGTATTGAATAAAAAAAACAATTTTAAATAGCTTATTTAATTAAATAGTTTAATAATATCTTTCACTAAATTCTCATAATATTCTCTCATAAATTCATCACAGTCAAACAAAATCGTATATAATTTAAACCATAATAAAATGAATAGTAAAATTAAATAAGTACTTATATTTACAATAATTAGTTATTATCTTACGTATCTAAGACAATAAAGGACAGTCGGACGAGATGCGAGCGTTACTCTCCAATTAATTATTTACGACCATGCTAAGAGATCATCAAAGTAAATATTATATGGTACATATTATTATTTAGAATTTTTATTAATATCTGATACGGCTCAAAAAAGAAAAAGTACCTAACTTAACTTTTATATAAATTCATAATTGATTTTTTTGTATTGATAGATCATATGGCACACAAAATGGAAACCAATAAAATCCATACTAATATTAAAACCGTAGAGTTTGTTTGTTTGAACACGCTTATCTCTGGAACTACCAGCCGGCTTTTTTCACTAGATAATAGGAAGTTACATTATCTCCGATTGCTACTTTAGTGCTATAGGCTAATTCTTATCCCGGGAACGCGTTCGAAGCCGCGGGGGACAGGTAGTTAAAAATAAAATGTAAATAAGTTAAAGCGTTCGTCTATCCTCAAATTCCAACTAAAGTATGCCAATTAAGTAATCAAATTCGGTGTAGAATATTTTTTGAATTAATAGCTACTATAGTTAAAGAAATAATAAGAACGACGGAGATTGCCACAGTAGGTACTAAGTTTATTTTAAAATATTTTTTTTTGTGATATACATAGACTTAGAAAACCTAAGTGATATCATAAAAAAATTGGAAGCTGTAATAATATTATACAACTCAAACAGAGCTGGTATAACTGGACTAGCTCAATTTTTATAATCTTTCTTTTTTCTTAGCTTTAGATTTTATTCGGCCTCGCTTCAACAACCATGGTCTGATCCGTCTATTAACCCGTAGCCCGGATATGCACTACTCAAACCTGTACACCCGGAGGGTTGGCAACCGGCAGCCCTAAATACTGCTCAAGTGGATTTTTAAAGATTCCCTTAGTAACCGTGTTCGTTCGTTAACAAAATTCTATATCAATGGTTTTAACTAACAAACTTGAAGCTACATTTTGTGCAGTGATCACCTACCTGTGGCTAACTGAGTTCTCAACAATAATATCTTAGACAATGTTGTAAAAGTACAAATGGTTTAGCACAAAAAAAGGGATTTTATTCTCTACAATGGATAGGGTTACGGTTAATAATAGCTATGATTACTGCATGCAAGCGAAAATATTTCTTATCCGATCATGTTTAGAGTTTGTTATTGATACCTAAAAAAAATCCGATAGACACTTTCTATTGGTGAAAACTTATGTTAACTCCTCTTTATGAGATTAGCGTTTTAAACAAACAGAAGAGACAGGCTGACTGTACTTTATTAGTACTTATACGTGCAATAAGTTATGTCTTTAGGTTTGTGAACATCTCAGTAGGTACTTTTAGAAGCCATGTTGATAACATAACGCTCGCATCACATCGCGCACCTAAAAGTAAAAAAATCTTATCACTACTTAATTTTTACCTACTTTACATTTTAATAATGGTGGCTATTGAAACTTATGGAGTCTCTATCGAGACATAAGTCATTCAGTTGAAGTCTAATAAATTCGTGGTCTCAGTTCTATAAAATGTATAAGTAATTTATAAGACACCTACACCATATCATCTCAACATCTTTCAATAATTACAGTTGAAAGTAATCTGTTTTAAGTATAAATCAACAAATTTCATACTCTATCACATATTTATCACGTATCCAAAACATATTTTACAATTTCTTATACTCACACCGAATTATGTAGTTACTTATTTTTCAGCAATCATAAAAATGTAGGTATAACATACTTTGCTTTACTTGAAAGTTGGTTTATCCTAATAAGTACAACATTACATATAAATTTAGTTAAACCTAGCAAATTAAGGGAATTTATTAAAGGAATGCTGGCTATCTCTGTGATGGACGAAAATGTATATTATTTAATACATTTAAGATAAACATGTTTCATACACCTTGCATATCATACAGACAATATACTACAAATTTATGTTTTCACTGGTATAGTGACTGTAGTATCTGTTGAATTACCACTCGTCCTCTTGTCTTGCTCATCGTCCTCTTCAACAGGAGCCACGTAGTTCCATGACTGCGTTTCGCCGGTGCCGAAGAGTATGAAGTAGCACGCTGAAGCGATGTAAAGAGAAGCACCCGTGATGAACACTGGACGCCATTCCGCGAAACCGTTCTGTGATTCATAAAAAAATTACATCACTTCCAATCTCGATATAATTGACATTTGTATGCAAATTTTTATGCAAAGGAATGAGGAAAGGCTTTTGTGCACAAAAAACTGTACCGCATGCCGTACCAAATGTTTATGAGTCTGTTATGTTTGAGCATGTATTGAATGAAGTATTTATTTATGTACCTGTTTCATTCGTTACTGCTTACATACAATATAATAATATGTTAAGGAAAACTATTTCATTAAATTCTATACTACTATCCACACAGCTATGAAAAGTAATAAAAACTTCGTTTTATCTAGAATAGTATTCTAGTAATACATATTAGAATGTATAATCTAGATAAAAGAAGTTTTACTTACGTGCAAATATTTGCACTTACAAAGAAAACATCAACATCCACCTACCCCATTCTTAGTGAAATGCGCTGTCACCAAGGGTGTAACAAATCCAGCTGTATTGCCGATTCCATTAGCGATACCGTAGAGTGTTCCAGCGAAGTTCGGAGCTAAGTCCTGGTGATTTACCAAGTTAGTCAGAGTTGCTGCACCGTTAGATCCCATTGAGAAAGAGATAAGAGCCACGGACAGGATGGGGGCACATCCAGTGTATCCGAGCGCTATAAGTAGTAGACCCGGAACAACATGTGAGAATAGGCAGAAGAACTTCCTCATGAATGTAGTCGATACCACGTTCTGCTTTACGATTCTGTAATAAATGAGATATCGTTATTTTATATATCTAATATTATATAATGAGAAAATGTTTCTGCACGCATAAAAGGTAAATAACTAATTTCAATGCTAGATCGTTCATTTGACATAAAAATATCCACAAATATGTAAAACATCATAATTTACCGCACTAATAACGTATTTGCATTTGGCAAAAAGTTATGTATGTATATGTAGATTCAATAATATAAATATTAATTATTCTATGATTATTTAATCTGATTATTTAATAATATTTTGAGTATTCAAAAAATCTATTCCTTACCGATCACCAATAGCTCCAAATATTAAAGAGAATAACATCCTAGCAAGGTAAGGAAGCGATGATAAAGTGCCCGTCGAGGTTAGATTGAAGCCTAAAGCACTCGACACAAACTTGGGGGCCGCAGTCATCACGAAGTAAAGACCCCAGTTGCTGCCATAGTGAAGTACGGCCATCGCGAGGAACGGAAATGATGTGAAAATCTTCTTAAACGGTGGGACAATCTGGAAGCACAGAATTAAAATTTTAAAGTGGATAATTATACGGATATTGAATAATTATAATTATTTAATATTCGTCAGTTTCGTCGTTAATCATTATTTTAATAAAATTTACGACTCATGACTGTTTGTTAGGAAAAATTAATACCTATTACTGGACTCTGTCACCAAAGAGACAGAAAAGTTACCAGAGCCCGCAGTCAACTTCGACTTATTTCCAATCACCTTGATTGTCATGCCTCGTTCTATGTCTTCTCTATATATTTGTCTAATATGGATCAAAGTAATTTATCTAGTCGCTCTCCACTTTTGCTGATCTAGTCTAGCAAAGCACTCAAGCAACTTTTGTTCTAAATCAGTTACACACGTTTCGTGTAACGTGTCTACTTATTTCGACATAAATTGACAAATAGAGGAACCTTGAAGATCTATTTTTACGCATTCTTATACCTGCCTAACATGGATCGTCAGCAATATCCAAGTTAGTTATAAGATTATAATAGACTCTAAGCTAAACTAAAAGCTGAAATGATAACAATGGTTGTTTAAAAATATTGACCGTAAACCTGAAACAATGTTACTGAATATAATGTTTTCAAAACAATTGGGAAACGTCGAAAATATATTATAAGGTCTGGCTTTGTCATGTTAATTTTAAACCTGAAAGTTTGACAAATAAAATTTGCAAATTCTGTTCCATGTCGTTCATCGTTACTTGTAACAAAAATCACCTTCATCATAAGTTCCGGAATTACAATATGTATGACACTACTATAATATACTGGCCTTTACCATAAAGCACAGTAGATAAGAAATCGTATCTTAGTTTAGCAAAATAATAGGTTCTCTTAGAGGTCATAATACATTTTAAGGTCATGTTACATGGCCAAATGTGTGTATTCTTAATTTATTATTTTGTGTTCAAAATTAATCATATCTGTATTTTCCCAACTAAGGTACTTATTCGTATTTTAAATAACAATCAACCCTCAATTATTATTACAAGTTAAATAAAAACCTTGACTAAGAACGTGCCCCAAATAACGTTAATTTCAAGCCTCAATAAACATACCTTCGTATCTGTAGAGCTCTGATGAACTTTGTCACCAATGGCTTCCAAGATGTATTTTTTCTCATTGTCAGAGATCCGAGGATGCTGTACAGGAGAATCGTAGACCAGAAACCACCATATTAAGCACCATACAACTCCAATTGCCCCTAGAGAAATAGACATGAATAAATTAGCACAATTATTAGTCCTCTACAATGTCATATTACCTACTAAATGCGTAATTAATCACAGACATAATTGTAATAGAAAATGAGATAGATCAAGTATGTGACGTTGAGCCTTTGTTCATTATCCCTTTTGGGACAAGCGTTTCCTGGCTTTCCTATATCTATAAATAAATAAATTTTACAGATATTTAATATTTCTTATTTCGCGTCAATGACAATCTCAGAGAATCAATCTATAAACACCTCACGCTCCAATTAGCTATGTAGAAATCGACTTGGTACCACTAACATGGAATTTAAATAGACCTAAAGAAAGTAATTTTTGTACCACTATTTTAATCTATTAAATGAATTGAAACCTCAATCAATGGATGCTTAAGTATGATCAGATTTTTTTTATGTTTACAGTAACTACGACGTAAAGTTCAAAATATGAACAGCAAATATTTCATACCTATATACTTACTGACATGTCGTTAAAATAATTGTGCCTCTGTTTGCGCAAACGCATGCACCGTTCCTTACAAATACCTATACTTACTAAAAGCTAGACATTAGGTATATTGTAAAAAAACATCCGATGCGTTTTTACAACGGCTATCATTTTTTTATTGTAATTTCTTTTCACGATAATTTTAATTAATCAGTTACTTAAATAGCGTTTAACATTAGCACAACGTTTGATGATCTATGTTATTTTTACACCTAACTCAAATGTTAGGTACTTACTAACATAATATAAATGCACTCTTATAAACGTATGTCAAAAAACGAATCAACAAGTAGGCAAAGAAAGTAAAAGCTCATAATTAAGGTTAAGCTTCAATCGTAGATGCAGGTATTTAATAACTCAGATTCGACGTAATTGCTGTTTAGGCGTGGCCTCAAACTGACCAATCATTAATTTCTCTTTCCCAACAGCGTTAAACATGATTAATGTTAGCAATCGTTAATGGTTGTTATTTGTGTGAATGATCTCACCAGGTACATAGAATGCGGAGTCCCATCCGAAGTTCTCAATGAGAGGCCCGGTGAGTGACCACGTGACCACGGTACCGATAGCACCACCGAGCAGGGCGCTCACAAATTTGCCTTTTTCTGCAGGAGGAGCCCAATGTGCCACTAAAGCGTGGAGAGCTGGAAATAAGAAGCCCTGAAACAAATATCAACTTATGAGGATACGGTAAAATACGGTTGAAAAATAATAAAAATCATTTTTTATCATGTTTATCGAGACGATCCGGGTTTCCTTCACGTTTTTCTCATGGAGATCGTGCAAAACACAATAAATGCTAAAATTTATAGCATGTTTGATAGTACTTTGGTTTAGTTAAATCAGAGTGTAGGTATATGTGTTGATTATTTGGATTTTAACAAATTTTGTATTTCGAAATCTACCCGAGATTTTTGCTTATAAAAAAAAACAACTATGTAGGAACTCCAATCTGACTTTTTTGAAGCCATGGACCACTTGAGAAGTATATAAACCCTTTCAAACAAAATAATAATTTTTCAAATCGGTCCAGGCGTCTTCAAGTAATCGGGGAATATGTAGGTAACATAAAAAAAAAAAGATTCCGACGAATTTTTAGCCTCTTTTTTAAAGTCGGTTAATAACAATGAGCAATATATTACGCAAGGGAGCTAAATAGACTTGTCTTATAGTAAATAATTCAAATTTACACAACTGATAATATAACACCCACACATTATGTGCCTACTTTATCTTGTACTTTATCTTTGTATTTATTACAAGGAAATCATAGAAATACATTTCTTTTCTTAGACGTTGTAACTGTTGTAAGTAAAATCATAGATATTTCATTTTACGTATTTAAAGTAAATATAAATTTAGGTATCTATAAATAAATTAAAAAAAACATTTATAGCATTCTTCGATTATTAGTTTATTACATACGTGTGTTGTAACATTCTCAAGTAGCTATTAAAGATGAAATTCCATAAATATTAATTATTACCTACTGCATTGTGAAATCTTCCATGCAGAAAATAAAAACGTCTACATAAAAACCAACTATGTTGTCTCTAAGTTAACTTATAAGTCTAAAGAAACACACATTGAAAATGGGTTGACTTTAAATGCATTAACCGGATAGGCCTATGTGAACAGAGCTGACTGACCCTAACTAGACCGTACTATCCCGTACAATGCACAGAAAATGTGAGTTCCATTCTATCCAATACCTACAAAAAATCAAGCCAGACTGGCTAGTGAATGACTGGTTGGTACTCGTACCTACGGATGATCTCAAAATAAAATAAAAACAGATAATAATTCGTATTCTGCGTTTGTCTGCATTCAATATATATCTATACATAAGTATATGGATATAGACATTTTATAAAACAAAGTCCCTCGCCCCGTCTGTCTGTCTATCTGTTGCATACAACGTTACACTGGACGTTAGGCATCAACTAAAATTCGATTCCGGCATGGGAATAGTAGGGCGCGTGAAACCGCGGGGCGGAAAGCTACTTATTATCACATTGTTTCTGAACGTTTCCACCTATAAATATTAATTTGATTTCTTATGACTATTATGTATTTTTTCAATCTCGATGGAAAAATAATCAATTAGTTTTTGTTGTTAAGCATCGTATACACTTATCATCAATATTTAATTAATTTATTCGGGAAATTAATAAGACTTTTACAAAAGCTATAATTTGCAACAAAAAATAAAAATATCTAATTTTGCTTTATTGCAGGATGAAAAGGATATTGATGCCTGTATCCCTTGCCTGGAGGGCGTGGAGGGGAAGCTCTCAGCTAAACCTTTTCCAAGAGGTCTAAGCAAGGTTGCATCAACACCATTAGAGCTTATACACTCTGGTAATTTCATTAAACATAAAGCACTCAAGCTATGGGATTTATTCAAAGGGAAAGGGAGGGTGTCGACTACAATGACACATTTGCTCCTGTGGTGCGTCATTCAACAATAAGATTATTATTTAATTTAACGTGGTTTAGCTAATGAATAAGATTTGAATATTGATCATATTGATGAAACAAGAGTATTCCTCAATGGTCAATTGAACCAAACTTTAATATACCTAGTCCCTTTGTATCTTTTATGTTTTTTTTATTATTACTTGTGTGTGTGTACATAAATAAATAAATACCTAAAGGTTTTAGTACTAATAATGATAAAGTATGTTTACTTCAAAAGAGTATATACGGGCTCAAACAATCTAGTCGTATGTGGAATATCAAAATACATGATGTTTTATCTAAAAAATATTTTGTTCATAGTAAAAGTGAGCCTTGTGTATTTTCTATTAAAACACATAATGATCACGTAATTTTGGCTTTGTACGTTGACGATTTCTATTTGTTTTATCGTAAGGATAGTTTATGTAAAGAGAAATTATTGGAAATATTACAAAGAGAGTTCAGTATTAAGAATTTAGGCCCTATACTGACGTAGGTATTTGGGTGTTCGTGTAACCAGAGACAGGAAAAATGGGTTCTTAACGCTTGATTAGTCTGTTTATATTAGAAATATTTTGATAAAGTTTAATATGTTAAATTGCAAACCTGCGTCAACGCCTATGGTTCTTAGAAATAAATTGAATGTTTAAGTAATGAGCTGATATAGTATTTACTTGTAGTCAGCTTAGCCAGTTTAATACTTGTTTTGGGAAATTTCATTGGTTAGCTGCTAAGAATTTGTTATGGTATTTAGCAGGTACAATTAGCTATGGTTAACATTTTGCAAAGTGTAAAAAAATGTTATTATGTGCTTATACAGATGCTGATTAAGCTAATGACTGTTTAGACAAAAGGTCTTACAATGGTTATGTTATTAAATTATGAAACAATATTGATAACTGGGAAAACAAGAAGTAAATGTCAATAGCCTTAAGTAGTACTGAAGCTGAATACATGGCAATCTGTGATGTATCACGAGAACTTTGTTTTGTTAAAAAATTAATGTCAAATACATGTATTGGTGTTATATTATATAATGATAATTAATCTGCACGTAAGTTCATTGAAAACAAGGAGGTTTGTCATAGACGCACTAAGCATATCGATGTAAGGTACCATTTTATTAAGGATTTGGTGGAAAAATGTTTTATGATTGTTAAGAGTAGTACTAAAAATGTGATAGCGGATGTGCTAACTAAAGTTATAAATACTAGACGTCAATGTAATTTTTTTGAAGAATTATATGTTAATTACATGTCAATTAAATGTTTTGTATAAATAATAATATTTAGCATGACTCTTGTACGGAGAAAATGTGCATGTTGCCATAAATATGTAGTGTTACAAAGTTAATGTAAAGATATGTGCATGTAGAGATGTTTTATGTAGAGATATTTATGAATCATACAATAATGTATTTTGTGTAAGATTTTAATGCTTAAGGGGAAGAATTCGTTTGTTAATCTGTGTATTTGTATGCATTAAATACTGCAAGTTTGTTTTGTCTGTGACCGCTATATGGCTCGTTCATCCTGTATTCCGGGTTATGTCTACCTATGCAAATTGTATCCTAAATTGTATCGTTGTAAATCTAATTGATTGTGTGCTATTATTGTAATATTGAATGTTGCACATATATTGTGAGATTACATATATTGTGGAGCAATAGTACCTACGTTGTTTGATTTATTCATTCAGTCTTTCACTGACTCAATCGTGGATCCGATCCACAGCACATCGCCACTTGTGTAGTGGCAAAAAAATGCTTGTGCAGACAAACATTTAAATTAATTAATATATGAAGGAATGGTCTTTGACGGTTGTGATATTTTGTCGTCAATTTTAGAAATAACATTACTAAATTACCTACGCTTACTTTTAAAAAGATAAAAATATAGGTATGTAGATATACAACTCGTTTCCCTTGAAGAAATTAAAAACCGTACATGGTATAGATAAATCACGTTTTGTGTTTTGAAATGTCGAAATAATGTATAAAAAATCTACATAGTGATACATAAAAACTGTCGAGACGATATATCAATAGCATAATATGGTAACTAGTAAGCAAGTTCTTAATCATTGATCAACTCTCTAATGATTTTTAAAAATCTTCGGATCCAGCGAGCGTGTCGGAAAATTTAATAAATAGCTATTTGAAATTCATATCAACAACAACTTTTTTAAAGAACTGATACTGAATTCCAAATATAATCAGTTTTATCATGATTTCGGTCTCATTTACATGCCATGAATTTACGCATTGCATTTTTAACCAGTGCACCTTCCAGAACCTTTTCGTTAGCTTTTATCGGAATCGGCTGTCGGGAAAATAAAATTGAAATTGTGTCAAGTCTACAAGAACGAAGCTGCGAGCGAAAATCCATTAGAAAATCCTATATAATATGTTGGATATTATAATAAATAACAACTCATAGGTAAAATATGAGATAATTATTACACGAATATTGATTAAATTCTATCTTGAAAATTTTACGTGCAGGAATGCTTGACTAATTATTTACGTCTTTAACATAGTTATAATAATATACATAGCTATGTTCAGTTTGGCATATAGTTATTACTATAACTAACTAAACGAAGGATATTTTATTACCTTTTATCGCATAATAAGTAATGTGTTAATGTGAACTGCACACACATATAATAATTATCGTCACAGTTTTCTTCCACAACACTGATTTTTTTCATGTATGTATGATAGATGTGTGTTATTGTATAAATTAAATATCCACAGATTTTGTTGCTTAGTTTGGGATCAGATAATCGTGTGTGAAGAATGTCCCAGGATATTTATTTATAATGCAAGCAATAGGAAGGTCTTCATTTATTGATATGTGTACTTACCTACAAAGTTATTTTATCATAGGTATATTTTTACTTTTAAATTCTGAGCAGCATATTGTGCTAATACTTACCTATACTCGTTCATTTAATTTTATGACGCTTAAATATGATAAATAAATTATTTTTTAACTACCTGCCTATAATAGTAGTTTCTCGGGCGTCCTCTCTTGTCAGAAAAAGAGAGAAGAATATACATATTGTAGATACATCAAAACTTATACTTACTGCTGCTAATCCTATGACGAACCTCACGGCGACCAGTGCCATGTAATGCCACCGAGCAGCCTGGGGACTTAGTATGGTAAGGAAGGCGCTTGCCATCATCGTTGAGAACACCAATTTGCGAGGTCCCCAGAACTCTGCCGCAGTACCACCAAAGAGGCATGTGATGGCGTACCCCCAGAAATAGCCGGATAATACGTAGGCTTGCTGCTGGGCTGTCCATGTAAACGTGACTACACCGTCTGGCTGTTGAAAAATATATATTTTTTATTCTATTTTTCTCGCTTACGATATGACACAATAAATTCCTAGGAGTAAGTATGAGCTGTGGTAGGTATGAGGCAGGAATAGGTATAGTTGCCTACGTATCGTTACACGTTTAGCAAAATCTTTGGACAATATACCTACGCCGTCCCTTACACCCGAAGGGACGGCTTACAAAAACTGATACCATGGGTTCAACTCATGAGCCAGACATTGATTTATCCGTCAATCTTTTCATGAATCCGAATTTTAGGATTGATTATACTATAAAATCATTATACAAGTGTAACGTGATTTAACAATAAATAAACAATAATTACAAATTTAGACATAAAACTGCAATGTACCTACATACTGCCTCAACTCATCTAGGGAGGTACATCTAGATACTAAACTGACGTACCTACTTGTTAAAAAAATCTAAAGGCGAAGAAAGCCTAGAAGGGTCAACAAAAGTCAACTGGCTCTCAAGTGCAGCTGTGAGAACATACCGGTACCTACCATTATGCTATAGTTTCTTTGCGATGATTTCCCTCACTGAAAGCTTCAGTCATTGTAGGACTCGAACCCACGTCCTGGCTATGTTTTAGGCATATAAATATCATTAACTATCATCGCCAAATGTGGCCAAACTGGCTATAAAAAAAACTAGTTGTTAAATAACAATAAGATGACTTTGTGTACTTAGTTGCAGACATTGTGAGTGACTGTACTTTACAGGAAACGAATAACTTTTAGAAAACATCTAGTTACATTCCATACAAAGAAAGCTACATAGCGTAGTCCACTTTGCATAACATGTAGTTAAGTCGTGTCATTCTGATCATGTCCTTACAATTTTATTGTATATTTTTTTAACTAACTACCTACTACTATATATCCTATCTATACCCATTCCTCCAAATCAAATTACAGCCTAATTTAATATGAAATTATGGGTGTCAATCACTAAGTAGACTGTTAGTTTATGTGTGATCTTATTAATCAACACAGATTTTTGTAGTATGTTTAATATCACCTTGATATATACCTGCCTAATAGGGTAAAGTTACATACAGACATTTCATAAAATGTCCTTGTACTTTTACCGAATCGTAATTCATTTTATGGAAAGTTTATAACATAACACAGGTACCTACTACTGCGCTAATTTACAAACATATGTACCTAGATGTAGATATACCTAACTAAAGTTACAAGATATTAAAATAAACAGGTTGCACTTATATTCATTCTGAAAATACAAATTACAAACAAAGAAAATTGGTACCTACCGCTACGTATGTTGTATAACAGTTGAATAAAGACTGCGTACAGACAGATTAAGGGTTATTGTTGTATCTATTATGTGGCATGATACAGGCCGCCGTTTCTACTGAATTACCTGACATATGTGAACCTACATGAGTAGGAAGTTTACTGTATTGTGTTGTGTTAGAGTGATTACTTGCCTGCCGCAGTGCTCGCTTTATGACCACCGTCGTGTTATATAATGAAGTGTCGTTAGTTGCAATGGCCTCGCATTCGCTTTTCACCCTGTGAATAACAATGAACGGTACTGTGTGTGTTAAATAAATCAATCAGTTTCAGAATCAAATCGTTTAGTTATTCATTAATATATATTTCATATGACCTTGAACACTATGATTGGTCCAATGACCGAAAATTATGATCTTTGACTAATTCATTGTATATTTATATAGTAGTATGTAGGTTTTGTATATAGTCAAGGTTATACTCAAGTTCAGTGAGTATTATTTACTCCTATGTTGTGATGGTTTTAGTCAATTGTATAAGTCTTATATATAGGTACCTACCTACTCGAATACGTTTTTCCAAAGATATCTAAAGTGCAAATTTTTCCACGATAAAATTTGGTATCTTACATAATAATGTAGGTAATTTCATGTGAAAGTAATAACCTTTGTATATTTTTCCGAATCGATCGTGAGAATTAGGCGTAGCACGCGACTTACATGCGTGACGAACCCGAAGTGATGCGATTCGAATGCACGGATAGCACCAAGTCACGTGTAAGGCACGCACCTCAATCCCACTTGGTAACCTATGCACTTGCTTTGCACATGTTTTCAATTATAAAACATTTAGCATTGTGGATACGCTAAAATTTTGATACGAGAAATGGCTGCGAAACTTAAGTAACCTAAGGCAAATTGTTAAAATCATTGCCACATTAAGTAGCTGTTATTTACAATTGACGTCTGAGCAACGAATTGTTTTTGTACTTCCCCACACTTAACAATAACGCCACAAAAAGCTGTGTAATCATTTGTGTATAAAAAAGTGTTGGTACTAACGAGGTAGCCGTGGGTTCATCCGGCACCATTGCGATGATGTTAACGCTCATGTTCACGCGCATCATGTAGTTCACCCAACACGCGAAGAACATCATCACGGCGATGTTGAACCTCGCCGGCACCAAATCTGCAAACAACA
This sequence comes from Tethea ocularis, assembly GCA_963555595.1. Classification (NCBI taxonomy): domain Eukaryota; kingdom Metazoa; phylum Arthropoda; class Insecta; order Lepidoptera; family Drepanidae; genus Tethea; species Tethea ocularis. Next base: position 5,652,161 of record OY741970.1, on the reverse strand, counting down.
AACATGGCACAGCTAGAGGTCACCAGTGTTGCCAACTTAGTGAATTTTCCATTGAAACTGGTTTCAACTACTTTTAGTGGCGAAATATTGCTTTCAGTGGCTAGATGTCAATTTCAATTACTGAAAATGTGATCACTCAACCACTAAGCCAGTTACACGTTTTGAAATTTACCTATTAAGTATATCTATTTCAGTATTTCTGTGAGTGTCAGAATGACAGAATACTCGGGGATTACCTACCCGTAGAATATTTTTTAATAGTAGTTAGTTAACAATTACTTGTGATGTCAAATAAAGTTTTGTCTATTGTCTAATTAAAAAACAGAGTCAATTAGGTTGCGAAAATTTAGCGATTATGAGAATAGGGAGTTAGTATGGTTTTCTGGTGGTTTTAGAAGTTTAATCTGGTGGAGAGCTAGTTTAGCTGTTGGCAACACTGGAGGTCACCCCAAACTTTGAACTATCGCTAACAAAAACGCGCCAGAGCGGCCAATGTCAAAATATAACAACAATATTCAACGAACGTATTCGTGGAATTTACACATTGCGATATTAAACTAAAGATATCTGAAGGCACCATTGCCACCATTTTCCTTATAATCTTTTGGATCGCAATAACCAATTAGGTAATGCGCTGATATATTTCTTGTTAAACATGTATGTTGCAATCGGTTTCGTTCAATAAATACTTATTTGTAACCTTAATATTAATCAAATAATTTAATAAACGATCTCGTGTTTGCATATTAATTGAGATGAGTAGTTTCATCATTGGCATATTACGAATAAGGAAATAGATGCGTTTTTTACTTTGGCAAATAGTTCGCAACAAGAATGCACGACCTCGTCGGAACCTGTAAGTACATTCGCGGAAGATAAACTTTCGAATACAATGTCAATATCAGGCGAACGTTGACAAACAACGTCTGGTAGTTCATTGCACCGAACACGAGCTATTGGGACTACAATAATTAGAAATATATTGATGTAGAGCGAAAGCGAAAGCTGAAATTTGACACATTGAGAGCTTGGACTAGTTTCCTACCCACAGAAGTTATTCGCCCAAATATCTAATGGTGACACGATGCAAGCGAAATTAATATTCGAATAATTGTCGCTCCAAATTAAAAGTTTGGCAGTCGGTTACCGTGTAAAGTTCAAAATGAAATTCAATAATGATTAGTTACACATCTGTGTTTATGGAAAATACATTTTTAATTCGGTTATAATAGGCAGGCATTTAGCTCTTGCTGAAGAGCGTGTTTTTCTATGGCCATGGCCTAAAACCTTGTTTTATCTTACGATAGTACCTTCACCCGCACGAGAGCTTCACCAGTAAATCGATATTCTTTCTATGAATATCAATTGAAATAACCAAAATGAAAATAATCACTAAATGTCCCAGTTAATTCCAGTTTAAAAATGCATAGCCATAAACATCGATTTATCTACGTAAATAACGATAATTTAAACGGTTAGCACGTAAAAAATCGCTCGATGATCATTTAAATGCCTTGTCATGTCCTTCGTAATAGACTTTGTGAGGTGACAGCACCTTAATGGTCAGGCCTAACCCACCTAATCTGAGGCCAAATTAAAGAATAATAATTCATTCAACATTTAGTGTAGCTGTTCCCCGCGGTTCCACTCGTCTTCCAGGCATAAAATGTAGCCTATAACCTTCGGGGATAATGTTGCTTCCTATTAGGGAAATAATTTTTCGAATCGGATCAGTAACTCCAGAGATTAGCGCGTTGAAACAAACAAACAAACTCTTCAGCTTTATTATTAGTATAGATATAGATTAAAATAACGATTTTAGATGATGTGTGCGTACTTGACAGATAGGCAAAGTTATCATTACCTACCTATGACAAAATAATGCATGGTTTTTCACATACTTTAATCTTACGAAAAGTAGTATCTTTCTTACTCGGTGAGTTAGAAACTCAGTACAAGATATTGTGTTTAATATTTTTCTGTTGAAAGTGGAAGCGGAAAGGTTATTTGATTGATAATCTTAATTTAAATATAAATAATATAGGTGCATTGAATGACATCTTGGCCAAACCTGCAAGTAGCGTGGCTAAGAAATTGTACAAATTAGGTTATGATGGAAGATGGGACTGGCATGGTCAAATTAGTAAAAATCCCTAAATAAAAATAGAAAAAAAGAAAAAAACTCATTTTTCTATAACAAATCAACAAGTTCAATATTCTAATCAATTTTGTGTGAATTTAATGGCTTTTACTTCATTCTGGTACGCGTGAAAAGGTAACAAACAGACATACAGAGTTCCTTTCGCATATTCTATAATTTTTTGTATTTAGTGATTATCCCCTATAATTATAAATAAAATCCTGGAATACACCGGTAGGTACAACACTTAGGTATTGGCACATAATTGGGTCCTTAGGTAACTAGCAAAATGTAAAGAGATAACAGTTACGCCCGTGATTGTTTTAGGTAGATATTTCATTTAAATATTTTATATTATAATATGTGGTATACCGTAGCTGTTATCCAAAATCTACATAGCGGTTGTAGGTATAGGTATTGAGGATACCTACTGAGTCGTAAATATGTTACCCGACAAGTAATAACTAAAAGCAGGCAAAGAGGGCTGGGCGTACCTACATTGTCGTACGTGCCAATACTATGACATTGTTGTTTTGTTCACATAGATCGCCTTTTTCAAATTCCACTTGTGTATCTAATTGGCGTGTTTGAAAATAATTATTGAAATACAACAAGTCACGAAAACTCGCAATACCACTTTATTTAACTTCAGTATCGCGTTACTCATAGAAAAGTAGTAATATCTGACTCTATTTAGGTTCATAACCACTGGAATTTAAATTAATATCTATAAGTAGGTACTTCATCGTTTTTGAATAAATATATGTAGGTATGTATAGGATAGGAACCTACACAATTGAGAGAGAATTACCTAACCATCAGAGCATTAAAAACTTAAGACTGCTTAGTTTATAAGGATTTTTTCAAAGCTGTGACACTGTTGTCGACGCCCTGGTAGTTATTAGGTATACATACATATTGTATATTTAAATTATACCCACAGATTTGTAAACAATAGGTTTTTTGACTCTACAGTCTGTCAGTAAATATGCTACTTAATAGGTACATAGACGAGCTTTTAATTACCATTGCCATCTAATCTCGATGGATACATTAAATGATAGAAACGTATGCTTATTACAATGAATCGTGAGACGACGGCGTCAATCATTTGCGTAACGGTGAGCTCGTGCTAGGCTTGCATTCTGGAAGAATCCGAGTGTCCGTGTAGCGGTGAAAGTGCAAGAATGCAGGGTCTGCGCAGGCGCCGCGTCGCCCGGCGCCGGCGGCGCCGCTCGCCCGCTCGTCCATTGCTGCCGGCCAGTCGGCCCGCCCGCTGCCGCTGGCGCCATCCTTGTCCGCTAATGACCAACGATCCCGTTTTTACCCCATAAAATTTAATGTCATCGCAACAATTTTATTTATCGCGTACATACAAACATAAAAACTTGCAGTTAAGTATGTTTTTATGTTGTATCCATCCCTAGCTTTGATCGCGAATAGGTAAGTACGCGAATTTTTTCCCTGACGCGGGAGATTATAGTGTTAAGTTTTTCTTTTATTTCAGTTCTAAGTTTATCAGATCTTGCCGCCATTAAATTACATATGATTACTATGTTGGTTTACAGTGTTTGCCACTTAATGCTGCAAGATAATTTCTGCAATTTAGCTGATGTGGAACTTCATGAAATATTTCATACTAGCGACCTGCCCCGGCTTTTTCTGAACTATGATATGATATATATAGGACTATGATATAGGTATTATACATATTACTTTCAAGTAAGGTGATTCAGATAAAATAAACCCTAGACTTAAGCTTAATTTAACCTTGGAGATTAGCATGTTTAAACAGGCAAACAGATAAATAAGTAGGTAGATAGACGTACAAAGAAAAATACTTTTGTTACCTACTCGTCCTACAACGCCTTCAATTTAGTAGCTAAACAGACTTTTATTTATGAATAGAAGATACAAGATACTTATAGATGAAAGATAGAAGTGAATAATGTGACAGTAAATATACCTATTATGTACCTAGTAAATAGACAAAAAACTTTAAATATTGTTAAATGACAATTATGGTTACTTCCAATATGCTTGCATACGTTAACGGTACAGCCTACTTATGCTAAAAAGATTTCTGATTCATTTCGCATCAGTGTATTGCGAGATACAAAAGATAATGTTTACAGAACCGGTCACTAATCATCACTCGCCGAAGGTACAACAAGGGGAAAAGATAACTGTCGGATCTTAACCTTTCGAAGTGTCAGGTACCCACCTACGAGTAGGTATTATTTTGGATATTTGTAGCATTCTGAGTTTCAGACTTGAAATAAGTATGTTATTTTTTAATTAATTAAATACTCAGGAAAATCATGGCATCTGTCATCGTTAACTTCTTTTTCTTTCTTGTCTTTTCTCGCTAGTAAGGTATAAGCCTAAGATATATTATTTAATCTTTGGTATAAGGATTTTCGAAATTTAAGCACACAAATGTTTGTCCTAGATGGGAATCGAACCCACGACCTGCGGCGTGATAGGTGGGTTGTGTCTTAAACAACAGGCCAACTGGTCCGTCAACTACTTAGAAAATTATTAATTTTCCTAAAATCATTGGTGTGTAGCTAGACATTTTTTTATAAAGAAATTAGGGTAAATAAATACAGTAAGTACCTACCTATCTATAGCAATAACATAGCGGTTACATTTTGCAAATGGAATCTCTTGGACAATCTCATTTCAAGCTTGAAAAAAAAATTTAAACATACCTACTGTGATAAGTTTAAGTACCTATTTCAAGATAATTGCAGCCAATTAATTGTAACCCCAGAAATATAAATAGGTAACTCAAATTAATGAAGACAGGTACTGTCAGGTAGGTACCTATCCTTCCCCATTTTCGCTGTATTATCCAAATTAGTCTCGTGTATGTATTAGTGGTACCTATTATAGTTATTCTACTAGCCCGAACCATAAGTATAAATAGAAATACTTTCACAAGGATTATTATTATTATTTATATACTTATGTCCGAACAGAGTTCCACTTCTTCAGGAAAACTCGGTACAGTTGTGAAAATTATATCGATTATCCCAGCTTACGTCTTTCACTAGCAAGTAGTACTTACCTATGATAAAGCGCTGGTGATATTTGATGCAAGTAAATAGTACCTATTCGTATTGTCACAAAGTTGTTGAGTCGTGAAACGACGGAATTGGGCTTGTTACAACTTTTTGTCAAGGACAAAGTCATCACGTTGCGCGATGGTCGATGAATAGGGGCGTGTATAATTCTGGTATCATAAACAATTTTGTTTTTTTAGAGATAAAAGATCCTAAAACCAGCTACTACCTAATACAGCTACAACTTAGGTTACCTATGTTTTTGGAACCAAATTTATTTAGGTACTTATACATACTTACTATATAAATAGATAAGATGTAGGTACATGGGCGTACCCGAGGGGGCAGGGTAGTGTAGCTGCCCCTCTGGATTAACCATGTCTGAGTAGGTAGGTACCTACCTGTTTTTAAAATAATTTAGCGAAAAATTCGGGAAGCTGCCAACACTGATAGGCAAATATTATCAAATGTTTGTCAGTTTTTGGGTATTTGGCACCTAGTGTGGACGGCTGTTTCGATGTTTCTTTACTCATCAAACATTTCACTTCTTTGGATTCTTCATGAGCACCGTAAAATATTTGGGAAAATCTAGGAATGCATTAACTAGTCCACATACACCGTCGAAATTGAATTAGGCCGAAGATGGCATTGAGATAATTAAGAACATATCACGTAAATAAAGAAAGTTGAATGTTAAATTCTATAATTAAACAAACTTTCAGGCCCTCTGTTTTACCTGCGATCCCCTGTTTTAACTCATCAGTGGTTGAATTTTCAAAAATGCTTTCTTGGCGAATGCCACGCCATAATAGCTACCGCCCAGTGGTTTGAGCTGTGCGTTGATAAAAAACAAAAAACAGTTCTATCTGTTGACAAGCAGACAGGCGGTCCACCTGATGCTAAGTGGTTACCGTCGCCTATCGCTATTCGTATTCCCAGAAGTAACTTTCAACAGGAAACCAGAGTAGTTGAAAACGACATTTAGGTAGGTAGGTACTTAAATGGCCTGCTAAGTACAGTCACGAGCATAAATATATTAGCATGGACAGATCAGCAATAATATCTGATTTCATGATTCATTCATTAACTTCTGCTCTCAAGACGACAGCAAAAATACGTGATCATTTATGGAAGGCATATATAAGTAGCAGTATAATTATGTGATGTCGAATGAATGAAGTTAATGAATTAATCATGAAATCAGATATTATTGTTGATCTGTCCATGCTAATATATTTATGCCCGTGACTGTACCTATCTTTTTGTTATCATTCAAAACTGCGGGTGGCATCACAGGTGACTTAGGTATGGAGTTGTTAAGATTAGTCTTGCATATCATGTTCATTTCATATTTAGGTAGATGGTGATTTATCTGTAAGATTGTAGATATAGATAAACATTACATGGCCTGGAGATCTAACTGTCTTCTGTTATCTCGACCTACGTGTCAATCATATAATTCTACAGCGGCAGCGTGAAAAAAGAAATGTTTCATTTATTGAATATAGGTACCTATCAGTGGCGAAGGGTCCATACAAGCCGATTCCCATCGGCTTACCTTTTAGGAATCCCAGTCCCACATTTTCATCATTTCAAAGCCACTTTTATCATGCTTAAAATACACTGTAATTATAAAATTACAGGTGTTTTTTTTGAACGGCTTACCCTCGCCATAATTTCACCCCTCGCCACTGGTACCTATACTTATATCCCTAATGCCTACTAAAGCTATATAAGAACATTTAATACCTACGGTAGGTATATTTGCGATTTGGTTTTAGAATAAAATAAACTAAAATGCAAAAATATATCAACATTTGTACGGAGTTAGAAACTGTTCACCGATTTTCCAAACCATAACTGACCCTATTTCTTTATATTGGCTAAATTACGATTAATTTATCTCAAACATCTCGATAGACGAAACATTACTTTCGGATAGGTTATTTATTTGCTTGGATGAGTCTTCACCATCCATCGATGCCTAATTTTTTTAAACATACTTTGGATACATAATAGTAGATAGATAGTTAAAATAGAAAATCGATACCTATGTCAGTTCTAAACTGACACGCTAATCAGACTACTGAGAATAAAGTAGAATCCTTAAAATATAGCCTATTGGAGTACTTAATAGTAATACAAGAAATATCTTAATTTGAGGTATCAGAACATTATATCGAAATTATTAAAACATCTGTCTTTTGTCTGTTTTTATGCTTAATACCGAGAACCGACGTTTCAAGCCCACGCTAATTTACATAGTACTACTTATATTTTTTCATTTGTACCTATAGATCTTCTACTTCACAGATTTTAAGGCCATTTTATTGACAATGATACTAAAAATATGTCCAAATCTGACCAAATTTTTAAACAATATATTGCTTAGAATCAATGCACCTAAATCAATATAATGTTTATCAAAAATAACATTGAGATAAGTAGGTATGCGAATTGATGACGGTCACTGCAGATAATCCTTTCGCCTCGGCTTCTACGAACTAATACTTACCTACCTTACATATTCATGATAAACAAAATCTTATTAACCTTATAAATAAATAAGTATACTTTCACTGCCTATCTTTTATTCAACATCCGTAGTTTATCTTAAAAATCTATTAGATGCGAATTCAATAAAAATACTAACTTAGAAAGTTTATATTTTGTAATTTGCAGAAATATATTTTTTAATAAATAACAAATATCCAATAATATTCATTAAGAGATAGGATAATACTCATAGCGTGTAAATATTAATTACGGTTTATTGTTTCCAAGGTACCTACATCTGCTCATCGATACGCCTGACTACTTATTATATTTTCTGTATTTAGTAAAAAAATATATGATAAGATCATGTTTAAGTAATTGGTACCTACTTACCAAATAGTTTAATGTTTAATTTCATTTTTGTTTAATGCACGTATCACGTTGTGAATTTCACGAAAACCGCACGGTTGTTAAGAACGCACACGCGACGGGGCGGGTGAGGTTGTGTTCGCGAGGTGCGCGCGCGCTTGTCTTTTTGCGACTGCCTTTGCGTCGGCCACTTTTAGATCCGCGCACTGCACTCGATGAAGGCCTCACCTCGCGTGCCACTTCAAGCATCCGATAGTCAATGAACATTAGCGTAGAATTGTGACTATAAACCTAGACTGCCCATCAGTAGGTACAGCTGCCTATTTTAATGATAATTTTATTGTTAGGTAACTATCATTGATACTTCGCTTCGTTTTATTCAAATCACTGGAAAAAACAAGGTCAAAACTTGTAAGTTGTTAACACTACGTTAACTTATTTAGATACATTTCTCATTTTCTTCATTAAATCTCAGGAAATCCATATGAAAACAGAGAAGTTCGTAGGGCATCTTGTATAGGTATACATTTCAATTATTCCTAATTGCCAGTTATACAATATACTTAGTTACATGTTGTAATTTTTAGGAACAAAAAACAATTATTGTTTCAAAATATGTACCCACAGCAAAGGAACCGCGTCGGTTAAAATTAAATTCTATCATTATAAACAACATTGACGCCGTTCTTACATCATAACATCTTTGTTTACTAACGACAAACAATATTACATTCGTAGTAAGTCTACCAGTGAACGATAATACGTCATTAATTCATAAGTTTCCCTATTTTGCTAAGAACAACAACATTTAAAAACGTACCTGCTTATTAAATTAGGCAATATTTTATCCTCAATTTTAAGATTTAATTGAACTAAGATTTGTGGCTATGCCTGTGGTTTATAAAGAAACTTACAGAAGAGAACGCCCAGTTCGACTGTTAGATGTTTTTTTTAAGTATTCCTACACGATGTGTGGATTCACGGACGCCTTTCCATTTTATTTTTTTCGTATCCTGATGGCTTCATATTTCCTTTCTGGAAATCGCATTTCCATTTCACGAGTGAATTTAAACTACCTATTAGCACAAAGTTAATAATATAAGTACCTGTTAGATCATGAAGATCAAATTAGCAGGACAAAAGACACCTACAGTCTTACAGATCTTATGTTGATATCATACGATACGACCAATAGCAGAGCAATACGACCTAACTCACTTATGGGTGTAGGTTGTTTCAGGAACCCACCATGGAAACCAACACGACAATTTGAGAGTAAAAATAAACTTTAGGTATTCCATATCATATTTATAAATGCCGAGACGATAGTCGCGGGTCCGAATCTTACAATATGGTAGGTAAGTACTTGTCGACAAACTTTACAACAATAGGGTACAGTATGACACAACTTAGATGTAGCATCGGCAAATCGTTGTCGTACACTTCACTTCCTATTTACACAACTAATAAAAGTCATTCATTATCGCGCCATTCAACGTTCAACAAGATCATTTTCGCCGATAATTTTTTAAGACATGAGTAATGTTGTAGGCGCACTCTTTTGGGGAACGATCGATTTTACGAATTTTGCCGATGCTTCATCTAAGTTGTGTCATACTGTTGTTGACAGTGTCAAAAATAAATGACCAAACACTTTCCAATGCATAAAACAACTAAAAACACGTGGAAACATTAAATATGTTGTATATTTAATGCTTATTATGATTTTTAATTACCAGTAGAACCATAAAGAGTAGATCATTTGATGCAGTGAACCTATGACGTCATAGTGTAATATTTCATACAAAATTCCATAATAAACTAACGTTTTGACATTTATTAAAAAGTAGCTGATTTGATAAGTCAGTCAACTACCCTATTTTTAAAACCAAACAAATCTAGTACTTGTGATAGAGACCTGAGAACCTTTATAGGTAGGTACCAACATTTTTTTATCGGAGACCGACAAGATTTTCGAATTAGATTACCTACTTAGGTACATCTAATTCTTGAGATACAGGGGTACCCTGACAGGAGGAGCCTATCCTGGCAGGGCCACCTAAGAACCCTTATAACTTTTAAACCAGGGACCAACAAAATCTTATATTTGGTGGTAAAATTTGACTTTATTAAAAAATTGCGACAGACTCGGAATATGAATCCCTGTTAGTGGCTCTACCAGAAAGTGCCATCATGAATCAAACTCATGCATGATCTTAAATAACGAGGCATTGCTCCCGCCCTGAGTGGTAAAACAACGTTGTCCACATTTATTCGTTTCCTTGCGGGGAACACATGACTAAGACATATACGAGTTCAAGACCTGCAGGGCGATTGTGTAACTTGATTCCGATTACGATGGCTCTCGTTATCATTTTATAATTTTGGTATTTTCTATATTAGGTGAACAACAACTAAACTGCGATTGTAATTACTTCTCGTAAAAATTAATCATTTGAAATTAGTCATCGGAATCAAAAAAGATAGACAATGCCAAAAATAAAAGATGATTACGAGAGCCATCGGTGTCGGAATCCGATTACGAGATGGGTAGACAATCGCCTAGCAGTTCTGCATGCAGGGATTACTCCCGGTATTTTACATACGGAAAATATCATATCAACATTAACATTCATATTCCATGCATTTATTCATGAGGATTTCCCCGCAATAAAAAAAAGTGCCTTAAGGGGGAACGTTCGGTTGGAGCGCGAAATTCAAATTTTATCACGTTTTTTGCAAATTGCAGCTCAGTTATAGGTCGTAAGATATCAACATGTTATTTGCGAGAAGAATGGTAGTGTATTTACTGATTAATAACAATAGAAATCATCAACATTATCCTCCATACAACATACCCTTAACAGTCAAAATTGTAATTTGTAAAAATATTTTTTGTACCTATTAATTCTGACTTGTGTACCATTGTGGTACGGAACACTTGAATGTGGTACGTAATTGTTCGAGTTATCACTTTTAGCTGTAGGTAGATAAAGGAAAATAAGATGAGTGAGACATTTCCCTCTGTAACGTATTCAAGAACAAGTTCTTAGGAATTCAACATCAACACAGAATAAAGAAACCGGTCAGTGATACCGGCCCAAAGTCAGTTTCATAAGGTATTATTTTTTGTATGTGAATAATTATTTGATTGTCATTTTTATCAATTTAATCTTGAGAAGATACCTACGCAGTACGCACCAGTGCCTACTTTTGTATACATATATGACTTGTCACCGATTTTAAACTCTCTTACTAAAATTGTGATATAACAAAAATATTTATTGGCATAGGAAGGTAGGTACTACTCATTTTTAAAGAAGAGAGATAGGTACTTACTTAAACACAAATATTACACTATTAATAAGACTTAAAATCGATTAGTCATATTAAATACAATATAATGTACTAAGGGTTTTTTTTTTACCAACCTTACCGGACAAATCGGCGAGCGCAGAGGGCTCTCAGCCGGGTAATATTTAGGTAACAACGCCTGAGGGCACCCCCGAATGGGGATACTAAGGGGTGTGAAGCGATTTTCTCAGGGTAGAAAACTATAGATTAGATAGACTACGGTAACCGCTTCCCATCGAGTGGGCCGTAGATATGCTTGCTTGTTTGCTACAACAGTCCTAAAAAAAAGTTATTTCCTAGTCCTTGCGTCCAGTAATATAGTAGGTAGTTGATAATATAACAAATACTTACGATTCTTTGTTACTCGGATGACGTAAAAGCAACACATTTTGATGGAATTTGGGACATATAGATCATACTTTATAAAGCATCGAAAGCGGTGGGTATACCCATAACAACACTATTCATTCTAATACATATAAACTAGCGACCCGTCTCGGCTTCGCCCTGATGGTATTTATGTATAATATGGCGTAAAAATTATTTGTTGCGAGTGTGATTTTTTAACTAGATTTCTAAGCATTACATGGTGTATGTAAAGGTCAATTGAAATGCGCTTTCAATTGGATAAGAATTAAATAAGGCTTCCGCAATCTTTATTACCTCTTGCGAGTTTTTATACCGCGAGGCTGTTCCTCAGTGCATCCAATAATGAAAGGTTAGGTAGTAGCTAGTAAGTAGGTATACTACTTCGAATTCTTGAAAATTAAATGAAACAAACACAATGACTAGTTAAATAACCTAAATATATTTAAAATCCATTAAGTACTTAAATTAAAAACATGAAATATTGCAATCTTCAATATCAGATGGGGGCAGGATAAGAAATGATTTTTAATATTCTAAATTGACGACCAAGTTGAGTCTCACTCAAGATAAGGCGCTTTCCAAGTAACATGCCCTAGATTTAAGATATTAAGGCATCGACTCGAATCTTCGACCAATTAAATCACATAAATGTGACGCGATGAAATGAATCCGCAATTATTATTGGTCGAAGACTCGAGACTTGTCTAGGCTACGCTTGCCACACAAGGGGGGCTGTCGTACTCAAAAAAGGTGGGTGCGTCTATGTATACAAGCTGAATTTTTCATGTGGACCAAATCCTATAGTATAGGGAATAGCGAAAAATGCTGAAAGGACTCCGATTTTGATAAAAACTAAAATTGTATACATGGATTTAAAAAAAAAAATATTTGCCTTGCCGGGAATAGGATTTAGCCTACCACGCCCACTTGAAAAATTTATCCTGTATACTATAAACAAATGAACTAAAAACTATCTATGACTGGAATAGTAGATTTGCATGTAGGTAAAGACGACAGACTAGGTACTCTATTTGTGTTAGTGGTACCCAAACTCTCCGTTTTATAGCGGCATTTACTATATGTTATGGTTAATACCCTTACAGCTTGTTTGTATACATATAAATCAAAAATTATAATACAAGCTGTAAAACAATTATTTACTATAATAAATTAAATTATTTAACTAAGATCAAACTTTTAGCTGATTTAGCACCGACTAATCGCGCATACTCCATGAGCTCTTCGACTTTTTCGTTCTTATTGGAAACTGTTCTTTTATACACTTTGTAGGGCATAATCCTCCCATTCACCCACACAGGGGTGTGTTTAATATCACTTTCCTTTGGAAAATACTCGTCTACACTGTCAATGCAGGGGTCCAATCGCGAATACGGAGACGCATCTAATTTAGGTATACAGTCTTTCAATGGGAACCACTTGTAAGTTTCTGGACACAATAAATCTGACGGATAGTAGTTCCCTTTGTATCTCATTTTACGGCATGAGTGTATGTAGTAGCCCATATAATAATATTTGAGATCAGGACTTAGTGATTGCATATGCCTTGTAAATTGTATCTCTCTGAAATTAAAAACAATTTAGTATTGGTATAAAACATTCGACTACAAAGCTTGCAAAAAAATGCTTGTGTTGTCACATTAAAGTACCTATTTGACATTTAGGATTTACCCATTCAAAATTATCATGATATAGATAGGTATATATGTAGAATGAATAACGCTAAAAATAATTTCGCTTAAAGAGTAGCTCGACTGGGAAAGGTAAGTTGTATTCCTGCGGGTGAATAAGGTCGCCAGAGGCCATCGGGAAGGGGTCGGTAACGCGAGAGTGATGACCCGGAATTTGCAAGCGTCCATAGGCTTACAGTTACCACTTACCACCAGTCACACGCAACTTCTCCAGTGGTTCCTTGTATGTATGTTAATAGAAAACTGTTGTTAACTATGCAGCTGGAAGCAGTAGATTCTGACTGTTGCAGCAGTTTACCCTTAGCGTTAGAATATTGCGTTGGTTTTTAATTATTATTAACTTTTTTTCACTGAACAGTTGAATTCACGGGCAATGTTACCACAGGCACATCAGGAATACATTTGTGAGAAATATAGATAAAATATTTTACAATAATATTACCTGAGTGCTCCATAAGTACCGAGTGTCAGGTTCATGTATTGAGGATCGTAGAAGAAATAAACAGAAGATATGCATATGGGCAGTATGTCGATAACACCAACAGCTATTAATTTCCCTTCAAGCCAATACTGTTGATGAAATGAGCCGTAACCACAGGGCGGGCCATTCTCTTTATATTCCTCCTAAAAAATATTGATGCATTTTAATGTACCTATGTATTATTTTTTATTAAAATAAATTCTTTATCATTTTTTTTTTCTTTAATATATGGTTTTGTTACACACAGTTATTATTAGTTACTAGCTTTAGCCCGCGGCTTCGCTCGCGTTAAATTCGGGGTAAAACGGTTCCCCTTTCCCGATCCCCTATTTTCCTTTCCCCTATTTTATGGGCTGGGGGAAGATTTCCAAAAAAAATAACGCTGGTATTTTTCTTTGGTAACAAAGAACCGTATACTGTGTGTCTGTGTACCGATTTTTAGCTTCCTACCTTGAAAACTGCTAAAAATCCCATAATGAAATTTCCCCCCTCTTTTAAGGGGTTGCGCGCCAGATTCCCAAAGAAATTTATGCACGATTTCTTTATTAGTCACAAATAGTCCGCATACCAATTTTTAGCTTTCTACCTTGAAAATTGCGGAGTGCTCCATACAAACTTCCACCCCCCATTTTAAGGAAGTGGGGGGTTAGAAAGAAACAAAAAGTAGCCTATGTCACTCTCCATCCCTTCAACTATATTCACTTAAAAAATCACGTCAATTCGTCGCTACGTCCAGTCGGGCAAACAGACACAAACACTTTCCCATAATATAATATTAATATATACATATATATTAAGTATGGATTATATATTGGAAATTGGCTTACCAATAATGGGCTCTGTACTAGAAAATCACTAAACTTTGGTTCTGAGCATTTTTCAGGCTTATCATTGTGTATGGTTGTTTGATACTTGACATACACTTCGTAACTTTCTTTGGCAGTTGCTAACCATTCTGGGCTTGGTGGGCTTGTCCTTACTAATCTAACCTGAAACATTTATAGTTTCATATTTTTATCTTACTGGACCTAAAGAAACTGTTGGATACTCTGTATTTGATGTATAAAAATCTTTCAACAAAAAATAGAACCACCCTCAAAACACTAAAAAGCATAAATAATTTATGTGAGAACTTCAATCTGATCATTTTGAAAGTCAGCGAAAGTGTAGTTGATGTTCCATGGAAAATATCATGGTACCACAGATTTCAGTTCCCTCAATTTCTCCAAGATCTAATCATGAGATCCTGCTGACCATGGGACCACCTGTGAAATATATATACCATTCCATGTAATTGGGGAACCTACATAAAAAAATATTCCGACGAATTGTTAACCGTCTTTTTGAAATCGGTTAAAAAGGGAAATCTATGTTCAACTATGTTGTTTGATCAAAATGTATGAAAAATAAATACGTTAGTAGGTACCTACATTTATGTCCACTTACCCTAGTTATTTTATTCTGCTTAGCTTACTAGCAAGAAGTAGCAGCAAGGCATTTATTCAACACAAATGTAAAAGATTACCAAATCAATAAAACTAAATGATATGATGAAGTATAAGTGTAAAATCAAAATCAAAATCAAAAAATCAAAAACTCATTTATTCAATTTAGGCCCTGGTAAGGCACTTATGAACGTCAATAGTTACAAACATTACAATAGACTCTACCACCGGTTCGGAATACACCTGAACTGAGAAGACTGTAGATAAGACACCTCAAGTTTAAGGTACCGTCCAACAATAATAATGCGAACAATGCTAGACTACAAAAACTAATAAAAAATACCTGTAACTTGTGTTTAATGTCATCGGGTAATTCATTTACAAAGTCCTCAATTTGTTTTTCCTTGTTTTGGTTGCTATTATGTATAGAGGTAGTCTCAATACCCTTCTCTTTAAGTTTTTCTAGTCTTCTTTCTCTTCTTAATTGCTTAGCTTTTTTACATGGAGCTCTGTTGGGGTCTGGACCAGGATCTAGAAGATATTTTTATTACAGGGTGAATAGTAAATAGTGAGAACGCTCATGAGTCTTGAGGCCAATTTTGGTATAAATCAAAAAAGTATACTTAGTACTGTATCCTTATTACAACATCCCATGGTGTCTAAGGATGAAATTCTGGTAGCAAAGCAATTTCAAGATAAGTCGAATTTTGAAGAAAAAATAAAGCTACAAACCTATGTATAATAAATATGATGATTTGAAAGACTGAAAAATATTCTAATGAAAAAATATTTAGACATCAAATCCGGCTCTTTACTGAAAACAATAGGCATCATTCCAAGCAATTAAGTATAGTTCAATATATATTTTTAACATTATATCCAAGAATGGTCTTATATGACAATATAGGTGGCGCATTTTTTTTTATTTTCAAAATATACAGGTTTGATTCCCGAGTAGGAAAAATAGATACAATTAAAATCTTAAGTATACAGTTCAAGTTGATATCAAATTTTTTTTTTTGCTAATCTCAATTACTTAATTTTTGGCCATCCATCAACTAAGAATCAAACTCACCATTTAATAAGTATATAAATATATAAAAGTGTACAAATTATCTCATTAGATTAATCTTATGAATGTCGAAAACAAATAAATGTTAAACTGACACTTCTGTGAAGGTAATCTATGGGATGAAAGCTAGATGTTGACATAAATATAACCAACCTTTTTTAATAGTTTTTACTTGAGTTGCTTCAGTTGTGTTTTTATCATTTGTTGTGACCATTGATGTTTCACCTGTAATTAAATATTAATTTTAGAAGGGTTTACATAAGTCATTAAAAACTTTAACAATTAGATATATTAGCAGGACTCGCGTAACTTATGTAATAATGAATAATTCACAAAATTAATACCCATACCAAAGAAAATTAATAAATGAAACTCAATTTCAATGGGTAAATGGCTTGGTTGGTCTACAGTAGGGATTAATAGGGAGGGATTTTATATTTTTTTAGAAATAAAAGAATCCTATTATGTTAATTATGATATGATCTCGCTATGATCAAAATCTGTTTATCAATTAATGCGTGATTGAGTTATAAACATTCAATCTTTTAAGTTAACAATACTATGATCTTACATCATACCTTGAGGAATATTGTCCCTATGTTCCATTTGTTGTATTTCATCAACAAGGCTCTTATCATTTATATTGATGTCTTGATGCTCCTTTGTAGACTCGATGAACTGTTCCACTCCCTCATCAAATCCTTCACCTAATACATCAGTCTCACTACTACAAGTAGACATTTTTCTACGCCCTGCAGTTTCCTGCTGCAAGGCATCTTCACCTGACAAATACTTATTGAATCTTTTTAATACTTTCTTTTGAGATTTTGTTGCCTTGAACTCTAATGCTCTGCATCTACACAAAGATAATAAATATATTTCATTAAATTCATATAGAAAGTACTTTTAATTTTATAATAAAAAAGATTTTAAAAGTAAAAATGAAATGAAAGGGAATACAAATAAGGAATTTTTATGACAAAGTGCCATTGTGGTTTGATGCATTGTGTTATTTAGCAACCTAATGAAACTTAAATGTTCCTTTATGTTTGAATAAAACAGGATACAGTAAACAATAAAGGCTAATAATATTATTAATGCTTTTAAATATTATGTATAAACAAGCTTTTTGCCACATGGTATCATCACCATGATTACCTATTTTACTCCCTTAGGGCTGTTATTAACAAGACCATTTCTGACTGGCAATACCAGTTCACAACCACGGTTTGTATACATCATCTTTAAAATTTCAACTTTCAATCAGTTCATTTCACCTATCTTATACATTTATAGATGAAACTACGAGAATAATTGACTTTAGGAGAACTCTGGTCACTAATATTGGTAAGATTCATACCTAATAGTATACATCGGACAACAAGTAACATCCATGGTAGGTTTGTAACAATATTTTCCTGATCGTCTCCAACCTCGATCTATCAAATCTTGGTAATCGCTAACGGTCAAAGCGTGCGCCCACATACCTGAAATAAGAATTCAGTTGTAAACTATTCGAGATACCTGTAAAATGATCCGCAGTTTATATAAACTCACCATGACTAAAATTAGTATCAGGGCTCCGACAATAACCACATCGATAACTTTCGTGTTCAGCGTAGTACTCCACAATACTACGTAACATTTTAATATTCTTGAAAGGATTTTCTTTCGTAAGTCTAAGTAGGTTTACCCTTTGAGCTTTAAGTTGCTGAAATTACTTGAAAATTGAAATAAAAAAATGTTTATCAAAAATCATTGACAATCTATCTTCTTCTAATTTTTTTTTTTTTTTTTGGCATCACACTGTGTATTTTGCCAGTGTCACGTGGAGTAAGTCATGTATTGTATATTCTTTGTGTATTTAATGTTACATCATCTTTAAGTCAGTAAAAGCAAGTAAAAGTTAGGTTTTAGTACAATGGTGGCCGTTCTGAATGAGAATGTATGAGAATCGCCTGCAAAATGGAGTTACTATTCACGATTTTCATACTTATTTTTTTTAATTTTTCTGACTTGCGCACTCGGGTGGTGCATAATGTTTTACATCAAGAAAATTAAATGTACGTAGGTTGCAAATAAATTAAAGTACCTATTAAAAAGAAACTTAATGTTAGGTACGCTAAACTTCCATACATACCGACATAATATACATATTTAGAGGATGAACCAATTTATAAAACTTATTATATTTACTTTTTATTAAACATTTTTTTATTATCATTATTATTTCATATTATCATTTAAATCGTGAACCACCGTTCCATTTTCAAATTCACACATTGGTATTGTTAGAAAACACTGTCGCCGGAAAAATAAAATGTAGGTAACGATACGACCTGTGCAATCAGTTTCAATAATTTTTTTATTGAAACCGGTTAAATCATTGCTCATGCAATACTTCATTCATCGCACATGGAAACATTTGCGACATTTTAAAATTATTGAAACTAATTGCATGCAACAAGTTACATGATTGCCCCACTGATATCTATTAGTGCCCACTATCTCCTAGGATGGTCGTTTTGTTCAGTTCATAGATGTCCAGTAGGTGTCCATATAAACTATGCAGCCAAAAGATGAAAAAAAAATTAAATTTTCTTTCGTTAAGCATAGGTTTAGTTAGACCATAGAGTGTCTATCAATCTATTTGTGTAATATATTCGCCTGTGATACTTTAACGGAATCAATATCCTCTTCAACTTCAATTATATTAGACATCGTAGACTGTTTCGGTTCGATATTTTTTTTTCTAAGTGGTCTGCAAAGCAATAGAAACATTTTTACTAACACGACTAGATACCGACCCAAAAAAACTGTTATTACATAACTAATCGGTTTTGAGTAGGTGTGTTGTGTGCGCTTCGTCAGCTTCGGTCATAAGGTTCAGAGCTAAGGTAATAGGGTCTTCAGAGAGCTTGCCTTGGTCTAAGGATACGGAGTACCTATAGGTACTCAGTATAGGTTACCTATTATCCAAAAATCTGCGTGAGACGCTTTTTACAAATTATTTTATCGTGAGGAGACCTAAGTCAATGTGGAGCTCAGATTACAAAACAATAACAACTTATTGTTTTTAAATCTGTGATGTAGAGGTTCTCATTACCTATGCTACGAGTCGAGATGTTACACTATGTATGTAGTGGTATTATTATTTATATCCTCCTTGGTATTGTAAAATGTTTGCCCATGCACTGCCATCTATACTTACACCTACACACAAATTCAAACTCAAGACTATACTGCCCGTCCACGTATATATATATTACCTAGCGATAAAAAGTTGTGACTTTCAAATATTTGTTACCGATGGGTCTGAAAATTCCATGGCTGAATTTCTGTCTCTCCCCATATTAGAAAGATACATCCAGTAATAAACAAAATTGTAGCATGAAAACACCAAATGTGTTTCCAAACCGACAGCGAATTCTGTAAAAATAAATAGATAATGTAAGTGGGTAGGTAGGTACCTAAGATTAGACTTTCGAGTTTAAAAAAATGATCTTGGTATACTTTACTTCGAAACGTTGTGTGACTTGGCCAACACAAACCGATACAACAATACCGGCGGTGTTTCCGATAATTTTGATCACTGTATTTATAGAGTTCACAAAAGTGGGCGTGAGTTCCTAAAAATTAATAAGTAGGTAAAATTAATGTCAATTTAATGAAATATTTCAATTGCGATATTCGTGCGCTTGAATATCTCCATTAACTCAATTTTATAAGTTTTAACTACAGTTCACTGTTTTACTAAAAATGCACTATTGAACAGGTAGATAGGACCCTAACAGGTCTTTTTCAAAAACAGGATCTTCAATACCCATGGTCTGATAACGATATACAGAGCCACATCGGAATCTACCGACCTAGTTACATGTGTCCAAATCTGAAGCTAAATCGCTTCTAAAAATTTGTAAAAAAAAAATAGTTACCTAGGTATCGAAAATAGAGCATCCTCTTTTTTTAATTCAGTTAAACTAGTAATACACAACAATTCTCATAATGAGGATAAAGTAATGCTTAATTTTCAATTCTTCCTTAGGTTGCACGTATGTTCCTATATAGTAGATAGTCCTCTATCTACTGAAATAATGAAAATCTCACATAGCAAAGGTCGAAAGTAAGGTCCATTCCAGCAGCGGTGAGCGCAACTGCAATTGTTAGCAAAATAGGGCCAGGAAATATAGGCACCAACCAGCATGACGTCACTATTAGACCCGGGATCACGTGCGCTAATAACACAATGTTCCAGAAACTAATAAATAGGCTATAATATAATTAGTAAAGTATCTAAGTACGGTCACCCAGAGAAGCCTAAGTCGTTTCTGACACTTGTATGAATATATAATAATTTACATATTATTTTATAGAATGCTATTATTACATATCGATATACAATAGTGCGTTTTTCTTATTTATTAACAAAAATAACTTAATATTTAGCTCTTCTATTGTTAACGATAAGTTCTCTCAACTAATTTTTTTTGTGCACTAACTATTTTTGGATTACTATCATGGTCACAAAGCCTAGAATGGAACTGATCCTCAGTGCAGCTTTCGGAATACTTACACCATACATAGGTGCTTGGCAGATTTTCATCTTGAGGATGGTAGCTGGCATGGCGGGTACCTACCTAACTCAAAGTAAGTACCTACGTGGTACCTACCGTACCACATCGTGCTAAATTCAAACTCACAAACACATTAGGTATATATTTTATATTATTAGTATATGTAGATTGATAGATAAAAGTTTGTAGTGCTTCATTATTTATCTTAATTCAATATATTTCAAGAAGGTATAATAACACTATTAAGTACCAGCTTTTATCCCACGATTTCTCCTGAATTTCCAGGAAAAAAAGAATTACTAATTTAATGTAAATATTCAAACAATGACCGCTACTCCGGTACGACTGTGAGGTAAGGAGTACAAACAATCACAGACAACAAAATATCTGTAAAATATGTTTGGGGAAGACAAACATCAATAATTACCTAAGCACTAAATCAAAATTATATTTTATTAAATCTGCCTATAAATTATGCCTAATAGGTTTTCCCTAATGACATTAACCACGCACGATCATCTGCCCATAAATTCCACTGCCAAACTCAGAATAGAATAGACAAATTGCCCGAGTTGATTGCATCCAGGGGTTTCCGCACTTCCTAGTTTCCTATGATATATGTAATTAGTATCTATACCTATCTTATGATACTTACAAACAACGATAAAATACTTCCTTATATGTTTTATTCGTCTGATTTTGGACTTGTGTTTATACCAATGAAAAGTTTGTATTACAATTGTCCCCAGCACACATCGCAGAAAGAATGGTAGCGCCGTCACTGCCGATGCCTAGCCATGGAATATTACATTAATAATGATAGGTATAGTTTGAATTAATTAGGTAATAACATGTCTAGTAGAGTCAGTTTATTTATTCACTAACCCTGTAAATACTATATTTAAGGACTTTAGAATAATAGAGTGGACCATGAATGCACAAAGCAATGATCATCCATGCGTAGCCAAAGTTCAAAATGCAAAGTGCCCAAAAAGGAACTGACTTTATAATTAATTTCCATGGAGCGTGTGCGTTTGTCAACTGGAAACAAATAACATTGATAATCCCTAATTATTCAAATAATAATTTGTTAAATAAGTTTACATCGCATTATGAATACCTTAATAGTGAATACAGTTGCAATACTGTTGATCAAATAAGCTAATTCTTTCTTAGATATACAGGGGTGTGACCGTGGGTAATCAGTTACAACAAGAACCCATAAAACAGACCATGCTATCTGCATTCCTCCGGAAATGTAGAATCCTATCGGCCACCGAGAATAGTAATGAACCGCCGAACATATGAGAAATGTTGAAAATGTACCAGTAGTATTCCCTGAGAACACAAGAAAACGCCATTCAAATTCCTTTCGATAACGACAAGACAAGGCATATTTTAGAGATTTTTTAAAACAACCAATCCCAGATTAATCTTCTTTATCCGTAGGTGGTGGTGTCCAATAATGTTCGAAGAGAATAGGTACCTAATTATAGTTTTTTTTTGGAAAATCGCACACCTACGGGAATCAGAACCTTCTTTTTTGAAGTCAGATACTAACCACAATACGCCCACATGAAATGATTTCTTTCCGTAGGAGGTACCCAATGTCTTAACACTTGAACCATACTGGGTTGCATAGCACCCTGTAGTTTAAAAAATAACTTATTAAAAAGCATTGAGATCAATAAAAATGATATAATTAATCTCAATGTTTAAAAGTTGTAAAATTGTCGTTTAATAACATCATAGGCTTTATTAATTATGGAGCTTTTTACTAACTGCACAAAATCCTTTTATAATCCGAACTACAAATAACGCCCAGAAGTTGTAGTACGCTGAAGCAGGCGCAAGACAACTTAGAACTCCAGATGTCAGTCCGGCGATCCCAATTACCCATGTAGGACCCAGTCTGTATAAAAATTCAAAACAATTCTCCATCCTACTGAAATTATACTTAAATGTGAAAGTAATATTAAAAGTAAAAGTAGGTATATAGAGCCATCTGCGCTCGCCGATTCGTCCGTACTACTGTTACAATAATAAAAAAAAAAAAGTGATAACATTCCATTATTATAGGTAAACTTATGATGTCTGCCGATATCAATGTGCTAAAATTAAGAAAAAAATATAAGTATATAATATAGGTACGTACTACTCTTGGACATGTCAATCCCATTAGGAAGCTAGTTGATCAATAAAGAAAGAATTACTTACCTATCACCGACGTTATGGAAGATAGGAAAACATATGCAGTATCCTATATGATATGCTGAAAACAATTTTGACATCCTTACATCATCCCAACTTAAAATATCAACTATCTGGAAGTAGAAGTTTAAGTAAACTCAAATTCTTACTAAGAAGTAGGAATCTTAGATAACATACTCACCCCCGATCTTGTAGATACAATTCTTTTTATTAAATATGACAAAGAACCATTTTTATAGTGTGTAGCCGAATCTTCTCTAGTCGATATACGAGCCATGTCAACGATATGCACACTAAGGTTATATCGAACGACGTATATTAGAAAATAGCCTAGAAATATCATTATTCCCACCTAAAAAATACCAACGAAGCATTATAGGTACCTACAATTCATCCACATTTTCAAAATGATAAAGCCACAAATAACTTACAATAGCCCTAACCCGAATTTTGAACATAGCTAAAGGCAGACAATTTGTGACTCATAACTCTTAGGTACTAGGTTCATGGCCATGGTGATTAAGGAAGATATATTTTGGTAGGTATATATAGCCTCTTTAGGTCATTTTTCAAAATTGCAAACTGTCTGGGCGAATTGTGCTGACCATCTACAAATTTTGTTGCCAACTTATTACGCATGTACCACATTTCTGCAAATAAATGAATCTGAATCTGATGAATCTAATTTAAAGCATAATATCATCCTTTATAATAAGTACTATCACTTTTATATGTTGACGAAGATCTCATATCATGGATAAAATCATAGATAATTAATAGAATTATGGAGTAAAATAATAATAAAACTTATCTTGTTATTTTTGGTAATCGATAAATTTATTGTCATTATGAATTAATTTTAAAACTAGGATAAATTACATCTTTATTGTCTATTTAAGTAACATTTGAAATCATTGAATATTCTATTTATTATTATTAAAAATATATGACTTTTACAGAAAACATGAAAATAACAGCTGAGTGATGTGTGTGAGATATGCCCTGTAATTAATTACATTGTCATGAGAATGATCGGAGACAAATTCAAACCATATAAAGATAAGATAAAGTAGAAAATGAATGACATAGACATTGCAAATATGTAGGTAGGTACACATTAATTAAGCAACCCAGATTTCACAGCTACATTATACTGCTCATATTTTTAATAATAATATCCTTGGGTCATATAATAATAACCTATGCTTCCAAGACATATCGTAGCCAACCATCGATAAGAATTCATCAAAACCTTATTTAGATTAATTGGGATATCACAATTTTTCTAAACTTATTGGCAATGATTATTGTTAAAATCGTATAAAACTATATCTAAACAAATCCTGGATATTCTTAGATTTGGTCATTATGATCACAGAAAATTCTATGCATTTAATTATTATTTTTTATTCTGGTTAGTATTTTGTCAGTCCATATTAAAAAGATACATAAAAATTGACATAATATATTTACGTCATATGATTTAGCAATTTTAGCTTTGTAGACAACAATTACAATCTTTCAATCTATTACAATGCATAATTATAATTGTGATGGAGTCATCTTCATTAAAAAAGCACAATTATATCTAATGCACGTTGAATAAAATCACCTAAATAACTGAAACATCAAAGCAGTCTTATCTGCTAATTATCATTTTCCCCAGATCAGAAACAGTTACTATTTTACTTAATTTCTCATTAAAGGGATACCAATAAATAAAAAGTCATAACAAATATTTTAAGGTAATGTTTAGGTACCCGCCTTGCATACAAAAAACTATGTCATTTAATATAAATTACATAAATATTTCATTCAGAATTGGACAATTTAGTGACATTATAATACTAGTGGAGGTAGTAGTCCTAGTGAGGTCAAATTATAAAGGCTAGGTAATTCCTTCAATTCCTTTTTCCAATACATTTGAAGACATTGTATATGATAGAAGCATCCTTTCTATCGTCTACAATGATTTCAATAGGTTTTGGCATCGATATCGGAAATATTAAATTAAATACCAGTATTTTATCTATCACAATCACTTAGGTGGCTACGCTAAGCGGAGTTTCTTTTATTTCTTTTACTTCAACAACATTTTTAGCGTTTGTGCCGTTCATATCTTTAAGGTCTCCATTCGTGATTTTATCATCATTATCATTTTTTTCATCACTTGGAAAATTCCAGTCCTGCGTGTTTCCAGTTCCGAAGAATATAAAGAATATTGCAGAGACTACGTACACTGATGCACCCACGAAGAAAACTGGCCGCCATTGCTCGAAACTATTCTGCTAATAAAAATGTTATGTTAGTCGATAGAATAATAGAAACAATAGGTACAATATCGAAAATAGTTCCATTTGCAATGAAGCACTGTTTGTAGAACATAATTATATAAAAAACTTTTAAAAAACCGACTGCGTTAGGTACGGATAGGTTTGGAATATTTTTTTAAAATTTAAGTAGGTATTTCCAAAAATCAGCCAATTTGCTTTTAAAAATGTTCATATTGCCCTCGCGATTGACACTCGCATAATAAAGACAAATCTAACGACATTCATTAAAATTGGTTCAGCAGGCCGCATACAAGGTACAGGTCAAACACATAACCCTCCTTTTTGGCTTCGCCGCAGTCGGGTATCAAAAGTAATGAGAAAACAACTGTATTGAACCTGTTTGATTTATGATTGAAATTGTTTGCAACAAATAGCTACTCAGATATATTTTAAATAGGTTAAGTTTCAAATCCTAATGAAAGTGTAATAAAATAAACAATAATTTTACCCCATTCCTTGTGAAGTAAGCTGTAATCATTGGAGTGAAGAATCCTGCGGTACTGCCCACGCAATTAGCAATTCCGTACAAAGTTCCAGCATAATTTGGTGCAAGATCCTGATGATTCTGCAGATTTGTCAAGGTTGCTGCTCCATTGAAGCCCATTGACATTGTAATCAGTGTCACTGATAAAGCGGTAGAGCAACCGGCATACACCAAGAGCACCAGCAAAAGCCCGGGTAATATATGAGAGAATAGACAGAAAAATTTTCTTATAACTGTTGTGGTCATTAGTTTTCTTCCTAACACGAAATCACCGATAACTCCAAATATAGTAGCCATGAACAATCTTGCTAGATATGGCAGAGCTGATATTACTCCGGCAGCAGATAGCTCAAATCCAAGTACGCTCGAAACGAACTTAGGACCGACTGTCATTATAAAATATAAGCCCCAAAGATTTCCGTAGTGAAGAATAACCATCGCCAAAAATGGGAATGATGTCATGATATTTTTCAAAGGCGGTAGACCCTGAAAAATAAAAAAGGCAGAATTAAATATTTAGTCTCGCTTCCATAATGCCCACCCGGAGGTGCTATAGACTGCGACATTTCAAATATGATGTACTTTGATAATTGGTACAGTAAACTGCTAATCAGGTAATAGGTAGGTACTTAAATATTAGTACATGTTAAGACAAATTTGCTCGAATACATAAGTGGTTTCTTTTTCAAATAACTTCAAAAGTGACACTTGAATGCGAAAATTACCTTATGTGTCATCAGTTAGATTAAATTTACTAACCTTTGATTTTTTAACCTTGTCGCCTAGCGCATCTTGTATATATTTAAGTTCGTTTTCTGAAATTCTGGGGTGATCTGCTGGTGTGTCTGCTACCAGATACCACCAAAAACCACACCATACTAGTGTTAAGGCTGCTGGTAGATAGAACGCAGACGCCCATCCAAATTTCTCCATCAGTGGCCCGGTGAGTGACCAAGTTACCACTGTGCCGAGAGTTCCTCCCATCATAGCGCTCACAAATTTTCCTTTCTCAGCTGGGGGAGCCCATCTTGCTACTAATACGTGAAGTGATGGATATATAAAACCCTAAAACATTTTTTTTTATCAAGATCACGTGTAGTAATTCTACTGTGGTGGAGACCAGGTACACCAAAATATTAAGTAAACATTATATTTGGTGTTAACATCCGGCATGAATAAAAGCAAAATTCCAGTCTGTATCTATGCTATTTTATCTTATATTGAAGACTGTAAGATTCAAGAGATTGTAAACCAATATCGTTAGACGATCGAAAATAAAATATTTTCCACACTTACCCCTGCAAATCCAAGAAGAAATCTAATGACTACTAAAGCCATGTAATCCATTCTCGCAGCAACTGGACTTAAGCCAGTTAATATTGCACTGGCAACTGAAGTGATGAGGACCACGTATCGAGCGCCCCATCTTTCCGCAGCCATTCCTCCCACTAGTGACGTCAGAGGATAGCACCAGAAGTAGGAACCCAATACCAGTGCTTGTTGGTCAGCCGACCAATTAAACGATGCTCCACCAGGGACCTATAACATTTTTGTACGTGATGTCTCTGTTTATTTACCTATTTATACATTTTCAATGAGATTTCTCCGTATTTTTTCAATAACATTTCGTAAAAAAAAATGTTTTTCACTATTCGTTAAGCCAAAGATGTTTACAATTATTTCGAATGTTTATTTTTATAAGTCGTTCAATGAAATACTTGTAGGTAATATGATTTTCTTTATTATCATCCAATTTAATTACTCTTATGTCCAATCTTATGTATCAATCTATGTTCCTGCAGGATGAAATTTTTCGAAACGTAATATTAATATTTTATGTGACTGTTGATTGAATTCTAAGGAACTATACGTAGAAAGTGCTTTTAGTTACGTAGTTTGGTATGAGAGTCATCTCAACACAATAAAATGTATGTTAGCTACAAAGAGATAAATACATATTAATAAATATTTCAATAAAATAACCTGTCGAGGAGCCTCCCTGACATCAGTAATGTCCACATGTCGCAATGTTTCATTTCTCACCGCCTCACTTTTTGCATCGCACTGAGACCGCAATCTGATAAAAACAAACACATGCAAATTTGTTACTTAACTTAGTACTTTAGGTTATTTGTGGCTATAATGTAGTGATAATTCCTAAAATTAAAAATAAAAGCCGGCCAAGTACGAGTCTAAATCTGACTCGCGCAACGAGGGATCCGACGTTCCTATTATGACGTAATAATTTTATTGGTTTAGGCCGTCACTGTAGTTCAAAACCGGACTACTAACTTTGTTTGAAAAGGAAATTTGATGATTTTGAAAAAAAACTGTGCTGGTTAGAAACATGTCCTATTCGGAAGAATACTATTTCCATTTTTGCTTTGTTCAGTAGTGGTATTTTTTTGTCATTTTTCATCATAAAACTACGGATCATAAAAGCAAATAAAAACCTGTGTTGAAATAATTTGCAATATGTTTGTGTCGGCAACGGAATGGCACCATAATGGCTGGCGCTCACTGGAGGACAGCACGGTAGAGGATTTAAAATGTATTAATTGAATTTAAAAGTTATCAAATGAAAATAAGGAATATATTTCATCTAGCGATGCTCTAGAGAAAACTCCGCCGCGATGCTCCGAGGTCGATTACCGGTTATTGAAATATATACCTTATTACGATTACAATTCGATAACTATTAAATTCAATTCATAAATTTTAAATCCTCTGCCGTGCCATCATCCAGTGAGCGCCAGGCATAAAGGTGCCTTGCTACCTTTTGGTTTCGGAACCCAAAAAACCCGTTTTAATTGTAGGTATCTTTAGTTTGAAAACTAGTAAAGCTACAATACAATGACTTAGCACAATAAATAATTTATTAACCTAATTATCATAATATTTTGCCAATTTAAATATAGTTTTATGTTTAATAGGTACATTTCTTTAATCATAATCGAATTTAATAAAAAAATAATATAAATAATACATGTGGCTGTGTGTCCGACCGTCTGTCACAGCCAATTTGCTCCGAAACTAAATGGACCGATCGAGTTGAAAGGGACACAATGTAATTCGGTGACTTCTTTATAACCTATCAACTATAGCCAGGCTTACACAACATTGCGTGTAGCAGTGCATGGTATTACCAAGGAGGTATTACCTACCACAGGCGGAAAGAACTTACCATTCAGTACTACGCTATATAACGTAATAGTATTTTGTAATTTGTGGTTTATTTGGTCGGTTTATTGCGCTAGTGCGTGATTGGAAAGACCTAGCTTAGTTTAGGCACTAGACGTATGAAAAACAATTTTTATTGATATAAGATTTTTATGTCATTAAAGGTTGAGTAGATAAATTCTGAGGATCACCACAATAAGTAGGTTCCCTTAATAATTTCATCTGTCAATACTCACGAGGAATTGCTGGCAACCTGCGGTACCATAGCGATTAAATTGAGACTCATGTTAACTCTCAGCATGTATACCACCCAGCAGCTGGTGAACAGCATCACCCATAGGTTGAAACGTACTGGAACTACATCTGAAATGTTGCAAAATGGGTCTTGCGTTACAGTGGATTTCACCAAATATACGTTTATCATAACTTTCGGAACACACGGAGAGTGCGTGGCGAATTTTATATGAAAGTAGTGAACGAATGATTACTGAGGGATTAGGAGGCCATCCGTCATGGCATTTGACATCTGCACGGCTACTAAGCTATTAACGTAGCTTCGATAGTAGCCTTTATTATTGAGTAAGTACGTTCAAATTTGTTATGTAAGTTTCATTTTCCTCCCAGCTCTCCTCAATACTTATATTACTTTCTTACGATATGAAAGATTGATTTTTTGTAATATTTTCCTTATATACCTATAACTAAAATCGCTAAAGTGATAGTAAAATTCTTAGAACTCAAGCCACAGGTAGGTATTAAGTACCACGATTTTATGTTGCTTCTCATTCATATTCGATTTTGTACAAATTGCGTGTTTAAATTATTATGTCCAAATCATCTCTACGAGTATGATTATGATAAGCTGACACCTACTTACGGCCGTACTCAGAGTCGGCACTCGTCCAGTCCATGTCGTCAGACTGTGCCTTTCTATAGCTTTGCAATAAACAAAGATAGATATACTTTAATCAGTCATTAAATTCTATTTGACATCTCTGAGTATGGCTGTCATAGTCCTTTTGCTTAGATTTTCCACAAAAACAGTTAATTATATAACACTATGCACGTGTCAAATTATTATTCCACACGAGGCTCATTCGCATCTGTTATGAAAAAAACCATGACTTATTTTTGGCATTTCAAAACTTAACATGTCCCTGAAAACTATACGGAAGTACTATATGCATTTACACTTTCTGGTACCGACGATAATCAGCAAAAATGTTTCCCTAGGTCTGCTAAAAAATCTGTTATCCCAAATCTTTGAAGTACAAAAACGTGTTCGATCGATACAAAAAAAAATAATTTTAAATAATAATATTATTGTATGATTATAGTCATCTCCGATTTGGGGAAAGTTAACTACAATCGGTCATCATTATGAATAGGCTCTTGAGCTACGTGACGCACAGGAGGAAAACAATAAGTGTGGGGGGGTTTTACCAAACGAATCCACTACTTATGTCACATACATGAATTGAAATCCATACTAATATTATAAATGCGACAGAAACTCTGTCCGTCTGCCTATCACCTTTTCACGCCTAACATAAGCCTCTAAACCTATCTCGATGAAATTTGGCACGCAGATAGCCTAAGACATGGAAAAAGACATAGGCTACTTTTTATCCCGAGGACACGGGTGATTCTAAATTTATTATGGTCATCATTTATTTGTTGGTAACTTTGCTATACGCTTTTCTTTAATAAAATAATTGTAATACCTTGTAGCATTTTTTTTAAATATCTAAAACAATGTGAAGGGATCCTGAAGGAAGGTGCGAAATAAATGACGTTATAAGTACAGATACATCATATCAGTTGTATCCCACGACGCAGGTCACCCTAGTGTGGGATACAGGGTTCACGAGTAGGTATTCATAAAGAACATCTTGTTATTTTCTTATTCTAAAAATGATATTATATGAGAAAAAATAATATATATAGTGTTATCGTGTTATGCTACAGATGTAAATGTAAGACTTGTGATTGATCGTAGTCATTATATTATTAGCACAGTTCATACCATACAGGTTCATCCACGTTTCTTGATATTTAAATGGATGAATTTGTAAGAACTAAAAATAAGTCCTTGGAATGTTGGAAACAGGTTAGGCCTCTAAGCTGGGGTAGTCCATAGTTTGTTCTATTTATAAGCTCATGCTCAGAAGCAGAGCTACTTACATAGGAATATAAACATTCCACTAACCTATTATTCTTTTTAAATTAATAGCATTATCAGGATGCTTCTTGTATATTTCAACGTTTGACATAATTTATCCTTGTTTATAATCTCTTTACTAGATCCTAGTTATTTAATAGATAATAACAA
Source organism: Tethea ocularis (assembly GCA_963555595.1). Lineage (NCBI taxonomy): Eukaryota > Metazoa > Arthropoda > Insecta > Lepidoptera > Drepanidae > Tethea > Tethea ocularis. The sequence continues at coordinate 5,620,544 of OY741970.1, read as the reverse complement.
TAAAATAACCAAAATATTTTTCTAAAAACTTTGGTTCCCTGACAGTACTTGTCAAGTACAAAGATGCATAGGGTTGATTCAAACAAATCGCAAAACGTTTCACTCAAGCATTGTCATGGGGCCGCCGGCCGTGTTTCTATATGAGCAAGGTTATCTACTCAAGCATAATAAACAAACCACATAACTAATAAATAAAATTGAAAGATTTGGTTTTTTGAATTTTATTTACCTTTAATCTCACCCTATCACCGACATGGAATTAACATGAAAATAATAAGTAGGTTCGTACAACAAGTATTTATTAATTTCATTATTACCATTGATCCATTGATCATTCAAGATGACCAACCCATAGAGCAACACGGCGTTGCTCGGCGAGCATATCGATCGATAAGGGGGTAATATAGGGGATCGCGGGTGAAACCGCGGAGCGGAAAACTGTTTTTTTTATACTCCACAAAAGCATCCTTTACCTACACGACTCGAGATCTATCACCAATATTAATGTCCATCTACTAACTGACGTGTGCAGTTACTTGTCCCGTGAAACGATATGCGACATGTTGATTACGTGGATCGTCCAACCGTGCCTAATAGTAGATGTACGTACGTACCAGCCTGTTTTTACCAACTATATAGCATGGACGGACAGTCATGTGACTGCAAATTATTGACGCGACACTTTTTTATTTGAATGATAATACAAAAATTTAAATCAGTATAATTTTTGCACAGTACGTTCAGAAAGCTACATTTGTAAGTCAGATACGCTTTGTAAAGTTGGCCAACACATATGTTTTGCTAATTCATATAATATAGATGCGTCGCTAACCATTTATTATCACGACCAACATCTATAAGACTGCCTGCCTTCCGTCATATTTTTTTTAATACGAACGAAAGGCCTAAGTTTGACCTCAATCTCACCGTGGTCAGTGACGATGTTGCCAAAGGTGGTAAGTATATACTTACCTACAAAAAGTCTGGAAGGTACTGGGCTATCAAATGCAGTTTTCGGAACACACCGGTAGGTGCTTGTTGGCAGATTATCGACTTGAGGGTGGTAGCCAGTTAGGCGAGTAGGTACTAAAAAGTACCTTACCGGATGTACCCTCAGGATGTTTTCTTTCACTGAAAGCTCAATCTCATAGGATCGAACCCGCAATCTTAGCCACTGCATTCGACATCACTACCAATGAGCTAATCATCACCTTACTTGATGATGTCGATGCCTATCGACCGACTATTTTTTTGATTTTTCCAAGAACGGGATTGCCAAGACACATTATTATATTCAAGGGCGTAGCGAGGTACGAATCTGAGGTGTTAAAACGGTTATGGGAAGAACCTCGTCGACTACTTTGTTTTGTAAAATAAATTCTTTGGTGGATATTTTGTTTTTAAATTTTTTGTCATTTAATCGTACCGCACCATTTTTAGATTCATAATACAGCTTATTACGCACATGTGCTTTTTACTTTAATTACCGCACGCGTGCTTTTTACTTTACAATTTTTTTTTCAATCTCAGCAAAGAATGTTTAAAAACAATGTTTTTTGTGAATAAATAAACTATTTTAGTTCCCATATGATAAATCAATCATCAAAATTATCATCATTTCATCAATTTATATATTTTTTAAATTGTTCTCTATACTTATTTTCGTAGTAGGTAATCAAATCATTATTTTGTATTTTTTTTTTTTATATAGGCTGTTTGTTTTTGCCAGTGCCTTTATTTATTAATTATTATACGTGAACGTAGCGCGCCGTTTTCCATGAAGTTATTTACAAGCTTTTTTTAACTTTCCGTGTGAGTTTAGTTGGTGTAAGTAAGTTTAGGTCGAATCTTGTAAGTTTTTGACTCCATCTCCATGTGAAATTTGGTGCAATTTTTTTTTTTTTTTTTTTATACTACTAGGCAGCAAACAAGCATGCGGCCCACCTGATGGTAAGTGGTTACCGTAGCCTATGAACGCTTGCAACACCAGGGGTATCACTCGCGCGTTGCCGACCCTGCAAAAATCTCTTCACACCCTTCTTGAAGAACCCCATGCTGTAGTCTCTTGGGAAAACCACGGCGGGCAGCTCATTCCACAACTTGAGCGTCCGTGGTAGGAAGCTCCTTAGGAACCGCACAGTACGAGACCATTTAGGTTCCAGTGTGTGAGGATGAACCCCCCGCCGATGGCGAGAGGTGCGATGGTAAAAGGTAGCCGTGGGCATCATATCAAACAATTCTTCAGAACACTGTCCATTGTACAAGCGGTAGAACACACATAAGGAGGCAAAGTCTCTCCTCAGACTAAGGGGTTCCAGGCCGCTTGTGAGCACGGGATCGTCGACAATTCTAATGGCACGCCACTGAACCGAGTCAAAAGGTCCAAGCTGGTATGCAGGTGCCCCCGCCCAAAGATGGCAGCAGTACTCCATATGGGGCCGGACTTGCGACTTATAGAGTAGAAGTCTTTGCCCCGAAGTGAAATACTGCCTAGCTCTATTGAGCACACCGAGCTTTTTAGACGCCAGCTTGGCTTTGTCTTCCAAGTGACTACGGAACTGAACGTCACTAGAAATGTCGATGCCAAGGATCCCGATACTCTCAGTGATGTTGAGAGACGTGTTCTGGAACTGTGGAGCTACAGAAAATGGGGTTTTCTTAGCGGTGAACGCGCAGGCTTGTGTCTTGGAGGGGTTGAATTGGACTAGGTTTAGTCGACCCCAATCGGAGACCATAGTTAGAGTACTCTCGATTTCGGACACAAGTCGTTCGCGGCTTTCCTCTACTACGGAACGAGGGATATTTGCACGGCCTGTATAATGAGCGTCCCCAGTACTGTCGTCCGCATAGCAATGTACACCATCAATGGACAGCATATCATTAATATGCAGCAGAAACAGCGTTGGAGACAGCACAGAGCCTTGCGGGACGCCGGCATTTATGTCCATGCTATCGGAGCAACTACCGTCAACGACGGCTCTAATGCATCTGCTGGACAGAAAGCTAGCAACCCATTTGCATAACCCCTCGGGAAGCCCGTATGATGGTAACTTCGATAGAAGATCCCGGTGCCAGACCCGATCGAACGCCTTCGCCACATCTAAGCTCACCGCCAGTGCCTCACCTTGAGACTCGATGGCGAGCGACCAACGATGCGTAAGATACACTAGAAGGTCTCCAGTTGAACGACTGTGGCGGAAGCCATACTGACGGTCGCTCAACAAATCGTGACCCTCCAGGTATCTCAGAAGTTGCGAGTTGATCACTCGCTCCATCAATTTGGAGAGCAAGGAGGTGATGGCGATCGGCCTATAATTCGACGGGTCTGATCTGTCACCCTTTTTGGGCACAGGATGCACGTGGGCAGTCTTCCATGAAGACGGGACTTGCCTTTTGGAGTAGGAAAGCGCGAAAAGGCGCGTTAATACAGGACACAATTCCGGAGCACACTGCTTCAGCACCACTGCCGGTATGCCGTCTGGCCCACTCGACTTATGGATGTCCAGAGAGAGCAGCTCCTCCCGAACCTCTCGTTGGGTTATTCGCACATTATGTAAGTAAGTCCATTGACAATAATATTTTGTCATTGAGCTGGTCTGATGATTGAGATTAATAAAATACAGCTTGCCCTTAATTTCCTTTTACATGAACTTATTTCCTCGCAAATATGTTATAAAACGTCGTATGACACGTGGCAGGCGTACGTTATAGGTAATACATTATGATATAAGTGCGGTAAGTTGAAAATTACAGCCTCTGCTTTCTTGTAGCCCTCGCCTAGTGCTCGGGCTAGCAATATCGCCTCGGCTGTAATTTTCAACTTACCGCACTTATATCATAACTAGCTTTCGCCCAGCGGTTTCACCCGCATTAGAGTTCATGAACACCGTACTCAATTTAACCAACCAAATAATATGTACGTCAATTTGTCCGTTAGTATTCTCATACCTCGAGAACCACAGTACAGATTATGAAGCGCTTTTCAAAGATAGGTATCCTCTTAGGTTCAGGTTCCTAGATGAAGGTTTTAGGCTATTTAATATTCAGGGACAGGTATAGTTCTGTGACGATTGAATGCTATATAAATATACCTATTATGCATGTGGAGTTCAGTTTTCACGTTTAAATACTTGTCAAAAATTACAATCCATTATTAGTCTTACATAAGTTTTTGTTACGTTAAAAAAAAAACAGTCAAAGGTTCAGAGCCATACAGCCTTCTTATTATTTTTTATTTTTGTAGGTATATTGAATTTTTATGTTTGTTTTTTTTTTATTTTTATAAGTTTCGAATGGTATGCAATGCAGGAGATAAAAGTTTTTCTTTCTTCTTTCTTTCTAAACGTTCAAACAGTGTGTAATGAAAATTGGCAGAGAGGTAGACCCGTGAGATAAGAAGGTAGGTATTTTTATCCCAGAACTTGTGAGAAACTAAGGACAGCTTCTTAAATGATTGTCTCAATGATACAATACAGATTAATGCCAAATTGTCAAGAACTGCCAACATAAACCTATCTATAATTTATCTATACTAATAATAATCTGTATATCTATCTATCTAAACTATAATGAAACTGAAGAGTTTTTGTTTGTTTGTATGAACGCGCTAATCTCTGGATCTATCAGTCGGATTTGGAAAAATCTTTTTGCAATTGAAAACCTGAAAAAAAATATGTGAAGAATGTCCCAGGATATTTATTTATTTTTGTATAGCACGGGCGATGCGACGCGGCGCCCGATGTAACCCGAGCAATACCGAAAAGAACCGAACTATGCATGACTTCACCGACATGAAGTCCTATACGTAATTTGTTTGATGATAATTGCTTTGACGTTGAATATTTTTAAGTTGAATTGTTGTAGATGTTATATACGGATTTCATAGAAACAAATACTACTTAAGAAGGTCCTAATTATTTCAAAATTGGTTTTGAGTTTATTTTTACTAAATTTGTTTTTTTTTATTTCTTGGGTGAAAACTTAATCTATATATAGGTAGTAATAATAAAGCTGAAGAGTTTGTTTGAACGCACTAATCTCCGGAGTTATTGGTCCGATTCGAAAAATTGTTTCACTAATGGGAAGCTACATTATCCCCGAAGGTTATAAGCTACTTATAAACCCGCGAACGAAACCGCGGGGAACAGCTAGTTATTTTATATAATCTAAATGCTAAGTATTATAATTTTAGATCACTTGTTTGAGATATTGAAGAAAATTTAAAGCTTTGTTACTTTATTTTGGCATGAAAGTTGAACAATACTGTGAGTGGAAGGGTTCTTAGTGTGCTATAAACAATGCATGCTATATGATAGCTTAAATTCATAAAATATGGTACTTATATGAATAGAGTAGCTTTATACAGTCTGATAAACTTTTTAAAAAAATCATATAAATATCTATGACTAAAATTTAGAATAATTTTGATTTCTATGTTGTTACATTTGTGTTAATTAGTCTATATTCAAAATTTTGGATCTTTTGCTCAAGTAATTGCAAAAATATTGAAGGGCAAAAATGAAATATTTCACCCTCTATAACATTTTATTGCTAAATAGTATTACAAAATGCTTTAGGATTCTTATAGTGCTTGCTATGGGTAGCTTATAACCATAAATTCGTGGTTGTTAAATCAATAGGAAAAGCGTTATACAGGTTGATGAAAAAAAATTAAAAATGTCATAAAATTGTCTATGATTAAAAAGTTTGAAATTATTGATGTGCATGTTGTTACAATTATGTTACATGGTCTACAACCAAAATTTTTGATCCCTAGCTACAGTAATTACAAATATATTAAGGGGCCAAAATACAATTTTCCGCCCTCTATAACATTTCATTGCTAAATAGTATTGCAAAATGATTTAGGATTCTTATTGTGCTTGCTAAGAGTAGCTTATTTCCAAAAAATCATGCTTCTCAGTTGTATAGTACTTCCGTTATACAGGTTGATAGAAAATAATTTAAGGTGTCATAAAATTGACATCTATGAAAAATTTGAGAAACACTGGTTTGAATATTGTTTCAATTGTATTAAATAGTTTATATTCCAAATTTAAGGTCCCTAGCTTGAGCCATTACAAAAATATTAAAGTGCAAAAATTGGATATTTCACCCTTTATAACTTTATGCCGCATGAAAAGTTTGAAAAACTTGATATTACATTTCAAAACAAATACTGTAGAAAGCTTATATTCCAAAAATCAAGCTTCTGCTATGAATATTAACTGAGAAAAACAGGATGCTAAAAGTAAATTTTCGACATTTTTACTTTGTCTATGGGCAAAACTTTGACAAACACCAAGTTGAAATTTGTAGTATTTGTATAGCATAACGCGTATACGAAATTTCATTTACCTATCTTCAGCCGTTGCAGAGATATAAGAATTTGAAAAATGCATAATTTCCATCGGTAATATCTTCCTCGAAGAAAAAAAGTTTGAGAAACGCCGAAAATATATTTTAGCAGTATTATTAAACTACCTATAATATAAATTTTGAGTTTGTAACATTCAAACTCACAAAGTTATCAAGGTTTAACGGAAACAAAGCAAATCCCTTATTTTTTTAAATTTTCCTCCCATAGACAAAAGTTTGAGAAACGCTCGCACCCATATCTAATATTTTTTACTGAAAAAGCTACATTAAAAATTTCAGACTCCTAGACCTTATGGTTCCAGAGATATTAAGATTCTTAAAATCGCACAAAGGGCCCGTTTCCACCACTGCGGAAAAGAATTTCGAAAAATCGCTTCTTAAATGGGGTCTACGTGACAAAATCTATGCACATGCCAAATTTCACATTAATCGGTTCAGCGGTGTGGGCAGGGGGATGTTTACCCAAAAAACCGCTACTCTTTTATATAATAGATGTATTACCTATAACGTACGCCTGCCACGTGTACCTGCGTAGCTACGCCCTTAATTATATGTTATTATTATTTAGTAGATAGGTAACCAGATTGTATCAAACTTCTTCTACGCCTCGAAAACCGCTTCTTCGTTATTCGATAACCTTGTAGACCAGAATTTACCAGGCGCTTAATAAACGCAAGAAATACTGAGATGTGTCATGTTTTTAAATTCAAATGATCAAAACAACCGTATCGAATCCGGATAGAAATTTTTCATAACCAAACAAATAAATACCACGGCGTAGGTATGTCATAAATACCACGGCTTTCTATAAATTATATTTTTTATAATTATATATTATTTCTATTATAATTATTTTCTATATATTATTTCTTTATATTTATTCGCTTTAGACCGCTGCAAGATGCATTGTCCAAACAATTACGTCTCATCACAAATTAACATTCCACGCTAATTCGTGCTAAAAGCCTGTACTATGCCAAGTACCTAAGTACATTAAAGTCTTTAAAGACCGCAAAAAGAATTAAAAAAAGATGTTTTAATTAATCTTGTGGTTTTTGTTTTGCTTCTGTTTTGTAAATGGGATGGTGTTGAAGCAAAAAATAACTTTACAACAGGCTCCCTAGACCACGTGCTTGTTAAAATTGTGAAATAGCAATTCGACAAATGACAGTGTTCACAAAATGATCCCAGGCTTAAAAACCCTAAAAACCTACGTTATAGTACAGTGGTCAATTATTATTTGTCGTCATGCCTACTGTCAAAATAAACGACAATACCCCTAAACAAGAGCCATCATATTAGGTCACTTTTGACCATGGTATACTTTTTTGATACTAGCTGTTTAATTTCTCTGTTTTTGACAGACCATACGGCCATATGCGAAAATTCAACTCAAAAATCATTTATTCAGTTTAGGCCCTGAAAATGAAACATAGCACAGTAATGAGAGACAACCACTTATCAAGAGTGATCTATTGAAATTGCTTTAGATTAGGTAAATTCCCTGTTATGCGCAATAGCTTAATTAGCATTACTGGGGCTTCTTCTATTGAGTTTATATAGTATTTTGCTAGTGTCAATATTTTTGAATTGTAAATATGGTACTCTATACTTTTCACTACGATTGCGAGAAAATAAAATTATATAATACAATACCAATTAAAATTTGTTAGGTATTTTTCACTTCACTTCGTTCATATTAGCACTAATTTGTTTATTTATTTTATATTTAGCTCATAGCAAAGCCAACAGATTATAGATTAATCAATTATACTCGCAGATTAATAAAATACATAGTGCAAACATAAATAATACCTAATATTATTCTTATTGGTTTTCAATACAGCTACCAAATCCTATAAAGGACTTATTTTTTTGGTAGTGTCAAGTTAAATTATTTGTTAGTCTTTAGTTAAGTAAAAACAAGAAAGTTTTAATTATTGTTTCTTACTTCTTGCACGGAAATTACCTGCGAGTTCGAATCAGCAATTAGAGATCCGCAGGCGAACGAAAATCCATTATGGCCCGAAGAATTGCATGCATAATAATTAGGGGCATATCGCTCGTAGATTCGACAGTCACTGGCGTTCTCGAGTGGTGACGACGAACCGGAAGATGCAGCGTGGGCAGGCCCCCCACAAAGTGGAACAACGATCTTGTAAGGGTTGCAGGAAACCGCTGGATGCGGGTAGTGCAAGACGGCCATCGTGGAGATTCTTGGGGAGGCTTTTGTCCAGCAGTGCAGTAGCAGATATTTTAGCGACTCATATGAATGCAGACGAAAGCGCGGTCAACAGCTAGTTCAAAATACGGATTAAGTATGTACCCACAGAGGTAAGAGATTTCCGACGTAGGGTACTTATTCAAGTTATTTGATTGTGCAGCACTAGATATTTATTGTATATATTTAATTATAAAATAGGTAATTTCATGGAAACTCAGTGAACCGATTGTGCTGAGATAACAAAGAATGACCACTCGCACGTACGGTATGCCATTAATTACTTATATTGATGTTGATACTTCAATTTCCTTTGCGATTATGTGATACACAATACGATTCATCCTAACAAACGAAATCGGAATCAATATTTTCCGTTTATGTTTGAATTTTATTATGGATCTACATATTTTCAAATTATAAAGCATTAAAGTTAGTAAGATACAATATTTATAATTATTTACATAAATAAAAACTAAAGTAAACAAATTTTTATTGTATTATTATAAGCATGATTATATTTTACGGTTATGACAGGTCAGGTTATGAATCTACAATCACAAACATGTGCCCTAATAATGATTTACATTGTCATTACATCATCACAGTTCTTTTCAGGAAATGACGGAGTCATTTCCCGAAAGTCATTTATGCCATGATAACAAATCACGCCGACACGGATGGTTCAATGTCATGGTGGTATGTTGGGTAAAACGACCTCAATTACCCACACGCCTAGGCTTTTTACCATTAGCTGTTGCAAACCTATAAAAAATGAGTCGTTTTGGGATATGTACCTATTGAAAAAATATTCAATTTACCCACGAAGTAATTTACCTAAATCATAACAGTTTTTAGCACACATGTTTGTTATCCCAATTCTCCAGTTTTTAAAGCCATTAATTAAGCTGTTGCAATTATATTCTCTATGGCGGATCTTAAATGCACTTTCCAAGACTATCATTCTTCAGGATGTTTTAATTTTTTCAGTAGAGCTGAAACTCAGAATATGTTTCATTTGATTTATTTAGCACGATCACGATACGATTCAGTCGAACGTTCCATCTACAGAACATTCGGATGTGGAATAAGCTCAGCATTACGCATTATTTACGATATGGGGTTCTTAGAAAGGAGCATATAAAAGCTCTTCAAGGGAATGACGATGTGATGCCTCACATCGTCATTACCCCTGGTAAATAACCAAAGGCTACGATTACCACCAACATACCTATAATACCTAGTTACTTCAAATGGACTGTCTGCCTATTTGTTTGCCAACCAATATATATAAAAAATAGAAATATAGAAAAATAATAACAAGATAATTTATTATATTGTAAAAAAAAATGCATGATCATATAATAAATGTTATATTTATTATTGAAAGAAGGACAGAATCAGGATGGGTATTTTTAGATCCAAAATAGCATGATTCAGAAATTTCATATTGAAATATGTGTTTTCGGTAATCTGACTTTCCACAGAGCGAGATAGTCCTAGTTAGGTACCTACTAGATGGGGTTTACAAAAAACAGACGCATACCTAGAAAGCAAACAATCATCCACACAATCGTAGCAAGATAAGATTGGTATTGTTTTAGACATATGTATAGATATGGATCATATAAGTACCTATAAGATATCATGCTACACTTGTCAATTATTTAAAACATAAATTATTGTCCGATAACCAAATTAGATTCCGTTCTGGTAAATCGGTATATGCAATTTGCACAACATAATAAACCGTAAATAATTTAGATAAAGTTGAAAAAAAATCGGACAATTGTGATTCTGACTCGCACACCGAGGGTTTCGTACAGATAAGTCGGATTGAAGGACAAACTAATCTTTGTAGTTGAGGAAATATTCTATCATACATCAATATACACGTGATTACGTGATATATTTGACCCATACTAGTATGTAGTATGTGGCTCGAGACATAACCCGAATTTAGTGTATATCGAACCTGTGGTAGTCTATTATAAGAATTTATTTTAACTAAGTATTGACAATTATAACTTATGTGCCTTATCAGGACCTAAACTGAATAAAATGAGTTTAAACCCTAGAGTAAGTAATGAATAGGCATATTTTAGGCCAAAGTAAAAAAATAAATTGTTATTCGCTTTTATTTACTTAATAATAGTGTTTTTAGTTTACAAGAATATAAAGAGAAATTAGAAGATAATTAAAGTTTAAATAGTGGTGATTGATGGTGCCTACAGATGAGATTATTTGGCATAATTTCGTAACTAGTATCGCACGAGGGGTTTTCCTCATACTATTAAATTCCATCAAACGTATGAAACTACTTATGCTATTGTAAGAATGTTTTTTTTTTTTTTAAAGGACTAAGTTGGTAGCCTCAGATGGCTGCAACAACCTTACCGGACAAATCGGCGAGCGCAGAGGGCTCTCAGCCGGGTAATATTTAGGTAACAACGCCTGAGGGCACCCCCGAATGGGGTACGAACCTCGGCTCAGGGCGTTACCAGGGGAGGGGGAGGACTTTGTACGAGTTACGACTAATTGGGGGCGGTCGGATTACTGTAGGCAGCTCGGGCCGCTTGAACGGGACGAGACTGAGTGGGACGTCGCGGCGGTCCTCGCCGTCGAGGACGGTAGCGTGATCGGTTGTGTGTAGTGTGTTGTGTACTTTTACGAGCTTCGTCAGCTTCGATCTGAGCTAATGTAATAGGGTCATCCGGCTCGCTGAGGGCTTGCCTTGGTCTATGGATACGGAGTATACGGGAGGGCATGTACGTTGCGGCTTTCACTATAAGAGGGTTGCGGTGATTAACGGCGGTATTGAAAAATCTGCGTGAGGTGCGTTTTATAAATTGTTTTATCGTGGGGAGACCTAAGTCAATGTGGAGATTTTCATTACGCATGTACCACGGGGCGCCCGTGGCCTTGCGCATGAAGCGATTTTGAATCACCTGAAGGCTATGGATCCGTGATGGAGCTGCATGTGCGAACACAGTACTAGCATAGGTCATGATGGGGCGGATACACGTGGTATAAAGTCTAACCTTGCTTTTAAGTGCAAGTTTAGATTTACGATTTAATAAAAAGTGGAGGCGACCTAAAACAAAGGCGGCGCGCGCGCGGACTGCTTTAATGTGGGCATCAAAGGTCAAACGATCATCGAGAGTTACTCCGAGATATTTGGCTTGCCTTTCCCAGGGGATTGGTTCACCAAATAGAGTAACTGCCTTTGGAGGGGAGGGGGTACCTCGATGGTAGGGTCTGTAGAATAGGACCGCCTGGCTTTTGACAGGGTTGATCTCGATCCTCCATTTCCGAAACCAGGCGCCTAGGGCGTTAGCCGCGGTTTGGAGGTTCTTAACAATGACTGAGGGGGACTTACTAGAGCAGTAGACCGCGGTGTCGTCTGCAAAAAGTGCTAACTGCACCTTGTCGGTCTTTGGCATATCACTCGTGTAGAGCGAAAATAGCAAGGGGGACAGTACCGAGCCCTGTGGGACACCGGCACCGATAGTTGTACGAATGTATTGTTCAATATTTTTATGTGATCATAGTTCTATTTTATTTGATTTCTGCTTACATGCAAACCTATTTACGACTACATAGATCGATTTTGTTTAATAAACAGGTACTACGATGATTATTTATGTTACGATCAATTTATACTTCATTGTGAATAATGTTTATAATATTACGAAGATACTGGTTGATTTACTTTTACACGGCTATTTTCCTTGCGATTATTTTTTATTGAATGTTTCATTGTTCTGTAACGCATAACGTTTCTTTATGTTATTGTGTTCATTAAAAGACTACATAGGTAAGTTAAAACACACACACACACCCCTCTCACATACACACACTTCCCTCACACATACGCACCCTTACACGAACCCCCCTCCTAATACCTCCCAAAACCAGCATTCACTGTCTAAGAGTTTTTGTTTTAAGTTTTCTATTTTATTTTTGTTATTAATATGATATTTATTGTACTAACACTAGCGACTGAGCACTGACACAAATACAAGTTTAATCTTAGTTTTGCTGTCAAAGTCAGAGGGTCACATATTTTTGGTGTATATTTATTTTACAATAAATATTCATTTCCTTTCATTTTGTGAGCAAACGAATTATTTTATCTTCTATAAATACCTACATGTAAATTCATATGTAATGAAACTTTATAACCAGCCTATCTGTAGGTATTATATTTGGTGAAGACATTTTTCATGGGGTTTTCAGAAGTAAATTAATATTAGCATGGGGCAAAATACTAGATTTATAATATGACGTCTGCAAAGAGAGAAGCTATACAGGCAAAAAGCTGGTATACGTATGTATTATAAAACCTATTTATAAAATTAGACAAAATTCTCACGTTATTCTATGATAAAACTGTCATTCATGATCTCTCAAGTACGAATAGGTAGGTACATACATACTTTACATTCATGATTGTTTTTCGATATTATAACGAAAACAAATCAATCGCCCGCGTAGACTGGTACCGCGATAAAAAACCTATAAAACACGTAGGTACCTTGGCGCACAAGCGATGGTGAAAATTCTTTATCGTCAGCGTCCTTTCTTTAGTATCAACAAACGGCGCATATTTGATAACACCGTGCGACGATTCGTCCAATAAATCCAACTGTTGACATAACTGTGCCTCTACTTTTACAATTCAATTCAGGTTCAACTGAAATTGATATTACGTCAAATATCATGTCTCATTATCCAATTTAATAAAATTATTGAACACTAGATTCCGCCCTGAAGTTTCACCTGCGTTCCCGATGCCATGTTTTCCCGAGATATAAATAACTCAAATGCGTTTTAGATCCATCCATCTTTTCCCAAATAAAAGAAAATTGAATTTAAGAAATTCATGAATAGGCCTTTATTTGGTGCAATTGGGCCTCTAACATAACGTAACGTCGTGTAGTTAGTTATATTCATAATGTCAATTTGACAGATCCTCCTTACAAATTCTGTCACATAGCCTAATTTAACTCACGGGATAATGCTATACGACGCTGGTGCATTTGGGCCTTAATCTGTTTATTAGTGGTAGGTACAAAATATATATTATTATGTAGATAAGTATTTTGTCCCAGAGACTCCCTACGAAATAAATTTAAAACTATAAATATAATGATAGTGTCGTCACAGTACATATATGAAAACTTAATTTATGTTCGAAAAAACATTCATAACTTTCCCAAAAATAGCGACACTCATAGTTTAAACACTAGAAATAAGGATAAACTTGCTATACCTGTAACTCGTTTGAGCAAAGTTAGGGATTCTTTTAAGGGGCAATGTATACGCTTCTTTAACAAAGTACCCAAAGAAATTCAAGAATTGTCCGTGTTACAATTTAAAAAGCTAATTAAAAATAAGTTGTACAAAAAAGGGTACTATAAAGTTTCTGATTTTATAGAGGACAAGAACGCATTTCAATGAGTTGTTCGCTTCACATGCTATTTATTGTTATTATAATTTTTGTTATTATTATTGTCATATTGTTAATTTTAATATTTTATTTTATTTTATTTTCTATAGTTTATTTTTATATACATATTTTTTATTTTTACAAATTTGACGATTAAAAATACTTGCAATGAGTTCATTTAATAAAGACACTTTTGAATTTGAATTTGAATTTGTGAAATACATACATTTAATTGGCAAATTTGAAAAAAAACCATGATTTCTCAATTTTAAGAGCAAAATATACAAATCTAAGAATTTTGATATATCACCACAGAGAAATAGTATCACGGTGACGAACGGCTCAAATCAGCTACTTTTTAATAAATGTCAAAACGATAGTTTATGAATTTTGTATGAAATACTAACCTATTGACGTCATAGTTTCACAGCATCAAGTTTTTAGATGTTTTATGCATTGTTTAGTGTTTGGTCATTTATTTTTGACACTTATTGACAGATATTTTTGTAAACTAGCCTATTAACAAACAATTGAAAATTAATAAGACTGCCATGCCGTTACAAATAAATTATAAGTGAAAATTGGCAAAATGTTTGCTGTCAATACAAAATAACTTATTGGGGGTATATATATAGGTGACTTTTTGGCGGGAACTCGCAAGTGACGATATTATCGTTGGTATTTTGTCTAATAAAGATCAATACAAGTGCACCAGTGAAATGATAATATGCTTTTCAAGTTGTCATAAAAAGTCTGTGAAAAGTTTTAGTAGATACGGCTACCATTGTACTAAAGCCTAACATTTACTTGTACGTAGTATATTTACTCTATGCAGATAGTTTGCCAGTAATTCATTGTATCTCCACAAATATTTTCCCATCATATAAATTTCATGTTATGAGAAAAACTCCGCCGAGTTATAGTACAGTACAGTACCTATGAGTACTTACATACTTTATTTATTATAATAAGCAATAATATAATAGTCTCAGGCTCATCACAGACGTAGCTATAATTTAATAATAATATTGTAGCGCTGGGGAAAGTTATATCGTAATGAAAACTGAAACCACGGATTCTATTCCTTATTTTGTTAACGGCTTCAAAAACAGAGAAGGAGGAAGAAGTTAACAATTCATCGTCATTCCTGGACCGATTTAGAAAATTTGTTTGAAAGGGTATACTTCATAATTATGTGGTCTCATAGTCTAACTATATGCTGAGTCAGGATCTGATGATTGGATCCTGGAGAAATCGAGGGAACTCTTAAAATGTTACAGGCATTTACAAAGTTTTTCATATACTTTCTAAAGCTATTTAATGAAAATTTATTATGGAAGGTACAACTCCTTAAGAAACCTTCGGTTGGAGCGCGAAATTCAAATTTTATCACGTTTTTTGCTAATTGCAGCTCAGTTATAAGTCGTAAGTTATCAACATGTTATTTGCGACAAGAATGGTAGTAAGTATATATACTAATTAATAACAAAAAAAATCATGAACATATTCCTCCAAGGTATATTAGTTACATTTTCATTAAAAAAATTGTCGTATATGTCAGTAAACAAGTAAATTTTCAGTTCTTTGAACAATTTTAACTACCTATAAATGTCCGCACTATCGCCGATTAAAAAATATATGGGTATCTAAAATAGCACAAGTAGGTAATTTATTAGGGAACCAGTGTTGGTAGGTATAGTTGGGGTAACTACTTAAACTGGTTTTAAACAAGAAATTAAATCGTGAAATAAGATCTTAAATTTAGTTTAAATTATAAAAACAACATTTTTATGATTGCGATTTCACATGGTAAAGTACCTATATGCGCTCACGTAGAAAATATATACGAATTAGTTGCTTATAAATATTGGTAAAGTCGTGCTCGTGCACTAATGTCCTGTCTACCTAATGCAGCTGAAGAGGAAGTAAAGTAAAGTCGGTGAGGTAATACTCCAGCCTAGACCACGCACCACTGCGACATAAAGTAATATTTTGTCTACATAAAAGTTCAATTACTAAGACAATAGGACGGTACTTAGGTATAATATAAAAACGTTGAATAGCATACGTATACATACACATATTACTTATGTTGTATTGGACCGTATATCATATGTGAAAATATATACTTAATATTACTATAATTTCGTATCAGTTAGCACAAAATGTTCCCAAATTATAGTGAACATAGTCCTATAGGTTAGGTAAAATTATATTTTGATAATATTCTATGCGCGAACAGACCCGATATATTACTTACTAGCTGTTCCGCGCGGTTTAACTCGCGTTCCCGGGATAAAAAGTAACCTATAACCTTCAGGAATAATGTAGCTTCCTATTAGTAAAACAATTTTTCAAATCGGTTCAGTAGTTTCGGAGCCTAGTCAAAGCAAACAAACAATCAAATCTTTCCTCTTTATAATATTATAGTATAGAAGTATAGATAAACATGAATGATATTCGCGAGAGTTTAAAAAGTATCATAGTCCTGCCAGTTTCCAAGATAGACTATAAACAGCAGAACCTACGATAATACTTTTCACCATTATAGATACGCATGATAGATATTTAACAATATTTCTCGATAAACACGTATGTATACGATTGATAAGTACCAAATGACACGCGTAGCTGCAGTGCGTACTGAATGTGATAGGTAAATGTAACAATTTAGTCATAGGCAGGTAGACCAGATACAGCCGGAAAGTACTCGGATGAAAATAAGCCATATATGTATGAACAAAAAATGTTGGTGCGTTATGTTTATACCATCTAACCAGCCGTCCTCCGCTGTTTTACCCGCGCTCCCAAAATATTATCCAACTTCCTATCCTCTACATAATATACTCAAACCTACAATATTCGCACTCCCCTAACAATTAGTACAGATTTAAGGATTAAAACACCGAAAGGTATATTTTTATTGATAATGAAAAAAATTTATAATGTGACGAATATTCGTAGCTAATAGTTTTTCTAAACCTTATACATAGATATAATAAAATAGAAGTACAATAAAATAAAAGTAGGTACCTATTTTCAAGGCTAGGAGAAAAAAAACCCGCAGGCTACATGATTTAAATATCGTTCTTACGTTAAATAAGTAAAATAAATGAATACTCACCAAACAATTTTAAAACTAGCACTGCCATTTTAATTATATTTTATTTTCGGTCAATAAATCACAATATTGAAGTTGTCACTAAACGTGCATGTTATAAAGTAGCCGGTACTTGACAATACAATGTTCATATATGGTTGATACTGGCGGAGAGATCGCGACCGAGTGCCGACTGAGAGCTGCCTGCAACTAATGATCTAAAGGTGTATTGCTTGCGGACGTCGTTTTGTCAACAAGCTTTGAAGAGGCTTCGCATCACACTATATCACCGCACTTCCGCCGTGACAATTGAACACCAACTACCTGCCATAAACAATTATTCTTTAAACACCACGTACCTATGACCGTTCGCTTCGATTCATCGATTCGAAACGTGACCGATCCAGGTATTTTGTTACATATATACCTACCTACAGGTAATTCTGCTATGTCGTGTCAACATAAGAAAGTTTTATAGGAACCTGCTACAAACCATTGCAATAACCTCATACTAGCCCATGCGGCCATCTTATGTTCAAATAAAAACAAAACAAGTTATTATAGAACCCTGTTCTAATTATAACTTTATCGTATCCTGTACCTACCTATATTGCTGCAACAATGCAGAGTTATAAGTAGGTATATTAGAAAGAGGGCAAGTTCATAATAGGCACCCGAAACCAACGCAGCCCCATCAAGAAGAGGACGAGAAAGTGACGCAGGACAGATACAACTGATTGACAACGAGCGGACCAAACAACCTATTCGAACAAGTTTTCAGATGACAAGCACGTAGTAAGCGAAAGTCGCCCTGCCCTCAAACAAACTAACTTGGGAAATATGTAATAAACCACTTGCAAAACTTCGTACATCATCAGCTCCATGTCTTAAGATACTTTAAAATGTAACATCAGCCCACAGTCTGCCGATGTCGTGAGACCTGTTTATATTACGGTAATTTTTGAACAGGACAAATTCCATTGAAATTCCCAATACATAAATCAGCTCAATTTTTGTGAAGTGAAGTTTGTAAGCACGTAATTAAACAATTATTTAAAGACATATATAGGTACCATAATATTAGAATCCCACTGACATGAGAGATGCAGGTACAGAATAACTACTTGAACGCAACATTTAAGTTAGGTACGTACTTCACTCCTGGCTTTTCGAAACTGTTATTGCTATTTCAACATGTTTAGTTTGATTTGAAAACTATTGGAATCGATTTTTCAGTAATTTTGTACACTAGTTGTTACTTTTAGTTAACACAATTTAACAGTGAAGAATTAATAATGAAGAGCAAAAAATCGGTCAAGAGCGAGTCGGACTCACACATGAAGGGTTCCGTACCACCTAAATAAGCGTATATTCAATTATCTGGCCGGTTGATAGCGAGTTTGGATGTCCTGACTGCCACCACATATGGTTGTGAGCACGGTTTCCAGCAGCCTTGTGTGTGTGTGACAACACTCTTTAATTCGCGGTGTTAATGGTGTTCTACTTTGCTAACTGTCCCCGCGATTTCACATGGGATAAAAAAATCTTTTTACGCCCTTTGTGAAAAACCCCATATCGTAGTGCTGAGGGAAAACCGTAATAGGGAGCTCATTCCAAATTCCACATCTCACTGGTCCACAGTAGAAACAATATTAGATACTATACGAGTATGAACTAAGAAAAAATGTTGATGATGTAGAATCATTACGTCGCAGTGGTCAAAATGGTAATAGTAGTAATAATATAATTATAATTCAAATTAAAAGTAGATAATATTGTGGTTTTATTTCATTTACTAGCGAAACAGCACTAATCTCGTGACGTCATAATGGCAAGTATCATTATCAAAGTCTGATTACACTAGGTATATTGAGAACAAAACCAGAAAAAAATTACATGCAAAATCAGAGTCAACCAAGTGTAAATAAGTAGGTATTATATTTTATTACAAGCTAGCTGATCGTGCCCGGCGTCGCCCGAGTGATTTTTACTAAGATTTTCATACAAAAATACCATCAAAATTTCAGACTTTCCCGGTGTATTTTCCAAAAAAAATCCTGACTAAAAGAAGAGTTAACCAAAAAGGTGCAATGAAACCGTTTTGAAGTACCTATTAAGCACTTACTATATCCAGAAATTGTAGTAAGTACGTAATAAATACGTAAGTAATATTATAAATGCGAAAGTTTTTGAGGATGAGTTTTTGATGAGTATGCAGTGGCAGATTTGCCCTAAGGCCCGATAGGCCCGGGCCTAGGGCGGCCATTATGTAAAAATAAAATGTTTGGAAAATCCAAAAGTGCCGCAACAAGAAACGACACAAGTTAATATCTATCTATAATAATAATAAAGCTGAACAGTTCGTTTGTTTAAACGCGCTAATCTCTGGTTCTACCAGGCGGATTTGAAAAACAATTTCACTAAAAGGAAGCTACATTATTCCCGAATGTTATAGACTACTTTTACCCCGGGAACGCGAGTGACACCGCGGGGAACAGCTATTTTAAAATAAAATCCACTGTATGGTAAAACGCCTTTCTACTACCTAAATGATTGGCCTAGGGCGGCCAAGACTGCAAATCCCCACTGGATGTATGAATGTACTCTTTCACGTAAAAACTACTGGATTTTAATTAAACTTGGTACATAAGTACCCTGGAATAACATAGGCTAGTTTTTATCAAACTCAAACCTCATTTATGCCCTGATAAGGCACTTATGAACGTCGACAGTACAAACGACTCTATCACCGGTTCGTAATACACTTCCCGGGAAAATATAAGATCCATAGGGAACACAGGTGAAACCGCGGGGCGGAAGCTAGTAATTTATCCCTAAATAGCTAATTGATTAACCCAAGGTCAAAAATTATCATTTCATGACAAAACTATTTTACCTTTTTTTTCATGGTTTATGATTTCCTTTCCCCATGATGTGTAAAGGTTCGCGCACACTGTGTCGGGGCACAGCGGGGCAGGGCGGGCCGCATCGCACGCAACCAAAGTCCGCGGTGGAATATGCGGCCCGCTGTGTGCGATAGTTCATTTAAAATAAGTAAACATACGAGCGATTTGATAATTGATACCCTTCATGAGGGGTATGTACCTCCAGAAAATAATAAATAGGTACCTAGGTATATACGAAATAAAAAACCTTTATCATCATATTGTAACAATATAGCGCTTGTATGTAAATTATCATATACATTGATTTCTAAACAGGAATTATTTATTTTGTATTATGCTTATGACATAATAATGCACCTTACCACCCACCAATAGACTTCAACGCGTAGTATCTACCGTATGGTCACCTAATCAGAAATTAAAAAAAATTACTACCTACTGCCGCCGTTACAATTTATGATCAATCAATCAATGATCTAGCGATGTGAGCATGCCACCTCCCGGGGCCCGTGTTACTCTATGTGCCGGACATCCGGTCTCTGTCATTTTTATTGAGATTTTCATACAAAATTGGCAATCCAAATTTCCGACTCTCCCGGTAGAGTTTCCAAAAAATTATTTTATAAAACTTTGTCCTGACAATAACAAACACAACAAAAACAGGATTAGCGAGACTTGTTTAATTTTTTTTCAATTAAAATCACAGTAGGTCACATATACAGGTGAAACACTCTGCATACTAAATTTCATGAAAATCGTTGGAGCCGTTTCCGAGATTCAGATTAGATAGGTAAATAGTTATTAGATAGATTATTTTTTCAATATGACACTAATTATTATTCACATACAGCTATCTGATCCTAAAGTACTACCAAAGGTACTACTATGGAAACCGATAACTGATATTACCACATATACCTACCTACTAGGTACTTTTTTATTATACTTAAATCACTGCATATTATAAAACAAAGTTCCCGCCGTGTCTGTACATCGGGCTGTCTGTTCGCGATAAACTCAAAAACGACTGATCGGATTTACTTTTATGCTTTACAAACAATTAAATTTGATGATTATCAGTAGGAATCGAACCTATCGACCTGCAGTGCGATAGATTGGTATTCTTAAACGACCTCAAAGAGGAGGAGGTTCTCAATTCGTTTACTCGAAATCGCCTGGACCAATTTGGAAAATTCTTTTTTTGTTTGAAAGGGTATACTTTACAAGTGGTCCCATGGTCATCAGGTCAGTATCTGATGATGGAAATGGAATTTTTTGACGCCATTTGATCAGGGATGAAAGTCATCCATTTTTTTTACCAAAAAGTTAGGGATGGGATGTTTTGGTTTCAACGTTGCTACTGAGTGATTTATTATTTCATAATATTTCAGCATATTTTAAAATAATAGTATTATATTTATTTTTTATTACAAGAGATAATTTAATAAACGTAATTAATATCCTTACTGACTTATAAAACAAAATTGGAGAAATAAAATTCAAAATCATATTTTCCTATACAAACTCATTTATAATATATTATTACTCTCTAATCTGTGATTTTGACGTAGTATCTCTACTTTTAGTATGTCGGCCATATTGTGTATATTATTATTGCCATACGGTTTAAATGGTACCATAGCAAAAAATCGAAGGCCGGCTGGCCGACCAAACTCACCAAACTTAAGCGCTCAACAAACAACTGAGGTCGTCTCTTTCTGTGCTTTGCTCATCGTGTGAGTGGATTATTTATTATAGATCAATCAGACTCATATAAAATACTACTTTTCGCTAACTTATATCACTCGTACTTCGTCGAGTCGCAGCACAAAGCTTGCAACATTATTCTCTCGCACACATACTTGTGTTGGCTCAATTTATTATCGTGGTAGAGGTATAGGGTGAAGCAATGGTAGCACTGGTGCCGATTCTGTTGTTTACGAACTAAAATAAATTTAATCTCACTATATCTCTTTCTAATAGTAAATATAAGAAAGGGATGCAAGATATTTTAGTCCTGTCAGTTTAATCCGATCACACATTTCAACGTGAATTTAAGCGCGATCTTTATTGGTCACGACTATTTACCCGTACATTACGACGGTATGGATTAAACTGACAGCATTCAAAATGTTCTATCTTTTTTCAATAAGGTTAAAATGAAAGAGAGGTGACTTGTCTAATATTAGTTAAGTTCGTAAACAACAGAATCGGCACCACTGTTCTCCTCATACGGGACTATGTCTAGTATTTCTCTTAGTTTGTGACTATGTCGAAGCGATGGTCTATATAATCTAACGGCTGCCTGCCTGCAATACGCCCACGGACGGAATCCTGTTACCAACTTGATAGTTTTTTTATTTTGTACGTCACGTCTTCGTGTATTTTGCCAGTGTCAAGTTGAGCAATGTAGTTATTTTTATATTCTTCATGTATTAAATTCTCGTCAATCGTCTAGTTTCATAGTTAGTAAAGTTCTAGTCATGTTTAATCTTCAAGTCTTAGTCAGTTTAAGTTGGGTTAGGTTTTAGTACAATGGTAGCCGTTCTACTAAAACTTTTCACGGACTTCTTGAGACAACTTGAAAAGCCACTATACACGTAATCATTTCATTTCACATCACTGGTGCACTTGTATTTATCTTTATTGGACATAATACCACTGATAATATTCAATAAAACTCAAAATACACGATTTTATGAAAATAAAACGAAAACGCAACGTCACTTCGCAAGTTCCCGCCAAAAAGTCCCAACTTGATAGTTTCTCAGGGTAGTTAGTTAGTGCACCCAACCCATTACCACTGAACTCTAAACGTGGTGCTTGTATCGCTTGGATGTCGCTGACGACGATAAGTCCACAGAGTACTTTGTTATATACTTGATAAGTCTATGGTTCCTTGTTACTAAGCGGGCATGAATGGATATTTTTTTGTAATAAATTAGGTACCTATGTAGTGCAATGATATGAATTGATATCATTAGTGATTACGAAAAAATAATCGCAAAACAATAGGTAGTTAGGTACCACATGACTTTCAGAGTCGTAAATAAGTTCACATAGGACTGATAAATCTTTGATTTTTTATTTACGGTGTAAGACAACTAACAGAGTAAGTTTTTGTATTGTGTGTGGTGTGGTTTTAGCTTGTTATTAGTGACGTGCAGATGTGTGCAATTTTATTATAAACTTTTAGTTTTATTTGTGATATTTGTGAGCGCTTATCAAAATAAATTAAAATGTTGTTAGGACGTGTAAATCAACTTCAACTTCTTTTTAGAAGATCAATTCACATAACGCAAAAGTTGACCGGCAGTATGGGCATAGACGGAAATAATATTTTAGCTGAAAGTTTGAAAAAGCAGGTTGGTTTGAACTTTGTTCCATTTTTAACAATTGCAATAAGGACCCGACTTCGAAAATTCTAACGACGCTACCCAAGTACCCCATGATGCCAGTTTTCTTGTAAATAAAAGCCTCCACACCAAAATGTTGCCGATTTTTTACATTCGCGTAGTATTTTGTTTCATCATATTAAGGTCAGACAGAACACATAAACTCTGTGCGTAAGGAACAATAAATTAGTGCGTCATTTTTGACAAGAAGCGACTCGATTCAATCTTTCTTTTCCTAAATCCATGATTTGTATATGTCACCGTATCATTGCGAGCGTCGTCAGTTCATTAAATATTTCGCAAAATTGCAAACTGGCGGTAAACTGTGAAGTGCACCACACCGCCCACAATATCACGTATTCATTTACGATAGTTCACAATACATCCACGTCAAAATGTGAACGGACCTGCACTTACCAACAGGATTAACAATCCGTCCGTGTTTCAGGGACGATTCAAATAAATTAAATGAACATTTGAGATCAAGTAAATCAATCAACCAATCAATCAACTTATTTTATTATAAACTAACTAAAAACAGCTGTTTGTTTACCTTCCGCCATCTTTGATAACAGCCAAAGATGGCGGCGCGGGGCATATGCCATTCTACCAATCAGCGCGCAAGGTATCATGCCAGTTCATAGTTCAAGGGTATACCTTCGGTTGGAGCGCGAAATTCAAATTTTATCAAGTTTTTTGCTAATTGCAGCTCGGTTATAGACTGACATATACAACTATTTCATGAAAATGTTACTAATATACCTTGGAGGAATATGTTAATGATTTCTTTTGTTATTAATCAGTAAATATACTACCATTCTTCTCGCAAATAACATGTTGATAACTTACGACCTATAACTGAGCTGCAATTTGCAAAAAACGTGATAAAATTTGAATTTCGCGCTCCAACCGAACATTCACCCTTAACGGTTTGACATGGATAAATTATAGACTAGGTATCGTAAATTAAGACGTTAAACTGTAAGCAGTATTGTACAGTTCACAATTCTTCGACAGTTTATAATTTCGCGACATACATTATGAACTAGCGGCGTTCACAATGGTTTGGTGACATTATACATAATTTATCCATTTTGAAACCTTTAATCACAAATATAATTTAATTTTGTACCTACCTATATTTTAATTCCACGAATGTCAAGTAGGTAGGTACATAAAAAATACTCTAAGGAAAATCCTGTAGAGTTAAATTTAAGAATTATTATTTATTAAACCTAATTGATCTACTACATAAAATGCATAAATCATAATAAATAGACTTTACTATCATCAGGCTACTTTCATTCAACCATAATTAGGTAGTTAATATACCTACCATACATTTTAATTCTAATATAAATAGTAAGTACCTTACTTACATAAATGGTCCCGATTCTGTGTTTACAAACAAAACACACACACACACATTTACAACAATTAATTTAGCAGAATCTGATAGAAAGTCTTTAAATTAAGGTCAGAGAGTATAAGGGCATATTAATCACATGTCATAGATTAGATTATGTGTGGTTTTAATCTTATTCCTGTGCCATGATAAAATTGCTAGCAAATAATAATATTGTTTAATAAAATTTCAGGGTGTTGAATATGTGTTTGGCATAGTTGGTATTCCTGTTATTGAAACTGCCCTTGCATTTCAAGCAGCCGGACTTAAATATGTAGGCATGCGCAATGAACAAGCAGCTTGCTATGCTGCTCAAGCTGTTGGATATCTTACTGGTAAGAAGCAAATAAACAGATTTCTTTACATGTTTAGTGTTTTCATAACTTTTATCAATTAAAATACATCAGAAGAACCACATGCTGGTTTGCTCCCTTATAATATAATAAATAAATAAAATATTCACAAAATCTTTTTAAACAATTTATATGTTTTTAGAACTTTTTTTAATTTGCAATCAGTCATGAGACTATTATCGGATTTGTTGAATTCACTTCAGAATTTATATCCATTTTAGTCGAGTGACACCAATGGCAGTATTGAGCAAGTTATAATAATTGCATTATTTTCATTGAAGAGTATAAATTATAATTGTATGAATAGGAACATGTAGAAATCCATAGATAGGTAAGTATAGTTTTAATAAACTGAAAAAATACAGTTATAATTTTTATTTCAGGGAAACCAGGAGTATGTCTAGCAGTATCTGGGCCAGGCCTCCTTCACTGTATAGGTGGTATGGCCAATGCTCAAGTGAATGCCTGGCCACTTGTTGTAATTGCTGGTTCCTGCCCGGAAGACCATGAGGGTATTGGAGGCTTCCAAGAATGGCCTCAGGTAAGAAAATGATTATAACTTACAATTACAAATTGCTGTCATACAGGATCTGCCTAAATCGGGATTGGATTGTTATGTAGAATAACCAAAGGAAGCCTTTTCAAGGCCTAATATTACTTGTTGGATGACACATACTAAAGCTAAAACAGTAAACCTATACTATTGTAAATATGGCTTCATAGTCTCAAGAAATAAGGGACAGTGCTGTATGAAAGGGAACTTGGAAAGGTAAAGGCTATCTGAGTAAGTCAGTAAATTAATTATATATATCCCCAGGTGGAGTCAAGTCGTATGTACTGCAAGTACGCAGGCCGGCCCCCTTCCCCGCGGCTGATTCCGCTCCACGTGGAGAGGGCCGTACGCCTCGCCTCCGCTGGCCGGCCTGGCGTCTCCTATCTAGACATGCCTGGCACTTTGCTTTTGGTAAGAACCTTTACATTGGATAGATCAGACACAGACCAGGGTTTCCTAGGCAATGGTACGTTTATCAGGTGATGAAAAATAATCTTAGTATTCTTCTTATTCTCATATCTATGAACTTTTATATTTTGCATTATCATGTCAAGTGGCATATTTTAAAGAGAAAAAAAACATAGTATTTTTATGAGAAATCTATAAATCCATATATAAAAATAACAATGACATTAATGAACAATTCATTTATACTTTTCGATTTACACCTACTAAAATACCCATCTAAAAAAATTCTAGGCGGAAGCGGAATCTGACAAAGTACCCCTAGACTACTACGCTACTGAGCCAGTGAAGCTTGGTCACCCGGACCCCGCACTGGTAGCGCAAGCCGCAGCATTGCTGTCTAAAGCCGAGCGACCCCTCATCATAGTCGGCAAAGGTGCCGCTCACGCTCGGGCTGAGGAAGCTATAAGAAAACTAGTGGATATCACCAAGATACCGTTCCTACCGACCCCCATGGGTATTTTTCCATTATTATCTGTTTAAAACTGCCATATTATCGGTTAGAAAAAATAATAATAATATCCATTCCAATAGACATTCTTCTTCACACATGGTTATCAGAAACTAAGCAGAGAGTACTATGAAAACCAGATAACTGATATACTTTAGTACATAATAATATAGTACTTTTTATATAAATACTAATAGGTATATAATCGTTTTAATCTATTACTAATTATTATTATTAACACCCCAATTGCTATACCTTAATAGTTGGTACATAATATGCTTTCTTCATCCTAGGATACAAATTAAGGTAACTACAAATATATAAAGTTGGTTAAAAATGTGTTCCATACAGGCAAAGGTGTAGTACCGGACGAATCTCAGTACTGTGTATCGGCGGCGCGGACGCAGGCACTGCTCAAGGCCGACGTGGTTCTGTTACTGGGCGCTAGACTTAACTGGATGCTGCATTTCGGACAAACACCGCGATATGCACCTGATGTTAAATTTATTCAGGTAACATTATCAGATAATACATATTAAAGAAACCTAAAGTACGAGAAGCAAAGTAATATTAAAACTTCTAACAAAAAATACCATCTTCAAAGGCTGACTTCAAAACAGTCAGATTAGAGTTTTATTTTATGCCTTTTATTGCCTTTGAAGGCGGTTCTATTTTTGTTAAAATATTTATTTTTAAATTTTTAGTTTCTTATGTTTTATCACTGACCTAGTATTTATAAGCATATTAGCATTGTACCTTCCCTCATCACATCAAATAATACTACTAACGATCGAAACGGTCTTATAATATTTAAAGCATTATCCCCTAACTCCGAACTGTTAAGCAGTTGTACCTTCCGTCATCAGCTCAGCAATATAAGATGATGACCACCAGAAGCAAATAAATGCCTATCAAATTTTACGAGTTCCCAAGATTTCTTCAGGATCCCATCATCAGATCCTGACGGTGATCATGGGATCACCTGTGAAGTATACCCTTTCAAACAAAAGAAGAATTTTCCAAATCGGCTGATTTCTTTAAGTTGTATAAATTACAGGTAGACATTTGCCCGGAAGAGTTCCACAACAGCGTCAAATCCGAAGTGGCAGTGCATGCGGATATAAAGCCCTTCACTGAAGCACTCGCACAGAAACTAAACGACAAGAATTTCTCATTGCAACTCGCTAATAATAAATGGTGGGACGCTTTGAAACAGAAACAGAAGACTAACGCGGAGTTTGTTGAGGTAACAACCACTATCTTATTTTTTTAATATAAGTAATAAATCTTATTTATTAACTTCTCCAGCCCCCAAACAGCTTCTTGAGATCAAAGATTATTATGTTAATCTGTGGTATGATTTCTTCGTACTGTGGAGTAGGGTCCAAAGTTCAACCTTTGTTATGATACTTGGTACTGAAGTATAAAGTATTGTTTGCCATATCTTATTTATTTCACACGTGATGTAATGTTAATGATAAGAAAATTATATCTGTTGTTGCCTAATTTATCAAAAGTTTTATCTATATTTATAGATTACAAATTATTTTTGTTAGTGCCCAAGAAAGACACAATAATCTTTCTTCAAATTGTTGGTGCTGTAAATATTAATGTTACACATGAGCGTTTGTACTAAGTGAATATGGTATAATAAGGCATCACTTCACTCTTAACCACAGAATATTTATATTTAACTATATAGATAAGATATAACACATTGAATGAATGAAGGTGATTAGGCACAGCTTAGCGTTTATTGGTTGTTAGGCTAACTATGGGCTAACTCACATAAAATTCTACGTTTAAAAATGCTATCAACAAACTTTTTTTTCTTAAATTATAAGGCTCAAGCAAACAACAAGGCGGTTCCGCTCAACTACTATGCAGTGTTCAAGGCGGTCCAAGCGAACATCCCCAAAGACTCGATCATCGTGAGCGAGGGTGCCAACACAATGGATATCGGACGCGGCATTCTCCTTAATAATAAACCCAGACATAGACTCGACGCTGGAACCTTCGGAACCATGGGAGTTTGTATTACATTGAAATATGATCAGATTTAGTATAATATTACCGTTGGATTGTGTAGATCATTTAACTGCCTCGTGTCAATCACAATCCCGCTTATTCATGCTAAACGTTAGATTTTAAAGTGTAATTCTGTGTTAATTAGAAATAGTTCATTAAGTTTACGTGCACAATGCCCGGATGTAACTCATTTAAGAAAGAAATTTGGTTATTTCTAGCTTTTGCCTATAGCCAATCTATACATTAGAATATAATTATTAAACTTATGATTACTCGATAATTACTATTTACCTCTTGTATATTCAAACATACAAAAATTTTTTTTTTTCGATATCTTATATTGATTACATGTATAATTTTAGGTCGGACCTGGATTTGCGGTCGCGGCTGCTATGTGGTGCCGTGACTACGCGCCGGGCAAACGTGTTATTTGCGTTGAAGGCGATTCTGCTTTTGGATTTTCCGGTATAAATCTACAATAAGTACCTATTTAAAATGTTCACTGTTAGACGTTGAACGGCTCTCAGTTCTTTCATTTATACAAATAAATAAAATTGAATTGTCGCTACCACTTGGAAAACTCTTGAAAGATTAATTTTGTTTTATTTATAACGCAGGAATGGAAATAGAGACTATGTTCCGTTACAAGTTGCCAGTTATCATTGTGATTGTGAACAACAATGGTATCTACAGTGGCTTCGACAAGGAGACCATGGATGATATACAGTCTGCTGGAGATGTCAGTCAATGGTAAGGTCATTTTTGATGCAATAAAAAAAAACAAAAGTACCAATTTTGAAGTGTCCCCACTCTCAACGAAATTAATAGTAGGTACTATTTAACTTTATCTATACAAGTGGCTCCTAACTACGTATTGACTACAGAACCCCCGCATTACTTATGGCGCCATAAGTCTTGAAGAAGTATAATTAGCTAGGGAAGGGCGCGTCCTCATTAGGCTCACAGCGGTAGACTATGTGCTTCCAGTTTGCCTACCTATAATTTTTAAATGGAGTGTCCCATAATTGTCCTTACGGCGCGTAATCTACTTAGTTTGCGGCGTTTCGCTTGCAGACTTATTCAGAGAGCAGCTGATTCACAGCGCGACACATTGAGTTAGCGACCGATACTCCGTTGCCGCCGCTCAGAGTCAGTCAGCGGATAGTCTGCCGCTAACTGTGAGCCTAATGAGGACGCGCCCTTTTAAAACAAAATTTAACTAAAAAATCTAATATATTTATTATTATTTACAGCACCCCTCCAACTTCCCTAAGTGTCGAGGTTCGTTATGAAAAAATGATGGAATTATTTGGTGAAACCGGCCACTTCTGCCGCACCGTTGAAGAAATAGCCGAAGCACTAAAGAAGGCCACGGCAGTTACAGATAGACCAAGCATCATTAACATCGCAATTGATCCACAATCAAATAGAAAACCCCAAACATTCAATTGGCTCACTGAATCCAAATTATAAAACAATATTATTATTTACTGGGTGGTGCTGGTTTTAAGGCTGCTATGGTATATACCTATTACGTTAGTTTGTTAGGTAGCGTTCGTACATAAGTAGCTACAGCGCTATACATTTCGTCTTAATGGGACAGGCGCCTATAGCAAAATAAAGGCTCCGAGAAACGGTAGCCGGTTTTTATTTTTGCCCGCTTTGATTTAATCATCTTGTCTACCGAAAGACGTACACTGCTGGACATAGGCTTCCCCCAAGGATCTCCACGATTGCCGGTCTTGCGCTACCCGCATCCAGAGGGTTCCCGCGACCCTCACAATATCGTCGGTCCACCTTGTGGAGGGTCTCTCCGCATTACATTTTCCGGTTCGTGATCGCCATTCGAGAACCTGGCCACAGTGGCTGCTGCCACTTTAGTTTGGGAATTCTTCGGGCAATGTCGGTTACTTTGATTCTGCGGATCTCATCATTTCCGATTCGATCTCGCAGGGAAACTCCGAGCATAGGCCTCTCCATTACTCTTTGGGTGACCATGAGCCTTCTTATGAGGCCCATCTTAAAGCGACCACGTCTCTGCTCCGTAAGTCATCACACATCCGCAAGGCAACACACACAGGTCGAAGACTTTCGACTTAAGACACTGCGGTATTTGGGACCAGAAGATATTACGTAGCTTCCCGAATGCTGCCCAGCCAAGTTGGATTCGACGTTTGACCTTTTTCGCGAACTACCTAGTTGATTTAGTGGCTTCATGAAAATGTAAGGTAGAAACTTTGATGCATTGTGATAATTATTTATGGTGCTATTTTTGGTTAAGGGTAGTTTTAGTAGTCCCTAAATCGCAATATACATTTGGCTGAATTCTGACCCTCACAACTAGTGTTAATCTACCATAATATCTTGGAAAGTCATGTCAATCAGTTATGTCTTAGAAAAATATGTTATTATATTTTAATAAAACTGTTATTGCTTTTGATATTGTCTGTAATTGTGGTACACTTATTCGGTCACATCACATTGTTTGTATATAATGAACTTAAAAATATATATTTAATTAATACATTTACATTATAAACTAAATCCCTGTATTTTCATTTAACTCTTGGAGGCAAATGAATCTGCTGTTTTGGTTGGCCAAAGCAACATAACATGAGCAGAATGGTTTCTTCATATTTTACCGAGGCATCCAATCAAGAAATTCTCTATCACAGTTTGTGCTGCAAAGAAACAAATTATTACATTATTAAAATGTTAGACATGATGTGTTTACTAATGTAGTGATCGTATTTCTCGGGAGTCATGATCAGGACATCATTAACATGGGGATGCAAGTAACATAATATCAAGGTAGCCTGTGAGATCACCTCATGATCTAGGCACTCGGTTGAATATATAATTTTTAATGTTGTCCCTTTTCCATATTTGCTTATTAAAACAAAACATACCTATTTATTAATCATAAGGAATAATTTCCAGGTTATTGAAAATTAACTCACTGCTAATTGATGATGTGACAAAGGTTCAGTTTTTGTACAGAACCCAGAAAATCTAACAAGATCTATATATTGATTATCATCATTATTTGTCAGAATTATATGCCTAACAAGGTATGGCCACTCAATGTTACACTTCCATGAGGTTCAGGGATATAAATTGTAGCTTTTATGATCTCTAGCAGAGTCAATATCATGCTGCATGTTTTATTATTAATATGAAAAATGGTCTGTAGACAATAGTAAGTACCCCCTGTAGTAACATTTGAACAAATTAGACAATAATGATAAATGTTCTTACCCAGTTTGCAATTATTAGTTGTAGTCAAAGTATAAGCATCTTGATCATAATCATTGGTAAGTGTGAGGTCAGCTCCTTTCACAAGGAGCTCATTGCATGTATAGGGGAAATCTGCTGCTGCTGCATACATCAATGCTGTGCTACCAGACTGAGAAAAAAGTCATATACATCTGACATCCAACTACATATTTCAAAACAGTACAAAGGTATAAATAGTAATCATCATTTTTGAGCAAACCTGAACAGAACTATAAAATTTCCAATACACACATATTTGAGTTTTTTTTTAAAGTTTACAATAAAGAGTAAAACTCACATCATCTTGTATGTCAGCATCAGCTCCTTCATTTAACAGAAACTTCACAACTTCGTGGTGCCCTCCAGCTGCAGCTAGATGCAGAGCTGTCTCTCCTTCTGGACCTCGCATGTTCACATTGGCACCACACCTAACCCAAGACACAGATTTATCAATACAAAGTCTGTCAACAGATACTAAAATATGACAATGAAGTCACAATATAGGGGAACACAATCTGTTACTACACAAAGAACAAAGGAACCACCAACCAATCAAATTCACTTACCATACAAGGTCCTGACAACTATTTAACTGTCCATAACTTGCTGCCCAGTGCAGGGCTGTGAGACCATGTTCATCAGTAATGTCAACATACTGCTCCAGTTTCACGTCGTCACGCGTTATTTCTCCGCGACCAGCTTTTGCGTGTAAGCTACAATCTGGCTGGGGCAGCTCAGGAACCCGCGCCTGCGTATTACCTGTACGGGTGACCTTGAACATTTTACCTACTTCCAGCGTAAAGACTCAAAATCAATAAAAGTTACTTCATAACATCAAAACACTGTAACATACCTCTTTGTAAATTTGTTAACGCAGTACATTGCATGGACTTATACGGCGTAAATGCACTTTTACGTACACCGTTCAAATTCGGCGCCCATCGTTGATAGCCTCCACTGCCACTTTTACTGCTATCTTGGCTGCCTGAGTCAAACTCGTACTTAAAACTGTCTACATTTTCTTGTTTCTCTTGTTTGATATCGAGATTTTTGCCTTCGTGCTTGACAGAAACGGTTTCATCCATTTTCCCATCCATTCATAAGAAAAACTAAAAAAAATGGTATTTATCCTATACCTTACACTGAATGTAGTAAGGTATTATTTATGTAATTGATTGATTGATGTACCTACATATGTATGTATGTACACAACACAGACAGAGCACAGATTAATGAATATAGTACTACTGATAGGTATCGAAGGAAATAATCCAAGGAACGCTTATACGCTTGACAAACGTCAAATTACTTATTTTTGTCATTACAATTAAAACTCTTTATGATTGAAATAGAGACTATAATACTTTAATCATTTGAGATATTGTAGCGTTCCACAGACTTGGGCTGCATTCCGAATGATGATGATATCGATAATTATCGATGTGAGCGCGCTAAAACGCGTACCGAATCACTTTTAGCGCGATAACGAAGCCTCGCGAAACGTCATCGGTGACGTCATTACATGCGCCATATTGCGATTACGACGACCATGGTCTAAACGTTATCGCCGTGAGCGTGGATGTCAAAAGTGACACTTGTGTTGTGTTTTTGTTTTGACAAAGGTTTTTATGTGAGAATAACAAATAAAAATACACTGTATTCAAGTTAGGGAGTCTAATAATTGAAGTTAGGGAGTCCCAACGCGTTGATCATTAATTTTTTATTCCCTTTTTCGAATGTTTTAGTTCTAAATACTGTCAGCGCGTTCACAAGCGTTCCGAATCATTGACAGTTCACGGCTCTTATAGATGTGATATTCGTATCGGAACGCAAATTATCGATGTGAGCGCTAAGATCGATTATGGCATGTTTCGGAATGTACCCTTGTATGGCCGATACCATAGCGTGACACAGAGTACTTTGTTATATATTGTATTGTATTGATACCAAAAACCTCAGACTACTAAACTATAAATCTGTGCCAAAAACGTAGTGAGTGAATAAATCCCACAGAATATTATACTCTCCTCTTCCTATTTGGTATTGAATAGGTACATAATCTGTGTATTGAACTAGCTGGGGTTGGCGATCTGAAATCGATTTTTTTTAATCGTCATTAAGTAATGAATCGATCTGATGCACTAGAAATTCAAATTCTTATAAAATTGTAAGTGTAGTTGTTGAACTTACAGCAGCAGCGAAATTTTAAATTATTAAAACGTAGTGTTTATATCCTCTTTGATTGACACTACGAAACTAACTAACTAGAAAAAGGGAGGGAGTGATTCTCTTTGATAACTATAAAACTTAAACTCTTAAAACAATTTTACTCTAGCGAGATTATATTACTCTTTGTAACTAGGACAAAGAGGATAAATACTTTTATATCAGGAACATATTTACTTCTAGCGGAGCATATAAATTACTAAACGAATACTAATTTCAAAGATGTCAACAGCTGGTCAAATAACTCAACAATTACAACATGACTTACAAAATGAACTAACAACCGCAAATCAACTTTTACAACTCATGTAAGTACCTATCTACTTACCCAGTACGGTTCTACTCACAGACTACTATAGGGGCTACTGGTTCTACTACTAACTCCACCATAATTTTTAGTTAGTATAAAACAGAACTAGTCTCGGCGGTGGTTTCTCTTGCGTTCCTGGGATAAAAAGTGACCTACACCACCTACAAAATTCATTCAGGGACACAAAATACCGAGAGAATTAGCGTTATTCAGGGATAATATAGTTTCGTGTTAGTGAAAGAATATTTAGAATTGCATCAGTAGATCAGATCTAAGATTACCTGCTACATACAAAATTAAGAAACATATTTTTTGTTTTGTAATCTGAGCTTTTTACCTCTTCTTAAGCTTGAACTTAATAATTACCTACTTATTTCAATTAATAACATGATAATATTCTTTTTACATTTATGAAAATAGTAAACCAAAATAGATAAATAATAATAACCAATAAAGTAACATAAAATTATGCAGATTATATTGAAAAAAATAAAATTGAATTTACTAATAAATACCTACAATGACACATGCAGACTCATCAACCCAAGTGTATAATGATTTTACATGTTATTACAGCTCATTTGAATTGGATCAGATCAAATATTTTACCAACCCAGGTGGTGAGTTTGAAACAAATATAAAACAGGTATGTTTCTTTGAATAAATATTTGCAAATATTAAATCACAGTTTAGTGTCTTACTATGTATTGATAGGTATGGGTTGATTATGTCTATTTGGTTATTATGTTATAAATATTCTTGGACATTCTTTATAGTTGTCAATTTGATCTTTATTTTGAGATTGTGTTATGTAAATTTTCAATATGTGCTCTAGTTCTTAATATTCCTAAGAACCCTTTACTTTAGAACCATGAATTTTTATCTATACCTGATATTTGATAAACTACCAGTGACAGAATTGAAATCTGTGATGAACCAAATGCAATAATTAAAAATATCAAATTATTCAAAGTTTAAGAATACTTTCTGTATTTCAGAATGCATCACTAATGGCAACTCTAACAAGTTTGCAACAAATCAATACAGAAAATTTACCCCCCTTTATGAGAAAAAATATTGATTTGAATAATCACAACAACCAAAATATAAATAACAGGCATAATGCTTTTACAAATGAATCTGAAATGGAAAATAGCCAATAAGTGTATTTACTTAATTGTACAGTTATTATAGTAAATAAAAAATATTTTTAATCAAAAATTTATTTAAATTCTCTGTACATTTAGTAAGTAATACATTACATCACATACATAATATACTTATATCATAAATGTAAGTATAAAATCTTTGATACTAATTTAACAGTTAAGGCAATTTGTATTTCATTTCAAGCCATGTTTTGTGTAAAATTTATCTATAAAAATTGGCAATCTATTCAGAATTTGGCAATTTATAAGTGATTATATACATTGTTGTTTTTTTTTAATAGCTGTTCTTATGTAACACCATTTAACATGAGTAGATAAAGTTAATTATTATACAGAAAAGTAACAATAACCTATTACTAAATATTTTCTTATATTCAACAATATTTTTTTTAAGTATTACTAGTAAAATATTAGTTTATGAGATACCTTCTAGCTGACCAAGACAAAGACAACTGGCTAGACCAGAAATTTTATTTAAATTTCTCCCTAACTACTATAAATAAAGCACTCTTTGATCTAATATTTTTGAAACATTATCATCCACTTTACGCAATAAAATTTTGCTACCCACACACCAAAAATTGGAGATGTCGCTACAACTGCCTGTTGTCTCTCTTGGTTTACTAGTACTTAAAACTTAAATATATTTTAAAAAATGGCGTAGGATTACTTTGCAGACTTTATCTGCAGACATCTTATAAAAACCCAACATTTCGTTGTTACTTATTGACTACTTTGTATTTAATTTTTGCCAATGATTTTTATCTTGCCACATTGACGCCATTTCGGTATTTGGATAATCCCTACAATTAAGCCATGGTAACAGCTTACAGACTAGACAATACTACAACAATTCAGCGCTTATACAATCAGTGTTGAAATAAAGCTGCCTTTTCTTTAAACTGTTGTCTCCTCTGGGCCTTCTCTTCAGCTTCCCGCCTTTTTTCTTCCTGTTCTTGTATAATCTCTTCATGAAATTTGTTTGTTTTCGCCAGCTCCTCAATTTTAGCTTCGAAGAAATTCTTTGCTCCATTGACACCTACTTGGTCCACATTAATTTCGGTTAGTCTTGCAAGAGCATCTAACCCAGAGTCCGTTTCTAGTTCACCTGCGCGTGCTTTTCTGGAAAGATAATACATAATTAGATAGGTATTTCGTGTAATGTAATCTATACCTACATGTTCATTAGGTATCATTCTATAGAAATCACTAAGTTATGTTATACTACCTATACAGCCAAAACGGCAAGACAATTAGGTAAGGTACCTATACCTAATATATAATTTCTAACTCCGCTGTTTTACATGCGAACAAAAAGGATATTAGAGAACAAGAGGGCTACTTAATGATTTGATCAACCGGGATCCGGAATCATATACCTATTTTAATGTACATTGATCAATCTACTTCACTTCAGTCATTACGGAGAGATTTCGGCCTCATTCATAAAAAAGCTTAATGATTCGTTTCTTATACAACTTCGAGTGCAGAGCCTTTACTTGAGTGGGTGCAACATAGACGTTCGACATGATTTTCGTCTTATACAGATCCATGTTCATTTTTAAATCCACTAGTTGAGACTTTAATAGGTACTATCTCATAAATAGAAAGTTTTAGAGTTTGTATGTTTGTTACTTCTTCACGCTCAAACGGCTGGACCAATTTTGATGTTTATTGTTATGGTATGGAAGTAGCTGACACGCTGGATCAACACATAGGCTACTTTTTATCCCTCAGGAACGCGGGTGAAACGGCGGGGCGGAAACTAGTATCATAAATAAGTAACACTATATTAAGGACCCTGTTTGGCACCGCAAAGTCAGGTGTAGGAGAGGACTGGGTCAGTAAACCGGAGATTACTTACCTCCTACTACAACCAAACTTATAAACTTTATCTCGACCTAAGTATCCTCTATAGGTATCTAGTGTAGATATTTAATGGGACATTATTCAAATACGTTAACGCTACGTTATTTCAAACCTTTGTGAAACAATTGCGAGTTTCGAGACCCTGCGCTGTGTGCATTGATCTGTCAGATACAGTGCGACAAAACATCCTTGTCGCACTGTACGAAAAATTATAATTTTAGATTAAGTTTTTCTGTGCATGCATTGTTTTTTTGTTGCAAGATATTTGTAAAAAAATATGTTAAACTAGAGAATATAATACGTCGAAGAATAGTTTAAAAATAACATCATTAGTAACGTCAGAAAATAATCGTTAACCCTTTCTAAAACTATGAATGATATTTTCTTTTATTTGGTCCATCAACATCATCATGTCAGCCGAAAGACGACCACTGCTGGACAAAGGCCTCCTCCAAGGATCTCCACGATGTCCATCCACATAACTTGTAAATATTAATATACTTTCTGATATCTAATAGAATGGGAATAGTTTTCTTACATAAAAAAAAAAAGTCTTAGTAAATAACTAGATGAAATCACAGTAAATGGTCATCAAACAATAGGTAGGTATCTTTGAATCTAAAGAAAAAGTGTACAAACCTGTAAATGAGTAAAAATTCTCTGAAACTTATTTTGTTATCACCATCTTCGTCGACCTCTGATATCATGGCCTTGAGACCGAGATGTGTCTGTGGCGCCCCAAGTCGCTCCATCATGCGTTTCACTTCGGTTAAGTCGAGAAAACCGTCGCGACCCTCGTCGAATCTGTAACGATATTTTTTTTGTTAGTAATATTATGGGTAGATTTAGCTAACATGATCATATTTGAGAAAGTTAAATAATGAATGAAACGTAACACGTATTAGGATAAAAGAGAACTGACTTAAGTGACGACTACAAAACAACTTTAACAATGCCATCTTAAATAATAGAACGAATGACCGTTACGTTATTGAAAGTGTCTTCAATGCTACTTCATATGCATAATAAGTACTTGGCCACACTTTCGCCCTGTTCACTATGGTGTCTTCAACAATAATATGATATCCTTAGATAATAAACCTGCCTAGATAGTGTTGCGCTGCAATCGCAACAAAAAAAATATGTTGAATAACCCCATGCTGTAGTCTCTTGAGAAAACCACGACAGAGAGCTCATTCTACAATCAGAGTGTCGGAAACTCCTTTGGGACCGCACAGTGCAAGACCATTTAGGTTTCAAAGTGTGAGGATAGTCTCAAGCCGACGATAAGAGGTGCGACGGCAAAAGGTAGCTGTGGGCATCAAGTCAAACAATTTTATTGTTATAGCGGCAACAGAAATAGGTACCTACACAATCTGTAAAAGATTTAACTGTATCATTTATATGTGAAACATGTATATATCCTATAGGTAGCTATCCTTATATGGTGACCAAATTCCACCTACTTAATTTTGAATGATAAAATGTAGAAAATATTGGTATCATGGCTTGTAGGCTAGGCACATTACGCAACATTAGTGTGGGCCAAACATTCACTCAAGTGAGTACCTACTACCTACCTATGGTGCTTGCTTCAAGTTGTGATGAATTATTCATTGATTTTTTTAATAGTAGACAACTTAATAAGTCACATCGCATACGCAATTTTTACATCTTACGTTGGTTGGCATGGCACATATTTTTGCTCGTTTGTCTATTCATACCACCTACTTACATAAATATTTTTTGAATGATTGGCTATGCATGCATGGAGCAGCCATAACACTATCTAAGACGCGACTGATAATCTTCCTGCTTCCAATTGCTAGCTCAAGTTGGCATGTCCAATTATTGAATATATAACTACCAGAATCGGAGAAATTGGATCGACATTGTATTCGGTACTTCGTGGTCGACATACATAGAAGTATATTATAATACTTCGACCTAGCGATGAGGTCTGGGTTGCATAGGTGTCTAGTTATAACTTGCCAAATCCAATCTAAGACTAGGTATTTATATCCGCGAGCTCTTTTTTGTGCAGATTTTAAAATCGTAGTTAAGTCACCCCTAAATAGTACCTATGTATTATCATATCCTAATTTAGGAGAAATAAATCGCAAATTGCCCAAATACCTATGTAGGTAAGTAGCTACCCCCCTTTTGTTAGACAACGTATCCAATAAATGGGGAATAATCTGAATAAATATTAGGTACGTTCCGCAACTTTATATAGGTAAGGTAGTTATGTTAGTAAATAGGTAGGTACTTACTACACGTATAGGTCTTAGGTTAGGTTATAGCTGCGCCTTTGAGTTTACAGAATGCGTTTGAAGGAGGTTACATAGCGACCTAGACCTAGTAACGTAGCTACGTTACCTGTCATGTGACAATAACTGCGGATAGTGGCTCGGACGAAGGCCACAAGTCCCCTTATTTCATTAGCAGTGAGCTGCGACATAGGTCGTAGGTGGATCCTATCGGATATTGCAGGAAATAATATAGTTGGCATATTCTTATTATTATTAAACAGACGACTAGTTATCTAAGTAGGAAAACGGTTTTTATGAAACGACAGTCAGTCTAATAATTATTAGTAGTAAGAACAGAAATCCCAAGTCCAGAATAGATATTATGGGAACCAGTAGGTATAAGTCGCGATTTCTGACTATTCGGTTCGCAGGTAAGTAGGTACCCTTACAATGAATAGGTAGGAAATAAATGAGTTTTATATAGCTTTGTTCCATCCATACACAAACTGGGATGAAATTCATATTTATTTTATTCGATGAATTGGCTTAGGCCATCTATTGTCAACATAATAGTTAATGGCTGTTGTTTATTATCAAACCATAATTTTCAAGTTTTTTTTTACTAAGTATAGGCCTTTGTTTGACCACAATCTCACCGTGGTCAGTGATGATGTGGCCGATGTTTGTACCAAAGCAACTATTTGCTCACTCACCAACGTCTATAAATTAGTTTAACATAACAACGGCGTCATCACAGCGTGTAATAAACAATTAAGTATCTATCTACCTAAGTACCTAGTTAGTACTTAGGTTTATTTTTAAATGGGATTATTGTTCCGTGATTCTGGCAAAACCCAAAAGATCATATAAAATCTGTGCAAAATTAATTCATATAAATTAATATGCTATACCTACATACCGGGTTTAAGGAGCCTCGTACCTGACGAAAACTTTGGGAAAACATTACGCAGAATGCCTATAATCTTAGTCCGGGCAACGAATGATTGTGGATGGAAAAGCAGATAATTTGACTTCAGAATTTTGTTTGGTCTAATTAGGAGACAAACATTCAACGAACAATGTCTCTCAAATACAGGTAAACGTACTAACTAACACATCTCAGTAAAAGCACAGTAAAGTAAGTGGTAAGAGGAAACCAACGTGGCGGGTGTGGTGAAATATTTATTTTTTAATTTAACCTAACACATCGTTCTCCAAACAAAAGTTAAGCATTCGCTGCGGGAGTCAAATGCTTTTTATGATATTGCGTAGGTAGGTATACGTAATAGGTACCTATGTGCTCGGGTAACATCGCCGTTTTAACCACATGGATTTTATTATGAACAGAAATTATGGATGAGTGTGTTAGTTAAGTTAAGACAATAACAAAATGTAGATACCTACCTACTTATAAGTGTCTACCTATATAATAAACCAATAAGCTATAAAAAATTGCCAACCATTTCAAAAACCAACGCGGGTTGATATAATAAGGATAATCAACACCTACAGATATTCTGGATATAAATGTGTGTTAATAGTATAATGTATTAATTTGGTAACAAACATTTTTCCCTATGATTAACACTGTAATTTAGCCAATAATAGTCAGTTAAATTTCCTCATTTATAAATGTAAGTAGGTACACAGACGTAAATAAATATAGGTAAGTTCTTAGTCATGTAGGTACCGACATAGTTTGAAAATAAAACAAAAATCCTGACAAGTGCGAGTCTGACTCGCGCACCGAGGGTTCCGTAAAGATAATTTCCAATGTTACCTGTTTACCATATGTGTACCAAAATTCAAAATATATTCTGTATTTCAATCGGTCCAGTTGTTTCCAGTAGTAGACAGACAGACAGCCAGACACACGCACGAGTGATCCTAATACCTAAGGGTTTCGTTTTTCCTTTTGAGGTACCGAACCCTAAAATAAATCTAATTGTAATTAGATATTTATTTCATTGAAGTAAAACACTCAGTTAAGCTCAGTACAGATACCAAAGAATGTTTAATCTATGACACCAATATAATATTCTACCTCAGCAGTTCAGTAGTCAGTAGGTCGTCGTAAGGTACCTACACACCCGTCGTCGTGTCCCGTATCATCGAATAGCCGTAAGTACATGACCTAATAAAACGTCAATGTCTTCAGGCCAACCAATAAACTTGTACACAAATGGGGCCAATGATAATAATAAAATGGCATCACTGTGCCCTACTAAAGTCCAGACTATTTACTAATGAATACCACAACTTGCTATGCGGATACCCGGGCAGCTGCTCGGTTTCATTCAGTCCCAATTCGGATATAGAACCAATTGGGTAAGGATTGGTAGTCTACTAAGGTCGGTGTTCACCGACTAGAAAACGGTCACGAGAGGCGCTGTTCATTAAATAAAATAACATAGTAAATGAACATTGCATCAGCAAATCGAACCTAGTCCCTAACAAACGAGTAGGTACGTCTGTGGTCTGAGTAAGGGGGACTAGGTAGGTACTACGAGGAAGATAACATAGTAAATTATTGCCGGTTCCCGAGCCTAGACTTGGTTTTCCCTGGATAAGAAGCGTAGGTAGGTATCCTAAACGCCAGCGTTAATTCAAAATATTTTGTATGGTATTATTTTAGGTAAGTAGAGAACGGAGTGGCAATAGAGTGCGAACAATGCAATCTGCGCCATTTGAGTTATACATACTATTATGTATTCTGTGGTTATACGGTGATTTGTGACTAACATACCCTCACAATCAACCATTTATAT
Source organism: Tethea ocularis (assembly GCA_963555595.1). Lineage (NCBI taxonomy): Eukaryota > Metazoa > Arthropoda > Insecta > Lepidoptera > Drepanidae > Tethea > Tethea ocularis. Next base: position 5,577,967 of record OY741970.1, on the reverse strand, counting down.
TATACTTAGTCTTCGTAGATACGGCTGCAAACAATTTAAACTTTTCGTATCAATTTATCTACATTATCTAGTTGTTATAAGCAATTAGACATGACATACTTTTTTATTATATGTTAGTATAGACATCGTTCATTTAATTGGCAGTTACTTTTTACGTCAACGTTTTACAACTGTTCTCATGACCAAATCGTTGGTACATAGGTATAAGCTTTGTTATTGACATCAATGGTTTGTTTTCCATCAAATTTTGGCATTTTCCCAATAAAACTCGTCCCAAACCACAGTATTTATTAATGCAGTAGCGAAACATACAACGGAACTAATTAGTAGGTACCATATTAGTTAGGTAGACTTTTGCAAATTACATAATATCTAAGTACTAACCTTTTTATCTAAATCGTAATCGTGACTATGTAAATATCTATAAAATGATACCAGATAAGTACCTAAATAGATAGTAGTAGTAGATATAATGTAAGATCCCATTAGTTCGTTCCATGTATTTTATAATAATGGGATCTTTATCCTGGCCCATTATAAAATACATGGAACTAACTAATCAACAATTAATTTGATAAAAAAATGGGTTGGTCAAAAGTAGGTAAGCAAGTTACGAACAAACGTAGTTTCTTTTTCACATCCTTGATTGCCTAAAAACGGATGATATCCACTAATATTAAATGTTGTATCCGCATATTGCATTAACTTCACAACCGCAGTTATCTAGCAGCAGCAGTAACATATTGCAACACTAATACAATGCGAATTGGCTGTGAAACGTAATTCTTTCCCAACAACACTACAATTTAACGTTTATTTCTATATTTCGAGCAAATATTTACGCAACTATTTACGATCTAGATTTCAAATGTTGCATTATCAAATCATTGCTTCTATAAATGCTAAGGTTGTTTTTAATTTTTAAAATTAAAACATTTCTTATACCTACCTACTTATGTTGCTATGGGCAAATAATACAAACTATTCCGTGCTATGAGTATCATGGTGTACCTACCTAACACACACCTACTCAAACGTCTTATATCTGTCATAAAATTTACCATATTTAATATAGACCTTATTAGCTAGCATGAAACATTCACCTACCAAAATATCACTAACAAAATCTGTACTATACAGGGTGATTTTGATTGGAATTGTCTTAAAGAGCTTAGCAGTATTCTTACAGGTCATGAACTATATCAACAAACAACTCAAAAATACTGAATCTCTACTGGATTACCTACTCGTGTACAAAAATCTCTCATGACCTATCCCTAAGTTTCTAAGTGCTTTTACGGTAAACTTCTAATGATCGTGCTCAGCTCAAGCTCCTGTTGTAGGATTATTGGTAATAAATAACGTACCTGCGTCAGGTTTTAATTAAGTATATAACATAAATCATTAACTATTTCCACATAACGACTTATTGCACCTATTCGTTTCTTCACTACCGAAATGTGAAACACAAATTATTCGCAATACGTCCCACGTGTGAAATTAGATTAATTTGTTTGTAACACGCAAGATTAATAAATATAATTTTGTTTATTCCCATTAGGTTATGGTATAGGTACATAGACTATGAATGTTCCAATAGATATTAGCAATTACCTACCTACTCTTCCTAATTTATTAGGAATTGGTCGAGAAAAAAAATGCTAATAAAAATCATATAAACTGAACATATATTTGGTGTAATAGGCCTACGTATACCTTCATGCAAATATATGTGGTAGACTAGTGTTTTTAGCTCTAAAACAACAAAACTACTAGGTACCTACAGATGATAATATCATCATCTAGGTAGGTACTTGGGCAAAATGTCATTCAACTTTGAGTGTTTCATTGATAAAATTACTATCACCGACATTATGGATAAAAGGAACGTGCTAACAGAGCTATTCTATTACATTGGTAGAGGTGTACGTGGCACTAGATAATGTCTCTTTTTTTTTTCACTAAGTAATATGATACTTATAACACGCAATCGATAAGATATATCAGTTAGATCACCGGAAACCGGATATTATTATATTACCACATTACTAACTGTGTGATATGGTGATTCCTACATCAAGTCATTATTTACTCATGATTTACTCACACGCTGATTCATTGCTGGATCGTTATTAATAAATATACAAGAAATGTAAAATGACACTGTGATATGTGACTCATTGTGCACTCAAAACATTGATTTATTCGTATTGAATCTCCTCGGTCAACGCCGCGCGCCGCACTTCCTCCCAATCACACGTTGCCGCCGCCGCTGTCCAATTTAAAGTCTTCGTAGGATTTTTCATCGCACCCTCTTATCACAGTCTTATTGCATCGCGTAAACGCGTTCTAATCAGCCAGAGATGAGTGATGAATACTCTCTATAATTTGTTTGTTTATGTGACATCAAATAATACCGCAAAGTGTGAGTCATAGTCACAGACGGACGCGGACGGTTCCGTATAACAATAACAAATAATAAAACTACAGTATCGAATTTACAGTGAAAGAAAATAACGTTGGTTTGTTTTGGACACTCAGTATCAAAATAGACGGCTCCTCATTTCTTTATTTGAAAATTATAAACGGAGTTAAGTATTTAAATTTTAAAATAAGTATGTAGGTGGTTATCACTGACCTAGTATAAGCATATATTCCATCATCACATCAAAGAATACAACTAACGATCTAATCGTTCCTATAATATTTAAAGAATTATCCCCTAACTCCTAACCGTTAAGGAGTTCTAACTTCTATCATCAGTTCAGCAACATTTAAGATGATGACTACGCAAATGTCTTAATAGCTTTAGAAAGTATATGAAAAGTGCCTAGAAAATGAAGAGTTCCCTAGATTTCTCCAGGATCCCATCATCAGATCCTCACCTGATGTCTATGGAACCATCTGTGAAGCCTTACAAACAAAAAAATAATTTTTCAAATCGGTCTAGGCGTCTTCGAGTAATCGGGGAACATACATAAAAATAAAAAAGATTCCGACGCATAGTTAACCTCCTCCTTTTTTAACTCTGTTAAAAACTGTTGTAAAAGTGTTTCAGATTGATAGTTACTGAAACCAAAAAACCAATGAATAAAGAATATACCTAAAACTCTGTAAGTAAGTAGCTACCTATAGGTATGTATTAATATTCTAGTTGCAAACAATGAATCATTATTACCATAAAAGTATGTTTTACCACATAACAGCTATTATGTACCTACTTCCAAGTAAAGTGACTAACTTATGTCTTTAATTTTAGGAACTTACTTACGTATCATCGCCCTGCGATTAATAAACCATCATCAAGGTAGATCATTAGTTACACATTCGGCCGATTCGGATACAAAGATTATTTATTTATTTTAAACTACAACATTACTACACAATTTATAACAACAACATGATTCTGTATAAAACTTAGAACAGAATCATGTTGTTGTTATAGATGTAGTTGTTGTCAATGTTTAATTTGTATAAAAAGTAACAATAACTCATTCATTGTTTTCTAGTTGCGAACAATTGAAAACCTTTTATCATCAATGATATGTTATTCTATGTAGATATTTGAACTGTTCAGTCTGATGGATATGTCACCGTATGATTGTGAGGGCCGCCGTTGTTTTCTGATCTATCTCGCGAATTAGACTGTCGATGCATTGTGAACTGTAACATATTGCTTGTAATGTGGCGTGTTCATTTTCGTTAGTTCATGGTCCAACCATGTCAAACCGTTAAATTATGAACTGGCATCATCGACTGAACAACTTTGCGAGCTGACTTTGACTGTCACCAAAGATGGTGGATGGTAAACACTAGTGATGGAATAATTCGCATGCTACTGCTCCAGTAGCATTTAACAAATTAAAAGTAGTTGCTATATTCTACGAAATGCGAAACAAATTCAGTAAATAAACTGTTGAACGTGAAAATGTCTCAACGAACTAATCCTATATGGGATTATTTTTCGAACGTTGCTGAAGGAAATAAAATTGCTAACTGTAATCAATGCTCTAAAAACTCCTTTACTCTCGCTATTGCCGCATACTGTCTTGCGACAGTCGCGAACATCACCTGATTAGTCAGTTAGAGCCAGACCTTAGAGCCGAATCGAATATATACCATTTTTGTTGTGTAATAGCTAAATGATAATGTGGGTTGTTTTGTTGATAAACTTTACAATGGCGAAATCACAGATTTATAAACAATAGGAATCTGAGGGTGAAATATACTGTACTTTAACTATAGTGATAGATATGTGCATTTGTTATTATGTGCAATTATCGTCAATTTATATTGTAATCGTAAATAGCATAGCAAAAGCAAGGCGCATGCTATGGCTTAGGAATTCACATGGTCATGAAATTATTTTGAAATCGCAATAATTGCCATCACTAGTAAACACGTAAACAGCTGTTTTTGTGTAAAACAATACAAGTTGTCTCAAAAGTTTCATTAAATCTCAGTGTGACGTGGATGTATTGTGAACTTATCGTAAATTAATACGTCATATTGTGGGCGGTATGGCGCAGTTCACATTTTATCGCCAGTTTGCAATTTCGCGAGATATTTTGTGAACTGAGTGCGCTCACAATGATACGGTGACAGATATACATATTATGATATGAACTATCAAAAATTAATACGTTGTAAGTATTATGAGCAGTATGGTCCAGTTCACAATGTAGCGACACTACAAAATCACATCGGTTTTCCGGTGTTCCAAACAAACCTTTTGGGAATGTGATAAGCATACATAATTTATGTAGATGCTTATATCCGGTAACCGTTCTATTCCGGTGAATTTTAAGAGAATATAAAGACCGGTAGGTTTTAGTATTTAATAAGTATATATAATCAATTGAGACCTGAGACTGAGAAGTGAATGCTCACACCCGTGTGAATATTAAATTATCTAATTACCAACAATAGTTAAATGAAAGTCTGTATGATGTAAATTATTATTCTCGTAAACATGGCGTGACTCCTATTCATTTTTGTCTCCCACGACGACACGACGCGACGCGACGTTGTCATTTCACCTAATAAATTACATTTGTGTTATAACCGACGTAACATTTTAATTTCAATTTAATATAGGTACTAACTTAATGTACAGCTACTTAATTCACTTTCACTACCTATTTAAAACTGAATGCGATAGGTAGGTATATAATTATTTTGAGGACATGTCACGTTTATGACATTTGGACAACAACAGTGAGTAATTAAGAGAGTTCACACTTTTAACTGGACAAGTACGAGTCATGCTCATAATTATGCTTACGCGGAGTAAATATCCTGGGACATTCTTCACACATGGTTAACTGATCCCAAACTAAGCAGAGCTTGTACTATGGAAACCAGATAACTGATATACTACATATACTACTTTTTTTTTTTGTAAATACATACTTATATAGATAAGCTCTTGTAAAATCAATTGGTCACATAAAGATTGTAAGTAAACGACACAGGTAAACGAGAATTTCGTCCTTCCTTACCAAAGATTTAGATGACAAGTTATGGAGTAATTTGTAATGCTGGCAATTCGACTTAGGTACAAATAGCCCTGTGGCGTGCTGCACCCTAATGAAAACATTGATAATTTCACTGATATATTTTATTGGATACTGAAACTGAATAGATAAAGACTAGGAGGGCCTCGTAATATTAAGGTTACAAATGAACTTATATTTTTAATTTTACGTTTGAGTTTTGGTCACAGATTACAAAACTAATTATGAATCAGTGTTTTCAGAATTTGTTGTTTATCACTATCACTATAAAACAAAGTCGCTTCCCGTCTGTCTGTCCCTATGTATGCTTAGATCTTTAAAACTACGCAACGGATTGTGATGCGGTTTTTTTTAGTAGAGTGATTCAAGAGGAAGGTTTTTATGTATAATACATGCATATTATAGTACAGAAAAGCCGATGAATTCAAAGATTTGTACACCTGTGCGAAGCTGGGACGGGTCGCAATGGATACAATATAATAATAATGTGTCATTATATACCATATGCTGAATGTCAACCGGAAGTATCCTAGATTTTGGTTTACCAGCTACGCAAAGTATCAAAATATGAGACATAAATGGCCATCTTTTTTTATTGCGAGGAGCTCTTTTAATGAATTTTTTACAGTTTTATTTCAACTTGATACCTCCACGCGTTCCTGGGAAAAAAGGTATTTAATTGGGCACGGAACCCTAATAAATGTTTAAACTGGATTAGTGAAATGTAATGGACATTGTACTACCATTGTTTAACCAATAATAATAAATAATTATTTGTGTCTATCAAATAGGCAAAGGCTACGTCAGTTCTGATTCATTGAATGTCTGTCTCATGGGAAAAATTGAACAATTACCTACAATGAAGTAACATTTCTATATTTAAATTGTGGACACGTTTTTGTTCACTGAATTATCTAGTTAGGTAAAGAATCTATCCATAAAATAAATAGCATAGAAACATATTGTAAAGAATATTCTCAAGGTTACGTATCTTCAAATTATCTAAATAAAAACGAAGGATTAGATAGAACGCTATCCTTTGTTATAATCAATAAAGCTACGTCTATCTACCAGACTAAGTATACCTAGTCTTGTTCATACCATAGACACCTAAAATAATTTTGATATCTTGTATTTGAACGATGTTCTCTTATCGTTTAAAAAACTAACTGATAGATTAGGAAAAAAACCTACGTATGTAAATAATACGGGACGAGCAGATAGGATATAAATTACTTATCACTATTTACTTAGGTACCTACTCATTTATGTTAACTATAATTTATGAGTAAACAATTATGTTCGATTTATGATTATGTATGTATTGTATATGTATTATGTATGTATGATTTATTTGTAAACTATTTATAGTAGATAGAGGTTCGTAGAAAGGTGTGAACTGAATAAAATATAAAATAACTATTATTTTATATTTTATTATATCTTGGATACAGAGTTACCTAAACAAAAGTTAATGACATTTACACTTTCTGTAAAGATGAATTTAAACATTACAAAAAACAAGTTCGCAAACTCATTGATCGAAGAAACATGAAAATAAAAAAACAATCACTTACTTGTTGAAGGTCTCCTCGTATTGTTTTATTTCCTTCCTGGAGAACTCGTGAAATTCTGTATAAACGTTCACGAATTTATATTTCGGCTTAATCTCGTGTCCCTCTTCAAGTTTGTCATTGATTTCTTGCCTCCTGGAGAGAATGCCACTTAATTCTTCTGTAGCCGCCATTGTGGTAATTTACGCGCCAAAAAAAGGTTGTAAAAAGGTGATTTTTCACAGTGAGATGAGCGTTCGGTTCGACGCACGCCACGAGAGGCTGTCTCCGGCTACGACCTTACAAATACTGGTAGTGTGGGCAGGCTCGGTCGGCACTCCGCAGTCTCGGTTGCACGTCATTTGAGTTAGTCAGGGCCTCGCACTCGCTCCATAGAATCGTTTCATATCGTAATCAAGTCGTGGGGATGGACGGATCGACGCGGACTCTATCGCGCACTTCGCATTCACGAATCACGACTGACTGACGATTTATCTAATCTTATTCCAAACCATTCTATAAGATTTTATATTAGAATTACCTAACTACTACTACATCTGAAAATAAGGAATGTTGTAAGGTTTGTACAGTTTTATGTTATTGCTCGTAAGTAAGTTCCATTGATAAACTGACTGATAGGAGCTTCCATCCATCACAGCTGTAGCTTATGAAAACTGTGATCCAATACAATTTTACAATGGTGAATTACCATATTTACCATCCACGTTTCAATTACGAGTACTTACTTACCTACCAGTCCAAAACTTTAATGTAACAGGTCTATTGGTATAAAAATGAAAAATGCCAGTTGAGCAACTCATAATTAAATAACGGTTGCAAACAATGTGCAATCGAGTAATCACATTATCTGGGGTCAAGGAAGAGCCCCGCCAAGTCGAGCAAAAAAAAATGTATCTTCATTGTGGAAAAGATAGCTAGATATATTTCCAAATTACATTAAATTGGAACCAGTAGTTTAAGAATTATTACAAGTCAAATTATTTCCTTAATTTTTTCTCTGACTGACTCACCGATCATCAAAATTCTTAGGGTACTTTCTAAAGTCCTAGAAAGCTGAAATTTGGTATGTAAGCTAGTATTAGTACACAAACAACAAAAAACTCTAAAACTTGGACCTTTTACCCCCCAAACCCTTAAACTAGGGGATGGAAGATTGTATGAGAATTCCGAAAATTTTGATGCTAGTTATAAATAATAAAATAGGAGTACCCACCCTTTTAAATATACTAGATTAATATGTACTATCGACAAAGTTGAAGAATGGTCATCTTAAGGGTGTATTTTGCGTGCAGTGCCCAGTCGCTACCTGTGTCTCACACAATATAACCAAACAATGCGCTTGTCATAAAATAGTAGATTGTCATTGTCAGTAAATAGTCTAAACAAAAGATTTTACAAGAGACCGTTTTATTGTCAACAATGGACAGGGCAAACTATGATTACTGGCTGCAAGCGACAAGGTCTCAAAACTGATTATGCTTCAACTTTGTTGATGGTACGTCATCGGATTATCGTATGTCTTTCGGCTGACATGATGATAATATAATATACATATATTATCATACGTCAGCCGAAAGACGTCCACTGCTGGATATAGGCCTCCCCAAGGATCTCCACGATTACCAGTTTGGCAATGTTGGGGCTATGTCGGTTTCTTTGAATATACTTATATTATACGATTAATTTACTATTCTTATGTACAAAACAACTTCGTTACATACAAAAAGAAGTGAAATTCTTGTGAAATTCCACCAAAAACATTTTCATATAAAATGTTGCCAAGCGGAGACCATACGGCTCGCACTGTCAAAAAGTTATCAAATCACATGTAGAGCCACGCTTCTAACTCTACGAGCCCAAACTTCACAAACTCTACACCTTATGTGGCTTGGCTGTTTTACTACCGTCACATGGGCGTAAGGTGAAAAATTTATTCACTGTTCATTACTTTTCTGTTAAACAGATCTTGTAGTAACTCTCATCATTTTATTATGATACGATAATAATTATGTAGGTAATAGGTATACGCGCTCTTGGAGGTAATCCCCCTTATTCAGACCTACCCGGTTGCATGTAATTCCGAACGAATTACAAATTTTATTACTTTTTGGCTGATAATTGCAGCTCAGTAATAGGTCTTATGTTTCTCATAATGTGATCCGCTGTTTTATTAATTCTCGGAATGAAATGGTAGGTAGGTACTACTTTTGGTCTTCAGTTAACAAACTTTATTACACCTAAACATAACTACTACTAAATTAAAAATAATAATAAGAGTTGTGACATATAATAATTTTATAACACAACTAGCTGTTCCCCGCGGCTTCACTCGCGTTCCCGGGATAGAAAGTAGCCTATAACCTTCGGGGATAGCTTCCTATTAGTGAAAGAATTTTTCGAATCGGTCCAGTAACACCAGCAGAGATTAGCGCGTTCAAACAAACTCTTCAGCTTCATTATTAGAACAGATATATATATATTATTATTAGTATAGATAGGTAGATACCTACTTATGTCCTAATAAATATACCAATTTTGTTGATTAAAAGCAGAAAGATAAAAATTAATATCTATTGGCGCTGAACTATTGACCTAGCTAAGTAGGTATTTGTAGTGTATTGTATGTAGGTAGTATATGAATGATGTGAGGGTAGGTTAAGCCGATGTGTGCCAGCAGTCTGATTAAATCTGTTTCACTGTAAGCTGCGTTTATTTGCCAATCCTGTAACTTCATTTAAGGAATCCTTCAGTGGCGACGAATATTATTATTATTAGAACCGGTGTGTGCAAAATACCATAAAAACGATGTCAATCGGCAAAATTTCCGAATTTGATGTAAAAAAAGGAGTGTGGTCATCGTACGCTGATCGCCTTGAAATGTATTTCAAGGTGAATAGCATTAAAGACGAATTAAAGTTGCCTACCATGATATCGGTGATGGGAGATGAAGCGTACGAGTTGTTCGGCAATTTGGCAAGCCCAAAAAAACCATCGGAGTTAAGTTATAGTGAGGCGGAGGAGCTATTACGTCAGCATTTACAACCGAGTCCATCTGTGCTCGCGGAGAGATATCGGTTTCGGCAGAGGAGACAAAAGTCAGAGGAGGATGTGTGTGACTACGTAGCAGAGTTGAAGAGGTTGGCGCGAAATTGCAAGTTTAACAGCGAATTGAATGAGAATTTACGGGATCAATTCGTGTGCGGCCTAAAAGGTGACGTCATCCGTCAAAGATTATTCGCGGAGGACGAGGGGTTAGATTTTGGGTTAGCGTCTAGTCCGGGTATTTTTCAGCGAATTATGACTAATTTACTTCACGGTATCCCCAATGTGGCAGTATTCATTGATGACGTAATAATTGGGGGGAGAACTAAATTAGAACATTTTACAGCCTTGCAAATGGTATTTCAGAGATTGTTGGATAAGGGTTTGAGATTAAAAAAATCTAAGTGTCTTTTTCTAGCTCAAGAAGTATCATATTTAGGGTATATTGTGTCTAAAGACGGAGTTAGGGCGGATACAGCCAAAATTGAAGCAGTTAAAAATATACCGAGGCCGCAGAACGTTCCTGAGCTACGTTCTTTTCTAGGATTGGTCAATTTCTTTGCTAAGTTTGTAAATAATTTTAGTCAAAAGTTAGTGCCATTGTATGGTCTGCTAAAGAAAACCGTTCAATGGGATTGGACTCGGGAATGTCAGAACGCGTTCGAAGGTATAAAAAGTGCTTTAATAGGTTCGGAGGTATTAGCACACTACGATCCCGACAAGCCGCTCATAGTAACATGTGACGCGAGCGCAGTAGGGGTCAAAACGTTAAAAAGAGTCATCAAAAAGGCAAATTTTGAGAAACAAAACGTTGTAAAAATGCTAAACACATTTTTATTATACTATAGGAATACAGAGCATGCGTCAACAGGCGAGAGCCCGGCTATGTTGTTATTAGGCAGACAACTTAGAACGCGATTGGATGCGTTGAGGCCCGATAGACAAGCGCGTATGAAAAAGGTACAACAACGTCAGGTAGACAACGCAGCCGGTGCTGCAGGGAGAGAAATGGTGACGGGGGAGGATGTTTGGTATCGTCAGTACCTGAAAGGGGAAAAATGGTTACCCGGAACGGTAGGTACGTGTTTAGGTCCGTCCAATTCGATTTGATTATAAAATTGCGATAAATCTATTTTGCTGAAATATTGAGCCCCATTAAGTGCCACAAGTACATCATCAAACCGAGGTAATGGATAACGATCGATAAGCAAAGATGGATTCAATGTTACCTTGTAGTCTACACAAACCCTGAGTGTACCATCAGACTTATTCACGGGGACAAGTGGCGAGGCCCAGTCGGAACAGTCAACGGGCTCGATAATACCGGCGCGCAGCATCGTATCCAGTTCCACATCCACACGCTCCCGCAATGCATATGGCAGCGGCCGCGCACGGTGAAATACCGGCGCCGCCCCCTCCCGTACCCGTAAAGTAGCCTTGCCCCCCGTGAACCTTCCCAGTTTGCCATCAAACAAATCCTTATACCTGTCCAACAATTTATTTATATTACAATCTGTAATGAGTTTATTTGGGTTGATAAAATTACAATTACACATATCGATAGGTATATTTAATTCTGTTAACCATTGTCGACCCAATAATGACGTGGTACCTCCCTCTATTACGAATAATTCTAAACGTTTAATCTCTCCCTTGTACCTAACTGACGGCTTAATAAAACCCAGCGGCTTAATACTCGAGCCGTCATAAAATTTCAATGATAACTGATACGGTTGAATCATTTGATTTTTAAAATACGTATCATACGTGATTTTACTTATACAAGATATAGGCGTACCAGTGTCGACTTCCATACAAATAATTTGGTTATCAATTGATATTGGTAGACTAACCGGTTTATAATCTCTCAAACATAACTGATGCAAATCTATGAAATCCTCCTCCGTCTCCTCCTCGAGTTCATCTTGCTCATCCACCACCCCGTAATGGAAATTCCTGGAGCTCTTCCGCGCAGATCCATCAGAAACAGTAGACACACACACCCGCCGCAAGTGACCAGGACGCTTGCACCGGCTGCACACATAATCCCGGAATCTACAGCTTCCATACTCGTGATCTGTCGCTCCGCATCCCTTGCAGTTGACCAGCACTCCGTGCCGCTCCCGGCGCACCGCCCGCGCCGTAACTCGAGGAGCAACACCGCCTCGTTCACGACGCACGTGCGCGTGTAACGGTTTCGCTTGCATTGCATGCAAATCTCCAACGCTCCCCGCTGCATCGGGCACACTCCGTACCTCCACCGCAGCCGCGTCTCGCTCCGCCGCCTCAAGTGAAGTGGCAATTTTCACCGCCTTCGCAAAATCTAACCCCTCGTCCTCCGCGAATAATCTTTGACGGATGACGTCACCTTTTAGGCCGCACACGAATTGATCCCGTAAATTCTCATTCAATTCGCTGTTAAACTTGCAATTTCGCGCCAACCTCTTCAACTCTGCTACGTAGTCACACACATCCTCCTCTGACTTTTGTCTCCTCTGCCGAAACCGATATCTCTCCGCGAGCACAGATGGACTCGGTTGTAAATGCTGACGTAATAGCTCCTCCGCCTCACTATAACTTAACTCCGATGGTTTTTTTGGGCTTGCCAAATTGCCGAACAACTCGTACGCTTCATCTCCCATCACCGATATCATGGTAGGCAACTTTAATTCGTCTTTAATGCTATTCACCTTGAAATACATTTCAAGGCGATCAGTCGCAGCCGTGTGGCGATGCCGCAGCCGGAGCAGAGCGCCCGGTCGCGTTTATTTCACGTACATTATCGGTGGCTGAGAAAAATTATTCACAAATACATAGGGAGGCCTTAGCGATAATTTATTGTGTAAAAAAATTTCATCAATACATTTATGGTCGACGTTTTACTCTCAGAACGGATCATAAACCATTAGTGTCTATCTTTGGCCCAAATAATGGTATTCCTACCATGACGGCGAGTCGTATGCAGCGGTGGGCTATCATATTGTCAGCATATTCATATGATATTGAATATGTGCGGACGAGTGATAATAGCGCGGACGGATTGTCAAGACTACCTTTGCGAGATAGGAAACCGGTTTCATTAGCGATCCCCGAACAGACGCATTTGCATTTTGCACAGGAGGCGTTGTTATTAGATTATAATGAAATTAAAAAAACAAACCATGAGGGATCCCATTCTAAGTCGGGTGCTGATGTTTATTCGCCATGGCTGGCCTTCGGAATGTGATATTGTAGGTATGCAGCCCTATTTTAATAGAAAAAGAGAAATATATGAGGAGCTAGGTTGTGTACTATGGGGTCATAGGGTTATCATACCTGAAAATTGTAGGGAGAAAGTGTTGCGAATTATACACGAGTCCCATATGGGTATAGTAAAGTGTAAGGCACTGGCTCGGAGCTATGTATGGTGGGCCGGGATTGACGAGGCGGTGGAGGCGGTGTGCCGCGCGTGCGAGACGTGTGCCGCGCACGCGGACGCGCCGCCGCGTCAGGCGCCACGCCCGTGGCCGTGGCCATCGAAACCGTGGACCCGTCTCCATATAGATTTTATGGGGCCTATTTTTGGGAAAACTTATCTCGTTGTAGTGGACGCCATGTCTAAGTGGTTAGAGATTTTTACCGTACCTAGCACAGCCGCGGCGACTACCATTGATAAGTTAGGTGAATTATGGAGTAGGTGGGGCATTCCAAGACAAATAGTTACAGATAACGGTCCACCGTTTACTAGTCAGGAGTTTGAAGCGTTCATTAGGCATAATGGTATAGAACACATATTTGCTCCACCGTATCATCCTGCTTCAAATGGCGCTGCCGAAAATGCGGTCAAAACGTTAAAAAGAGTCATCAAAAAGGCAAATTTTGAGAAACAAAACGTTGTAAAAATGCTAAACACATTTTTATTATACTATAGGAATACAGAGCATGCGTCAACAGGCGAGAGCCCGGCTATGTTGTTATTAGGCAGACAACTTAGAACGCGATTGGATGCGTTGAGGCCCGATAGACAAGCGCGTATGAAAAAGGTACAACAACGTCAGGTAGACAACGCAGCCGGTGCTGCAGGGAGAGAAATGGTGACGGGGGAGGATGTTTGGTATCGTCAGTACCTGAAAGGGGAAAAATGGTTACCCGGAACGGTAGGTACGTGTTTAGGTCCGTCCAATTATAAAGTAATAGGTGAGGGAGGTGCCCAAGTACATCGTCATATCGACCAGCTGAAACGTAGGAGTAGATACTCACTAGCCTTGCCAGATCCGGAGTGTAGTACATCTGTAGATAGTGAAAGTCGACACAGATTAAAATTATTGGAAGATGATAAGAGCGATAGTCATAGGAATTCAGGCGATTCTGAACAAGTGGTGGTGGATACCCAGTTGGAGCAGACGCGGAGTGCAAATTCACCATTAGAGCAACCTTTACCAACTACTCCAACAGTAACTAGCGAACCTAGATCTGAACCCCGTGAACCTTCGCAGAACCTGTCAACACCCCCAGCTGGGGGTAAACTTATTCGGCAATGTAGATTAAATAAAAAATTGTATAAATAGTTCATGTACTTAACCAAGTGTATGTTTATTTAATTAGTGTACTATATATGATTAGAATTTAAGTGTGGAGGAATGTAGTGTATTGTATGTAGGTAGTATATGAATGATGTGAGGGTAGGTTAAGCCGATGTGTGCCAGCAGTCTGATTAAATCTGTTTCACTGTAAGCTGCGTTTATTTGCCAATCCTGTAACTTCATTTAAGGAATCCTTCAGTATTGTTTATATACTTTTTAAATGTATTTATGTAAAAGAATATTTAATTTTTATAAACGTCGGTCTCAGTCTCAGTACATAGAATGAGTATCTATAATTAAGATGGCTCGTATACGTGAAACATTTAAAACATCCGACGTTAATTTGGAAAGATCGACATCAACTCCGGATCTATTTCACAGGTTTGAGATATTACTACTACAATACTTAGTATATAACCTATACCAACATTTTGCGAAGTTCACACATTATGTATGACAACTAGCTTTAGGGGATTCCGCAGTTTCACCCGCGATCCCCTTTTTTATCCTCTAGGGGTTGAAATTTCATAAACCCTTTCTTAGCTTAATATATATAGATGTTGAGCCTATTTTTTGACTGTATTTATATTTTTGACTATCACTTATTGAAATAAAAACCTTTCACCAAAAAATAGAACTGCCTTCAAAGGCACTATAAAAAGTAGGTATAAAATAACTATGTAGGAACTCTACCTACCTTACCAACACATTATACACATCGTGTTGCCAATTAATGAAGTTACAAATTCTCTGGAGAATCTTAGTTAGCTTTAGTTTGATGCTAGCACTCACCACTATTAATATAATTTCAGCAATTAATAAACTCCCCTGCTGATACATAATTTAACATACTTTTTATTTACCGAACTTAAAGTAGGTAGGTAGTATCTACAACATAAAGAAATACCTAATTACTTAGCTAGCTATCAACAATAAATAAAAGGAAATCACCTTTTTTTTGTATTTCGTTATTTTTCTATTTTTTTCTACTATAGAAACCGCGGGGGACAGGTCAGGTCAGGACAGGTCCTCCTTTTTTGAAGTCGGTTAAAATTGTTACAACAATTTCATGTTAATTTAACACGGTATTTTTAACCGACTTCAAGAGGAGCTATACTTCACAGGTGGTCCCATGGTCACCAAGTCAGAATCTGATGATGGGATCCTGGAGAAATCGAGAGAAATCTTCAAAGTTTATAGGCAGTTAAGATAATGTTTTTCATATACTTTCTAAAGATAAGATACATATATTTGCGTCTGGTATAGTCAACATCTTATGTTGCTGAGCGGATGATGGAAGGTACAACTCCTTAAGGGTTAAGAGTTAGGTAAAATTCGTTAAATATTATAGGAACGATGATGGACGTTCCTACTTTTTAGTACCTTTGAAGGCGGTTCTATTTTTAAATGTTAAAAGTTTTTTATTCTATACAAAACTATTAATAAACTCACCGTAATGTAAATAACAGCTATACGTTATACGTAGGTATAAACCATAGGTACAGACAGTGTGCCATAGGTACACTAAACCAAAGAATAGTACTAAACCAAGTAATATAATGTGAAACCTGATAATTAATTAACACATTACTCACTACGCTGCGTTTTAATCTTTTTAAAAACAATTAAGACTACAAATAAATACTTACCAGCCATTCGCCTAATTTTAATTTCATAATTGCGAACATGTCCCCTGGGATGGCACAAATGATAATATTTTTCCACTACCAAGCCCAAAATAACTTCACAAAGCTCACTTTAATGCAGTAGTCGCATTGACATCATGAGAAGACACTCGAGGTATCCAAGTACTGGAATATTTATATTCGTTGGCGTTTAAAAAATAAATTTATAAACATTTTGTTTTACAGATCAGAAAGCTTTGGGAGACTTCCTGAAAATGAACTGGATAAAAGTGATAAGCATAATAAGCTCGAATATCCAGTTAGGATTAAAGGCAAACAAAAACGTAATTTTATTAAGGAATATTTGATTGATTATACAGCCAATTCTAATCTTCATGGCCTGAAGTATATCGGGGAAAAAGAGCGCACTATTGTGGAAAAGTAATTACTACCTATCCTTCTTTGCATAACAAGAGTATAAAATCCAAGACAAAAAATAATTCGCTATATTCCAGATTCTTCTGGCTGTTCATGTGTTTATGCTGTGTGGTCCTCTGCTCTGGCCTAATAAGAAAAGTGTGGATAAAGTGGAACGAGAGTCCCGTGATTGTGAGTTTTGCAGAGAACCCCACTCCAGTTTGGCAGGTACGTACCTATAATGATTGTAAATTTGCGGTTTGAAAATGTCTTTGTAGTTTTTTTTTTATAAATAAAACTCACATTTATTGCCAGTCAATAAATGTCTTATCAAAGAGATCTTCAAGAAGGCTGGGAAGAGGGTTTTGCTCGGTCGGCAGTCCGTAAAAGTTGTGCTTGGAGATTGATAGGATTTTATTATTCTTAAGGGGACGATATCCGAGAAATGATGATTCTTGATTAAGTTTTTCTCGGCATTCTATGTTGCAAGAGATTTCTAAAAAATATAAATATATCATCATTTTTCGGTTATCGTCGCCTTACCTAACGCGGGGCATTATGAATGAAGTATTTTTTTCCTTACAGATACCTTATCCCGCGGTTAGCATTTGTTTTGAGACAAAAGCCATGCAAAGGAAATTTAACTTCACGGAATATTATCATTTATATAATTATACTGATGGTTTAACTATGAACTTAACGGAAGAAGAGTAAGTAAAAACGAATCCCACTATTATCCCACTGTCCTACTGAACCTACCTAATATTAAAATGTGAAAGTACGGATTTGGATGAATCTTACCAACATGAGGTATAGATAAATACCCTGAAATAAAATATAGGATATTTTATATCCCGGGAAAACATATTGATCCTCGGAAACGCGGGTGAAACCGCGATGTGAAAACTAGTCCCTAATAAACAAACATATTTACAGAAAAAATCTCTTTGAGGATGTGTCAATGGTTTGTGACGATCATCTTGCTCCACAGCGAGGAAGGAAATATTCTTCTGGTGATGTCACTGTCACAAATATAAAAGAGGTACCTATATTATGTACTTTTTTTTAATATACTAGATTATGTTAACTTCACATGGTTATAAAATCCCTTCTTGGGCGCCCAAGAGGGGATTTTTGGAGTACTGTGTTTTTTTTTATTTTCATACTATTTTCCATGCATTTTGTATGTCACATTCCGTAAAATGCACGTCAGCACGACCAGGACTAAAATATATTACAAAATAATAATTCAAAAATTATATGGAATTTCAGGTGTCACCAAATTTAACCGATGTTTTCTTCGGCTGTAAATGGAAGGATGTTTCGAGAGAAAATTGTTCGGACCTTTTCTCTCCAATATTGACTGAAGAAGGACTTTGTTACACGTTCAATACATTGAGAGCTGAGGAACTATTCCGAATGGAGAAGTATTTATTATTTTTAGAGGGAAACTTCCTAGCACATGTTATATTGATGTTCCGGATATCCGTATCCACCGGCTGAGTACGAAAGTTGAGATCCGTATCCGTATTCAAGGCGACAATATACGAGACATGATGATTCGCTCTGCATTCTTTGTTGCAAGAGATTTGAATTTTTTTTATTGGTACTACCACTAAGGCAGCTAGCAAGCATATTTGCAATGCATGTTTGTGTACTACTTTTATATAATTTTCTACATTTAAACAAGTTTGTGAAGCGAAGCCTTTTATATATTTGACGTAGGTACGCTTTGCCTTTATCGGTTATCTCACAACACCTCACTAGTTTTTTTATCTTGAAAAACCTAAGTATCGGTATACAAAAAAGATAAAAGATGGCTATAACAAAAACTTTTAGTTTGCAGCAAGATTATCCATTTTTGGAGCATAAGAATGAAGCAGAGTCTTGGAGCTTAGAGGAAGGATATGGAAAGTCCACTCCAATAGAAACTTACCCACACAGAGGTTCTGTAAGTTACCTTTGTACATAGGTACCTATAGTCCGTATGTAGAGTTATGTAGTGTTCAATATTAACTTATATAAACTTGCAGGGGTACGGTATTAAATCAGGATTGACATTTTTATTAAAAGCTAACGAAATGGACCTAGACTATCTTTGCAAAGGCCCTGTACAAGGTTTCAAGGTAATATATTAGTGTATCAAATTAATTATAAAATTATTTTTCAACTATATATACCTATATATGTAATGTTTTGATTTTAGATATTGCTGCATAATCCCGCAGAATTACCGAGACTATCGCAACAATATTTCCGGTCACCTCTAGCGCAAGAGGTGGTTGTCGCTGTGAAGCCTACAATGATGACCACGTCCGAAGGTTTGAAGCCGTATGATCCCATAAGGTCCGTAAAACATCTGTTTTTTAATTATTTAAGAATATTAAATGGAATTATTGAATGGTCCATCCATTTAGAATTTTTAGTGTTTAAAGAGGCCATTATTATTTTTTTCTCGGACAAGTTTCATTCTCGAAAACATTAGATCCTTAGGAAACCTGGGTGTAAGCAATATTATAAAACGTTGGTCTAACCACAGTATAACTTTAGTTACGAAATAGTACTGAATACTATAGTACGACCTACCGGTACGACGGGTTGAGGTGGAAGCTTGTTTATTATGAAGAGTAGGTAGGTAGGTAGTACCTTATAGCTTCCGCTTCCGAGTAACAAATATGCATAAAACTTTCGTATTTATGATTCCAACCTCTAAGTTTCCTTTATTATTTACATATTCTAATGGTACTTTACATTTTGCAGGCGTCAGTGTTATTTCCCAAGTGAACGGTATCTCAAATACTTTAAAGTTTACACTCAAGCTAACTGTGAGATGGAATGTCTATCTAATTTTACTTATACAAGATGTGGCTGCGTCCATTTTGGTATGCCTCGTAAGTACCTACTCATATTTTTGTAATTAGGGACCTACCGAAGTATATTATTTAAAACATAAACTTAAGGGGGAACATTCGGTTGGAGCGTTTTTTGCAAATTGCAGCTCAGTTATAGGTCGTAAGTTATCAACATGTTATTTGCGAGAAGAATGTTAGTATATTTACTGATCAATAACACAAGAAATTATTAACATATTCCTCCAAGGTATATTACTGACATATACGACTATTTCATGAAAATGTTACTAATATACCTAGGAGGAATATGTTAATGATATCTTTTGTTATTAATCAGTAAATATACCTACTACCATTCTTCCTCCCCCTTAAGGGTAAACGTTCGGTTGGAGCGCGAAATTCAAATTTTATCACGTTTTTTGCAAATTGCAGCTGACATAGGTCGTAAGTCATCAACATGTTATTTGCGAGAAGAATGGAAAAGTAACATTTTCATGAAATAGTCGTATATGTCAGTAATATACCTTGGAGGAATATGTTGATGATTTCTTTTGTTATTAATCAGTAAATATACTACCATTCTTCTCGCAAATAACATGTTGATAACTTACGACCTATAGCTCAGCTGCAATTTGCAAAAAACGTGATAAAATTTGAATTTCGCGCTCCAACCGAAGCCTCCGCCTTAAACGAGATGGTAAATGGTAATCTAATATATCATGTCTGGTATTTTTTTTACATGTTACACACCTAATCTCAAAATAAATACCTACCTACACATTTAAATTGTTAATTTTATTTTGCAGATGGACCAAACATGACAACTTGCAACGCTGGCAGTATGGTTTGCATCAAACAATCACAGAGTAAGCCACATGTCACTAATTGTACCGAATTAAATATAAATACTTATGTACTAATACATATTTTAGGTACCTACCTGGCATATGATTGATATAATACATTGAAAAACTATGATAACTGCAAAAACAAGACCTGTGTCTGAGATGATTACCAACGCCATACTCCGTTACATACATATACCTAATATTGAGTATACCTATAAATTATTCACCTACCCTTAGGAAATCCCATTATCTTCTTATGATAATGATTGATTGAAGTAACATATAATAATGTATGGCAGTTAATTTTTATAGCTACCTACATAAAATTTCATATAATATCTACTTTATTCAACTATAGTATTGAGTAGAGACTAAAAAAATGCCGAATCACTACAGCACCTATTGGGTAGGATACCTACCTAACCTACCCTACCTACGGCGCCATTTTGTTATCACTCAATAATAATTTTCACTTGTAGCGGAATTGGTGACAATAGAAATCCAATCAGGGTTAGATGGTGACAAGAGCAACAATACTAGCGATGATGCTCTGAATGATGCGCGAGAAGTTTCTGCACGATGCCAGTGTCTTCCCGCATGCACTTCTATTGAGTATGAAGCCGAAACATCTCAAGCTGATTTTGATTTTGTAGCGCTTTTCAGAGCCTATAAATATCAAGTCGAAGACAGTTTAATGAAGTAAGCATTTCCCTAGTTTATATATATATGAAGATATAGATTGAATTAACGTTTTCTAACAAATTAAAACTATTATCAACATAAAAATTATTTGTTTGATACTTTCTGATTGCATGCCATGCTCTCAACGTTTTTGTAAAAAGAAGTGGCATTAAATCAAGTATAAATACATAACCGTGATTATGTTTATTTTTCAGCAATACCTTCTCTCGAGTAATGATCTTCTTTAAAGAAGCCCAGTTTATAACCTCTCGGCGATCCGAACTGTATGGTCAGACTGACTTCTTGGCCAACTGCGGAGGTCTCCTCGGACTCTTCATGGGATTCTCGATCCTAAGCGTTGCAGAAATATTGTACTTCCTTACATTAAGGTACCTAAAGCGTACCTATTTCACAACGATTTTGACGGAAAAACACAAGATAGTACCTACCTATAGTCATACCTACAAAAATTAACTGGAGATGGATTGACGCATTTTTGCATACCAATACGAACCATGACATTCAAATTACAATTCATATTTTTGTCTAAATTAATACCTGTCTTAATAACTCCTACAATGAATTTTAACCAATATCGTAACCCCATACTTACTAATTATATCTTGGTTTCAGGTTGTGCTGCGTCTTGTGGCGTCGTCGGACCAGGAATCGCGGTGTTACCGATAGTTCAAAACCAAATCCTGATAAGCTAAAGGAACTGTACATAGACTAATTTTCATACCTCAAGCGATAAGTATTATATAATTCATTGTTTTTTCATTTCTTCTTTGTATTGTAATTTTAAATACTGCACTATCTTACTACTTATTACTAAGGCATTATATAGCAGTATGGCAGTATACCATTCAATTTTATTGTTATTAGAATAAATACCTTATTTTACTTTAAAAAAAATGTCGTGTTAAACTAAGAATAAATATAATACTACTAGCTTTGCTACTAGTAAGCCTATCTGTGGGTGACTACAACATACATTGTAGGTATCAACTAAACTCACCGATGTCATTGAAATTAAATTACTAAATGTGTTTAAAAAAATTACACAGAAATATACCTCCTTTTGGCATTCATTTTACCTTTTATTTTTATTTTCGTACCACTTTTTATTGATAATACGATAATACCGTTATGAATATACCGGGTATAAGGGGGGCCGAAAGGGCCTTGCAAACTTTTCATGCTAGAGAAAAATATACAAGTACACAGTTGTACGTAGTAGGTATATTTATTATTCTATGTACACAGACTTCTTATTACAAATTAAAAAATATGTGTTTCAGATTTAAAAAAAACATTCCTCAACCCCTTAATTTAGGAGATACAAGCGTATGTGGGGCTTTCTTCAGGTTTCAGAATATTACTACGTATGAGATTGTATACAGAACTAGTAAAAGTAGGGTACTTTCCGATATCCTAGGAGCCCAGGATTTATATACAAACAACAGAAAAATTAAGAAATCTGTAACTTGTACCCTCTCATCTCCATAAAGGGCGATCTCCTAACTAGGAAACCCTTCAACGGCACGGTCACGAAATTTTGTATGTAAGTTTAATTTTGATAGATCAACACGATTTGTATCATGAACTGCTGATGCAGCCAGCATTGTCTCCTTACGAGGGAACTCTTTAACGGTTAGTAGTATTCCTAATTTTTACTGTAAGTATTTCAATTAGGGTTCAGCGCCACCTATTACACTATGCAAATATTTTTTGATAACCAGTAACCACTATGTAATAAAATAAGTAGAACATCGACTACAACCATTAAAGGAGCTTTAGGTACCTACACAGGTAACAATTTTGAAGCTTTGTCTCTGTTTACTCATGAGGTTATCACCCAAACTTTTCTCGGCAGTACTTGAATACATATTTAGACGTCTTGAGTGGAGCAGATATGGACTAAATATTAATGGAACGCAACTAAACCATCTAAGATTTGCAGATGATTTAATCCTAATCTCCGAGGACCCAAGTAGCCTACAAGAGATGCTTGAACAACTTGTGTACGAAAGTGATAAAGTCGGACTTTCAATGAATGCTACAAAAACCAAAGTGCTACACAAACCAGGACAAAACCCCAATCACAGTCAACGGGACCAAAATAGAATACTCCGAAGAATATACATACCTTGGACAGATAATATCACCAAATGACCTTACAACAAAAGAAACAAACAACAGAGTACAGCTAGCATGGAAAAGATATTGGTCCCTCAAAGAAATTGTCAAGAATCCTCAGGTACCACTCAAAGCTAAGAAAAAAATATTTAATTCTTGTATTTTACCCATAATGACATATGGATGTCAAACATGGAGCTTAACGAAACAAAATACGCGCAAACTTGAGATCTGCCAACACAGTATTGAGAGAAGCATGCTCAACGTCAAGTTAAGAAACAAAATAAAACTAATAACATTACGAAACCAAACCAAAATAAAAGATGTAACATACTGCATAAGACAACTTAAATGGAGGTGGGCAGGCAATATGATGAGGAGTAGTAAAGATAAATGGGCTAAGCATGTAACCGAATGGTGCCCAAGACAAAATAAAAGAAAGAAAGGGAGACAGCGTCTTAGATGGGAGGACGATATTAAGAAAATAGCTGGTGTCACTTGGAGTAGAACGACCCACAATCGAAAAGTGTGGCAAGCTCTAGGGGAGGCCTTTGCGGAAACGCAAGACAATCTTGATACCGGTGCCAAATAATACATTTCTTATTACATAAGTTAGTTTTATTTGTTTGTGTTCTTAATAATTACTTTATATTAATGTTTTGTAAGATTGTCAAATAAAGGCTATTATTATTATTATTACTCATGAGGTATAGGTACGTACATGTACCGTTTCTTTTATGTGTTGTCTAGAATCAAAGAAATAGTAGGTATACTTTAATTTCTTTCTCTACAATGAATGTTTTTTCTTTCTATCACGTTTGCGTCTACGACATTTTTCTATATGTTTATGAATTGTTGGCCCAGCGCCTCTCGCGGAATATTCATGGAACTCCTATACAAAAACCCTAAAAACCCAAACACTAATGGATTACTTACTGACTAAAGGATTAAAGTAAATAATATACTACGTACAAGTACAATATAGGGTGATATAGGTAAGTAAACCTCCCTGAACCAAAACCTCCAACTACCTATTTGTAATTAATTATTCATAGAATATACTAAGTATTCCTTTAATTTTTGATTTCTTTGTTGTTATACCCTTACATAATATTTCCCATCTTTATCATGTGTACTTGTTAAGCAATTTAATAAATGAATATGAATGATCTCCGTTATGTCCCAGGATATTAGGGAGGTAGGTACTGACTAGGTATTCTTGGGTAACACGGCCTTATAGCGAGTCTTCCATCAGACTTGAAATAACTTCAAAACTTTAATATTCACATAGGTAACATAATAAAAGGTAACACAATCGATTATTACGTTTGCTATCTACATAATTGGAAAAGCTGTACTACCTAGGTATAAACGTTACCTAAGTAAGTATAACAAAACACGTGAGTAGTTTCTGTTCCAAATAATGGGCACCAAGGGACGCGTATTTACCCCAACCATTAATAGGTAATTAATTACCATTTTTAGGGTACCGTACCTCGGTATACGATTTATAATACAATCTACTCTTACATAAATATATTATTATAATCAAGCCAGGCACTTTAGTATCACGATTGAAATATTTACTTATTTATTTTATTTAAGTATTTACTTGATTATTATATTTTTTTTATTTTATTTACTTTGCTACCTCTAGTAATCTATACTAATAATGAAGCTAAAGAGTTTGTTTGACGAGCTAATCTCCGGAGTTACGGGCTCGATTCGCCCAAAATTTCTTTCCCTAATAGGAAGCTATATTGTCCCCGAAGGTATAGGCTACATTTTATCCCACGTTCTAGTCACAGTAACAGCTAGTCTTCTTTATGACGTAGGTAGGTATGTTTATCAATTTTATTTTGTTTATTATAACAAACAACAGGCCTCTTCGACCTAAAATGGTAAATTCTTTATTGTCAAGAATACGCTGCACCCTCGCACCGTTTGATTGATGTAAGTATATAGCTAAGAACATACTATGTATAACATGTACACACATAAAAAGGATTTCTTCATTTAAGATATTTTAACTTCCACGAAGTTAGTTTGCATTGAACCAAGATAATGGCGATTTCATATATAGGGAAACTAATATTTTCTTATAGAAAGAAAAAAAAACTTTTGGATTAATATTCATAATTCAAGAAATCAAATGTCAATTGTTTTGTGACAAGACAATTGCCATTTGATCCAAGACAATGTATCTTCCACCAAAGAGATTTAGTTTTCTAGTTCTAATGAAATTGAAGTTCTTAATCCTAAAGTACTTATAACTTGTTCATTCAAGAAAATGCAGAATCAATGTAAGAGATGATATTCTTAGTTCAATATGATAAAAATGTATAACAAAACAGAACGATCTTGTTTTGAAATTGGTTTTACTTGGATTTTGAAAGTGATACATATCTTAAGATTTTTTTATCTTCACATGATATAAAACATTCTCAGTTTAATTTGTTATTATATTATAATAACAAATAAAAGCCTTGCATAGAGAAATAATAGATTCTTTCAAGATTTCAACATTTTTGTGTAAGTTTCTGAAATCTTCTGCAGAAATAAAATATTCTCATTGTAAAATTATTTGTCCTACCAACAAAAAGGGTTTTCTCATTATAAGATAAATTTTACTTGTGGCAAAACGTAACGATTTTTTACTAAACCGTAACTATCTTGGATGTAGTAATGTTACTTTCTTCTGAGAATTAAAGGGTTTTTATTAAATCGTAATTATCTTGGATGTAATAAAGTTACTTTGTTCTGAAAAATAAAGATCTCCTTTCAATAATTTGTTTCTCATTGTGAGATTTTTGGCATGCTTGTATAGGTAGAAATATATTTGCTTAGTCTAAATTTAAGCTTATATTAGTGTAAAAACCATAATGTAGGTATTCGTGAAAATAAAAAATAAATCTTTTTTTTTCTTTCGTACACATCTAAAAAATGTTATAAATTTTCACGAATAGGTACATTATGGTTTTTACACTCATATAATCTTAAATTTAGACTAAGCAAATATATTTCTACCTATACAAGCATGCCAAAAATCTCACAATGAGAAACAAATTATTGAATGGAGACCATAATCAAAACAAGCTAACTTTACTACTTACATCCTAGATAATTACTATATAATAAAAACCCTTTTAGTTCCAGTACAAAGTACCCTTACTACATCTAAGAAAGATACAATTTACTTTCTTTTTATTTCACACAATTTTTTCGATCAAAATGAAAAACAGGTTTGAATATAATGCAATCTATATTAATAGGTGGCTGTACATACGAATAACATCATATTATTCAAGTAATAAAGACATATCTCACATAATTTTATTAATTTACACATAATTTTAAAAAAATATGAGAAACTGATTTTAAATTCTCATATAACACTTACAAAAGTAAATAATATTGATTAATTACAAAATTAAAAAATAAAATAATAGCCTAATAACTAGGTATCTAAAACTAAAACGATAATTTAGATACTTTTAACATTATTCTTTAAAAGTTGGCATGCTTATGGCGACTTACCTACACTAAATATGTCTAACATTATAAAACTGTCAGTACAGTATAATTAATAATAGGTCATTGAATTATCAACACGTGCAAATTCCCTTGTAAAATTTTATTGAACACATAATTTGTTTGCTTGCAGAGGCCTTCAGCTTTTGTTCTTCTATTTTTGTATGTAGGAATATCACCAGGATTCTAAAAATAAGACAAATGTATTAGAACGTTGATTGATCAGATCGTAGCGATATTATAGAAATGACACCTAGATTAATGTATGACAGACAAAATCAATTCATCGATGCTCGTTGAGGACAGACGTGTACTCAATACAGTATTTTTTTTTCTAATAAATTAATTATAAAGTTTCTAAGCAATAATTGATCTTAACACACAGTAATTAAGTGCCAATTGTGTTCATATTAATACTGTGACATACGCTAATTCGTTCCTACACCACCGCACCGTAAATCACCGGACATCGGTAGCCAGCTCCCCTCACCCCCTCGAGTAAGGAGTACGCTCGACATTTTTTGTCGCAATCCCACAACTTTCTGTGAGTACTTACATTCCATTGCATACATCGTTCACGTTAAAATGAGCCTTACGCATTCGCCTTGTAAGTCAAAAGCTGCATCAGCATTTACTGGCTCACAACCTGACCTACCGACTTATGTTCAACAATCATCAGACGCGCAAATTACACTGAGAAAACGTAAACAACCCGATTATCATGACCATGGGCAAGATTTAGCGGCTTTTCGGAAGGAAATTATGTCATTTTTACAAGATTTTAAGCGCACCTCATGCGACGATTTCATGTCTGTGCAGACGAACGTTTCGGAAATAAAAACGCAGCTCAATGAGATTAAAACTACCACTAATAGTTTGGATATAGATCAAAAAAAGATTAAAATTGAGGTGTCCAGCTTGGCTCAATCGCTAGAATTTTTCTCCAAAAGACAGGAGGACATGGAACAACGTGTTGTCAGTCTCTCGGCAGATGTAAGCAGAATGAGCTCCTTAGATATAACCGTGTCTGAACTGAAAGACCAAGTAAATAAACTCCAGAACGAACAATACGTCTCACAGCAACGAGACCGTTTGAATAATATTGAAATCCTTGGCATTCCTGAGAAGAGCAACGAAAACGTTACCCAATATGTTTTATCGATAGCTAAGTTAATCGGCGTACCGTTTAACAACTCAGATATTGTTCACATTCACCGTGTACCGACTCGTATTTCCGGCAAACCGAAAAATATTGTCGTGAAGCTTAACTCACGGCATCTTAAAGATACCATTATCTCAGCGGCACGTAAAAGGAAGGGAATAACCACTTCAGATCTCGGACTGAACGGCGCTACGACAAATGTATATATCAACGAACATCTGATACCTTACTACAAAATGTTACAAAAAGAGGTTAAGGCAGCCGCAGTTAAGGCAGGATATGCCTACGTTTGGATTCGTAATTGTAAAATTTACGTGAGGAAAGACAATACTTCGCCGTCATTTATTATTAACGATAACAAGGATCTTCTGAAAATTAAGTGACTGTTTGTATCCAATATATTAATCAGGTTTAATTACATTGTAACATATTTAATAGTTACTGATATGCTTGTAATGCCCTTGCCTACTAACACATCTGTACATTTACGCCTATTTAATAACTGCAATTTACACCTACACTACACTTACACAACTAACATATACCACACTTTTATTCAACTATTTCAATATTTACACAAAATTTGTGATTCTTATAACCTTTTTTTATATATATTAGTAGCACGTAAAATAACTATGTCTATTTATATTTATATACTCATAACAAAGAAACTTTATATTCTAAAGTACTCAGTATCTATAGATTACCTTCTCCCCGTCAAAAAGTTACTTTCGGGCCGTTCTATTACCTATTACATTAAATTTCATTTATGTAGTCCTTTTGTTTTTAATTTATTTAAAAATGGCTAATTCATCTATAAAAAATAAAAATTTAAGTCTGTACTACCAAAACGTCCGGGGCCTACGAACAAAATGTCTGGACTTATTTAACAATATATTATTGCATGATTATGACATTCTTCTTATAACGGAAACATGGTTACAACTAGATATTCTTAATACCGAATTATGCGACCGGAGATATGAAATTTTTCGTTGTGATCGTAATCTAGAATTAACAAAAAAAGGGACGGGAGGGGGTGTAATGATTTGTATTAGACCCGAAGCAAACGCGTATGTCAGGAGTGACTGGCCGTACGCAAATACGGAATCTTTGTGTATAACTATACCTGCGAGCGCACTTGGTTCATCTGTTGACTTACATATAGCTATTGTGTATATACCACCCGATTACACCGATGCACCTGGCCGTCTGGACCGCGTTAAACATAACTTGCTGCGTATTTTAAAAGATAAACCACACGATAATTATTTATTTATTGGGGACTTTAATTTACCATTTATTAAATGGAGGAATGGCAATTACAAAATTTTTCCAGCCCCTTCTGAACTCCTATATACCACTGCAGTTTCTTTGTTAAACGATTTGTCGTACGCCGGATTGAAACAATTTAATTACTTTACTAATGCGAAAGAAAATACTCTTGACCTTTGTTTTAGTAACATGCATATAAAGTTGGACGAGGCTTCTTATTCTTTGGTTAAAAAGGACCCGGCACACACCTCGCTTATTATTAATTTATTAGATTTACATATCTTTCCATTGATCGAGCACATAACACCACGTTTCAATTTTCGTAGATGCGATTATATTAAGATTAACACCTTCCTAAAAAACATTAAATGGAATGACCTATTGTTCGCTAAAACTATGGATGATGCTGTCGATTTGTTTTACGCTAAAATTGATGAATGTATAGCTTTATATGTACCCGTTTATGTACCAAAAATAAATAACTCTTATCCGATTTGGTATAGCCCATCTCTTATTAAAATTATTCGTGAAAAATTCAAAATATACAAGAAATGGAAGAAATACGGTAATCCACGTGACGGTGATGAATTCTCACTGCTCAGAACAAGAGAGAAACTGGTACAAGCAGAATGTTTCTCTCGTTTCACTCGTGATGCTGAAAAAAATATACGTCGCCATCCCAAACACTTTTGGAAGTATGTAAAGTATAAAAAAGGTGTGACTCATTATCCTAATAAATTCACCTTAAATAATGTGGAATATACCGACGGGGCTAACATTAGCAAAGCATTCAACAATTTTTTTGAAAGTGTTTTTATTAAGCCTTCACATTCGCCCGCTAACTCGCATTATTATCATGTCAATAGTCATTCGAGTAGTGAGATTATAACATCCGTTAAGGTTACCAAAGACATTGTGCACAAGTTGTTACGCTCATTAGATACAGGTAAAGGTTCAGGTTCTGACGGACTCCCACCGTTATTTTTGTCCTCTTGCGCCGATAGCTTGGCACTACCAATCTTTTTACTGTTTCGTAGGTCTTTAACAGAGTGCGCATTCCCATCAATCTGGAAAATGGCCCAAATCATCCCAGTTCACAAAAAGGGCTCCAAAAAAGATATTCGTAATTATAGGCCTATTTCTATTTTAAATTGTATTAGCAAAATATTTGAAAAATTGGTATATAATAGTATTTACCCGTTACTATCTAGAGGTATCCCGCACTCGCAGCATGGATTTATGAAAGGACGTTCGACTATTTCTAACCTTACTTTATTCACTGATTACGTTATTGGAAACATGGAAAATGGCGGACAAGTTGACGTGATCTACACGGACTTCGAAAAAGCCTTCGACCGTGTAGATCACGACATACTGATTACTAAACTCCAAGCTCTTGGAATTCATGGTGATTTGCTAAGGTGGGTGCGCTCATATCTTACAAATCGTTCGCAGGCTGTTATCGTTGGTGGATACAAATCCGACTTAATATCTATACCATCTGGGGTGCCGCAAGGATCACACCTCGGTCCTTTATTCTATAACGCCTACATCTATGATATAAGTGACTATATAACTAACTCTAATCATCTTTTATACGCGGATGACAAAAAAATCTTCACTCGTATACAGGCTTTTGCTGATTGCGAACTGTTACAACAAGATCTAAATGCACTCTGTTTATACTATGAACGTAACAGGATCACAGTTAGTTTTAGTAAATGTCAATGCATTAGTTTTACGCGTAAAAAGAAACCGATTAAATATACGTATCACTTTAATAACACAGACATTGAACGAGTCAATGTCGTCCGAGATCTTGGGGTCCATCTGGATGAAAAAATGCTTCTGTCCAACCACGTCGACATAATTACCAATAAAGCATATCGTAATCTTGGGTTTGTACTCCGTACGTGTCAGCCATTTAAAGGCCCTCTTAGTGTAATGATAGTTTACTATGCTTATGTACGCAGCGTTCTTGAATACGCTAGTCCCATATGGTGCCCAGCTTATATAAAGTACAAAAAAAGTATTGAGAGGATACAAAATAAATTTCTTAGACACCTAAGTTTTAAATTCCGTGACTCATTGACATCTAGTCACAACGATATCTGCCGCAGGCAAAATCTACTTACACTAGAGAATCGCCGAATATTAGCAGACATGGGCTTGCTTCATGACATATTGAGTGGACGGATTGATTCCCCCGAGATGGTACAACACATTACATTTAACGTTCCTAAACGCCGCACTAGGAATACATCTCTTTTCACAATCCCTTTTCATTCGACTAATTACGGTCAAAATGCTGTCTTTACAAGACTGGTAAAAACTTATAATACACAATTCCTCGACATTGATATTTTTAATATGAATAAACATTCGTTTAAGAAGAATGTCAAATCCAAATTATGTAGCACTTAATCCATAGTCCACTTGATGCAACTTATAGACGCTGGGATCAAGTTTATAAAACAAAAAAAAAACCTAGATTTTATACGTTACTACCATTCCACTAAATTTGAATAAATATGAATGTTACACATAGTATTAGTTTATTATCAATATATAATTATACACACATATATATATATATAATATTTATATCACCTATACACATACCCCTACAAACCCTCGATACACACCCTTACTCCTCACACATACACCCTCACCCCCATACATACCCCCACACACACACGCATTCAAACACATGAATATAGGGCACATAATTAAAGGGCATATTATTATAATTATAGTAAATCAAGTTTTTTTATTTAAACATTTTTAATTTTCTTTAATATTATTATTTAATTTTATTTAAAGGGAAAATAATAAATAAGGTTATATACCTATACTGCTTTAAACGAGTGTCATGTAATTATATTTAAGTAACACTTTCCATTTTAGTACGTGGATAGCTGTAATTGGTCTCTTATATTTAAGTACTACCAATGTAAAATTTTCTAGTTTAAGACTGTTGCTGTCCCAAATAAAGATAAAAAAAAAAAAAAAAAAAAAAAAATAAAACATAAGAGGAGGATGAATGCATATGTATTGTAATGAAATGATCATATTCTAAAATAAATAAAATACTTTAGGGATGTACTAGGTACGAGTACCTACTGTATGTATCTAAATGTATAATTTCCAAAACGGCCAGGAGTCTTTGAGTAATCGGGGATCGAACATGAAAACAAAAGAATATGAATGATTCCAACGAATTGAGAACCTCGTAATTTTTTGAAGTCGGTTAAAAATAAACTTATTGACTTACTTTCACTGTCCAATTTTTCTAAGCCTTGCACAATGCTGAGCAGATTTTCGTTTACAGGTTTTCTTAATAAACTTCTTTAAATTACCTGTAAAAAGTTGTTCGTTGCGTGGGACAGCAACGCACAAGCTTTTACTGCGAGGGACACCTTGTCCATTGCAGTAAAAGCATTTATGCAATTTATATTGGCCCTAAACTGCCTCTGCGCGCACAAATGGAGTTGCTTGTTATCACTTTCTACTATAGGCTTCTGCTTGCAGAACTTCTTCTTGCATCTTGCTTTCAAGATGTGCACCAACGGCCGGCCGGTCACGGAAAGAATGGACATGGTGGCCGCTCGCTAGTTGCGCGGTATTGTCTTGACAAAAACATATTTTGTCTGCCGTAAACCGTAATTCCTTTAATCTAGAAAATGTATCTTACTATAAGTTATTTCGTTCGATGATATGAAGCATTAGGAATTGTTAAGTTAAGACAACATTGTTTATTCCAATTAACATACTATAAAACTACAATGAAAGAAGACTATCTTAATTTAAGATATTATTACTTTGGAACTTAATAAAATAATATTTTCGTGCTTAAATAACATAATTCTTCATTTGAAGATTAAATTTTAATAGATTAAATTGTTTAAAAATGTTGAAATAAGATTTTTTTTTGTTTTTAAACTTAAACTTTGTATATTTGCTTTGAAACAAGTTTTCTTTAAATGTCAAGTAAAATATTTTATTGTACAAAGAATAATATTTTCTTGGAGAAAATATATATGACTTGAACAGAAACACATTCTCTTGATATTAAGAAATATTTTAAGACATTTTTTATTCTTAATTGGAGAAATCCTTTTTATCTGTGTACCTACTTTAACTGGCTACGGATGGATAAGTACCATTCACTAATATTAATTTCATAATTACGAACATTCCCTCAGGATACCTACCACATATCATAATTCAACTAAGTAGTTAGGTTCCCACCAAGGGCACCAAACCTAAAACGAAGTCAAAATTCCTATTTCAATGCAGTAGTTGACAGACATCATGCGGAGACACTCCAGGTATCATTCCTAATTCTAGGAATATAGTTCAACCTATAAAGAGCAAATATTTTAGCAATCTTTAAAATCGTAAAAAAAATATCCTTAAATATTCATCCAGTACCTATAAGAAAGAAGATATCAATATATTTTAAATAAATAAATCTTTGTTACAGATCTGAAAGTGGAGGGGAATTTCCCGATAATGAATTGGAGAAAAGTAATGAGCACAATAAGCTCAAACTGGAATATCAAATGAACAAATTAAAACAGACTAAGAGACGTAACTTCATTAAGGAATATTTGATAGATTATACAACTAATTCCAATCTACATGGTCTCAAATATATTGGAGAGAAAGAGCGAACTATTGTAGAAAAGTAAACATCCTCGTGTGTTGCAACATAACAAGACAAGGATTAGTTTACATAAACATTCGAGACTAAAATAATAAATTGTTTCCAGATTCTTCTGGCTGTTCATGTGTGTGTGCTGTGTGGTCCTCTGCTCTGGCCTAATAAGAAAAGTGTGGATAAAGTGGAACGAGAGTCCCGTGATTGTGAGTTTTGCAGAAAACCCCACTCCAGTTTGGGAGGTATGTTTAAGTCCATAATGCTGGCGTATACATGGGTCAGGGAATCAGCATACAGTGTCTGATTAGAGTTCCTACATAGACTTAATAAAAAAATATCAGCAGACTTTTTTCAGAAGTCCATTTTTAAGTCAGTTATATTTTTTTTTGTTAGTGAGATGAAAAAAAAAGCGCCATCATTTTGAATCTTGATTTTACAGATACCTTATCCTGCGGTTAGTTTGTGTATCGAAACAAAAGCCATGCAAAGGATGTTTAACTTCACAAAATATTATCATTTGTATCTAAATAAAACTGAACGTTTAAAACTGACAGAAGAAGAGTAAGTAAACAAGTCACAAAAAGCCTTTTACAAAAACTAAAATAATTATAGTCACTCAGCTTTGCATGTATTGTACCACTTATCTATATATAATTCACATTTTTACAGAAAAAATATGTTTGAAGACTTAACAATGGTTTGTGATGATAGTCTAGCTCCAGAAATAGGACGGAAATTTTCTTCTGGAATAGACAGCGTTAGAAATATAAACGAGGTAAATAGAAATCATGTTAATAGTAAAATATTTTACAAAGACTTTTATTTATTGTACCTATGATTAGTAGTTGACCCATAAGTTTTTCTTTATAAGTTAAAGCCTTGCATTTAGGTGCAATCTCAACTTATTGTTAGTATTACGGCTGAAGTACTTTTATCTAATAGTTTATTATCATTCACTGAAGGTCACAAGGCCTAGAAGATAACTGGCCCCCATATTTTTAAAAGTTTTATATCAAAATAAACAAATTAATTTCCTGAATTTACAATACATTAGAAACATAGTTTCTGAATGAATATTATGTTAATTATATTCTAGGTGTCCCCAAATATAACTGAAGTTTTATTTTTGTGTAAATGGAAGGATACTGTTTTAACTTATTGTTCCGACCTATTCTCGCCAGTATTGACTGAAGATGGAATTTGTTATACCTTCAATACATTGAGAGCTGAGGAATTATTTCGAATGGAGAAGTATATATTTTAACTTATTTAGTTTTCTAGTATAGGTACAACTTAATAATACCTATTCCTGAAATAGCTTTCCGTCTTGCCATAGGTCTTGCGGTTTCACCCGTGAAACCTTAGGGGATTTAGGGGGGGTTATAGGGGATGATTTTTTAGTCGTGGATGTCCACGACATAATAAATGTACCTATAACATTCCAAATTTCAGCTCGATCCGTCCAGTGTTTTGAGCTGTGCCTTGATAGATCACTAATTTTTTTTTAAATATAAAATACAGCCTATATTACTCGCTAATAATTTAGCTTTCTATAGATTTTTAACACTACTCTTGCTCAAAAAGCTCGTCATTGATGGTCATTGTAGCGTATCAGAGCGGGGACAGCATTTCTTTCTCTAGGGGAAAAAATAATTTTTGATTGATGGGTAGGTAGGTAATATCTTTCATTTCTCTTTCTGTGGGAGTGATTTCGTGAAAACTAGTGAGCAGAGACGGAAGTGTGTAATAGGAAGCCGGAATTTTACTACTTTGACCAATGATCGCGTGTGGTGATATAGTTCAAAGTTACAAGTTACCAACAGGCCTACAAAAACGAAAATGTTGTATTGGATTATTTTATATTCTCGTAATCGTTGTGAAAAGTATTAGTGGTTTCTATTTTAATTTAAATTAAAACTACCTTGTATACAATGGATCATTTTAGCCCCTTGTACAACAAATACTATTAAAATCAGTTGAGTTAATTTTGAGTTTATCCAAATTAATTGCAACGTTTTTTTTAAGTGTGCAAAAAGATTACCCATATTTGGAACACGATAAGGAGTCCACGTCTTGGAGTTTAGAAAATGGATACGAAAAGGAAACAATAGAAACTTATCCACACAGGGGTACCGTAAGTGCAGCTTAGGATAATTTGAATCATTTAGGTTTTAACGATAAATACAGTTGACTGTGTGTATGTATACGTAAATATATTACCCGTTAACGAACATTATACATTATATTAATTATAAAACGGTCCTGTCTGCTCCACAGTAGGTATATTCTTATTCCTTTTACTCGAATGAAAATGTGGTTATCATCATAAGATGTAAAAGAAACTGTGTCAATGTTTTATAGCTATTCTAAATTACCTATTATTAGGTACTCTCTTTTCTACATTTAACAATTTTCAGGGCTTTGGCATTAAATCAGGATTGACAATTTTAATTAAAGCCAACGTAATGGACTTGGACTATCTTTGCAAAGGCCCAGTACAAGGTTTCAAGGTAAATTTAAGTATTATTTTATATTTATCACGGAGAAGAGAAGGTAAATTTAAGTTATTTTTATTTGTTTTCACGCCGCTTTTTGCGCTTTTGATTTCATTTTAGGGTTACGTACGTAGTCAACAAGGAACTCGCAATGTTTCACCACCTATCACACCGCTGGTCGTGGGTTCGACTCCCATCCAGAACAATATTTGTGTACCTACATGAATATGTCGGTCCTAAGTCTGGTTGTAATGATCTGTATAGGGTTATTTTGATTGGGTTATATTAATATGCCGAATACTGACGATAATACCTGTACTATACATAATTATACTAAATTTCAGGATTCTCAGTATTTCGAAGTTAGGACAATTTGAAGTTTAATTTAAGACCAATCAATTTTTTCTGTGGATTGCCCCTCATAACAAAAAAATAATATCAGTTCAAA
Organism: Tethea ocularis; assembly: GCA_963555595.1. Taxonomy (NCBI): domain Eukaryota; kingdom Metazoa; phylum Arthropoda; class Insecta; order Lepidoptera; family Drepanidae; genus Tethea; species Tethea ocularis. The sequence goes on along the minus strand of OY741970.1, from coordinate 5,541,137 downwards.
CCCAAAGCCTATCTAATAGTTAGTTAGTAGGTACTCTTTGTCCAAAGCTTCTTTTGCGTGGGGCGTAAAAATATTATAATGATTTTAGATTTTGCTGCATAATCCCGCTGAACTACCGAGACTGTCGCAACAATTTTTCCGAACTCCTTTATCGCAAGAGGTTGTTGTCGCTGTGAAGCCTACTATGATGACCACTTCAGAAGGTTTGAGGGCATACGACCCTGAAAGGTAGAGTTACAGATTTTTTTTTGCTATGTATAATCCAAGATTTATTGTAGGCAGCATTAGATTAATAATCTTATGGCGCTCAGTCCCACTGTTCCCAGGCATTAAGTCCTCGGTCTGAGCGAAGCTTTTTAACCAATGAATAAGATGTAAATTAATGTAGGTACCTTACCTACCTACCTATATTGGGATTATTTACAGGCGCAAGTGTTATTTCTCCAATGAGCGTTATCTCAAATATTTTAAAATTTACACTCAAGCTAACTGTGAGATGGAATGTCTAGCTAATTTTACTTATTCAAGATGTGGCTGCGTCCACTTTGGTATGCCTCGTAAGTACCTACTTTACTTTTACGAATTTTGGCTTGTTCCTTTGTTATCATACTAGCAATTCCCCGTGGATTCACTAGTGTAGGTACCTACCCTAAATAACCTACAAATTCATCATCATCATCATATCAGCCAAAAGACGTCCACTGCTGGACAAAGCCCCTCCCCCAAGGATCTCCACGATGGCCGGTCTTGTAGGTACTACCCGCATCCAGCTGTATCCGGCGACCCTAACAAGATTGTCGGTCCATCTTGTGAGGGCCTGCCCACGCTGCGTCTTCCGGTTTGTGGTCGCCACTCGATAACCTTACTGCCCCAACGGCCGTCGGTTCTACGAGCGATGTGCCCCGCCCACTACAAACTTACAAATTATACATATGTACATTAATAAATTTAGGCCCTGATGGGTCACTAAGAATTATGAAAACTACCTAATTAGGCACAAGACAAAAGGTCGTTCAAAAATTCAAATTTTACAGATGCGCCAAACATGACAACCTGCAACGCAGGTAGTATGCTATGCATCAGGAAATCCCAGAGTAAGTTAATAATTTTTTTGTTACGTATCACAGTAGGTAGAATACCTATTACCTGACCTAATGAGAATCGAGAAACTCTTGAATCAATTGTAGAAAAAAAATGTTGTCTGGTTTTGGCTCTTCTCTTTAGGTACTTGTCTGTGTGTGTAGATAAATAATACCCAGTGTAGTCACATGCTCACATGGCATGGTGGTATACGACACTCTAGTGAGTGTGCCATCTACGGACCTATTATTATGCGTATAGGAATAATAGCAATGTTCATTTTTAGTGGCATTAGTGGCAATAGAAATCCAGTCTGGGTTTAAAAGCGGTACCAATAGTAGCGACGTCGATATCCAGCAGGAAGCGCGGGATATTCACGCACAATGCAAGTGTCTTCCCGCATGCACTTCTATTGAGTATGAGGCTGAAACATCTCAGGCTGATTTCGACGTTGAAGCTCTTTTCAGAGCCTTTAAATATGATGTCGAAAACTATATAGAGAAGTAAATACCAACATATAGCTTCTATATACTTATTTTTTTTGTTTCTTTTGTTTAATTTTTATCTATTTCTCAACCACGAACCCCTATTTTACCCCCGTAATGAAATGAAATATTTGTAGTCAAATAGACTATTGCACGGAAGGTTAATTAGAAGTATTTTTTTTTTTGGTAAATGTCTGTAAAATAAAGTCCTACACTGATGTAAGTGATACCGTAACGAAAAATTATAGGTAGCTAAAAGTACCTGCCTACCTACCATGGATCCATAAGTAAGTGATTCTGGATCCCTCAGCGTTAAAATTTTACCGCTACTGACGGTGCGTCTTTCCATTACAAGCCCAGAACGCGGCCATAGTAAACTCAAATATTAGTTTTTATTATAGGTACCTATAATAAAAACTAGTCTAGTTATCTAAATAGTATCAGTTTTCGTTACGACGTCATTTACACCCAGTATGGTTTTGACTGCGCCCCTCAGGGATCTAATGTTCTGTTTTATTTTTCAGCAATACCTTCTCTCGAGTAATGATCTTCTTTAAAGAAGCCCAATTTATAACCTCTCGGCGATCCGAACTGTATGGTCAGACTGACTTCTTGGCCAACTGCGGAGGTCTCCTCGGACTCTTCATGGGATTTTCGATCCTAAGCGTTGCAGAAATATTGTACTTCCTTACATTAAGGTACGTCACGGACCAGAAGCAATCCTAAAGCTGGTGATAGGTCGTTGTGGCTCTAACAATGTTCTTCAATATATTATTTTTTTGAATTCTTTGTGAAACTATTTTCTTTTGTGAAAGTTTTCCACGAAACGCTTTGTGGCAATTTATATAGAGAACTATCGTAAATATGTTTCTATACTTAGGGTACTTACTGGTATAATAAGCACTGCCTCAGATTACAAAACAATAGGCACTGCCTAGGACGCGGGTCGCGTCTCGCCTTTCCCCTAATTAATTATGTTCATCGTAGTCTAATATTTTCATAACGTGGATAATACAGCTCATTTCTGCTGACAGAATTGAATTATACCTAATAATGACTGCTGAACTTTTACTGATAGAAACAATTTTAACTACTTATATCAAATTATCAAATGTTTTCGACAAAACAATATTTACCTAGATACTCTGAACATGTATATAAATATTTTAAACTCTAGTTATCTCTTTCCTTACCTAAAACCTTCCTACCACTTATGTATTATGTTTTTCCCAGACTGTGCTGCATTTTCTGGCGCCGTCGTCGTCGTAACAAGAATCAGGATGTTGACGACAAATCTAACACAAATGCTGATAAGCTGAAGAAATCTAGTAACGATTAGTTTTCCTTAATCTAATCTTACAAAAATATTTTAATTCGGTGTTCTTCCAATCTTTATGGAGTTAAATATATTTATATTGCGCTTAATATGTAGCTAGGAGGTACCTACGTAAGTAAGTACCTACCTACGTAAAATAGTTCATGATATTCTAGTAAGTAGGTAATTTAAAAAAAAGTGAATTCATATTATATCTCTTTGTCTTTTGTATCTTTCTATTTAAATAAAATTTAATATTGTAACGCTTTATTACATTATTTATCTATAAGTATAAGTAACCAATCAGGCTAGATTTACACATTTATTTGTTAAATGACTAGTTGAGTCGTTTCAACAACCTAATTAACTATTGTACCGATGGTATATTAGAAAAACTTTAAATGTGCTAATCGATCCTGAAACCTTATCCAGACCTCTGTTAATTCAATTCCCTACTATGAATAGTAAGTGTAAGACAGAAGTGTACTTGTTTGTTGCTGACTGTACAGGACCGTTCGTTCAGTTCACCGTAAGAGACCTAATCCTATGTAAGAGATGTCCGCTACCGTGATATTGGCACTATTGCTTGTCAATCTGTAGTTGTCACTTCACTTCACTTCTTTTATAAAATGGCCCCATATGTGTTTATTTTACACAATTCTGCCAATTTCAGGGTGTCAGAGGATAAACGACGGAGATTGATCGGTGAATAAAAAAAAAATATTTTTTCCAATTGTCTGTTTTTGTATGAAAATCTGCCAAAAACAGTTTGTCAAGAAATAGTGCCAACATCACGGCGGGGGACATCTTACAGCGGGTACGTTCCACGTTCCACTAAGCGCCCACAACGATCAAAATGCTCCTTTAGTCGTTCCACATAACGTCCGCGGTCGTTGTGGTCGCGGCGAAATCGTCACTCATGACGTCATGACTTACATTCACTCGAAGCTCACGACGACCCATGTAAAAAGATGGGTCGTCGTGATCGTTGAGAAAATGAGCGGCATTTCCAAAACTCAAAATATCAAAAATGGCGACCGTGAATCTTACATTATTTCATGAGGTGCATAGAAGTGCATGTTTCTACTGCGGAATCAGCGGATGCTCAACGTGCTTCCACAGATAAATATAATTATGTAATACAATTATTAATGTAATATGTAATACAGTAATTTTTTTTTTTTTATAATATTAAATTATAAAAAAAATAATTTAAAAAAATTTCAATATACATCGATTTAAGGTGGAGGCTTCGGTTGGGGCGTTAAATTTAAATTTTTTCACGTTTTTTTGCTAATTGCAGCTCAGTTATAGGTCGTAAGTTATCAACATGTTATTTGCGACAAGAATGGTAGTATATTTTTTTTTTTTTACTATGCATAGGCCTGTGTTTGACCACAATCTCACCGTCGTGGTCAGTGATGATGTGGCCGATGGTGGTAAGCACACAAAGCCTAGTGTCGCCGCTGTCGCCGTGTAGTGTATATAATGTATTCTATATAGTATAGATTACCAGTTAACAATTACTATGGAGATCTTTTAAGAAACTTATTCTCTTGTGACTCAACCTTAGTGTCTGAATTAAATTAATCTGCTTCGCAACTGAACACCACGACAGGACGAAATACAAATGGAACACTACCTGAGTGCTCCTCTATCCCTGATCCTCTTCTCTGTATGTTGTAGTTACTTCTATCTAGTCTCTCTCTATCCGAGTTGCCTTATCTCTGCTCCTTCCTGTAATATTAAGTACTCATTAGCCTTATGCCACTAAGTAGGTATTCTAGACACTCATCATATTTTATATAAACTTATATATTCAGCAAGATATTAAACTATTGATTATACTCATTACTTTGTGACTTTGATAACGTACTAGTTTCTGTCTAATGACGCTATTATGTAGATACTCGTAAAGTTCTCAGGGAACTATTTATATGACAGCAAAGTCCTAAGTGTAAAGACCCTGTCCATAGCCGAAGCCTTATTCCTGACGACAAAGTCATAAGTACAAAGACCCTGTCCAGTCGAGACAGCGAGATCTAAGCACAGAGACCTTGTCCATAGCCGAAGCCTTATTCCTGACGACAAAGTCATAAGTACAAAGACCCTGTCCAGTCGAGACAGCGAAATCTAAGCACAGAGACCTTGTCCATAGCCGAAGCCTAATTCCTGACGACAAAGTCATAAGTACAAAGACCCTGTCCAGTCGAGACAGCGAAATCTAAGCACAGAGACCTTGCCCATAGCCGAAGCCTAATTCCTGACGACAAAGTCATAAGTACAAAGACCCTGTCCAGTCGAGACAGCGAAATCTAAGCACAGAGACCTTGTCCAAATTATAGACCCGGCCCGCTACGTCAGCGCAGGCCAGGGCCTAGTTGGTACCAACAAATCTAAGATAATATGTGATCATTCTAGTTACTGAATTAGACTACAAGTCTACAAGATTGATTAGCTACAATCTACAATACATTGTCTAGAATACTTATCCTTGAATACTTAGCTTTGAATACTTATCAGTCCTAGAACCTCGCTCGCTGTGGCAACAGCCACGTAGCTGACTGCAGGAAGGACTGCACATTATTTCTTGCTAGTTCAGGTTTAGTTAAGATTAAAGTGCATAGCAAATTCAGAAGTAAACTTTTCTTTGTGACAGATAAAATGGCGCCAAGCGTCCTTTCAGTGTTGCTAGTTATAATTAATATATTTACATTTATGGAATCTCGCGACTGTCCGTCGCGACACCTAGAAAGGATATTTACTGATTAATAACAAAATAAATCATCCACATATTCCTCCAAGGTATATTACTGACATATACGACTATTTCATGTAAATGTTACTAAGCGTTCACAACGATCACGCTGTATCTCTACTTAGTTTGTGATCACGCTCACAACCGCAGTTTTTCCCATTCCACTTGCTTGTGAGCGTGAGCGTTACTGTTGTAAACTCACGTGGAATTGATTTATAGAGCGTTTTGAGCGTGGAGGTAAATAATACAAACGGCGAGTTAGTAAAAAGAAAGCAAAAGATTTAAGAGGTTAGGTTAGTTAATTAATTATTTAATATTAGTGGTGTATTACATAATTATATTTTCCTGTGGAGGCACGTTGAGCATCCTCTGCAGAAACATTCACTTCTACTAAAATTTATCTTTCCTCACGAAATAACGTAAGTTTCACGGTCGCCATTTTTGATGCCGCTAGTTTTCTCAACGATCACGACGACCCATCTTTTTAGATGGGTCGGTTTAACAACAAACAACATATTACTCTCTAATCTGTGTTTAACAATACAAAATGGCGCTAGCCATCCTAGCCATGAACATTGTTATAATGAAATAAAAGATAAAGTTATCAAGACTTATTTTACAAAAAACATTTATTTAGATGCCTATATCTTAAACAGTACTGGGGCCATTAGGTTTCTTTTTGGGAGCATAACCAATTCTTTCATGTATTTCTTCCGTGGTTTTGGGTCCTGGAGCCTGTGATTTGGGTGTATCCTCTTGCATTTCACTAGCAATTGACGAGTTGTTGGCCTGATCTCGACGATATGCTTCGTACTCTTGCAAATCATCAAGTTTCAGTGTTATTTCCGTTAAAGGCCTTCGAATCATTTTAGCTTTCTGAAATAAATAAGTAGGTACAAATATAATCCTACATTAGGTTAACGCAGAGTTTTGCACACATACCAACCAATTATTACGGTGTGCTGTAGGCTGCACTCCGAATTATGATAATATCGATTATTATCATAATTCGGAGTGCAGCATTCGGGTGATAACGATGCCTCGTGAATCGTCATCGGTGACGTCACGAAATCAAAAACCAGTTTTGTTATTTGATCAAATTTGTTTTTTATTTTTTCTTTTTGGCATCACAAAGTTATGGGACAAAATACCACCGATAATATTCAATAAAACTGAAAATACACAATTTTATGACAATAAAACTAAAACGCAACGTCAATTCGCAAGTTCCTGCCAAAAAGTCCGAAATCTATTTTTATCATGTTCTGCTTCTGTGGACGCACACAACAGTTCGTTCGTTCACTTTATGGTTCACATACATTTCACATCACTATTTTTCACTATTTATGTGTGTGTGTGTGACGTACGTATAGTCGTGTCGTGTTGTGAAAAGCAAGGTGTATACGTCAATTAATTTGTCGCGTTTGTGAAAAGATATATTTATATAAAAACATTGAGTGAATAAATAGTACTTAATAGCAGTTGTTAAAACTTACCAATATGTTATACCTTGAGGATTACTTGGAAAGTACGTATGCTTTGTTCTTTACACGATGACGTAATCTTTTCTTACTGGTGATTGGCAGCATTGTAGCTTGAGGTGATGGTTGTATTGTAGCCAATAAATTTCGAATTGGCGCGATACATTTAAATATTTCAGTCAGTTTACTAAATGTATGTTATCAAATTATATTGTAGAATATTGATATTCTTTCTACTGTTATTTTGTGGTTTTAACTTTAATATAATACAAACAACTTTAATTTCTTTGAATACAAATCACTTTAATATTTGCTTTTTCAGTGATCGAGCACCTGCCCCAGGAGCTAAGGGACAGATTCACAGAAATGCGAGAAATGGATTTATCTGTTCAAAGTTAGTAAACTACCTAATAAAATTTATGTTTCAAATATTCACATCAACATACTACTATTACCAAATGGTAGGTGAATCAATTCTATGATTCCACATCTCTGTCTATTCTGGATTGTTCCTGAATAGCAAAGTATGCAGAATACATATCAGTTGGCTCAGCATTCACTCACTCTTTAGTTCCAATACACATTGGCTTAATTGAGGAATGTACAGCCTGCACCAGATAATAGAGATAAAATTTAGGGGTGTGTTTAAAAATTCTTTCTTCTTTTGAAGACTGAGAAAGAATTTTTACACATGGGTTATTTAGTATGTTATGGAATAGTTTTTCCCTCAAAGCTATGATTTATCCTGATACTCTTAATTTATTTTCTATCATAGATAATATGGATACACTGGAGAAAAGAGTGCGAACTCTTTTTGGTGGATGTAGACGTGGGGATGTTAATACTGATCAGGCCAACACAGAATTTACGGATATAAAAAGGGGCTACAACAAGACTCTTGAGGAAGCTGATGAGAAGGTCACTTTGGCCAAGCAGATGTATGATCTTGTTGATAGATATCTACGGAGACTTGGTAAGAATTTTTTTCCTTGCTATAATAGATTTGTGGAATATCAATTACCCTAAAACAATTCAATGTCATATTTTGTGACAAGTAAATAATGACATAAAATTTGAATTAATATCTCGGGACATTCTTCATACATGGATAACAATTGATCCCAAACTAAGCAAAGCTTGTATAAAAGCTAGGCTTGTAAGAAAGTCGTTGGAAACCAGATAATACTACATACTCAACTTTGTTGTAAATACATACTTAGAATTACACCTGACACCCGACAAACAGACATGTTCATACACACAAATGTTTGACCTGGATGGGAATCGAACCCATGACTTGTCTTATCAACTGCACTAACTGGCCCGTCAATAGAATAAATAAATAAGTATAAAATTAATTTGTTATCATACACAGATACGGAACTGCACAAATTCAAGTGTGAGCTGGAAGCAGACAATAAGGGCATAACAGAGTTACTAGAGAAACGTTCACTTGAGCTTGATGTCAACACTAACCATACTGCTACTTCCAATAACAACCATTATAAGGAAAATAGGTGAAATATTATTCTATCCTACTATGATTATAAATGTGAAAAATTTTATGTGTATATTTGTTACCACATGAAAAGATTTGTATTTTTGTTTGTAATCAATCTACTGGACAGATTTCACTGGTAGAATGCTATATTATCCCTGAATTAAATATAGTATCTCTACGAAAACTCCAATAATGTAGCCCAAAAAATATATTCCTTGCATCACACTGATCGCGGCTGAAATTGCAATACTACTTTAGGACCACAGCAGAAATGAGGAGGGACAAATAGTAATTATGATAAATTAAATTAAATAAATGTATTTATCCCTTTGGAAGTCGGTTAAATTGGTTAAAAAGTGATACTTTTTAATAACACATGTTAACAGTCCTGTACAACAGTAAGTAGGTATATAAACCCAACGCAACTTATAAATATAATACGTGACGTGACGTACTATTAAAGTAGTATTATCTTTGTATTATTTATTATTATAAATAATACAGAGATAATACTCAGAGCTTGTATAACTGACACAAGACTCCTATTCCTAAACACATTACAAAACAAACCTTTATTTTCAGGTATCGTATCCGGGCGGAGAAACGCCGTGACAGTTGGGGCACCAGGGAATCTCGTGCTCACAACTCTGGAAACCTCTCCAGAACTGATTCAGCCTTGCAGGTTTGTATGACTGCTAAATAATAAATCAGTCGACACTTCGTATAAGTAAATCTTAGATTAATGATATCTTTAATCTGAGAAGTAAATCCTATGTGTTATCTCTTGTACCTTTTAAAGCTAGCAAATGGCTACAAAGGCAACGATAGCCCAGTGGTGGTGGTGGCATTGGACGCCTCATACTAGATTAGGATAGGTAGTAACCTGACTTATTTGCTATTATGTACCTACATGCTATTCTTTTTTCTCTCCTCTGTGATGGTGACCTTATAGATGGCATGTTGTACTGGTGTATATCTTCTTGTCATTGAAGAAAAAGGTTTATGATCACTCCTTCCTTGTTTACATATTCTCCAATCTTAAAAATAAATGGAGTTTAATTTGTTGCAGGCTGCATTAGGTCGAGATTCCTATTCTCTTGGACACGCTGGTAGTGCTATTGCTGCTGCGGCAAGTCAAGCTATTGCTGCCACACAACAGGTAATTATATATTTAGTTAATAGAAGGATGTCCAAATATGATATAATATGATGATGAGAAAAAACAGAACCAGAAACGGTTCATCAGTACAAGAGCTATGATGCCACAGACAGACATACACTACAAACTTATAACACCCCTCTTTCGTCGTGGGTGGATAAGACGTGTCATGCTGCCATTGCAGATGATTGCAGGCCCCCATGATCTGTTGTTATTGAGTTGTGTTGTTGTGTAGATGCAGCAGGGGCGGCGCACGGCGTCGCTGAAGGCGTCGTACGAGGCGGTGGCGGGCGCGGAGCTGGCGCATCAGCACCAGCCGCACTACGCGCAGCCGCAGCCGCATCCACACCATCAGCACCAGCACCATACACATACGCACCACGATCACGGTCTAATATTATCATTGTATAATTGTATTAAACTAAACTGTCTGTTCCCAACTGTTTTATGGTTCAACTATCGATCATTTTTTGATAGATCTAATAGGATTTTTTAATGGAACATCATATTTTTCACACATGTTGTTACAATTTAAATTTAAGCAAATGTTATCCATACCTGTGCCATATTAATATTATAAAATGCGAAAGTAATTCTTTTTGTCTGTCTGTTTGTTACCTTTTCACGACTAAACCGTTGAATCGATCATGATGTGTGGCAGGCAGACAACCTATGTTATGGAGAAGGTTATAGGTTACATTTTATCCCGGGAACGCGGGTGAATCCGCGGGGAAAAGCTAGTCTGCTAAATAGCACACTAGTTACAGTATGATATAAACTGAGATATAGTTTATAAATGTGTTGTCAGATTTCATACAATGTGTATTTTCCAGGTCATGGTATAACTGCTGGTCACAGCCAAACCAGTACCGTGCATGGACATCATACTACATCTCATGGGCATGCCACAACCACATCAACTAACAAGCGGAACAAACAAAAGTGCGTTCTTATTTTGTTGTATTGTTGTTTTCATTGGGAAAATGAATTTACATACTGTATAATTTGCGAAAATTGCCCAGGCAACCGTTTTTTATCCTTATATACATACACAATTTTATTCAAATCCATTCATTAGTGCCCGTTCCAAGATAGTACATTTATATATTAATACATATATACAAGAATTGCTCGTTTAAAGTTTATAAGAGCAGAGAAGTCTGTAAATCTTTTAAAACAAAACTACTTTGTACTCTGTTATGTATTATGACAGTACCTAATATAAACTTAACATGTATTCAGAAAGACCAGCTATAGCTCATCATCGGGCGTGTCTACTCACACTCAGCAAGCCGTCGCCACAGCCGCTAGTCGCTCATCGTCGCCCACTGTTGTGTAAGTACATTTACTGTTCATTACGAACAAGCTATAATAATATGCTTAAAAACAATTTAAGACTGTACTAGACCATATAAAATAAAATAAACATTCAAACTGCTTATTTTTAAATACATTCCAGCGGCATGAACACCGTTGTCAATAACGTCGCCATCGAAGAACCGATGGAGGAAGAATGGACCTATGATCCCAACGAGCCACGCTACTGCATCTGCAACCAGGTGTCTTACGGAGACATGGTTGCCTGTGATAATCAAGATGTGAGTGTTGTAAGCTATAATTGTGTGGCAATTACTAGCAGGGCCACCATCATAGCATTTTATTCTGAATATGTAGCTAACGTATCGTTTTAATTTGTTTTAACGTTTTTTCATATCAGTAAGGTTCTTTTTACTACATTATTATTTTATTTTCTATAGTTTTTTTTATACACATATTTTTTATTTTCTATTAAAGTACACTTTGGACCTATCAATTCAATTTGACGATGACAATGTGACAAATTTTTTACTTGAACTTTAGTCTGTCTGTTTATTTTATTGTTTTTGCCTACATATATCATTTTGACCAAAAAAGTCCCTTTTTTTTTTTTTTTTTTAAAGTTGGTAGAAAAATACTATAGATTTTTTTAAATTACATTATTTGTATGAGTTTAGATAAAGTACTGTATGATACTGCACATAATTAGGTATTAAAAACTCGTGATACTATTAAGAACCTCGCCTACGGCTCGGTACTTAAACTCACACTCGTATTTTAATAACCCCTATTATGCAACAGTATCATAAACTACTATTATATCTCCATTTTCATTTTTCATTATTATGAATTTGAATTTACTAGGTATTTCTGTAAAAAATAGTTGCCAAATCAAGGAATCTAGTAGGTACGCTACTAATTCGTGGTACGCCTTGATACCGCTATAATTTTAATTCAGAAATCTAGTCTAATCCAAAAATATTGTTTTATTTCCAGTGTCCCTACGAATGGTTCCACTATCCATGCGTCGGAATCACAGCGCCACCTAAGGGCAAATGGTATTGCCCACAATGCCAGACTAATATGCGTCGCAATCGAACTCACCGAAAAAATTAATTACCCAACAATAAATCGTGGTATATTGTTCGTTTTATGTTTATGTCTAATAATATGCAGTATATATGCAATGATTATTCCATAGTGTATTAAAAAAAATATGTGGATTTGTTGTTTATTATTTATTGTACAGCCCGGTTTCCACTGCGAAAGGGTAATGAAATAGGTTTACATTTCCACCAACAAAGAGTTTTGTTTGTTGATGTTGTTTTGTTAAGAGGCTAGTCCAAGCGTGGGAATTTATCATAGACATATTTTACTTACACATTTGCGTCATAATTTTAACAGAGAGAAATGGGTGGATTGCCACAGTCCGCGTACTACATGTTATTTAGATAACCACGGTAACCAGTACATTATTTATTCTTTGCCAGTACGTACCAGATCTTACATATAATAATTTTATATTAATAAGAAAATAAATATTATTTTTTATTTATAAAAAAAAAATTATGTAGTATTTAGTAAGTATTATTATTATTTTTTATTTATTAATTAGCAAACACACTTAATTTTGGTTATAGTAGGAGATCTAACTGAACTATCCTACTAACTCGTATCCCGCAAAGCTAGTAACAATTTATATGATGTTTTATTTATCATCGGTCAATATAGATACGTTCTAGGCATCTCGCGGTAGCGTATCATCCCTTATATTTTTGAAAGTGTAAAAACAAAAAAAGCTATTTTGCTGCGAGCGTGAAGAAAAGTGATTCGAACGAACACCGCCTTCTAGAGCACCATCACCATCTAGTCTAAAATAAAATGGACGATGGTTTGATCAGAAAATCATTTTAGCCTAGCGATTTAACACATAGGCACAACATTTTGTGTGTTATTTGTTGAAATTGAAGTTTCCCGCGATTTAGGCTATCAGGTTGAGACCCCTGAGAGGTTCAATAGATAGAATAGATTCTATGTCTTGTGATGTACATAACTAACTATATAGACCAGTTATTATTCTATGTAGTTATTTAATAATTATTGTTCGGTTTTAAGTGCTTAGTGGATAACTGTTTAACTGTGTAATGCCATAAATGTGAAATGGTAGAATATCATTTCCTCAGCATGGATTATCATTTCCTCCGGTATCCACTATTCCGACACGTTGTTTGAACTATTTCTATGATATATTAAAAAAATGTTCTGGACCGCAATGAAGATAGTTGACTAACTCCAAAAGCGTTAATAGAAAAAGTTTCAAATATTGACTTAAATGTTTTATCGCTGGTAGAATTGAAAAAATGTGTTTCACACGTGATATTTTGTTTTCTCGTGGCTTTAAATCACTCACTGTGCTCAGTAGCCTACATTAAAATCTCTCGCTATGCCCGTGATTCAATTTTTGACTGCTTCTTACAAAAATAACGCAAGCAAAGTTATTTTTCGCTACGAGTGCGGATTTCATTATTTTACTTTTAAGGCGATGATAGCTCAGTGGTAGTGACGTCGGCTGCCGCGACGAAGGTCGTGGGTTCTAATCCTACAATGAGCTTGAGCTTTCGGTGAAGGAAAACATCGTGAGGAAACCATAGCACGGTGGTAGGGTACTTCGTAGTACCCGCCTGGCTGGCTACCACCCTCAAGTTGAAAATGTGTCGCCAAGCACCTACCGGTGTGTTCCGGCAATTGCACTTGAGAGCCAGTTGCCTTCTTGGCATTGTAACAGGTCGGCAACACATTGGCAATATTTCTGGTATTGCCAATGGCGATTGGCGACGGTAACCACTTACCATCAGGTGGGCCGTATGCTTGCTTGCTACCTTAGTAGTATAAAAAAAAATTCAAATCATGAACTAACGAAGTATGTAGTCTAGAATTGAATCACGAGCGTAGCAAGTGATTTTAATATTAAAATTCTTTAACTACTAACCGCAGTGAGTGATTTAAAGGTACGAGATATAAAAAAAAATGCTCTCGTGTGAAACATGCAACTTTTAACCTCTACCAGCGAGAAAACAATTAGGACAAAGAAACATTTAACAAAGAATAGAGACGACTTCAAAACACTACAAATCATAAAATAAACATGTTCGCTTTTTAAAATTATATATAAAGATCCATTTGTGGTAAATAGTTAATGTGATATGGAAAGATGTTTTTTTTTTTTTACTACACTATTTTTATGTTTATTAAACTTTACTTAATCCAATCTTTGAAATGATTCCCATTGTCTGAACTAGTCGGTGGCCAATCCTATAATTCGCTAAATCATTATATTCCTAACCTAACCTATATCATGATTTGACGAATTATACAGGCTGATTTTTAAATGGTATAGTAGGCCGAAATGGCGTTGATGTATACCTTATACAGATCATGAAAAAACAAACCCGGCTTAATATCTTGCCAACCCGTTTCTGTCTTCCCTTCCCTATCAAACCGTAGATTTAGAATTTTTCACTACCGTAGTACAAACAATCTGCCTAGCGAGCATACATTTTCGAACTTTTAAACGGTATAGATAGTATCATTTAATTATAATTTAACCTATTTTACTCCTTATATCTATTTGGAATGTTATTCTCATATAGTTAGATTGTATTTGTCGATATTTTGTGAACCTACTAACGGTGTTCACAATCATAGGATGACAGACAACCAATGATATACTCGTTTATGTAATATCATTGCAGACAACCATATTTTTTTCTATTACCTACAATTTCAAATGACGTTCAATAACCTAAAAACGTAACTGGAATTTTGAAACGAATATTAATTACGATATATTTAATTAAAATGTAGTAGCTGTAGTCTTTTAGTTACAATCAAATACGATACGATTTATTTTTTATAGGGATTATTGGTAGAATTAAAATACCCTTGGAAATCTAAGATAAAATTTAATTACAACATAATGAATTGACAACCAAACGATGACAGTTTTTTATATATAGAAAAACAAACAGTTATAATGTGCCAGAACATGAGATTACTAAAGAAAAGAAAAATAAAATACCAATAGCAATAACCTCTTTGCTCTAATACTCCTCCTTAATCTCATGGCTCGCTCACACTTAACAACTTTCACATATGTCATTCATACAACCCCATACCTTTCATACACCACTCAAACTTACCTCTGGGAAGGGGTTTAGTCAGAACATCTGCAACCATTCTCTCAGTTTGACAGTATTCTAACTTAATGACTTCTGCCTCAACAGCATCCCGCACAAAATGATAACGGACATCCACATGTTTCGTGCGTTGATGGTGCACTGGGTTGTAGGCGATAGCTATAGCTGACTGACTATCTGAAAAAATATTGATGGTCTCTTCTTTCTTACCAGTCAACTCGGAAATGAAACGTCTTAAAAATACAGCTTCTTTTGCAGCCTCTGATAATGAGACATACTCCGCCTCAGCAGTGCTCAATGCCACTGTTCGCTGCTTGGTGCTCTGCCACGAAACAGCTCCTCCTTGAATAAGGAATACCATACCTGAATATGACCGTCGATCGCTATCTCCTGCATAATCAGCATCTGTGTATCCTTCAATAAATTTTTCACGTTTCGCTCGATTATATATTATGCCCACAGTCTTGGTACCTTTTAAGTAACGAAGTACCCTTTTAGCTGCAATCCAATGTTGCTCTTCGTAACACTCATTGAACTGGCTTAAATAGTTCACAACATGAGCAATATCAGGCCTTGTGCAAACTGCCAAGTACATCAAAGAACCTATCAAAGCTCGATAAGGAATCTTCGTATCTGGATCCTTCGCATGTGTAGGTTTCTCCAACCTATAGCCTGGTATAGCTGGTGTGATAACTGTTTTACAGTCCTCCATGTTAAATACGTTCAATAGTTTCTCTATATATCTTTCTTGATCTAGTTTTATCCTTAAAGCATTTTGTGCTATATTAATTCCAAGCATTAACTCTGCCTTTCCTAAATCCTTCATTTCGAAACTGGACCTTAACTCACTCTTGAGTTTGAGCACCTCTTGTTCATTATTCCAAAAAATTAAAATATCATCCACATAGACAGCAATGATTGTTATGTTTCCACCCTGTGATCTAGTGTAAACACATGGTTCATTTTCGGACCTTCTGAACTTCAACTTTTTCAGTTCTGTATGGAGTTTTGTGTTCCAGGCTCGGGGAGATTGCTTAAGGCCATAAAGAGATTTTTGTAAAAGACATACGCAATCTTCCTTGCCTTTTACTTCAAAGCCCTCGGGTTGTTTCATATAGACGACTTCCTGTAAGTCTCCATTTAGGAATGCCGTCTTAACATCCATATGGTCAATTTTTAAATCCATATTTGCTGCTAAGGCTATTAGCATTCTCAACGAGCTGTGCCTTACCACTGGCGAGAATGTATCAAAATAATCAATTCCTCTGCGCTGACTGAAGCCTCTTGCAACGAGTCGTGCCTTATAACGTGTTATTCCCCCCGCCTCTTCTTTAATTCTAAATAACCATTTAGAATCAACGATGTTGCATGATCTCGGTGGCTTCACAAGCTTCCACGTTTTATTTTGCTCGAGTGCCTCTAGCTCCTCCTTAATAGCAACTCTCCATTTAGATGCATCCGCTCTAGATAGTGCATCTTTAACTGTCAACGGATCTAGAACCTCAGTTACAGCTTGATAAGTTATAAAATCTGGAAACTGTTTTGTTTTCCTCTCTCTGTTTGGGTATCTTCTCTCTGACACTTCCTGTATCTCATGTGTTGGAGATAAATCCTCTGTATCTGATTCTTCTCTTCCGTCAGGTGTTTCCCATACTTCTTCTTCTAAGCATTCTTCAGGGGTAGCCTCTCTAGCCTCATAATCTCTGTGATCATTCAGTTGAACACTGGTGCCTGGATTTATTTCTTCTATTTCATTGCTACTTTGTGTCAATGGAATTATTTCTTCACTGGATGCCTCTCTTTTACTTCCATATTTTTGGTTTTCAAAGAACACTACATCTCTACCTTTATGTAATTCACCTGTCACAGGATTAATTAATCGATAGCTTTTCGTTTCTTCACAGTAACCAACAATGATCAACTCCTGGCTCTTGCAATCCCATTTCTTGCGCTTCTGATCTGGAACATGAAGGAATGCCTTGCATCCGAACACTCGTATGTAACTAAGGTCAACCTTTTTTGCAGTCCACGCCTCTTCTGGAGTCATATTTTTAACCGCAATAGTGGGTGATCGGTTCTTTAAATATACCGCAGTATTAACAGCTTCAGCCCACAATCGCTTGTCTAAACCAGCCTCTTCCAGCATAGATCTAGCTCTCTCTGTGATGGTTCTGTTCGCTCTCTCAGCAACACCATTTTGCTGCGGTGTATATTCCACTGTCAGTTGATGACGAATACCCCTCTCTTTACAGAATTCATCCATTCTCCTGTTGACAAACTCTTTGCCATTATCAGATCTGATAATTTTTAACTTTTTACCTGTTTGACGTTCCGACAGTTTTACAAACTCTGAAAACTTCTCAAAAACTTCTCCTTTAGTCCTTAAAAAATATACAAAAGTTTTTCTGGTAAAATCATCAATAAATGTAAGAAAATATCGCAGCCCTCCGTACGATATCAGACTCATAGGTCCACACACGTCAGTGTGAACTAACTCCAAAAGCTCCGTTGCCCTGCTAGCACCAGATTTCTTGAATGGCTTCCTTGTCTGTTTCCCCATCAAACATGCTTCACACTCTAGATTTAAAGTTGTGTTAGGAAAACTTACCCCAGATGCCATCTTATCTTTGAGTAATGCAAGGTTCCGTAACCCAAGATGTCCCATTCGCCTATGCCATAATATCATCTGTTCAGATGCTGTCGAGACCAAAGCCACTTCCTGTGAAGAGTAAGCGATTTTATAAACACCATTCTCTACAGTGCCTGCATGCGAAATATCACCTGTCACCTTACATCCCTCAGCTTTCATAATCTTAAATCCAGATTTGTCAAAAACAACTACAAGGTTTTTACTTACTATCTTGCTCACACTCAGCAGGTTAGCTGCTAATCTAGGTACATAATATACATTACTTATTGACATATCCATCTCCTCATTAACCACATTACCAACTGCCTCACCAAATACCTTTTCTCCGTTTGCACACGCTACCTCTATTGGTTTTTCTAACTTTCGAAAGTCCCTTAACCACTCTCTTCTATACGTCATATGGTTGGATGCTCCAGAGTCAAGAATCCACGCTTCTGGTCCTTGGTTTCCAGCAGTCGCCATCGCCATTGACATACAAGCTTCTTTTTTCTTCGGGTTCTTTGGACAATCTCTCGCCATGTGAGGACCTTCACAGATGAAGCATTTAATCGGACGTTTGTTCGTCTTCCTCTGCGGTTGCTTATCTTTCTGGCGTGTATGTTTTGCTTGAAGTGCATTTCCCGTACTAGTACCCGCCTGATAGTTTTCCTCCATTTGGAACAATTTATTTTTAATATAATCCGTAGTCAATTGTGTATTTGAATTTTCTATTGCAAGTCTCATGGGTTGAAACGTCTCTGTTAACCCTTGTAGCATTAATGTTGCAATCAATTCATCATCAATTTCCTTGCCTAGATCTCGCAATTGTTGTGCTACCGTCATGATGGCCGTTACGTATGCTCTTAACGTAGGAAATTGCTCTAGTTTCAGACTCACCAACTTCGACAATAATCTGCATCGATTATTTAAGCCCTTATCTTCAAAAGCAGCTTTTAAGGCATCCCATGCCTCCTTTGCAGATTTCGATTGACGTACGTGGACCAAACAGTGAGGTTTCACCATCAAGCAAATTTTTGCTCTTGCCTTCTGATCCTTTCTGTAGCCTGATAAATCGCTTGCATCAGGTGTTGTCGTTGTATACACCCACAACTCTTCATGGGTTAAATACAGTTCCATCATGAACTTCCACATATTGTAATCTGTATTACCATCTAATTTCTCTATAGACGGCAATGAACTCATCATGTTACCTCCTTGCGGATTTGGGTTTCCGGTATTTCCATTTCCAATGTATGCCATATTACGCGTTTATTATACGGTGCTAGGGCCCATAACCTATTGGTAGAATTAAAATACCCTTGGAAATCTAAGATAAAATTTAATTACAACATAATGAATTGACAACCAAACGATGACAGTTTTTTATATATAGAAAAACAAACAGTTATAATGTGCCAGAACATGAGATTACTAAAGAAAAGAAAAATAAAATACCAATAGCAATAACCTCTTTGCTCTAATAGGGATACGATTTTATCTGGGATCCGCATTCCCTTGAATCGATTAAAAAAATCGGTAGATCAAATGGCCGTGAATCGATCTTCCAGAAAATCGATTCAGATTGCGGGCATCCCTATTTTTTTTTTTTCTATCATTTTCTTTCCTACTAAACCGACGAACGATACGAAGGCAGCAAATTAAATTAACAAAAGATAATTTTTCGTGTAATAATATTGAAAAATCATTGTTTGTATTGTATTCCACGTAGTAATCTGTTTATCAAGTATCACTAACAATGTCTGAAGCTAAAATCAAAGAGGTAGGTACCTACGTTTATTGTATCCGTAGGCCTCTAGAATCATCATATATTTATGTTGTATTTGGATTCCTCCTCCTTTACATGCCGGTTTTTAACTTTTATTGTTCCTATACCGTCTAGCACGATTTTTTGTAAATAGTTTATCTATTCATGGAACTTTAGTTTTCACATTATGACTGCAATATTTCAACTTGGAGTTTTCCAACTTAAGGAATGCAGGCTTTATTTTAAGTCCCATGATAAATGGTTTTCTTGCAGATAAGACGTGATATTGATGAGCTCAATGAGTTAATGAAGCAAGCTACACGCAAAAAGGTACAAGATTTGCTATCTTTAGAAGTTCGCAAGCTAGAGACTGAAGTTACTAATATAATGGAGAGTGAAAATGCCCCAGCTATACCAACAGAAGTAACCCCTATACCTACTACTTCTGCCCCAGTACAGAGCAAGAGATATCAGATAAAGTTAAATGGATATGGTCAGTAGTAGTCTTTTTATTTTAAAATGCTTATTCAAGAAAACATCTTCTGATAAATGATGAATCATCTTATGAATTATTTCAGGCTGGGACCAATCTGACAAGTATATAAAAGTGTTTGTCACATTAAAAAATGTTCAAACTGTGCCAAAAGATCAAGTCTTCTGCAAACTGACAGAGAAATCAATGCAGATGCATGTTGAAAACCTAGATAATAAAGATTACTTGCTGGTTATCAATAAACTTCTTGAGCCCATTGTTGTGGAAGACAGCTTTTGGAAGCAGAAAACTGGTAAGTCCTATCTTTTTGTCTTTATCTTAAGAACAATATTTTAGCTAGATTATTTACATCAACGAAACACAATCCATTTTGTGTAAAAAATGCTAACATTGAATAGAATAGTTTATTTGCTCTAAATGTGGTTTACAAGGTCTTACAGTATACAATTAAAGTTCACAAATAGCTTTAAAAAAGCATGTAGCATAGTATTTTAGCTTGCCTAATTGACAAAATGTTTGTAAAATTAGAGTAGTGGCTTAAGTGCTATTTACATTAGGGGGTACCTTCGATTCATCACACACCAATCATGCATATTTGCTTGAAAAACAAATGTGGGCAATAGAACTGTCTTAACACTATACTGGGGTTTATGTTACTTTGAAATAGGTAACTAGCTTACTCAAAAAATAATTAGTCTTTAACTAGTACTGCTATGCTCCACATTCACTAATGCCACACTTTGATTTTAGATATGGTGGTAATATATTTGGCCAAATCTCGCCCCAGTGTCAAATGGTCTCACATGACAGAGCTTGAGAAGAAATTCGAGGATCAGCGGAACAGCCGCTTTAAGACAGATGAAACGGACAAAAAGGACCCACAGGATTCCATTATGAGCTTGATGAAGAACATGTAAGTGACTTTAAAAATATTTTCCTATTAAATCCTTTTTGAAAACACCACATATGAAGCTATAATTTTTTAATTTTATATTATTTTTATAAATAATTTATAAATAACAGATACTAATAATTATATTGAAATAAATATGTTGGTTTACTAGTAATTTTAGTTGAGTTACCCTCTGTGTTCAAGACTTGCATTTGCCCATTGTATCAAATATAGAGTTCTATACTATTCCTTTTCCTATTGTTTAGGTATGAGACAGGAGATGATGACATGAAGAGAATGATTTCAAAGGCATGGTATGAAGGCCAGCAAAAGAAGAAAACTGATACCATAGATCTGTAAGATGCATTTAGCTTTCAGATTGTATTTTTTAAGTTTAATTTGTAATTTTAAGTCATAAATAAATCAAACTTGTAAATGTCCTCAATGTTGGTTTTGATACTCAACAACTGCATATCCATAATGTTCATTTGTTAACTCAAGGCTATGAAAAATTTAAAATAATAATGATAATATCCCTGGAGTCTAGGACAGTTCACTTTCTTTCTTAAAATATATGAAAACTAGATTCCGCCTCGCGGTTTCACCCGCGTTCCCGAGGGATCTTATGTTTTCCCGGGATAAAAAGTATCCTATGTGTTCATCTAGGTTATAAACTATCTGTGTTTGAAATTTCATCCAAATCCGTTCAGTAGTTTTTGTGAAAGAGTAACAAACATCCATCCATCCATAATCACAAACTTTCGCTTTTATAATATTAGTAGGATATGGTCATACCAAGATTAGACATTCCTTGGATTTCCATTTTAATAAGGTAAATTTAAACAAACTATTATAACATATAGGTACTATTTACTTTCTACCAAATTGTACATTATGATTTAAATAGATAGAGATAAACATTGAAAAATAAATACACTGACTAAAATTTGATAGTAGATAGGTATTTGTTTGCTTAATCATTTAGTCCAATTTGAAGAGGTTCTGAGAAGGCAGCAACATCCAGCTGAGTCTCCTGAAAGTAAACAAACATTGAAATATTGTACATACAAAAAAATCGTAAATTATTTGAGTATAGGAAATACATACCTCGATTTTGTCGTATTTTTCGTGTTATATTCTGACATCATTTGCATTATAAAACTGCACATATAAATTCCTTGTAAAGTGTAAAGGACTATGTGCCAATTCACAACAAATATTGGCTGTTCAGATTGCATCTTCATCAGGTTTATAACAATCTCGCGGCTTCTGACAATCTCAGAGTTTCGAAGTTCGGAAACAAATTCACGATCCATAAGATTTCTTGTTCTAGAAATAGTTTCGGTTGAGTGCTGTGTTCGGGTCAGTACATTTTCACGGGGATATGCTGACCTGCTCCTATCTACTTTTGAATCATGGCTGCGAGAAATTTGTTTTTCCTTCGATATCAATGTACCTTTACGCACGTCCCTATCGTTACGAGTGCCAAGACGAGAATACCTTTCGTTTTTTCTGTTATCTTGCCTATTTAATAGTCTGTCCTTGTTTTCACGGCTATCTTGAGAAATCCTTTCATCCGATCTGATCTCTCGGCGATTTCTAAAAACTTGTTCGATTTCCATACGGTCTGCTTTTTTAGAAAACCTTTCATTGTAGGCTACTACTTTTCGGTCACTTGACAATTCCTCTTGGTTTGTCACCAGAAAACGTCTTTCATGGTTTCTGAATTGAGAAAATCTTTCATCTCCTTCGCGATTTGATGATGGTAATAGTCTTTCAATGTTTCTAACTTGCGGTCGATCACGATTTTCACGGCTTGCTTCAATCGAACGCCTTACAACGTTTTTCGTTAGTCGATTTCTAGAAGACCTCATATTTTTTACCTCATCTTGTCGATTTTCTATAGTACGTGTATTATCTTGGCCGTTAAGTATTTCTTCATATTTGACAAACTCTTGGCGAATTTGAGACAATTTTTCATTTTGTGCCCGTGTTACTGCAGCAGACAGTCTTTCGTCGCGTCTAAAATTTCGCCGAATTTCAGTAAGACGATCTCCATTCTTGCGGTTAGCTAATCGAAAACTTCTTTCATCCATTCTAATACCCTGACGAATTGCTGAAAATCTTTCATTTTTGTCGTCACTTCTGATATCTTGTCGTTTCCGCACAATACGAGCAATATTTTGGTGGTGACTTCTATCTTCAGACATTATTACTTGGCGATTTGCATAGAATTGATTATTTTCTTTTTCTGTTACTCCAGCAGACCATCTCTCGATTCTGGTATTTTGTCGATTGCGAATAAAAAGTTCTGTATCAACACGGCTTGATTCTTGAGCACGCCTCTTATCGGTTCGTTCTCGCAGATTGCTAGAAAATATTTTTTTTCCCTCAGACCTTACACTAGATTGTGATTTGGGGTCTCTTATTTCCTGGCGATTATTAGCGAAACGTTCATTGTCGACGTGCCTAAAATATGTGCTGTCTCTTTCCAGCCGGGAATTATCGATGTCCCTAGATCTCGAGTAACGAGCGGTTTCCCTGATTCCATTAATATTTACGATTCGGGAAAGATCAGAGGATGCACGATCGCTGTTTTGTACAAAAGATAATCGTCGATGAGAATTTCTAGTGGCCCTGCTTAAGTTGTCACGTACCTGTTGAATGAGTACTCTACTCTCACGAATCTCTCTGTTTCTCATCTCGTCTCGAATGTTTTCTTGCGAATCTTCTCGTAAGTTTTTAAATCGGTTGATTTTGGATTCTAGAGATAGTGAACGCCTAGAAACTTTGTTACGTTCCCTGTCTCGACGATCGCGAGATCGACGTTGTTTATTATCGTCCATTTGAGACCTTAATTCGGAAAGGATCAATGATTGTCGACTTTCAGTATACTGTTCTCTGGCCATGTCTCTCTTGTTGTGTTTACTATTAATATTTTTTGTTCGGATCCCATCGTTCAGTTCATTCCTTTTATCATCATCATTTGTTGACGATATTCTGCGAAACTCTCTTGTGTTATCTTGCATAGGTCGTGTCACACGCTGAGGATCCCTCGAAATCCTAGAATATCGATCATTTTCTAGTCGTGTTATCCTACGTTCATCTCGAGAGATCCTGTAAGATTCAAAACTATCACGGCCATGTTCCCTAGTAACACGTTCACGGTTTATTTTTGGATCAATATCATTTCTAGTACCCCTGACGTTTCCTTGGGGTGCATTGCCTGTAGACGAGAAACGATCATTGATAGCCTGGATTTTTTCAAATCGTGAATATCTTGTCAACTGTCTGGTGTTCTTTTCCCGAGTATCTAAGAGCAATCTGTCTGATGAATGTCGAGTATGGATAGGCTTTCTTAATTCATATCTTCGTTCTTCTTGTAATGTCTCTCGTTGGTCTAAGCGGTTGTCATCAGTAGTATCTTTGCTAAAACGATGAGTTCCATACCTTGAATCGCGAAGCAAAGTATGCGATTGTCGATCGCAACACTCTTGCAGTCCATCGACGAGGTTGCGCTCCGTGAAAGACGCAATAGGTTGAATGGCCGCGAGAAACGCAAGTAGTAGTAAACGCCAGTTATGCATAGTCACAGTATAGCTCTTATGTGAGGATTCCTGCCTTCGCTTTTTATACTTTTAGAAGTTTAACTGTCGAAGGCTGCTTCTGTACTGGATGGTCTAGGACTGGAGGCAGCTTTTATACAGAAACGAGGGCTGTTTTGATATAACGTCTATTAGGCGCTAGAGCGCATTCAATTTTCAGCATCCCACGCTGGAAAATTGTACATCATTGATTTAGAAGTCTACATCCTTGCAAAGAATTGTTTTTTTTTGTGGCTTGTACCTAGAGCGGGTAGGTAAATTGAAGAACTAATATTGATTAAGTTACAGTATCAGCAAGCAAAAAAGGGAAAAAAACTTTATTAGGTACCTACTTTACAAGGTCTTTTACAAAACACCTATATAGGTATATAATATACCTACGTAATGTTATTATACTTAACTCATTATTATATTAACAATACCTATAAAACTGAAGAGTATGTGTGTAGTTAGCTACAATCTTTGTCCGGGCAACTCGAGTGTGTGGAGATGGTAAGTTGAAGACTGACTCAAGTATCTTTCTAGGGTAAACCGGTAGATTTTAAACATGAGGTGAGGGTCAAGGTACTATGAAGTTGAAGAGTCAGCAGCTTAAGAATCACTTTTAGACTATACCTAGTTATTTAAAATGTGGATAGTTATAATGAGCTGTGTTTTTATGTAAAATTTTCCTATAGTTATAGGTATCTTGCAATAATCGCTTTCAATTTTCAAACTATTTTTAACTTATTTTGATAAGAAGGATCAAGAAGTGTTGGTTGCCGTCCCACTACGCAGCTTCACAAGAATTATCGGTGGCCACAGCTGCACGGAGAGATTTGTCCCCGCGCGTAAAATAATTATCTGATCGAACCCTTTGAAGCATTTAATAGGGAACCTATAAATTGATTTCCTATGACGTCAATATAGGTTAGAATACTTTTTTATATTTTTTTTAGTAAATATTTTATAATGGTGCCGATTCTGTTGTTTACGAACTTAACTAATATTAGACAAGTCACCTACCTCTCTTTCATGTTAACCTTATTGAAAAAAGATAGAACATTTTTAATGCTGTCAGTTTAATCCATGCCATCGTAATGTACCTACGGGTAGTCGTGCCAGACCAATAAAATTGAAATATGTGAGCGGACTAAACTGACAGGACTAAAATATCTTGCATCCCTTTCTTATATTTACTATTAGAAAGAGATATAGTGAGATTAAATTTATTTAGTTCGTAGGTAAACAACAAAATCGACACAAAATCGTCAAAATTATATTTCTTACGTTTTAATTTAGGCACGAGCCACTGAGTAGACTGTCATATACGTCTCTTTTACAGTCATCTGACAGTACTGCTGAGCGAGCTCGTCTCTTAGCAGTAGCTAAATGGGAGTCAGGGCACTGGCTAAATGTCCTTCCATCAACCAATACGGGCACATTATTGGATAACTCAACATTCCTGTTGTGCATTTGCCTAAGATTGGGTACTATATGTAATGTCCCTCATCGCTGCTCCTGCGGGGACAATGTGGATGAGCTTGGTCACCATGGCCTATCGTGCAGTAGGAGTGCTGGGAGGCTTTCGCGTCATGCGGCACTCAATGACTTAATCCGTCGGGCTCTTGTCACCGTTGGTGTACCGGCAGTTTTAGAACCAAATGGCCTGGTGCGCGACGATGGTAAGAGACCAGAGCCCTGAGCACGAACCTCTGCCGTAAGTGTAGCGTCATCGTATCGAGTGCGTCAAAACAAAATTGTATGGAGATTTGAATCTCGAACAGTGCTAAACGTTCACGGATCTGCAAATCGGCAGCACGAACACCTTTGACAGTTTCTACGTTTTCTTAACGTCACGTGCGTAAACGTACGTATACGCAGTTTTGTATTAAATTTGATATAATGGTACAGTTACTCGCTAGCCAGCTATCGTCGACCTTCTCACCGAATATTTTGCAGTGAGAAGGTCGATTTTTTTACAGAATTTTTTAAACATGTATCGCAGATTATTGTTTTTTTTGTATATTTTGATTTTATTAAAAAGGTTTAAAAATTTTTTTAGTTAGATTTTAATAATTAAAAAAATCAAAAGGTCTCGAAATCGAGGTATACAAGATGGACCATCTTGTATACCTCGAAATTTTGATAGTAAAATTAATACTTATAAAAATGATTATTTCGATCGATCGTTAATTTAGGAACATCCTTTAATTATAATGAAAAAATAAATACGAATTTCATAGAATGTGCTAAAAATCAAATCAATAATTGAAATGCATAGAATTCATTTGTATAGAAATCACGAGGCTCAACTTTTTACGATTTGTTCTAAATTCAAATCTCCTTGCAGAAATAAAAAAAAGTTACTACGCGCGCTTTTTTCTTTTAATATTATTTGATTACATGAATTTCGTTCACCATTTTTTCATTCATAAATAAAGAAGTATTATTATCTTAAAATTGTAGAAAAAAAACATTAAAATATGAGGATTATGTAGTATACCTTTTATTTTTTGCTATTAATGTGAGATATGCAGGTTATTTAATTTATTTTTTTGTTATTTGTAAATAAATATGTATATATTGTTTAATAATACAATTTAAAAATGTATGATAATAATTTCTAGACGAACTTAACGTAGCTCGCTAGCTGGGTATCGAGTAGACGATAGAACTTCTGTCAAAAATTACACGCAGACGCTACGATGACGATACGTAAGTTTTACGCAAGTGATTCGTGCTCAGGGCACAGATGGAATGTTGGTGCCGTGGAAGATGGGAAGGCCGTTGGTGTGGGATGCTACATGCGTCGACACCCTTGCGCCTTCCCATCTTACAGACACGTCTGTAGCTGCCGGCGCTGCGGCTGCACAACAAAAGTGCCTCAAGCGTCGCAAATATGCTGGTCTACAGAGGACCAACATATTTTTGGCATTTGGGGTAGAAACTCTAGGGCCTTGGGGACCGGAGGCTCATCTTCTGTTCAAAGAGGTCTCCTATCGACTCATTCAGGCCTCTCATGACAAGAAGTCTGGCACGTATTTTGCACAAAGAATTAGCATTGCTATTCAGCGTGGCAATGCGGCCAGCCATCTTGGCACGCTACCGCTAGGCAGCGATTTGGGACATTTTTTTTTACTTATAAGTAGGTAGTAAGAAGTTTTGATTTATTTTTTTATGTACATAGTTAATGTTAGTTTAGTTTAGATTTAGGCATGTAGGTATTAGATACCTACATAAGTTAGATTTTGGAACCGAGCAGACAAAACCGATATGCGACAAAGGGATTGGGTAATAATTTTGTGTGTAGAGTGGCGTCATTGTTTTTTTCAGCGGCCACTAAAAAAACCGGACAAGTGCGAGTCTGACTCGCGCATCGAAGGTT
This sequence comes from Tethea ocularis, assembly GCA_963555595.1. Lineage (NCBI taxonomy): Eukaryota > Metazoa > Arthropoda > Insecta > Lepidoptera > Drepanidae > Tethea > Tethea ocularis. The sequence continues at coordinate 5,513,094 of OY741970.1, read as the reverse complement.
CCTTAATTTTTTATGTTACTTACTCTAAATACCATGGCCGTTTTCCTATAATCTATAGGTAAATAACTATTTTCTGTATTTTTTTCAATTGTTTTTGTCCAGTAGTTACGGAGATAAGGGGAGGGGGAATGGTCAATTTTCTTAAATAACTTAAATTTTTTTTATTATAAAAACAATATAGGTATATGAAATCCTTACAACGAGTTCTTTCATTTGATCATATGTCACACAATATTGCAAAACATTTATTTTTATTTTCTAATTTACCTAAAGGGGCTGTATTTTTTATATATAGGTATAATCTATAATATAAAAATGAATCGCAAAATGTGTTGGTTGGTAAGGTTTCCTCCAAAAGCGGTGCCATCATGTAGCGATAGTAATACAGCGGTGAATGACGTCACTAGAACCTTGTCTATGTTAAACAAACGGCGAGGTTTCCTAGAGAACGGTTATTGACATCGTAACGTCAAAAAGCGGTGCCGTCATTTGCATGACGGCCGTCTCGACGGTGTCGAATGGTGTGTGAAAGATGGCCGTCGAAATCCCGAACATTCCACGTGCCTACGGCCGTTTTTTTGGGGCCATATTGCGTTCGTTTAAAGACGGCACCGCTTTTGGAGGAAACCATACCTTAAGCGCATAACTCAAGAACAGCTGCACTGATTTGGCTGAAAATTGGTGGGGAGGTAGCTTAGAACCAGAAGAAGGTCTTAGGATAGGTAGGGGTAGGTAGAGGTAGGCAGGGGTAGGTAGGGTAGGTCCCAGTTTTATTTTTGTTCTCAGGGCAGGACAACGTCTGCGGGGTCAGCTAGTAATATTATAAAGAGGAAAGATTTGATTGTTTGCATTGAATAGGCTTCGAAACTACGGAACCGATTTGAAAAATTATTTCACTAACAGGAAGCTACATTATTCTAGGTTATACTACTTTTTATCCCGGGAACGCGAGTGAACCCGCGCGGAACAGCTAGTATTTTATATTTCTGTGGGGCCACTCATGTTTGAAATTCATTTATTTACGTTACACGTACATGTTTGGGACGGGACACCAACTCAATCTAATCCATCCAGTATTTTGGGACAGACAAACACACGAGGGATCCTATATCCGTTTTTTTTTCTTTTGAGTTCCGGAACTCTAAAAATATTGTATTCTAGAGAGACAAGATTCTAATAATTAATAGAATAGAAATCTGTTTTTTTTTTTCACTAGACCTAAGTATTGAATTTCAACTTGATACCTCTACGCGTTCATGAGGGAAAGGGAAAAATATATTACCTAAGTGATGTAACAAAAATTTAAGGTTTTTCGAAATTTTTCCATTATGTGTGCTATAAAACGTTCCTTCGTGCCTAATTTCAAGATTCTAGGTCGACTGGGAGTTAGGACCCTTAGGTTTTGATACCCTTGCGAGTAGTTGCGAGTTTCAAAATATGCGGCTTAAATTGCTGTTTCTTTTGATTGCGTTGATATAGAAGTTTGATTTTTTCACAGCTCCAAGGGACAGTAGACCTGAGTATTTGATATAAATTTCAGCTTGATACCTCTACGCGTTCCCGAGAAAAAGGTTCTTGACAGACAGACGGACAACAAAGTGATCGTCTAAGGGTCCCGTTTTTTGCTTTTGAGGTACGGAATCCTAAAAAAGAAATTTTATTTACTTCTCTAGGAACCTGTTTTATCCTTAGTACTAAAATACATGTTTACGAACTACGAATAGATTATTTAGAATAATTTAATATTTAGACAGTTCGAAGTTAAAGGTATCAAAAGTATAGGTATTTTCTATTCGCCTGTTCAAGAGTAAAGAGAATTTTAGATTCATCAATAACTTTTGAACCAGGGTGCGACAGTCTGAATTCAGATCCGTGATGACGGCCCTGCCAGGGTCACACTGCGGATTGCAATACAGCTCACTCGAACACAGTACGTGTTCGGATCGCGAAATCTAGTGCGTCGTACATAATAAGTCGATAGTATGTATTGGTTAGTTTAGGACCTACGGTGGAGGTATTATAATATTCAAACAAAATAATATAAATAAAAATATATTTATTCCAAAACTAGATAGAACTTGTGTGAAGAAATTGTTGATTTTCACACGAACATCTCTCTATATCTGTGGAGGAAACACATTTTTTTAATGGTAATTCATTACAAGTAGATAAATGTCTCCTAAACAAGACGTAACAATTATCAGAAAAATCTTATTTTCATGAACATCAAATAATGTAGGTAAGTTAGGAATGATCATCATAATTATAAAATAAGGTACACTAGATTGTTAATTAGTCAATACCTAGACGTACCTAGGGCAAATATTGTAGTATTCCCTTCCCAATGGACGTCATTCTTCATCAGGCATTCTGAACCCAGGCAGCTCGATCCACGGTGGTTACAAAGATGTAAAACATGAAAACATAATAATGAATTATATGTAAAATGTAAAACAACCATAATTTTAAAAACAATGGCAATCGATTCTGTTATTTAAAAACTTTACAATTTACGTTCTCTTTCTTACAAACCTCGTTGAGAATGATAGAAAATGCTGTCAAATTAGTCTATGGTATAGTTATTTACGGGGAAATTCTTACTAAACTCACACTAAACTGAAGGGGACAAGCGAGACAGGCGACGCGCACTTTTAGTAAAAAATACGGTTTAATATTATTAAAAAAAAAAACCTGTTTTTAAACAGAAAGTTAACTATTCCATATTTCTATTAGATCTCAGAATGTATGTTAAATTTATCAAGTTATTTGGATGGACCAAATAAGAGAAAAATCATTCTAATTTAAACAAGAATCGTTACCATTGATCAGTTTTGTGAATGCCGAATGGTAAAAATAAAACAATAGTTTGGGCAACCAAAGGTTTATTTTTGTAAAATTCTCTTAGTCCTAATTGTATCCATAGGATTGAATAACTGATGTGAACGGCGCCGTCGCCTTTGACACCTTCTCGCCGGAATCCTTGGTGATTTTCTGTAAAAAAAATAACGGTTTTAATTCTTTGTTCATAAAAGATGTTAATGAACATTTTTTGTTCATAATAATCAGAAAGATTTTATTTTCATGATTTCACTCAAATAATGTAGGTAAGATAATAATCATCATTAAAATTAAAGGTTAGAAATAATTCAGGAACCAATGGTGCAATATTAATGGGAGTAGTTAGTATTGTTTACCCATACAAAATATTTCACTTTGATGAAAACACCACACAAGTTTAGGGCAATGAAGAGTTATAAGAATCACTCACCTTGAGTTTCCTCTCGAAGGCAACTCGCTTGACGGCCTTGATCTTCCTCTTGTCTTCCAATTTGCGGACGACTTCGCGGTACTTCCAGCCAACTTCGTGCGAGAGACGACCAACGTGACAGTACTAAGGAACATGCAGTTCATAAGTATGTGATAATATGGATATAAGTAAAAGATGATCGTATCAAACTCAGCACTAAATTGGCAACATGGAATATTCAGTCGCAAATTACCCAATGTGTTACATCATAGAAATAATCTAATCATCTAAAATGTTAAAAATACATAAGCTTGATATTTTACTTTACGTCCAGGCTTCAAACAGAAGACGCGAAGAGCAGCGGGCACAACTACGCGGCGGCGGTTGTCGTATGGTGGAGGGCATCCGTCGTAAGCGCGGAGCCTTCTTAGAGCATTCTTTCCACGCTCAGTTTTGTGTGGGATCATGCCTGATAATTATAAGCACATTTTTAGAAACCTATTAAGTATAGAAAAATCTTTTACTGTGCATATACATTTTGTAATGCATATTCTTTTAATAAGTGACAAAGACTTAATGTTGAACAATATTTTTTTTATTATATTTATAATAATAAATAAATCTTCAGCATTGCAGAATATAGGAAAATAAGCAAAGTCAATAAATAATGTTTCCGATGTTATATTAATTTGTATTTGCATGTTTATGAAAACCTAATTGAGTTAAACTTAAATCTTGATTTAACTGTAAGACTTTAAGGGTTGTTTTACCTTTAGCAAATAAATTAGTTCTAGTCCCAAACTCAGTGCACTTTGTTTACTTTAAACATTAAAATATCAAAAATTGAACAGTAATTTGTTAAGATGTTAAATTAATCTGAAATGGGTCTCTAGGATTTGGGCATCTAAATTATATATAACTAATTCATAGGCCTTCACAACCTAACAATTGATTGTGAGAATTGTCCATATTATCAAAACAAAGACATTAACTAACCCTCAGAGCAGAAGAGAGTAGGACATTCTATAACTTAAGCAAAGAAAACTAACCAGCTGTAGCCACATCTGTTATTAGTCCGATATTTCTGAGTGGCAAACACAATTTACTAGCAAGTGTTTGATTGCCATTCCTTAGTCTTGTAATTAAGAAACTATAAATATTTTGCCTAATGTGATTTTGAGGCATACAGTAAAAAGTATAGAATTGCACCTAGATGGTGCTGATTTTAGTTTGCTATATTTATTTTAAAAGTACTGTCTTTAATGTTGGCCCAATATACACCATAAAATAATTGAGATGTTTTCCAAAAAAACAGTAATATAGCCTATTGTAAGAATTTGATACTTATGCCAGTTTCCTCTTAATGTAGTAAGTTATCTTTGTAATATTAGTATTTATTAGCCTAGTTACAGAAACAATAAAAAAAATCTAAGCATCATACTATTAATACATTTGTTGATAAAAATAATGTAAATCTGACCTCTGACAGTCTTCCATAGGATCTTGGAAGGTGCTCTGAAGTGGAATGGTCCACGAGCTGGGTTCACATTACATCTTTTGCGCAAGAATGACATGAACTTCAATTTATTCCTGAAACAAATCATACCTACATAAACACCTAAATTCAAACAAATATTGATATTTGTTTGAATTTAACATGTGTTAAATCAGAGTTAGAAAGTGACAACATGTGCTTTATGGGCATTCAGTTGCAAATTACCCAATGTGTAACATCATTTTAAATAAATCTTACAAAGGCTATAGCATAAGCTTCCTATCTGAAGTTTTCACCGGAGATAAAGCATACTACTTGCTATTACTGTAAAGTTGAATTTTGAATTGAATAACATTGCTAACTAAGCAGTATCTTGAAATGATGAACAATAACATCAGATGGGCAAATTTATGCAGAGGCAGTATATATAGTATTTTGATTTTGATACACCCAATATTTACATACACTATTGGAATTACATGCTTACCTACACTTACACTACTTATTCCATACACAACATTTCTTTGCTAACAATAGTGAGTAGAGTAAGCCCATCAGCAAAATGTTTGGTAAGAAATGATTTGATCTTACCTGAAGAAGTTACCAGAAATGTTGAGTTGCTCACAACGAACAACTACAACTTTGTTTCCTTCCAACAGGACCTTAGCAATGACTGCAGCCAAGCGGCCGAGCAGATGGCCGCGGCCATCGATTACTATGGCCTGAAATGGATAAATTCAGCTAGGTTATTCTGAATCACAGATGAACCGCATAACCTCAATTTTTTAGTTCAACATGTAAATAAAACATAATAGCTTCACAAAGTACTTGGAACTCTAAAATGTCAATAAATTACAAGATATAACGAAAAACCTACGCAGAAACATTAAACTTGAGATGTACAATACAAAATCTCAAAGCATAGTACACGTGTAAAGAAATGCTTGAAATACACGCTTTGATATTATTAACACTTCCAGAAACCATGGCATTTACACGAAACACATTTATTAATGATATTAACAAAGGATTATCAGTCCTTGATTAACATTGCAAGAAAATATAATTTTTCTTCTCACCTTATTGCTAAAGCCCGTCATTTTTCACCACAATGAAACGGAAAAGAATATTTTTTTAAAGCAATATGGCTACCGGACATTGAAGAAATGTTGCCATAAAAGTTTTTGGACACTTGTTACTTGGATTGCTCTCCTCTCCATAGTCTGTGGTTATAAAAATACAACCACGGTGTTGGTTCGACCGACCGTCGTTATTACAAAAGCAAAACACACCCCTGCATGTTTATAATTTTATATTGTATTTATGTCAATGTACGAACCTGGAATAACCTGACTTGATACTTTAGAGTTGTTTGTTTTTTGTGTAAATCTACTAGGCTGAGATTTTTTTTGTCACGCTTTTTCAGTACCTACCTACTTTCATTTGCCTGACTCTTCCTATCTTATCTGTGGTCTATGACTTAGATCCGCTTATGATATTTTATTTTTGTATCGTTCTATTCATTCTAGAGTTGCAAGTTTGCAACCCTGATGATTGGCTGTCATCCAAAATATTAGGATTCCGAAAACTATCATGGTTATTCATAGAATAGAACATATTTGCACTAGTGGGGTTTTAATGCGACAATGGTTGCAAGGATAAATACAGAGGGATACTATTTAACTTTTGCCTTTCAGTTACCATAAAGTTACATTTTTAAGATGGATATTCCGTACAGAAAAATATTTATTTATCTACTAACGTTCATTGCTTATGCCTACACTGGCATGGGTTCCAGTATTTTGAGAAATCTTAAAGATGCAGTTCTTTCAGCTGAGTCAGTGTTTGGGGATATGTTTACAAACGTAATAAAAGTTGCTGAAAAGTTCAGGTCACTGCATGAAGTTTTTGATGCAGCTGTTGAAGAAGACTGTATATTTCGTTGCCCTGAAGGTAAATTATTCTATCATTATTAATTAAATCACAAAATAAGAATGAGTTGCTAATTATATATCTGTTATGGACTTTTTTTCAGGTCACAAAGCCGTGCAAAACAGAAATCATGTTCCAACATCCAATGGATGTGGTTCTTTAGGATTTGATGTTGCATCAGAATATTTGCCCTTAGAGCAGATGACAAAGTGTTGTGATACTCATGATATTTGTTATGACACTTGTAATAGTGGGAAAGAAACCTGTGATTTGGAATTCAAAAGATGTCTATACAATTACTGTGATACTTACAAATCCTTCAATGTAGCTGGAGAAACAATTTCAAAAGGTTAGAAATTGCATGCAGCAATTATTAAGTTTAAATAAACCACAACAAGTTGTCATTGGAGTAAAAATAAAATGTTTTTTACAGGTTGTAAAGGTGCAGCAAAACTACTCTTTACTGGAACATTGACACTTGGTTGTAAATCATATTTAGATGCACAGAAAAATGCATGTTACTGTCCCCCACCAAAGAACAGCAAATATAAAAAATATCCAGGAGCTGGAGATTTGTAGAAATCAATTATTTCTTAATTCTATTATCAGGCAGGATGTAGTATAATGTTTATATTTTACCTTTTAAGGTGATGACAGCTCAGTGGTGATTTGAAACACCTTGGTGAAGGTTGTAGTTTCAATTCCTACTTGAGCTTTAGGTAAACGAAAACATTATGAGAAAACTAAAGCTTGCTGATATGGTAATTTGTAGTACCTACCCTATCTTCTGGCTGGCTTTCAACATCAACTTTAAAAATCTAAACACCTACTGGTGTTCTGCTACTATAGAGAGCCAGTTCCGTTCTATGTTGTGTGCAGTATTTTTGATCTCATCATCACTGACAATGGTGAGATAGTGATAGAATACAAGTCTATTCAAAGTAAAACCTATATGAAAGTGCATTAATTTAATTTTCATTCTTTAGCACAACTCTATATGTATTATAGGTATATTTAGTATATTGTCACATCAGTTACTGTGATGAAGTTCAGTTGTGTTGTTGTTATTGTCATATAATATTGAATGGCAATCGGTACTATTCATTTTTGTAACCTTAGGTTATGACAATTTTGTTATTAAATTAAAGTCTGCAATGTTATCAGTTTTTTATTAGCAATAAAAATTATATCTTACTTGCTGGTATTATACCTTATAATTAAATAATTTATTTCTTGCTTATTTAGAGCATGGGGCTTTTTATAAATCCTTCACAAGCAATTTGATAGATGATTTAGTATGTCTATATGTCATATTATGAGTGACTGGTATTAACATTTCCCATTATGGGTTCAGGCCTAAATAAATACATGCTACTAAATGGACGCACAATCAAAGTACATATTTTTCAATTTAAATATGTTTGGCATATAAAAATAATTCATTACAATGTAAATAAATGCTTGTAAAAATATTTCATATTGAATATATTTCTTGTTTGATCCTAGAATGATTTTTCTTAGCTTAAAATAAATGTGCAGGGATCTTGAATGATGCTACCATTAACAAGACTCCTATGTGAGTAGTTCTTTGATCTCATCTTTTTCAGCAGCTTCAAGATATGGTGTACCATCAGGGGTCTCACCATTTTTTGAAGCACCCTGTAAGAATGATTGAATTTATTCATACAATTTTAACATATTAACCAGTCACACTGCAACATGTGATGAAATTGATGAAAAATAAGAATGAAAACCCTGAAAGGAGTTACTCCTTTTCGCAGGCGATTCTCCCCTTAATTGATTATGAAAACTTTATTATTAATATTCTTTACTATCAAGGTTGAAATTTAAATAAAATTTTAAAATAATAAAAAAATATAGTACCACCTTGTATATAAATTATAATAAAAGCCATAAAAAGATTTTTATGGACACACCAACAGTTATTTTTTCTTTTTGGTATCACACTTTGTTTATTTTTCCAGCGTCAAGTATGTCATGTTTTGTGGACATTCAAGTGGTAAGGTTGTTGTATTTTTTTATTATCTTTTACAATAAGAATACTTACATTTTTAAGAAGGGTTTTCACACAATCTGTGTGCCCCTCCCAAATAGCTGCAAGGAGAACAGATATGCCATGTTTATCTACCATCTGAAATGAAAATTCACCTATGATAATGGGCAATTTTATGAAAGAAAGGTTAGTTACAAATTACAAACGATAAAATAATGTCATCATAAGGTTGAAGGAAAATATAATAATGGCAAATCAGCTTACATTAGGGTCAGCACCTTTGTCCAGTAAATAATTCAAAACTACAGTTTGTCCATAATCAGCAGCATAGTGAAGTGGAACTCTACCATCAATAAGTGCATTGACATCAATTTTCTGCAATAAATGATGAAGTGCTAAGTTATAATCCATGGTACAACTAATGTGGTTTGGATTAATAATTATTGGGAATTACTAGCTTTTTGTAAACAGGGTGCAATACTTTAACATTGGTAACCAGTCTTTTAAGGAAGTGGAAAACTAATTACAGTTTATATTAGGCTAAGTTAGAATATCCTAGTATGAATTCTCATCCACAACTGAACAGCTCTAGTTGCAGTCCAGATTTGATGATAAACTGAGGTATTCTTCTTGAGTATGTTCTTTTCCAGTCTGAATGTTGCAATTGATTAGTATTTAATAGCTGTAAATGGAGGATGATCTTAAAATAATTCATATTTTTAAGAAAATACAATTCTCTTCTTTACATAGATAGCAACTGAAGCCAGTCTCTGTAGCATGGCATGGTAGAATAGAGAAGACTTGAATCTTTGGCAAATGAAATCACATAAATATGATGTGATGAAATTAACCTGTGATTTTTACTGGTGATTTGAGTCTTCTCTAGTATACTCTTGCCATGCTACAAGGGCAGTAGTACTATTGTGTGTTTGTCATAGATAAAGGTATAATAAGGTTTTCTTTAAACTTGTCCAGATTTACTTTGATATTTGACATCCATGTTTCAAACTTGTTATGGCTTTTAATCTTTCTAGAAAAAGAACTACGGAAGGAAGCTGAATGAAGTGAGAAAATAAGAACAAAGTTATTATTCTGAGACATGAAATGAGTACCTAACACTAGAATGAAGTTGTTTTAGTATATAGTACACATGATTGTATTAATGTTTGCATGTTTTTTTTAAACCATTTTAGGAACAGACGACATGCACTATCATTTTACTAACTTATGACGAAGGCTCTATTTTCGACAGCAAATTTATTGCTTTCTCCTGCTTACGACTTGGCAGCTCCATAATCAGTGAGCAGACAAACAACTTTTATCATATTTATAAGCTACATACCTTATTTTCTACGATATCTTTGACTTGATCTATATCGCCGTTTTTTATTCCCCAAACCAATTCACTCATTTTTGCGTACTTTTAGAACCTTCAGCTGTTTTAGTTTTACAATTTGGAAACCGACCGACGAAATACAATAGTTGATACAAATCACAGATACAAATCATAGACCAAAGACAATTGATACAGTGACAGTGAGTGAATGAAGTGTACGGCCTCCCCAGTCCCCAGAGTGTTCTGTCTGTGTGTGGGTTGTTCCACCCACACTACAATATATCTATCGGGACTGTATCGGGACTATTCCGAATCCGAAACGATCATGGACATAAGAATTCAATTCTCCATGGAAACGATAGTTTAACGTAGTCTCATTTTCTGCACTACGCCCTGTATGAATCCATCATGATGAATCCAGAGTCCAGACTCCCGACCACAGATCACTTTATACTAGTGTACCACTCCCGACTACAATAATTCAGGGTCATATTATATCAATAGATTTAACCGCACATCTCTATTCAGTTCTTTATGTTGGTATAACATTATTTTTCTGATCCTACTGTTGTCTAGCGTAGGTAGCAGTTAGTTACATACTCTTTGGTCAAGTGGTTGACACAGGTAGGTTAGGTAGCCCTGTTTTGAAATTTATTTATTTTTTTACTCTATGGATGGAGTCCGGTCTCTTCTTTCTTACGTATACTAACCTCTGACCAAAGAGGATATAATCACAAACTAAGTAGAGATACTACGTATCAGGCGGACATGTGGCCTTATGTCGTCGCTAGGCACGGGCTCTGCCTCGTGATTGGTTGTTGTAAAATGATATCACTTTACTTTTTTTTTTTAAACGATTGTCGTTTCTTTGTCAGGCTAAGTCAGCTTGTCTTGGATTATTGGATTGAACCAGTATAATATTTTTTATTTATATTTTTTTAATTTAATATAGCAAAATAAAACAAAAACATTACTAGCTCTTATCATTTATTTTCATAAACTAATGAAGTTCCATTAACACTGTCACACAAATCTTCGAAAAACGAAACCACTTCAGCTTGTAATACAGCTGTATTTTCCAATGTTATACTCACTGGTCTTCCATCTGAATAATGTGCTGAAAAAATAATTTAAGTAGTTAACATTTTGATACATAGTGAAAATAAGGAGAATTATACTAAACCACAAGTTTTAAAACGTACGTTTGGAGCATAGCTTTATATGGGTGTGAGACATGGACAATGACGCAAAGAGACAGGGAAAGACTGGAGGCTTTTGAAATGTGGTGTTGGAGGAGAATGGAGAGGATTAGCTGGACCGAGAGAGTGACCAACGAGGAAGTGTTAAACGGGTCAAAGAGAAAAGAACCTTATTAGAGACGATAGAAAATAGAAGAGGAAAGATGTTTGGCCACCTTATACGTCACGACGAACTAATAAAAAACATCATAGAAGGAAAGATAGAAGGAAAGAGAGGAAGAGGAAGACCCAGACTGAACTATAGTATAGACCAAGTGAAGGCAAAAGTGGATGTCGTGTCGTATAGGAAGGTTCAGGAAGCAGCGGTCAACAGGGAGAAGTGGAGGAAGCTACACTGACAAGAGCCAGGCTCTTAAATATAGAAGAAGACCACAAGTAGGATTATTATGATATATGTAGCGAACACTCTACCAGGCTTGACGTTTGCGACTTACTGTTTATTTAAAAACTATATTTGTACATTTCAGTTATATTTCATATATATTTAACATAATATTTATAACAAATATACAAACATATAAAAAAATCCTCAAGACGGCCGCTGCTGCCGGTCAATGGCAAAGTACCCAGAAGGCTGGCAGCATTTAATTACATTTTTACATTTAAGTGATAAATAAACCAAATATAATAATGGTATATGTATCTAAACAAGTATATATTTAAAATGTACATTAGTAAGCGAATCAGTTATCTGGTTTACAAAGTAAAAGTTTTGCTTTGTTTGGATAGGAATGGTTATGAAAATGAAATAAACGAGTAAACTAATATGATAAAAAAAAAGACGTGTGGCACTCGGAGACTGCCGCGGTAAAGCTATTGCATAGCTGTTTTTATCAACTTATGCAATTATAATTATTTATTTATTTTATTTATGCAGTATTTTTTTTCCTTTGTTTTTTTTTCTTTGATATTAATTCATGTTACACTTTTTGAGCGTGGTCTGATACAACCAATGCCACCTAGAGACGAGTTGCTGAACTAAAGAGACAAGCGTGATATTTCAAAAAGTCATTAAAAGTTCTGCTATTCATCGATAGATGGCAAAACTAAAAAGTATCACCGCTGTGCCGGTCGGAGTGGGGGCTGTTAGGTTACTTTCGTTACGGAATTTCTGGATTCGGTCTCCACGCTCAAGGCCCGCGATAGAATCTATGCAATAGCTTAAAAGACGTGTGGCACTCGGAGACTGCCGCAGTAAAGCTATTGCATAGCTGATAATGCGCAGTAACGCTGATACAACCAATGCCACCTAGAGACGAGTTGCTGAACTAAAGAGACAAGCGTGATATTTCAAAAAGTCATTAAAAGTTCTGCTATTCATCGATAGATGGCAAAACTAAAAAATATCACCGCTGTGCCTGTCGGAGTGGGGGGTGTTAGGTTATTTTCGTTACGGAATTTCTGGATTCGGTCTCCACGCTCAAGGCCCGCGATAGAAGCTATGCAATAGCTTAAAAAGCATTTACCTGATGTCAAAGGTTGTTCATGTTTATTAAGCTTGACAAAAGAAGTATTATGCATTACACTGATATTACCAGGTGAAGATGGCATCATATCTGAAAGACCTGTAAAATTTTAAGATTTTGTCATAAAGTTTTCAAAATGCTCTTAAATTATATTCTTGTTTCACAATAAATGAGATTGAGTTATAAGTCTTTAATGCAGGTTATTTATCTGCATACCAAATTGGATCATGATTGGTTCAGCAGTTATAACAACAAACAAACAATCCCATCTTGAAATTCTAATAAAAAGGAATTATTTATTATTTGGGTTTAGTGGCTGTTTCAAGTCTTTACAGAGTCAGACTCAGACTTTACAGAGTCAGAGTCAGTTTCAGAGAGACTTTTTAGTCACGAAACGTGCCTCAAAATGCGATTGCGCGATTAAATCTTTTCTATCACTTAGGAAACTTGTATAATTTAGCGTCCTGTCGCAAACTCACACAGCACGTAACAGCACTTGTATACATCTTGATTAGCCAAGAATACATGCAAATACTATAGATGTGGAACAGAAATATCTACTTCACCGAATAAAATAAAGTTTTATCTTGACTTGATTGACTTTGTTATATATTTGAAAACACCAACCAATGTCGGAGTTGGAGCCAAAGAGATTAACAAAATGGTGGATACAATAGGAGAAGGGAAGACGCGGGGGGGTGGTAAAACCTCATGTATCATTTTGCTATGACGTTTCGTGTTTCTAGTGTTTCCACACTTTCCACCAAGAACGTTCTATTTGTGATAGGTACTGTCTGTCCTGTCTTTGACATCCAAGGAATTTGGTTTGAATGAACGGATGGCAGTTAAAAAGTTTCTCATCTTTATTTTTCAATTTTGATATTAAAATGATTCAACTGAATTTATCGTTAATACCACAAGAGTCACGAGGTTCTATTAAATTTATAGTAGTATGTATGGTGTTTACTAGATTATTGTGTTGCTGTTGTTTTGATTTTTGAAAAAGACAAGCATTTTTTATTTTTAGGAATTATTACTTTCCAAGTTATGCCCTTTATTACTTCGAATACGCAATAAATTACATCTATACAGTGGAGATGAAATTGATGGCACAAACATTCGTGAAGTTTTTACTTTATGCTCGAGTCAGATTAAAAAATGTGTGCTGAGTTTATTGGATATTTTTAAAACTGAATTTCATCAGAAAGTATTGCTTCAGGTAAGTTTATGTAAAGATTCATGTAATATTAATGGACAAAGAATGGTTTATTTGTAAGCACAATATTTATTATTATAACGACAAAACAAAAAATTACAATAAAAAAAACATCAAAAGCTATGTCGAGGTTCCTTAACACTGCCCCTTACTCTAGCTAATTATACTTTAATTTTTCTGGTTTAATATTTAAGCAAATCTTTGCATATCCTCTTTGATCTTTAGTTAGATCAGTAGACCCTTTATCGTACCCACTTACAAAATCCCATCCCAGTGTAATTTTTAACAAATTGTCACGTAATTGTATTTTGTGTATTATAAATAATGTTTATTTTTAGGAAAGCCGACAATGTAACATAGAAAGACTCAGTTGGTGTGTTAACAGACTTGCATCTATTGAGCAATTCCTTGAGAGAACAAATAATAACTCAAATCAACAAGAGACTAATAATTCAATACTGGTTACAGTCATGTATTTTGTCAACTGGATAGATCACACATTTGAAGTTTTGAACAAATTGTCAAATGTTATTTATAAAAATGACTATAAGGAGTCTGATGCTAATAATGATTTTTGGAAAAATGAGGTAATTATAAATACATAGTGCTCAAGTTGTATTTTTTGCTATAATATTCTTGTATATTTAATATGTTACAGACCAATTTATTTACCAGTCTATATCAACGATTCTATGAAAACACGATTGCATTGTCCCTCAACGTTCGGGTCCGCAAACTAGGTTTGTTTGTGGACAGCGATCCACACTGCCCTCTTCCCCATAACAATATATGAAAAAAAAAGGTTTCCACCATGTAATCAAATCAATCAGAAATAAAAAGATATATTAATAAATTACAGATGGTGGAATGTGTGAGCGGAGTCTATATTTCAATAGATGAGCTGTTGCTATCAGCAATGACACTTTGCAGATATAGTTTGCCAGGTGATCAACTAATTGTCAAAGCTAGATGCCAAGTGGTAAGTGTAATACCACGTTTACATTCAGCCAAAGTGAGCTGGGAAGTCGGTAGGGATGTGGGGAGGACGAGAGTGTGAACACGATACTTCTCAGGCCACTGTCATTGCCACTCGCGCTACCCGGCGCTCCCCAATATACCGGTTTTTTGTGCGGAAGTCCACACATACATTAAATTATATGATATGTATTTCATGTTTTTTGATGACAGGTTTTGAGAGAAACAAAAGCATTACTAAGCGAACTTATAGAAGGGGATCTCAGTTCAACAAAAGCTTCTCCAGAATCATTAAAGTTGCCTATCATGCCTTCAAACGTAAATGTCCTCATCGATGTTTTAAAAGATGTCCTATATGTACTGGAAACAAACACAAATACTGCATTGTTAGCACTACTAATACATTGTTTCAGTTATAATGTATCCCCAGTGGATACTTTAAAAGACCATTTTAGTAGTAATAGTAAAGGCACATGTTCATGTCTTGTTAAAAGTGATCATGAAATTACAGAAGACTGTACATTTGTAAAAGATTTTGATTTATATAATGAGAGATTGCTACAAATAGGGTCTTTTGCTGTGTCATGTTCATCTGATCAAAATAGTAAGTTTCGTTTTTAGAGTTTTAAGAATGAATACATATACCAAAATAGCTTGGGCTTCCTGATTTATGCCAAAGTGCTACATATTTTTCCAGCTTGATTTCAATAAAATAAGATATATTTATCTTTTTCTTTTTTCAGGAATCTTATCTCTTCGTAGTGGTTTGGCAAGCTTAGAGGCATTAGATCCTCACTTAGTGCCTGCACTGATGATGTCTCCAGACAGTTATCACGCCGAGATTTTGATGACTTCTTGGCGTCAAGAAATTCAGGAGATCAGAAAAAGTGTTTTTCTTATTGTGGACCCTGCTGCTTTTACTGAGGTAGTAGAATATAAACTGTATATCATTGACATAAAGTTAAAACTTGTGTGATGCTTTTTGTATATTTTGTGTTAAATATCTATCAGTTATGATGAACATTTTGTTTCACAGAAATCAAAACAAATGATGCATCAGAGGTTGCTAGAAGTATTGAATGACAATAGGTACAATAACAGTGATGTATGTGCAGTGATCAATATTGGCTATGTGTTGCATGATTTCTTCAGTGTTTATGATGAATATGAGCCTGCTGCTTTGACTCAACATGAAAAGCTAAAACCATTGTTGAGTGATTTAAATAAAGGTAATGCACTCAATATTCTTCCCTAATTTCCCTATATCCTATTATTTTGTTAACAGTTCTACTTGCGATTGCTTGGAGCACTAGTTGTGCAATAGTTTGTCACAGACACGGGACACAATAGATGTGAGTTCCGTATCAAAACATGTGTGCGCACAACATACGTTTTGATACGGGCGGGACTCACATCTATTGAACGTTTCATGAGCGAAATAATAGTCAACGTCAAGTCGTTTTACCGTCAGCAGCGTTGGGACATGTTACTTAAGGGACTATTATTTTTGTCACAGATGGTTGAACATACTACCATACAAGATAGATTGGGCCTTCTGTTACGTGCTCAACCCTAATAATAAAACCTAAGCCCCACGGTTTTTTAGATACTGCCTGTTTAACCTGTTTTATTGCCTGTTTTACCAAATTGATAAAACGGCAAATATTTTTATTTTCATTTAAAGTAATGCCTATAATGTTTAAAATTGATATTTGGTTCAGATAATTAACGAAAAAAAAACACGAACCCTCAAATACAGATACCCCAACTTCGTATAGCATAAAAAAAACTAACAGTGATCAAGTACTTCTGATTCTATCAAAACATCTCTAGTTTATGCTTTTCTAACGATATATGCAATTTGCATAAGTATTTTCTTTTAAATAACCAAAGTTATTCGTAGTTATTTTGACAAATCTCTTATTTAGTAGGAAGAGAAATGGCTTCTGAAAATTAATTGCAAAATTGTTAAAATTTTTATAGTGGATTAATCTGCACCAAATATTAATTTTAAATGAAAATGAAAAAAATATTGCCAGTGTTATAAATTGATTACATGTGTTATATTATCAACATTTTGTTTACTGTTATAGTTCAAAAGGAATGCAAAATTGTAAGCAACATTCTCAGCTCTGATGGCGATTTCATCTATGATATAAAAACGCCCGAAAACAAAAATGTATCACTGGATCAACTTTTGAAACGATTAAAACTTCTATACACTCTGGTTAGTAAAATAAACGAACTAATGCGTCCGCAAGAACATGACGACGAATTATTTTCATTAGAAAGTGAAGAGGATCCTCTCACAAATGTGACTCATACCGTGTATAAGAATGCTCATCATACATATATCAACTCTCCTCAAAGAGCAGCAAATAATATGACAAGAAGTATATTTGCTAGAACAGCAAATATCAGGTCGTCTACCAGGCACATTCCATTGGCAAAATTGACCAAACACTTGAAAAATAAACAAATTAATGAACTCAGTTTCTCAGTACAACTAGATAATTTGTTTAACGTTTCCGAAGACAGTCAAAATCATAATGGAACAGCTTTCGTAAACAAACAATTAAATTTCATTCGTGAAAATTCGATACTGTATAATTTTTCACCCATTAAAAAAAGATCATCTTTGAGGAAAGCAGTTTTGAACAAATGTAAGACGACCTATCCTCTTGCAGAAGGTAGTACGATATCTGAAAGAGAAACGCTCATGGATGAGACGACTAGCTTGCAGATCACAGGTACGTAGGTATATTATAAATACAAAGCTGGATTTGTTTGTTAGGTCACCTTTTTATGCCTCAAGAGCACAACAAAATTCTTATCTCACTAGCCCAGAGTTAGCGACTTAGAACCTCCTGGTTTGATGGGTTCAATATTTACGGTATTATTCATAAAAAATTTAAACACATTTAAAGGCTCGAATAATGAATAGAAAATAACCCTAGGTATAGTCCTAACTTTGGATGGTGCAAGATTAATTATTTATTTAACCCGTGTTAGCAGTTACACGAATAAACGCGCATGTGAGCCTTAGACGGTTATTTCTATCTATGCTTTGGTCACATCAAGATGAATGAAAACGCTTATTTTACTTTCAGAAGTACTCAATCAATTGAACGACATGACAACTACAATATCCATAACAAGACCCGTACAATTTAATTCTACACGCATAGTTGGGTTCAATGAAGATCAGACCTCCAAAAACATGGAGGAGGAGAAAAATACACTGACAATCGACATAAACAATAAAAATACAACAATTTCCAAACATATATGGAACATTCCAGTGAATACGAGTAGTGTAGACATGCGATTAGATGATAGCGCAGTAACTTCTAATGTATCAAATGTGACCCAACCGTCTAATGTAACAACATTGGAGCGAATCAACGATTTAGATTTTGTTGAATATAAACTGAATAGCCTAAAATCGCAATTAGAAACTAGCTTGTAATATGTAACTTTTATGATAAAATCCGTCCTGATTGAAGTTTACTTAAATGTCTTACATGTTTTATATTATAGGTAATGAGGAAAATAAATCAATTACTTTTTGAAATATTATGACTTTTTCTGCAAAAATGTTTCCAAAATAGTCCTTGATAAAAATGTGGAGTAAATAAAAGGGATAACCCTTTTATTTACTCCACATTTGTATCATAATTAAAGATCGGAGGTTTGATACCGTTCGAAAGGAAATACACACTTACCTTAACCTATAGTACAGATACGGTACCTATCTACTTATGGACAAAATATAATTTACTTTTCATAAAGTTTTTCTGACTGACAGTAAATTGTAGTACCTATAGTATAGTATCACCTTTTTTTTTATTGAAAGTATTGGGAAAGCGGACCGGCGGCGCCAGCACACATTTGCGTGCAGTGCGTGCGTGTTCACAATTATCGCACCTGATGGTTGACACGCCCGTGGCATGCACGCAATATTCACTTAAAGTGCAACATTAGCCTGCCTGCGACTATGTCTGTGAGTTTTAAGTTTTTTTGAAAAGGAAGTTCACAACTTTCTTGAAAAAAAAAATGCTCATAATATGACATATTTTACAGACAGTAGGTAGATCAAAAATTAGACGTAGATATGTTGTAGATAAATGATGAACCTTATGATCATCTTCTTATTCTTATTCTGTGTGCTGCAATGCAATAACACAATATTATGTTCCACACCACAGTTTCGATCATCTCTGACCAGTCTGATTTGTCTGATATTTTTTTTGTTCATAACTAGCTCACATCTATCAAATAAAAACAAGTAGGTAAATCATTCTAAACCAATTCTTAAGTATAAGCAAACAAACGTAGGTATATTATTAACTATTGTTATGTTGTTATTATATATGTTATTGTTTAGGGACGATACCATTTCGTAATCATTGAATAGTATAAAGATACCTACGGTAGTCTTTAGCTAGTAAGATAAATATTGATAATGGAAATGTCTTCTTAGCGAAATGTCCAGTCCACCCACTATAAGTTTCTTCACCGGCTCGTTAAAGAAAAATTTGCATAAATTGTTATTCTTCTACAGTATATAAACACGTTCAGTTAAATGTTCTCCACAAACTACTGTAGCTCTAGGAATGGTTACTAATGTCTGATAAATTAATATTACTACAACTACAAACTATATTCAGAGTTCCTGAAAATGGCTTCGAGTAAGGAAATCAACCTATTGACCATTCTGGTAAGATTGTTTTGTTTGACTCTACCTTTTTCTCTCAATCAAACTTATCTTTTTCTAAACTGCTCTTACTATGTCAATATTTTGTAGTCAAAGAATAACAAAAAATATTTTGGTAATCCAGCAGTTATTTCGATAAAAATCTAAAGTATTCACAGATTCTATACGATTTCCGTCGTGGAATTCTTAGGTACCTACTGTTAGCTAAGTATCCTATGGACACTTGCAACACCGAAGTCCACATAGTACCTAAGTAAACCGCGCCCCGGGTAGGCATCAGTGGTATCACTCACGCGTTGCTGGCATTAGCCGGCTCATGACATGAGCTAATTGCAATCACATACAGGAACACAACAGTATATATCTAAGTTATTTGGCTGCGATATTATGTAAATAATTTTTTCCCTGGTCGAGTTGCTCTTTGAACGAAAAAATGCTATGCTCTACCTACATCGAATTTTCCGAAAATATGTTCTTATAGCTATTATTCCATTTCCAATGTTCATAACTTACGATCCGATCTACAGATTGATTTAAATATTATGAGGACTCCTGGTTATGTCAAAACATTCTATGTAGTTCCGTAGGCAGAGGGTCTGAAGTAGTCTGAACAGAATTTTATTGTTGTCATAACTCAGTACGAAGGTCCGTCTGGTCTGTCAAACTGTCTTAGGGTTCCAATTCCTAAACTAAGTTAGATTTAAATTAAGTTGAGAAGAGATGACCCCCAAAAACTATTGTATATAGTAAAATAAAATTGAAGCTACGGCTATGTAATTATCGAATATATTGTTTCTTGCTCCTACCATCATCAATGTCGGAGCAAAGTTGCACTATTCGAGTTAGAGCCACTAAGTTTGTTTATATACATAATATAGTTATTGTATCCATACTTAATATTATAAATGTGAAAGTGTGCATGTGTGTCTGTTTGTCCATCTTTCACGGCAAAACGGAGCGACGAATTGACGTGATTTTTTCAGTAAACACTTCCCTAAAATGTTTGTATGGAGCATTCCGCAATTTTCAAGATAGAAAGCTAAAAATTGGTATTTTTGACTAACAAAAACATCGTGCATAATTTTTTTTTGGAAATTGCCCCCAACTCTTTCAAAGAGGGGATGAAATTTTATATGGGACTTTTCGCAGTTTTTAAGGTAGGAAGCTAAAAATCGGTACACAACGTTTTTTAGCTTCCTTCGGACTCTTCCAACGAAAAATGACCTGCTTTATTTTTTTTTTGGAAATCATCCTGGATGGAAATTTGTGTGAGACTCTCCGCAAAATTAGTAGAGAAAAAAAAGTTACGTGGAAAATAGTTAGGTAAATAGGACGTTGTAGGGAGGTAGGGGTAAGTAGGTTTAGGTAGGGTAGATAGGGGTAGGTAGAAGTAGGTAGGGGTAGGTAGTAGGTAGAATAGTTGTTGTTTTACGGATCCCTTCGTGACAACAAACAAATGTACCAGCCGGGCGGCACCTGTTTAATATGTATTCGTTCTCTTTGCAGACCGTTTGTGTGATTTTGGTAAAAGCCGGAACCGATCAAGGTAATAATGAGATCTTACAAATATTATCATAATGACATTTATATACCTACCTATTATTAAAATGTGCCAAATTTTTGTCTTTGCATTTTTTCAATACCGGACAATATTTTGGTGTTATTCGTCAGAAGTTTAGCAACAAATACCTACCTGTTATTAGGTACCTGTTAGTACTATTAAGTATTCTGTGCTACTAGATAGGATCATGATATCTACTATAGTACGTACCTACTAACGTTCTGTCTCTTCAGTAATTGATTTTTGTATCTAGAAAATCAGAAAGTATAATTGTTTACGAAACCTTTCATTCATGAAATTATAATTTTAATTTCATTAATTAAGTTTCAGGCTATGAAGACGATGAGTCATCAGAAGGCTCTGGAGAAATGAAACCTCAAGGCAGATATTATTCATTGTCAACATGTGATTACCGGATGCAGGTAGGTATCAACCTTAAGAATAATGCTTTCACATAATAATATTAAGTTGTATGAAATTAATGTATTACCTATACAAGTGAGTAGTAGGCCTAATATACCCAAAGGCTGAATACTGCGGTACCTATATAATATACCTGATTTTTTTAGTCAATAATCCGATAAAAATAAAATTTAGGAGAATGGGCACTTAATTACCACAGCTACTACTGTGAAGTTATAAGTTTTGCGTAAAACCTCAAAAACGGTGATATAGTGATTTTAGTACTCGAGTAACCCAGTAGGTACTCACTTCGATTTCAGTGTATTTTGTATTTAATTTGTGTACTTCAATATCCTTTTAGCCTACGATAGGCATCCAAAATTACTCTATTTATTAAAACCTATCGTACTTCACATAATTCTGATCCGAGACTCGTTTAAAAAATGCTTTAAATCTTTTGTTTCAGCCTGGATACACATGCCTCTCTTGTAGTAGAGCTCTGCGTTGCTACATATCAAACACGGCAATTCTCGTCGACTGTAGAGGCTTGTTCCCTTACTGCAGAGACGGCCACTGCTCTATGTATAGGGCAACATCATGTGACACTCTTAATCACAATTTACCACTTCCGACTTTAAACACGACTATGCAGGGACCTAAAATAATCGTGACGTCATCAGTTGATAGTGATTTAGCCTCTCAAATTATTGCTACTGACAATAATCCAATATTACCTGATGAAGGAATAACTTCTCAGCTTGAAGTAACGTCTATTCCTGTGGATAATTCACAGAAGAAGTTGAATAGATCCACAGAATATTTGGATAAAAATAGTACTATAGTAGATTCAATAATGTTATAATTTATTTCATAATAATAATAAAATCATGTCAGACAGATATTCTTGTAATATAAAATTTGATATAAATCGGAACCTTGTCTTCTTACTAATCCTTTTTGCAATTGGAAGAAATTAACACAGGGAAGAAATGACAAAGAGTAAGTTTAGTTACGGTTAAAACTGACTGGCGGTCATTATATCAGCTAAAAGACGTCCACTACTGTACAAAGGCCTCCCTCAAAGATCTCTACGATGGCTACCCGCATCCCGCGATCCTCACAAGATCGTCGGTCCACCTTGTGGGGGGCCTGCCCACGCTGGTCTTCCGGTTCGTGGTCAATACTCGAGAAACTTTCTGACCCAGCGGCCGTCGGTTCTACGAGCGATGTACCCCGCCCACTGCCACTACAGTTTGGAAATTCTTCTGGCTATGTTGGTTACTTTGGTTCGTTCAATTAGTTATTTTGTATTCTTACCTACATACCTACCTACGTGCTATTTGGATTCGCCTATCATGTAGCAAAATAATTACGTCAACAAGACATAGTTTCCAGGGAAATTTCCAAGCAATTTATGATTTGCTAGAAAGGTGTGAGTTTTCCTAGTAGGGCCACTATCTCAGATTTGAATTCTAAATTGTGACTGGAAAAATAGTAAATATGTGATATACCTACCTATACAAGAGCAACTAATTAGTTGAAAAATATCAGGGTTCATGGTTTGACAAATTATAAGGTTATTTTGGTGGCCCTACCAAACGGGCCTGTCCTAGTACGTAGTGTAGAGTAGTGTCCTAGTACATTATTTAGGTAATTAATTAATAATTAGTTATCTCAAGACATTATTATGTATAGCACCTATACGTGATCTGTTTCATTCCTTATCGCTAATTAGTTGCTGACGAAAAAAATCGTGAAACAACCTAACAAGCTCGTAAGATACTTAATAATAGCTACTTAGCTGAGTTGAATATCTAACGCTAAGCATCTACTGGTGTTTTCTGGGAGCTGAAATTATTGCTGGTCTTTTCAGATAATGCAACCTTCCAAACTGGTTTCCACAGGGCCAAGGGCGTAGCCAGGATTCTGAGGGGGTCAGACGAAAAACCAAGAATATATAATGTATGCACGCACATTGTATCAAACTGTCACTCTCTCTGACGGGCCGGTTCTGCCACCAGTATTCGTTACAACTTTTGAACTGGGGACTGAGAAATTCTTGATGTCACGTGTTAACTTGTAACTTATAAATATATTTTTGTCCCCTCCGAATTTAAAACCTTAATGGTAGCCCTGCCACTAGTGCTACACGCGGTAAAGTATATCATCTAAATCATTATGTGACAGTAAACCGAGAGCAGGCGGTCCCGACGCGTCCAATCAGCGCTGATTTGTGCCAATGCGTCATTTGTTTTCCCTTGAGACGGCTGTGGCCGTCTTGCAAGACTAGTCCATTAAATTAATAATTTAGGGTAACCAAACGAACTAATAATTATAAAAGTAGTAACTCTATAGCCTAACTAATAATATAGGTAAGTTAAGGCCTTGGACTACATGACCTAATGACCTTTACTGCTTGGCAAAAATAATTGTAGGTACCTAATATAAAATTGTTGGAACAAATAACATACTTAGTTTAACTTTTCTGGTATTCTATTGTTGAATGTTGAAAACAATGATCGGACTACCTATCTATTGTTTTTTCGGAGTACCTACCTATATGCCTCGGAAGGTTGTTATTAGGACCAAATGCTAATAAATTCAGTTCGATAATCATGCGATCATACCAGTGCAGATCGCTCAGTTCCAGTCGGTCTTTGAGATAACTATCACAGAATGTGTACAAAAACCATAACTATAGAGACTATAGTTAGGTACGGCACATATAAGCTAGTTCTTCTGTAATTGGAATAAGTAGGTACTAATTTTATAGATTTTTTCTTGAAAATTCAAACATTCATTTATTTTAATAATGAGGAATAACAACAAAAAAAATACAAAGATAAGTCCCATCAAAGTGCAGGATTGGGGCTTGTGACGTCATTGTACAAATACTTTTTAGTATCTTCGTTATTTTTTGTTTTCGGATCAAAATATAAAATACGTATCCAATATTTTTTGATAATCTAACTGACGGACTAATTAGATTTTTTTGTTGTTATTCCTCATTGCCCTATGACCTTAAAATACTATCAATTAAAGTGCATCCTACAGCATAGCACCTCAGTAGGTAAGCTCCTCCCTTGAAAGCAACGCGCATGCGTGTTTTTCTCATTTCAGTATAAAAGCTCTTACATCGTTATCAGAACATCATTCCCGCCAAGAACAGAAACCAAATATCTGAAAGTTGAATTTATGAAGTTGAAAGTTCCATAAAGTTTTATTGAAAGTGAATTGTGGCTGGGATTGAAGGAGGTGACAGTAAGTGAATGGATATTAAAATAAGAAAATATAATGCATATTTCGTGATTAAATAATTGTTTTCCCGAAAAATTTAATGTATATGGTGATAAATTAGATCTGTATGAATAAAGTATAATATTTTTATCAAAAGAGAAACTATCCGATTGTTTTATCAATGTTCAACTATATGTACTTACTTATAATTATAAAAAAAATTATTTTTTAAAATGCAGGTAATATTACGAAATCGCGGTGAAACAGCAAGGCGGAAAGTTATTTCAAAATAAATAAATGAAAGTTTATTTGTCTCGAACTTAAATAGTAGTTTATAATAGGGGTTATTAAATACGAGTGTGAGTTTAAGTACCGAGCCGTAGGCGAGGTTCTTAATAGTATCACACGAGTTTTTAATACCTAATTATGTGCAGTATCATACAGTACTTTATCTAAACTCATATAAATAATGTAATTTAAAGGTAAAAAATCGATAATATTTTGTCATAGGTTTTCATGACTTACGGGTATCGATTATTCGTCATTTCCATTGCCGCCTCCACTATTTCAGATCCAAGTTTATTTCACCTTAGTATCACTGCTATTTTTCTATCATTTTTAAAATAAACAAACATTAATCATCATGGCGCCCAAATCCGTGTGGGGAAAATCTCCTAAGTTGAGATCTCTACCGCATACGCGACCACAGACAAAGTAAATTTGCATCTAAAATTATAATTGTTTAGTCCTGATGTCTGGCCACTTATAATGTTTTTTTCTTTATTATTTTGTTTGACAAGTTGACTAACAGTAATTGAAGTATTATAGTAGTTTATGATACTGTTGCATAATAGGGGTTATTAAACACGAGTGTGAGTTTAAGTACCGAGCCGTAGGCGAGGTTCTTAATAGTATCACACGAGTTTTTAATACCTAATTATGTGCAGTATCATACAGTACTTTATCTAAACTCATCTAATAATGTAATTTAAAGGTAAAAAATCGATAATATTTTGTCATAGGTTTTCATGACTCACGGGTATCGATTATTCGTCATTTCCATTGCTGCCTCCACAATTTCAGATCCAAGTTTATTTCACCTTAGTATCACTGCTATTTTACTATCATTTTTGGCCAAAATAAAATATGTATGCAAAAAAAACAATAAAATAAACAAACATTAATCATCATGGCGCCCAAATCCGTGTTGGGAAAAACTCCCTACGGCATACGCGACCACAGAGTAAAGCATCTAAAATTGAATTGATACTGATTGATTCCTAATTGTTTACAAAGAGAATATAATACTACGTTTAATTGTTTAGTCATGTCTGGCCACTATTAATGTTTTTTTCTTTATTATTTCGTTTGACAAGTTGACTGACAGTAATTGAAGTATTAAAACCCCAAAAAACATTTTATGTGGCCAGACATGTCCAAATACTTGTACTTTAATGAAAAAAAGTTATTTTTATAGCATTATCTTGGGAAGAAAACTGTGCTATAATATAACTTTTTAATTTCATTATACACGGGTGTGCATAAAGTGGGTCATTAAAGTACTGTTTTTAATTTCATAATAAGAACATTACGATATGAGAGTAGATAAAATCCCAAAAAACATTATAAGTGGCCAGACATGTCCAAATACTTGTACTTTAATGAAAAAAAGTTATTTTATAGCATTATCTTGGGAAGAAAACTGTACTATAATATTAATTTCATTATAGACGGGTGTGCCTAAAGTGGGTCATTAAAGTACTGTTTTTGATTTCATAATTAGAACTTTACGATATGAGAGTAGATAAAATATATTACCTATGAATAATGAAAAGAAATGAATAAAGAAAACAAAAACAGTCTAGTGTTACTAGCCATCCATGACTTTGGATAAACATATCGCACAACCGCTGATATTCTGCACTAGCCTGACAACAATAATTATATAGGTAATTTAAATAAATTATAATAAAATAAAAAAAAGCAAAATAAAGAAAGTTAGGGACCGTATACTATATGACGTAGATGAGATGGATCAAAACTATTGCACAGTTATAGCCGAATATCGATATCCAAGAAAGGACATATTTTATAAAAATAATGAAATATAATAGATCTATACCTATCCAAACAGGAACAATTTTCTATATAGGTGATTTTAATACTTGCAACAACAAGATAAGATAGCTTTCGCTGCGAAATTAGGAAGAATAATGTCTGAAATAAAAATAAAATAACATACTTTGAGGCTATATGCATTATCTATTACCTACATATCATGGTTTATAATAAACCATTCGCGAATAAAAGTATCTATCCATTTCTTTTAGTCAGATGCTTTTAAAAACAATTTTAATCAGGTAAAAACGCTACACCAATATAAAAAGTCTCATTCATAGACATTCCAACAAAAAATATAATTTACCTAAGCAATAGTGGTTTATTTAGGTACCTACTTTATTTTTATTTCATTTTATGTTATTAGGTACCTACCTACCTTTCTGGTACGGTCACGCGAAAAATCTGTGGTGTAGGTACCGACCTACACCACAGATTTTTCGCGTGACCGTGAAATTAGTACTACTAAATTAAATTACCTACTACGCAACAGATTAAATTAAAAATGTACCTACTAAATCGTACTTTTTTTGAAGTATTTTCTACTGTGTTTTAAAAAGGTTGTTCTCTCCGCTTTGCTCATTCACATCAGAAAAACTCTCGAGAGTGTTCGTTACGTAAGTGAGCGAAGTTGAGAAGGGTGAAGACACGACTCCTAATAAAAGTTGAATTAGGTTTTATTGTGAGTTGATTGCGGGATAAACTTGTTAGACGTCTACTGACGTCTACTTACATACCTATTTAAATATTTATCGAATCGTATTGGATTCGCGTAGTACCTAATTGAAGCATTGGGAGCGAAGGGCGTTCGGCAACCAAAGCCCGTTTTGATGTTATTGCATTAAAATATCTAAAACTTTATCTAGTATGTGGTGACAAACTCATTTCGATCTATAGCTATCGAATAACAGTAAAAAATGCAAACTACATTAATTTATGATTGTTTTTATTAACTTTTAAATAGAACTGATTCATATACGTATATAAAAAATGTTATTTATTAACTTAAAAACCAATAATAAATTAAACACCCCATTTATTTAACACAGGTCCAAAAAATTTTTCATTAGTTACTAACAACTTCCTCCTCCTCCTCTATCCTAGAACAAAATAAATAATCAAGTATAATCATAATGTTAACATTACGGTAAGCAAACAGTTGAAGACATTAAAACCTGAATTTTTCTCGAAACTCATTTTTATGTGATACGCCCTTGTTGTACCCAATGATTCAATTTCAACGTAATAAAATTTCACATTTTGTTGATATATAGCTACTATGAAAAACTTAAAAGAAATGATTCTTCTACTTATGATTTGATCCAACGATTTTTTTTTTAATTAGCTGACATAATTTCGCTTTGAATTGAAGCTTGTTTTATTAGTAGCCAAAGTAGGTAATATTATATTTTGGTCTTATCTTTGGTCTTATATTATATTTTGGTCCAAATGTGCCTGAACGACTCCTCAATGTAAGCCAAACTATGTTCCTAGAAATCACTTAAATAAATATCCTGGGACATTCTTCACATATGGTTAACTGATCCCAAACTAAGCAGAGCTTGTACTATGGAAACCACATAACTAATATACTACATATACTACTTTTTTTTAAATTAAATACATTCTTATATAGATAATTACACCCAGACTCAGGACAAACTTAGTTCTGATTTCATCTACGAAGTGAAAACAAAGTACTAGACAGTTTTCACTTCGTAGATAAAATCAGAACTAAGCGATTTCTAGTCTAAAGTACGCGTGAAGCTTTCTCTCGTTTCCTTTTAAAGTCATATCTGTTTGCCTTGAGTACCTAAGTACAAAGAGCTCAAAGATCTGACTAGTTTGCTCGAATAAGTTCTTTGATGATCTACCTCACAAAATCTTGATGATAAATTATTTTACTTTGTTATCATAATTATACCTTTATCGGAGTAGAGTTCAGGTGGAAAACTGGACTTGCTTCATTGTACTTTCTATGTTGTATTTTTTGATTAAATATGCTCTATTTAAAAATGGTGGAAATAAATACTACTTCTACTGCATCAGGATCAATTGTGATGAAATAGTTGCATGATAGTATCGAGGACTTTGAAGCCAAAGCAAGAGTATTTTCTTTATCAGTATTATCTTATATGTTACTATACCTATTACTGCCATATTCGTAAAATTAATTAAAAGTAGGTAATATCATTTGTAAAACACGAATAAGTAATTAATTAAAATTTCTTTGAATTTAAGCTCAACTCGCGCATTCTGAAATAAAATTAAAGCCTCTATCCCCATTACGTGAGCGAAAGAAGATTAGATGTAATACACAGACATGAATCAGTCGATGTAAGGTTCTTAAGACTCACAAAGTAGGTACCTCCATGGGCGGGTAAGAAAATGCCGAGCAATTAACGAGTCATTTGCACTTAAAATTTACATTTTGAACTCGTTCGTGTGGAAATTTTTCAATTATGTAACAATCTCACAACGGATATATCTTTCTCGAAGTCTAACATCTCAATAATTACCTTACTCGTACCTTTTTACTAGTATAATAAATAATTGCTTGATTACGAAAATATTTTGCTATTAACGTAACAGGCAGGAAAATTGACTTTTCTTAGAAAAATGAGGTTGCTATTATACGATGTAAATTTCCAATAAAGAACGTCTATTGTGACAAGCGAGTTTCCATATTTCTTGTGAAGGTCCGAAGCTCAGGTGAAGCTAGAAGCGCACGCTTCGCATAATTGAATCTGCCAACTCAGTATCCGTTCCAGTGACAGACTATTAACGATGTCCCTGACTTAGGTACCTATATTATATTGTACATACACATACCTACATAGTTATTTATTATAGTATTCCAATAGGAATATTTTTGAGTGGACGTCGCGTCATTATAAATACCCACGCGATTTTAGTAAACTAGCATTTATAAGACTTTTTCATAAATAGATAGATAACACTTTATTGCACACCAGAAGAAATTAACAAAATTTTAAAAAGAAAACCTAAACACTAATTTGTTGTACAACGGGGCGGTCTTATCGCTATTATGCGATCTCTTCCAGACAACCTATGGAAGGAGAGGAATTCATAGGTACACTTTAAATTTATCATAACTTAGATATTGATCGCGGTTAAGCAAGACGCACACTATTAAGAAATATCAAGCATAGAACACCAAAATAATAATTTAAATTCACGCACAAAAAAAACCGGTTATAAAAAAATTATGTCTCTGATCTTTTCAGTTGCTGCTTGAAAGACAAAACAAATCAACAAACAGACTCTGTATCTATTTATAAAATATAATGTAGGGTTCTCACGTCTAATTTATTTCCTTTCATTCAGATGAAGGATTCTACGCGGTTAAATCTTGGGAGACATCGTGGGTGCTTCTTACTGCTAGCTGGTCTAGCTCTGGCTTTTTCAACTTATATTGAAGAAGTTAGTACCTATCTTTATTTATAGATAATTATTTTATAGAATGAATTGTGGTTTACTAATCACAAGTGTTTAACCCAAGGTGGTGAGTCTGCCCGCTGATTCGACAAATCAATGGCCATCATTTCCTCGAAGAAATATCGCAGCTCTAGCTAGAGGTGGATATTTAAAGAACTCTGCGGCTAACGGATACAAGAGAAGCATTTCGACTCTCGCCAAAAATGGACAGCTACCAACTTTTAGATCCCCATATTTAGAAACTGAGAAGCAAGAACAAGGTGACGAGGAATCACAAGAAAAGAGAAATGTCGCCTCCATTGCACGTCTTCGAAGTTTCTCCGCAATGAAAAGGAATATTCAAGCACTGGCTAGGGATGGCTACCGCGTAGGCCGAGGCCAATATAACCAGCCTAATGATAAACGCAACATCGCAGCCTTAGCACGTAATGGACTGCTTCACAAAAAGGATGAAATGGGTGGAGATGAATATTACTATCCGTTCTACCAGAATTCAATACCACCACTATCCGAAATCGATGGGCCATTTGATGTTAATGAGATGTACGATTACCAACAATCTGTTAATCCAGATATGTTTCCTCCACTATCACAGGTATTCAAGCGTAGTGCCTATGGAAAAATGAAAAATGAATTTGATGACCAAAAAGATTTTGATGAGAACTGGTACTTTAAAAGAGGTTCCATGGGCATGCCTGTTCATGGCCTATACAGGCCGATGTTTACAGATCCAACTATCAGAACCAAGAGATACATACTCTCACTTCCTGATGAAATCGACGCGAATGATATTCATGTACCTGATAACAATGATAATGATAATGAAGACAAACGATCAGTAGGTAAGTAAAATAGTAACTCACCGCACCTCAAATTTTACTTATTAAATTTAGCCACTAATAAGGTACTTGAACATAACGAAATTACAATGGACTCTACAACCGCATAATATAGGTACCTACTTAGGTACCTAAGCATTCAATTGTATATGAACAGGTATCAGGAATGAAAAAGAATATGAAATAATCAGTTCAGTATTGCCGTTTACAAAACTGCTTTTCTTACCTTAGATTAATAAACTTTATTTTTATACGTCTGTTACAGATGAAGATAATGATGATGCACGTGAAAATTTTGAAAAGCGTCACATTGGTTCGTTGGCTCGGTTAGGTTTACTACCATCGTTTAGGTTTTCAGGAGGACGCTATAGTAGATCTGGAAGAGCTAGGTTATTAATGCCTAGTCAAGAATTATACAGGTCTCTTTACTATAGTCCTCAATATGTGTGAAATAAGTAGACAACTGAGATGTTCTGTGCTTTAGTGCTTCTGTTAGGAGAACTAAATGTGAGGTTTATTGTAAAGGCATGATAAATGTTAGTGCATCCATGGTCTATGTTATATAGTATCAATGTTTAAATGGAGCTTCAAAACGACAAAAAGTAGTTAAGCTATAGATAGGTGTAGTAGGAGAAACTAAAAATTAATAGCGATATTTTATGTCGCATGATGAATGGGCGTTTTGGAAACCTGTATTGTAGAACAATATTTAATTTTGTTACTATACGAGTATATAGGGATTTCATTGTAAATGATGGTAGTTTCTCGATGTTAGGCTCTTAGAGGTTATGTTACAAAAGCTTTTCATTGTGTAAATATTTATCAAACTTTTGAATTAATGTGCCGTTTTGATTTTCAGGAAGCATTCCAATGACGAGAATTTCGGAGTTAGGTAAGTTTTATTGAAATAATAATAATAAAATTATTATAAATTTTAACTCTTTGTTTTACCTTATGCTCATAGACTTGTTGTTTTTCTATTCCAGTTTTAGCAAACAAACTTGTTACCTTTTGTTATTATATCAATAATGTGAATCTAGTTTAGGTTCCCTATGCTCGTACCTGTAATATTGTTACCTTCCAAGTTGCTATAAAAGGCTACACGAGCTAGTTACAGTTTCCCGGAAATGTGTTCCCTGCTTGTTGTTTACGAGAATATTGGAAAATGGAAAATGCTTTAAGGGTTTATTTGTTTAAAATATAATGGAATCCAAAATTAATTATGTTTATGCTTAAAAAATATAAATTAATATTTAGATTTAACTTATTTCTAAATTAAATTTATTTTTCATGGAAAATTCTAATTTATAAAATGAATTAATAGAATCATCACAATGAATAGTTTGTGTTGAGTACTGAAATCAGTGGTGCGTCAGGCGGAACCACATTGTTTTTTCAGTGCCTATGAATGAAACATGGCATCTCAAATTGTCCACAGGCAATATTTCACTAGTCCCGAAATTGACTCAACAGCCGATACAGACGACGCCGACGTACCGCCGCAGGCAGTACCTACTCACTCGCACCCGACCGGGCGGCTCCTTCACCGACCGCTGAACAATGACCTCCCAAACGTATCCGATTCCCCACCACCAAATCCATCTTATTATATAGACTCTTTCTCGAAAAACCGCTGGCAAAACACCAAGGAAACCCCGAAATTCTATTACTTTAGGTCACTTAAAGTCCCATATCACACGTCCGGGAAGAGGTATTTGCTTCTGCCGGCTGTCGATAATCTTTTGCTAAGAAAGGCCGCGTACCGTAACAGCAGTCTACCGAGTCGTCGCAAGAACCAATAGCTATGCCCGTGTGCGCTAAGGAACGGCAAGTAACTTAGCTCTGGTGATATGGTCGTGATAAAGCGATGGACCTTGAGGCCGTGCACCATCTCATTTGTCGACAATGCATTGCTGACAGCTATTTCCCCTTGAAAGATTTGCAAATCATCCAAGTAACATCTTTAGTTTTCCAGTATAATCTGGCTCTATTTAATGATTGTTTTAAACCTACATAGGTATATAATATTTTGAGCTTTTATAAGTATACCTATAATCAAAACATGGGGAACATGGATTCTGATTAGAGGATAGACAATAATTTTCACAAAGATAATAAATACTTAATTATTATATTGATGTTAAATCTTATGATTATTAAAATCATTAGTTTTTTAAATTATTACTAAGTAAGTAATAAGGGATCTCATTTTTATAAAAACGACTTTGGCCAGCTTCTGACAGATTTAATACATATGATGTTAATTGTAGATAAGTTTTAAGATGTCAATCGCAAGTATTTTATAGTTATTATGTATCAAATTACTCTATAAATTTTAAAGTTTGAGGATATTCGATGATACAACATTTAATGATAGTTATTTAGAGGTACCTCCATATTTTTGAGGTAAATTGATGAGAAGATACATTTCAAAAGTTGTGATATCAGATTCTGAATGGTTTGAATGAAATTGATTAAATTGAATATTTATTCAAACCTTTGGCATACCCTAGGATGAGTAAATGGAATACACAACATCTTTGCTAAAATATCCAATAAAATAGTTATCTCTCTATTGCCTAGGATTAGCTGTGTTTGACAAATAAATATTTTGAAACTAACTTACACAATAATTAATTAAGCTTCAAGCTTTAAATTGAATGGATCAATATAAAACTAAATGTACTTAATTAGATAAATATATAAATAACTCCCAAACTTGTATATGCTTTAAAAGTTGGTCAGTATGTTGCCGACATGTGCCCAAAATTGATAATAATTTAAAATTAATATTGTACTGTAGATTTTTCTCTCTATAAAATATTTTAAAATGATGTTACTACAGGTAATTATTCAATTTTAGTGTTGTGTTTATTGTAAATAAAAAAACAAGTGCCAATATTATTGTTTCATTTATAACTAGCCTATACTACACTCGCAGTAGGTACCTACAATATTCAGTGCGCAGCTGTGAACAAGATCACAGGCCCAAAAGAAAGTTTTCATGTGTCACCTTTGGTTTGATTTGTATTGATGTATACATATCGAAAGAAATAATAATTAATATGTTTGAATAAATAATATGCGATTCATTTATTACACACAGCTTTACATGGTCAATTATGTCCAATATCCAGTAAGTTTCGTAAATCTAGTGCCAAAATATCGAGTAACTACTTTAAAAGACGCCGTATAAAACGTCGGTATCTGCTGACTGCATATAACTTTGTCTGAACGGAATAAATAGTTTCTAGTTAAATTTTGTAGGTCTATATCGATGGTTCCAAAAAGTCCGAGTTATGATATATGCTGAAACAAAAATAAAGTGAAAGATAGTACCTATATAATAATAGTAAAAGATAATAAGGCTTTATCTTTTGATGGCTACAATGAATTATCTAGGTTAGTTAGAGGGTACTAGTATTTAGTGCATATTAAATTATCTAGGAAGTTTTATTTTCATTGTAAATAATCAAATCGTAGATTATCTTTTACTTTACCTACATAAAAAATAAATTTATTGAAAAATTACACACGTAAAAACATTGTACACCTGCCAAAAAAATATTAACTTGATTTTTTATATTATTGACTTTACTCACTCTTCGTTTATTTTTTCGTTGTCGTTGTCGATGAAGTTGAAGTAGAGACACTTGTAGAGGTCGACGTAGTTTCAGCAACAGTAGTAGACTCAGTCGTAGCTGCAGATGTGCTCGAAGTGGAAGGTGTAGTGGAAGTGGTGGCTCTGCACAAAGCACCTTGGTTCATAGAGCAGCGTCCATTGTTACAGTAGGCGAACGGCCATGTGCAGGTCCTAGACGTGCCTATGTTTCCAGGGTAGCAGCGCTGCATTACTCTACAGGCGGTGCAACGTGATCCACCCTGTAATTGACAGAGAAAATTAAATTAAAAGTAGATGAAAACGAAACACCAATTAAAACTTCACCGTATTTGGTTATCTCTACCGTTACTTTAGTTGAAATCACAAATATAATTAAAAACTTATAATTATGGTATTTCGATCGAGCGAGGTTGATATTTTGTATGAAAAGTTGGAAAGTTTCGTGATTTCGGAGTTGATAAAGTGAATATTATGAGTGAGTATCTACCTAATACCTATGACCCCTAAATCACTGTAGGCGAATTATAACACAAGACTACAATATTTTTTTGTGGCCAGAGTGTATTTTCTTGTAGATTTTTTGACGCTGAATATAAATCTGGCCACAGAATTGCTGTAGGAGCTCAAGATTTTGAGATATACCTATCTCAATGTGCTAAAATTGAAGTATTTTTACGAGGACAGGTAATTTTTACGGTCATTTCCAACTGAAGCATCCTTTAGTACTACTCTTTCCCTATCAATACCATTTTCGTTTGTTTCGCTACGAGTTTTTTTCACGGTCATGAAGGTAGGTACTTATTTTTAATGTAGGTAAATATAAAGTACTTACCTCAGCCGCGTAATTGCAGGGTATCAATCGACGTGTGAATAATGAAAAGAACAACCTATCATGTTGTTCTGCTTCATTCTCATTTTCATGAGTGGAGACTGTTGATCTCTTGTGACGGGAGCCACCGAAGAATGGCAGGTGGGGAATTTGGAAGAAGGGGAAATTGGGAGAGAATGGAAAGTGATCGAATAGTCCAGGTGAAGCTGAGCTTCCAAGGGGTGGATTTGGGCTTGAGCCATCAGCAGCAAAAGTTGATACATCAGAGGCCATTGAAGTTGTAGACTCCTGAGCAATGGTCAGGGCTAATGAAAACTGAAAGAAATCGGTAAAATCAAACAGGTATTCAGATAGAGATCAATAAGAGTGAAAAGTTGCTTGAATATTTTACCAGAATTGTAAAAAAATAAATGAATACTTTGAGACAGGCCATTTTGTTAGGAGATAGGAAACACTTGTTTGGTAGTTGATTTGTAGTGTACCTCAGGCCAATGTTATTGTTTCTTAGCTACAACTCGGTTTAT
Organism: Tethea ocularis; assembly: GCA_963555595.1. Classification (NCBI taxonomy): domain Eukaryota; kingdom Metazoa; phylum Arthropoda; class Insecta; order Lepidoptera; family Drepanidae; genus Tethea; species Tethea ocularis. The sequence continues at coordinate 5,476,846 of OY741970.1, read as the reverse complement.
ATACCGTTAATACATAATAGGAATTATTCTGTTGTATCTATTACAACCGTTATTGTACTTATACATTACTATTATTATTGAGTAAATAGGGATGTCAACGAAATAAATAAATATAATCCTAATAATAAACGACACACATGTTTCATTATTTGGGTTATATTACATGAAAATACCTAAAACTAGAAGATATCTACTAAATAGGCATATAAAAGAAAAGGTGACTGACTGGCTTGCTGATCTATCAACGCACATGTCGCTCAGCATTTATTCCCTAAGTTTCTAGACCTGCAGCGGTTTCAGCTGTGTCAGTCAGACAGTTTCTATTTGTATAGGTTTTTAGATGGCTTTAAGGGATGGAAGTACCTACTCATCAATATGAAAAACTTTTCAGAAATAAAAAATAGGATGTTATATTTACTGTGGAACCTACTGGGAAAGCACAAAAAAAAATTATGAAAAGTAGGTATATTTTTTTAAGTTCTGTGTTATCTCAAATAAACCACTTGAAATAAGACAACATTACGAAATGTTGACTATATAATTAACAGATTGTAAATATTATAACATTTAAGAAAATGTATAACAATGATAGTGTTTTGATCGCAATTCAGCCCTAACATACCTAAACCCAAACCAAACAATGTAGGAGTGCTGACTTCCTGTAAACAAGCACAATACATAACTATACTTAGGTACTATACCTTCAGTGCGACATGAAAGCGGCTTTCATTTCATTTAGAGAAACGTCACACCACTACTTTGTTCTATACAATAACATTGCTTTTGTAACAATGGGGTAAAATATTATGTCCAGTTAAGTCGTGACACATGCACTTTTATAGAAAATACACGTGCTGTAACAAGAAAACAAACATTTCAGATTGCACAGAGTTTAAACGATGATAAGAATGACGTAGGTAGGTAACTCATGTTTTTGAAGATATAACTGAGCATAATGTTATTATTGATACTCGTTGTTATATTATATCTACTGTTTATTTAAATGTACAAAATATTATCGAGATTAGATGTAAAACCAACTTGTTACCAACATGTAGGTTTTAGATTTTATTTAATAAAATACTAGTAGAATTAGTATTATTATATTATGCAGAACTATATTTGTCTACAAAAGTCATTAAGTTGTACTAGGTACTCTACTTAGATCTGAACTTTTTTGCACGAATTTTTCAGTATGTAAATAATCTGTTTTGACAGCCCTGCAACAAAATATTACCTGTTACAATTCTTAACAAATATTTTACAGTAGTGTGAGGCTAATCCGCTCTGATATTGCTTACCTACTTACCTCAAAAAGTTTTAGTTTTTGTTTTCATCTAACAGTCACTCCACACTACAATCACATACTAAAATATATGCTGATAGTACAGACTATAACCAGTGCTATAACAAAGCCATTTATACGAGTTAAAACTCTCCTGTGCCTATATATTGAAATTTTTTAACAAACTGAAATAGGTACTTATATACCGGGTGATTTTTAAATGGTAGGCCGAAAGTATATAAACCTCAAATAAAACAGATGATGAAAAAAATATTTGAAAGCGGAAATCAATACATTTCCATAAATTTAAAAAAAAAACAATAATTTAGTTTTGCGATAAAATACGCTACAATGTAAGTCTAAATGAGTTTCTATTAGATTACTCGAATACCTACTAATATTTAATATCTTGCTTTGTCAACGTTTCTGAGTGGGAGTAAAAGCTTTTAACAGAGATTTTCGCTAAACTTGTAATTGTCATTACTTCGTAATGGTACTATCAAGACATCTGAAATTTTGTAGGATTACTGATAACTATGCACACTATCCGTAGAATTCAGGCTAAAATATTATTTCAAAATCATCCTGAATAATCCTTGACATGCGGTTGGACTTTGCTAAGCCTTTGGATCATAAGGATTGTGGTCATTTATTTAATTAGGTACCTATATACGTTGAAATAGGAATTGGTTCATTAATTGAACATCCTATGAAGAGACAATGAGCGTTAGCCTTCCTTATTCATAATCTCTTATGAATTACAGAGAGAAAGTGTGAAGAGATATTATTTCGATTATATTTTGTTATCTTGGTGCAATTTTACCAAAAGTTTTATGGTAAATTTTACTTTATTGTAGGATTATTGGCAACAAATAAATTATCCGCAGTAGGTATAGGTATTTCGCCTAATATACCAAAATCATATAATATGATGTTATGTTGAATTTGGAAGCCAGATGTTTCTATATCATTGTATTTACTATATTTGTGTATATTCTTACGCCTCTCGGAATAGTAATTGTGTACAAAACAAGGTCCGACGCGGGTCGAAAGATATTGGTAAGGCTACATATTCTTGGGAAGAATTTTCATTAAATCCAAATAACGCCCTTTGTGGTGCCTAACTGACGGCTGCTAGTAACATTAATTGCATTTTTCCATAGTAAAGTTGGTGGCACATAATAAATTGGGTTTTTGTGGGTGGGTATATAAATATGGGTAGGTATATAAATAGGAATCTAACATGAAGAGTATTTTTCAATATTAGTACTTAGGTGCATACACTTCTTAATGTCGACTTATATTCTGTCAGCGGAGACGTGTAATTTTCTATCTAATATTACATTTTACATTCCAAGAAATAAAACTCTTTACTGCATACTGCAATATCCAGTACAACCGATCTATCCTGCAAAAGATTAGAAAACATTCAAAGGGTTCAAATGTACAATCTCGTAACTTTCACGTCTGCCTGAGTGATCAAAGTTTTTTTTAGAAAGAAGGGTGGTGTACAACATCCTAAGCAATGTTTTTCTGCTTAGAACATAGACAGCGCTTTACAGAAGCAATCTCATTAGTGCATCTTTACATTGTTTTTTTTGTGAGAATAGTTGGCAATATTTTTTAAGTTGGTATAACTTGAGTTGTTACATAGGTACTACTTTGTAACTAATTATATACCTCTTGGAGTTAGGTACTTTTAATATTCTTCTTCTTGTTCTTTCTTATATAGAAGGTTGATAAGCAAACAAATGATCAACATATTGGTAAGGCTACCGTGATCAATGGACAATAGCGATAGGTAGCTAAGCTACTATCTTATAGGTAGAAAAGCCGATTAACACACGATAACCTCGCTTCATTTATTACTGCACATAAAAATTAGGATTATTCTTGATTTTTCTTGCCACTTAATTTTTATTTAAATAGTAATTTTTGATTTGATACATGTGAATTATTAGTTATTGTAAACCATGTTACATGTTTGAGATCCGTTTTAGCTTTCATGTGGTACCAACCTATGTTAAATTTGGAATACTCAAATATATTATACTTAACATTTCTTTGAGAATACCTATCACATCATATATTTTTTTTGTTAACATACATTTTACTATTATTCCTTCAAGCAAACTAATTTGTTTTCATATGGAGCTTCTTCAATAAGTCTGACGTTTGTATCATAGTTTTATTCAAAATGGCGTCAGTTCCTGCACCTCCTGTGGTATTAGTATGTAATCCATGATGGCCGTAAATGCTAGCTATTATGAGAGGTCGATGAATACTAGGGTAGTAACGTCTTGATTCTTGACTCGTTGTCACAGCGAGTAGGGTACACTGAAAAACAAAATTAGAAATTCATAATAAGAAGTAATATGGTTATGAAACTCTATGCTATGTAAGCTTATGAAATACTGTTGAACAATGGTCTTTTATTTTTTACTAGCTGTTCCGCGCGGTTTCACTCGCGTTCCCGGGATTAAAAGTAGTCTATAACTTTCGGGGATAATGTAGCTTCCTATTAGTGAAAGAATTTATCAAATCATTTCAGTAGTTTCGGAGCCTATTCAATGCAAACAAACAAACATACAAACAAACAATCAAATCTTTCCTTTTTATAATATTAGTATAGATGTCAGAATATTGATAATCTGGCAGACGGTCCACATGATGGTAAGTGGTTACCTTCGCCTATCGCCATTTGCAATACCAGTATTGCCAATGTGTTGCTGACCTGTTACAATGCCGAGAAGGCAACTGGCTCTCAAGTGCAATTGCCGGAACACACCGGTAGGTGCTTGATGGTCTTCCCGATGAATTTAAAATTGATTCGCATCTAACAGCTCCAAAGATACTCTTTTAAGTTTCTTGAAGTCGAAAATCAAAATAACGTTAAAAACTGTTTCAAGTACAAATGTTTTTTTTTACATGAATGTAGGTAAGGCCTGGGGTCCAATTCCGCAAAATTACAACAGTTGACATCCAATTTCGATTCAGTTAAAGTTCGTTTCCAATCCAATTCAAAGTTTACTCAAAAAACGGTATTCCACTAAATAAACGAAACAGAACCACGATTCGACTACGATTAGATTGTAATCGTAGTTGCCCTTGGTAACCGAAACAATAAAGTTATACCACTTTTATAACTTTCGATCGAACGTCTACTTTAACTCAACCATGATTAAATCTCGATCGTTGTCAGATTATTAGTGGAATACGAAACCGTGCAAAAGTCGTCATTCAGACCATTCAGATCCAATTGTAATCTAATTAAAAATTATTAGTGGAATTGGTCCCCTGATGGTATCAATCACCTGACCTGTTGAAGTGTTACGTGAAGATGGATACAAATGGTTGACTTTATTCTTCAATAATTTGTTGCATGAGATCACATTTCATTACCTGAGATCGTGTTAACAATATGGAGGATAAGTTAATTAAATTTATAGTTCCTATAACCTGATATTAATAGTAATTAAACTTACCAATGCCAGTAGGAAAAAAATATTTTTAAGAAAATACATTTTAAGAATTTGACGAACTGCCCTGTATTGTTTCTGAAGTAGATCTGAAATACATTTATCATTCGAATATCTCATATTATCTTAACTAAATCAGAAAGTCATGTTCCAAGTTGACTGTCTGTTGTCTAATCTGGGAAATGTAATACAGATAAAAAAAAACTAACATTTCACTTATTTTAAATTTTGATGTAGATCAAACAATATAAAGACGGTTTATGAATTTCATTTTGTGTTGGTACCTACCTACTTACAAATTAAAAAAGTGTAAAGTATGTATGTTCTGCATGTATAACAATGAAATCATATTATTTGCTTAAAATTACAGTTTCTTATAAAGCATTTATTTAAATAGAGAAAACGCGGAAAGAGAGCAATTTTTCGTAGTTTCTTGGATGTCACCTAGGGCTTTGTAAGACTTTTTGTTTTAGCTAGGTTTAATTTCCAAAAAACACGATTTACCAAAAAAATAACCGAGCAAAGCTCGGGCATCAAGGTACTATTCAGTTAAAAAGATAAACATGGGCGTACGTTGTAAATGTAACACGATCTGTTCCGTAGCCAAAGGTTTTAACCACGTTTGGGTATGGAACAAACTAACTTATGTCGTTAATGTAGAGATAAACTACGCTAACATGGCGCGTCCCTCCAAATTACTGTTTCGATATGGCACATCCTTACGAAAGAGTTTGTATGTAATTGTAAGTCTTCAGTATTGGCCATCTTCAGTATCTCACTTATTACCAGATTTGTTGGTCAACTAATCATAATGACCGCGAAAGACAACGGACATCATTGTCATAGAGTACCTACGTCAGTCAATGCAACGCCATACTACTAATATTGAGCGATAACGCCGCTAGTCGAGCAATTAATCCTTGGATTTACTTTTAATCGTCGGCCGTATCATTACGCATTACACATGGGTTGTGAGTCTTTAAATACTTTCACAAATACATTTCAAACGTTTTGAGCTTTGGTGGGGCGCGCCATGTTATCGTAGTTATCTCTACTACCTTTAGTTTTATTTTTGTGCATGCAGAACTATGCATACCATAAGGTTTCCGTAGTACTTTTAATTCGGAAATGACTTTCAATTTTGTTCAGACTATTAGGTACTTACTATTAGGTTTATACTTGAAATTTGAAATATTTTTTATATGACTTACATAATGACCGGACTCTCAAAAGTTCAGTAACACTGAAAAGATCATGTAAGTCATATAAATTGAATTGGTCGTAGAACTGGGTTAGGGAAAAAATCTAAACAAGTTGTTAGATATAAATATGTAAGGTTTATTTAAGGAAATCTAAATAATTATACGTAATTATATATGACATCTACAAAGTTTTTCAAGTTTATGAAAATTTAAACAAAAAAATTACAAAATAAGCAGGTTTTTAGAAGTTATGCACATGCAGCAGATGGCACAACAGAGCAAATTCCATTATTACAATAAGGTTTCAATGGGTTATTGCAGGACTTTAGGATACCACCGATTGGCTTGCAGATCATCTTGGTAGTACAGTCGTGGCATGAAATTACAGGAGTAGTTGTGATGTCACATGTAGTCCAATTTGCATGGTGCAAGTCAGGGATTTCATCTTCAGGTCCAGTCTGCTCTGCCTGTCTTCTCACACGGCCTTGAATTTCATGGGGACCACCTTGAGAAACATGAGGACCTCCTTGAGACACGTCACCACAGACGGTCGCCAAAATAGTGCACTGAAATAAAAAAAATGATTTCGACGAAATAAGTTACAAAATCTACATGAGAATTGTTAATTTTTTTTCTGATGGAACACTTTTGTCATGAAGGAAATTAATGAACTATTCTTCCAACCAACGAGAAAAAATTATGAAGTTCTTGTAGAACTTATTTCTTCTTACCAGAACAATAAAAGCAGCTATTCCTTTGTAAAACGCCATTGTTAACATTTTAACACATTAACTGTTATTGATAGACCTAAATGCATGCCTATTGCTTTTATAGTTTCTATCGCTGTTATCTCATACCTGTACTACGGAAAACAGCAACAAGGAAATCGCAAACAAACTATCTAAAGGTTTTTCCCATATAGAAAAGTCAATACCGGAATGTTTATTGTTTTCGAGTGGGAAATTTCTCTTTTATATAGGCACTGAAGTGTAAAGCTTTATCGTGCTTCCAGAGGCTTCGGTTTGTTTGAAATACTTGAAGGTATTTGTGTTGTTGCATTTGTTTTGTTTTTGTATGCTTTCATATTACTTAATTCAAATTACTTAAAATTAATCGTGTTTTTTCATCGTTTTCCTTTTTATTCATATTTGTCGAGTACCAATTTAGATTTAGCTTATGAAATAAACTAAACCGTTATTTGGTCTAAAGACGACTATTACTAAATTGATTAAATTTCGTTTCTTCGACGTCGTAATTATGGCCTACATTTCAATAGATAGCAAATGGCAATCAACAAATCTATATAAATAAAAATCAAATACCGAATGTAAGTGCATAATTTCAGACTGCACCTATTTGACATTTTTTTTGTTGTGTTTGTAACTGTCCATTTGTCAAACCTTGTCGGTTTGTATGAAAGAATTTTTTTGGAAAATCCACCGAGAAAGTCGGAAATTTGGATTGTATATTTTGTATGAAAATCGCAATCAAATTACCCGGGCGAACGTCGGGTAGTAATAATATAATAATTTGATCTCCGTCGTTGGTTATCATGCAAGTGTGAATGATATTCACGAACCTCTGGGTAGTTAGCATTTTTGGCCAAGCTTGTCACTAATAGGAAGCTACATTATCCTGTGCTATAGTCTATTTTTTCCGGGGACACGAGTGAGTCCGCGGTTTATAGGTACTCTGTAATTGTACACACGGCCACAGATCAAGCTACACATTTTTGTTGCAAAATAGCGCCTATTACAACCACATAAGGTGCCGCATTGTGTAGCTTGATCTGTGGCCGTGTGTACCATGTTTTTTTTAATAATAAAAAACTTTTAACAAAAAATAGAACCGACTTCAAAACACTAAAAAGCATTCAATTTTTGGTGTCTTATGTTTTATGACTGACCTAGTATAAGCTATCGTTGTACTTTCCATCATCACATCAAATGATATAACTAACGGTCTAAAAGGTCCTATAATATTGAAATAATTATCCCCTAACTCCTAACCGTTAAGGAGTTGTACCTTCCATCATCAGCTCAGCAACGTAAATGATGACTACCAGACGCAAATATCTGAATAGCATTAAAAAGTATATGAAAAACATTGTAAGTCCCTATAAAATTGAAAGAGTTCCCTAGATTTCTCCAGAATTCCATCACCAGATCCTGACCTGATGACCATAGGCACCAACTGTAAAGTATACCCTTTCCAACAAAAAAAGAATTTTCCAAATTGGTCCAGGCGTCTTCGATTGATCGGGTCACATACATAAAAAAACAAAAAAAAGATTCCGACGAATTGAGAATCTATTTTACTTCCTTAAACTCTCGAATTAGTAAGAACTGTCTTTTAGGAGCCGAATGAATAGCTGGGAGCCTAATTACTAGCTTGAAATAATTAAAATTTATACCATAATAGGTACTTTGTTTCATTGTTAGACTGTCCGTTCGTCATATTACATGTACCTACCTCAATCCACATATTACGACGGGCCTTGTACAAAGGCCACATGGTTCTAAACCTGCATTCTAGTTATATCCAAAAATTATTGTTCATCATCGTGATGATACAATAATAGCAGATAATGTAAGGTAAGGTTAGTTAATGTACCTAGTAAATAAAATAGCCACTTGTCTCAAATATGTAAATGGTGAGCAGACTTCCATTTGAGAATTTAATTACTCGTGGTCGTTAGCAAATAATTATAGAAAAGTATATATATATATATATGTAAGTAGCTAATGATAATATAAAAGGAGAATGGGCGTTTTGGTCTACCCTGTCTCTAGCAACGTATTATATATTAATTGAACTGACATTATGACAACTATTATATTAATGACAACTATTAGTATTTGCGAAGTTATAGATCAATAATTAATGTGGATTATTAACATTATGTACTGAATTATTGTAACCATTTAAAAACTATATTAATTTATGTTAGCCCAAGCTTATCTCGATACATCGCTGAAAAACATCCAAAAAACACACCCGTTACTGCAGCGCGTGCGCAGGCCACAATTAATAACGCCCATATTCTTGGGAGTGAGGAAGTTTCGCTATGAAGACCAAGGTGTCATTTTTTACCCCACTTTTCATTGGAATCTATGTGTTTAATGTTATTTTCATTGACCTTGACTATTATTCTTTGGACTATTGATCAGTTCCTCGAATTGATGTTCAAACATGGATGAATATCGTATACGTGTTAGCTATGTGTCTACGTGGTTCATCCTTATATTAATTATTTGTTATTGTAAAACTGATGTTGTAGTTTTCAACTGACAAGAATAATTGTCCATGAGTTGTATTTTTTCTTACTATTCAGTATAAGTAGATAGATAGATTCAAAAACATTTTTAATTTTACTGTTTTGTTTGCAGCAGTCAAAACTCAATTATTTATGTTATTATATTGAATAATAAAATAATAGTAATTTAAGAATATTATACAAATCTTATTTGGTAGGTTTATGGTTTTTTGTATGGATATTTGAAATAGGCAAGAAAATAAAAATGGTAAATTCATATAATTTGAATTACTTTTTAGTAATCTATAATTTTGTAAATAGAATAAAATTGAATATGAATCATAATAAAAGCCTTTATTTTTATCATAACATTTTTGTTACACAAATTATATCATTACATGGCTGGATAGATTAAATTAAGCAAGAGGTTCAGGAGAAGATGGTGTACATTCCACTGAAGGAGTAGCTGAACATTCACCAGCATTGCAGAATGGTAGAGTGGGGTCCATACAGGCCCTGGTCAGGCCACCAACTTTAGTGCAGACAAGTTTTGTGGAGCAATCCAAGCAGGTCGTACCGATGGTCGTGCATTTGCTCCATTGAGGATACCACGGGGCAGTAGCTAGCCATGGCGGTATCCAAGGGTTGGTTCCAACTGCGGTCGGGTATGCTCCAGCACTGGGCCATGCACCAGCAGCCGGCCATGCCATGGCGCCTGGCCATCCCGGTTCAGGCGCACTTGCTGCTAATGCCACCTTTAATTTTGGGAAACAATGATAAGTTAGTAGATAATGTAGTAAATGTTATTAAATGGAAATGTTAAAATTATTATGAATAAGAATCGTGTCAAAAATACAATTTCACGATGTAATTAAGGCTTTTTTTTTATAAGGGCTTTTTTAATATTGAATTTACGATAATAAAACCAAATTTAAGTGTACATTATTGAAAAATATAAAAATCTACTTACCAGAGCACAAACAACGCAAATTTTAGCAATCATATTATAAAATGTTCCAGTATCTTTGTTTTTAATATTAATAAAGTCGTTCGAACCGTTTCGTTTGATGTAATTTAATATGATGAATTCACAAGGCCTTTTATACGAGTTATTGTTTAAATAGACGATTAAATTATACAAGTAGTAACAAACGGTTTTCCCGCTCGAAATAAATAGCGATCAAAACAGATAACGGGGTATAGTCAGAAGAATATTTATATCACAGAAATGTATCTATGGGTATTATTAGTCTTTCAAACACTAAAGATGCTCTCTAGTCTAGCATCCTCGCATGCGTATTGTGTGAGTAAACAATATATTATTATAGTATAAAAGAATAATATGAAAGAAAGAAAAAGGTCACGTAACGAAACGGTTGCGCAGTTTTATCCACACGAGAAGAAAAGAGAGACAATAAAGCGACACACAGGTATATCAGAATATATATTGATAGAATTTTTGTTATAGTTGATTTCCGAACCCTCATGAACACATTAAACATATATCAGGCGGTGAGACTATAAGTAACATGCAAAACTGTCATAAAACTCAGTCTTGTTTGCCTAGTTTTCCACCCAGCTCAGTAGCCCGAATCATAATCACATTCGCAAGATCCGTGTAATATGACCAAACAGAGAGAGCCAAATCTTTATTATGAGATTTATTATTCTGTGTTTTTACTTACAATTTTTCCGTCTGACGATATAAACGCTATCATAATTGTCTCAAGTTATTTTTGTTTGAGTTTATTAAAGGAAAGTTTTATGATGAATGTTTATGTAATAATTATATTGCTTCTTAGGGGGTATGATGCGGTTGATTTGATGAAACTGTTATTTATTTTGAACTAGTTTCTGCCTAGCGGTTTCAACCGGGTTCCGGAGGGACCATATGTTTTCCCAAGATATAAAGTGTCCAACATGTTATTCCAAGATATGATCTATCTATGTGCCAATTCAAATTCGTTCAGTCGAAGTGAGATGAGATGGCTCTAAGTACCTATACTAGCTTTCGCCCAGCGGTTAATCCCACGTTCCTAGAGATCTTATGTTTTCCCGGGCTACAAAGTAGCCTGTATATTATTCCAGGGTATGATGACTATAATGTGCCTAGTTTAATGAAAGAGTAACAAACATCTTCACATCATATAGGTACTTCGTGTTAATCACCTAACTAACTAGATATTACTCCATAATATACCTAATTTACTTACAGATTGAATTTTTCAGGGATCTTCCCACAAGAATAGGAAATAGCGAAAATCGCTGAAAGGCCGATTTTTATAAAAAACTTTTCTGGCTTTTCGAAAAACTTGATATGCATCGGATCGTTAAGTAATGCACGCTTGTGACGTAGTAAAAATATGTCTACCAATACATGTATAGAACAATTTTGTGAACTAAGGCCTCATCTCCCTGATGCATGTAAGGATAGTCTATTATCCTGTTGGGCGTCGTCACCATAGATTTTTATTTATAGTGGACAACCGTGTGACGGCATTTAAACGCTTTTGTTTCTGGGAACTTATTTTGAAAATTTCAGGTGGAAAAACAAAGTTAACTAGCTAGCTAGTTAGCTATCAGTGACCTCCGCTGTCAGATGGCCGACGCCCAATTGGTTATCTAAATGGTAGAGTCTATTGTAATGATTGTATGCCGTGATTGTGAAGTGCCTTATCAAGGCCTAAACATAATAAATGAGTTTTTGATTAAGTATCCAATAGTACAACACTAATACAGGATAATAAAATAATATGATATTTTACTACCACAACTATTTTGTAGGCATGTAGGTACACATTGTAATGACTAAGGCATGTCACGTAACGCAGTGTTAACGAGAGCTCTTGTAACGATGTCGAGTTGTGTTTGGAAACGTTAGTATCTACCTAGTAAATAGGTCAGGGAATAAAAGTACTTATGATAGTGATCTTTTCTAGCCAAAGAATATTCCTGCACGTGAGTAAAGTCTCCAGAGCTCATTGGGGAGTCCGTCCGTACATGTGTAACACTAAAAGTGTACGTCTTACCAGTTTACCACCCGGGCTGTAAGCTTGCTGGCGTACTTCGTTTTATAAAAAAAATATTAGTTCACATGTAGAGGCAGTACAAAATACTAATCTATTATTATATTTAACTAGCTGCCCGCGGTTTCACTCGCGTTCCCGGGATAAAAAGTAGCGGGGATAATGTAAGCTACATTACACCTAAGTATTAGTGAAAGATTTTCAAATCGGACCAGTAACTCCGGAGATTAGCGCGTTCAAACAAACAAACTCTTCAGCTTTATTAATAGTATCGATATAGATTATTATTAGTATAGATATTACTTATAAAGAGTAAGTGCGAATTGTATTGTGTGTATGTGGAGGATAATCTCCGTAACCACAGATACCTACGATAAAAAAATATCTTTCACATTATCATCCCCGAATATTACTAGGCTATTTACATTCCAGGAACGTGGGTGAAACAGCTAGTTTTAATATGTAGGCGTAAGATACTGACGTCTGACGTAGGTACTGTAGCGTAAAATGTTTAAAAATAAATACACGAGCTATTTTCATAATTGAATCCGCAAGTATTCTCATCTCATAGCTGCAAAACAAATTGTATGTACCTAGAAGTAGTTTCCTACGCAAATTCAATATTAATCCTACGGGAATAGTCATTTAAGCCTTAAGCCCTTTGAGGTTTTAAGCGGCTTTTGTTCGATTCAGGCTTCTCTTGGGCTTTCCATGTTATTGAAATGCGAATGCACGTGTTTAATGCGACACAAGAAGATAAGGTTTTTATCTTTTACTAATCGTAGGTAGGTATAATTAAATCTACAGGGGGGTTTGAATAATAATGATTTCGTTGAGGATTTTTTAATAAAAATATGCCTAACAAGCGCCTCATACTTAAATATTGCAATGAATATACGTTACAACGATTACAAGATAGGATGAAAACGTATATTATTTAGGTAATTACAACCTGCATTTATTTTTGTTTCACAGTTACATATTATAATGGTATAGTGTATGAAATGTTATGCATTTTTTGAAATTATATATTTATCTGTACTGACGCACGCACTTGTAGTAGAAAATTACGTAATTTGTTTTTGTGTCTACCATTTATAAAAGTGTGTTTTATGCGTTTGAGTTTTGGTTTGAGTACTTAGAGAATACATTGCTTTCAGAATATCTTATAAACATTAAAAAATATTTTCCTTTCTTATGTAATCAATATTTTCGATGACTTTCTAAGAAACTTAGTTCTGCAAACTGTTCTGAGACTAAGTGAATCATTACCGAACTATTTGTCGAAGTAATGTATAACTTGGAGAGATAAAAGGGTGGACGAAAAAAAATCTAAAGTAAATTAAATTCCGACGAAGGGTAACACCGTAGGGCAATCTGCATGTGTAGGTTAGATACTTACTAATCTACGTATTCCAAGATGGAGGTAGCTTGGTGAATGAATCCAACAATTTAATTCTGTATCTATATGGAAATACTGACCTTGATTGGATGGGATTGAGATAGTGGGATTATTCTCATGTAGGTAAACTAGATAACGGTGAGTAGGTTAAAAATTAGGTAAATTGCGTCGTAGTTATATCTACAAGTAAACCCTTAGTATAAACCTAGTAACAAGTAGAAGCAAGAGCAAACATCTTAATCAATATTTTCAGTGTTTAATTAAATAATATCTAAGAAAGTTCCCAAAGCGTTCCAACAGATCCTGCTGGAACCGTATTATTTCCTCTTGATTTCAATATTAAATCTACCCTTTATTTAACGACTAGGGAGATACCGACGGCTTCACTTGCGTTCCCAGGATAAAAAGTAGCCTTTGTCTATCTTTGGCTATCTGCCTGCCAAATTTCATCGCGATCGGTTCAGCAGCTTAGGCGTGAAAAAGTAACAAGACAGAGAGAGATAACTTTCGCATTTATTAGGTATATTACATTGTATGGATTTGTAATATTTAAGTAAACATAATATTGTGAACTGAAATTTAATACGGATAGAGAAAAATGCATTTTTGAAAGTTTTTTAATCCAACTCATCAGAATTAGTCTCTTACTTCGAGAAACGACAAACGATAGTTCGATTTAAGGACTGCATGAATATCACGTCAAGTTAGTTTTTCTGCAATTCTATCGGTTTAATTATTAAAACGATGATCAGACTATATCGTGAATCTTTAAGTAATTGTATTATCCAATATCCTCATTAACGATTTCTCCAGTCTAATATTTTTTTCCGTTTAAAGGAAGTTCAAACAAAGAACCTATCTCTACATTGACCACTGAAATTCAATTATACAGTAGAGGCTTTGTGAATACCCACCATTCATAAATAACGTTAATTGAAGAACTAATTTATATAGGCATTTGAAAAATTTGGTATCTTAATATACTCATTTGCTTTGGTAGTCAACGAACATTAGACGAAGAATGCAAACAGTGTAATCTACGAGATAATTTTTAAGACATGACAAAGAACGATACACGTGATACCACTTACGTAATTTTTGGTCTTGCCCTAACGCTGAATGTTAGGTAGGGGTCATTAATAATTTCATTAATTCATTAGTAGGTAGTGAAAAACCAATTAGTTTTTTTATTAATGTTAATAACTAAAATCAAGTGAAATGGAAATAGATGTATGTATATAATTTCTAAACTAACTAATGGTGATGTACCAAATACTTTAGAATTTTGGAGTAATCATAAATTTATTTTATGAATTCTAATAGGATGTATCGTTCATTAGTAGGTAGGTCATCTTCAAAGTGACTCTACGGTCAAAGCATGATAATATTTAAGTTAACTTTGACTATAACTTTAACTAAAATGTACGAGCAACCGGTCCTAACCAGACCTTTGTGTTTAAAATAAGTAAGTTTATATCCTTCTTTACGGTGAAACATAGGTATATAGCTGACGGATTCGCAGAAAGATATCTGTTTCGCCTAAAAATGGGCTATATACGAAACTTCATACAAATCTGTCAAATTAGATATAACAAAAGATAGTCGACAGGTCGATGAAATGTCAACCGAGACATATTAAGAAGCTGCAAATGTATTTTTGACCCTGAGTGGCGATATTGATCCCTGAACTTATAACTTCATTATTAAGTAAAATAAGTAGGTAAGTACCTAGACCTAGTAGTAATAGTAAGTATTAGTTGAGTAAAATGTAAACATCGTAACACAATCAGAAACAACAAAGCAATATCTTTACATCCTGTGTATCTGACGTTATCAAGATAATTTGAGACATTTTGATGAGGTAAATAATAACTGCCGTTTGTTGCAAAAGACGTTGAGATGTTTTTATTACGTTAGAGATTTTTAATACTTGCTACCTAATAAAAAGTAGGTAAGTAGTAGATAGGTAGGTAGGGTAGTACGTGGGTAGGTAAGTACCAGTTTCATTTATTCTTAGGGCAGTACAACGTCTGCGGGGCCGGTTAGTTATACATAAAAGTTTATTTGAAGCAAAAAATGAAATATTTCTTTCGTGTTTGACGCAGTACCTACACAGTGGTAAAAATAGTAGATAAGTAATTATTATATTTTCACTAAGTAATAGTATCAATAAGTATAGTAAATTATCACAGATTGGTACGTTTGTGTATGTATGCATGCATTATTATATTAGTTAACTCAGCATTAATTACTTCACTTTATACTAATAAGTATTAGGTATGATTAATAGACCTAACCACGTTTCCGTTACGATAATTAGCTAAACATCCGCTTATTTACAACATTTAGTTAGGATTTTACGTGTTGTATACCACTTTTGCGAGCATAAGAATTATTATGCCTGTTTGTTTTGAGTCACACTTCGCGAAAACATTTTGTTTGGCCAAGACTTTACTTTACTCAGTTATCTCCGCAGAAGCCATTATCTAACCTTATCTGTGTTAATTGCTAGAACAAGTATAAAAGGACACTCTCCGGTATTTTGAACAAATTCAAACGAACGAGCTCATATGAACCACAAGTTACTATTGCGAGTTACATATTTAAACGAACGAATTTCGCATTCAATGAGACAATAAAGAACTAACAATGAGGATCATATATTTACTTATTGTAAGTCAAAATTATATGTGCGTGTTATGTGTGTCAATATGAAATGTATTGTTTTATTTTCAAAGATTAAATAATTTTTCCTTGAATATTGAAATTAATGTGATGTGAATACACCACCTAGAATATGAGTCTTTTCTAAATTATTTATTGTTTGTTTCCAGGTATGCTTAGGCTTAGCAACTGCGAAATATCTGCCAAACGAGAGCGTGTCGTTGACACAATTACGTCGGCATTTAAGATCTATAGAAGACGATTCAGCTGTAATAAATGATAAAAGTGATGATGACAGCGATGAAGACACATCTGACGAGAGAACTATTGAAGAACAATTGCAAAAAATAGAAGAAGAGCGACAGGAACTTTTACAAAAACAAGAAGAAGAGCAAGTGAAACAACAAGAAAAAATAGAAAAAGAAGAACGTAAAAGGCAGGAAAAAATTGAGAAAGAAGAACGCAAACGGCAAGAAAAACAAGAAAAAGAAGAAAGAAAGCGCCAAGAAAAAATTGAAAAAGCAAATAGAAAACAGGAAGAAGCAGATCGTAAAAATAAAGAGAAAATAGAAAAAGAAGAGCGTAAACATCTTGAAAAACTTCAAAAACAGCTAGAAAAAGATTCATTAAAAAATAATAAAATACCAAGTGATTCTTCAGAATCCTTAGAAACTGATGAATCTAAAGAATCTCTGGATTTAGAAGACATCTGGAAGAACCACATATATTTAAAGTATGGCCTTTCAATCAATAGTACAGACTTGGAAAGAAAAGCTGTACTAAATAAGTATTTAGAAGAAGAACTTGGTTTGAACGTAAATAGTACAAAGAGTGAACGACGGTTAGCTGTTATTGAACTGATCCAAAATAACTTGAATAATGATAGCGCTTCCCAAGATGTTTTGAGAAACTATATACTAAAAACAATTAATGTTGTGGCTATTCAGCAACTACAAGATAAATTGGAATTTAAGATTGCTAAGCTTAATAATGAATCATTATTACTAGAAAATGGCTCCGTGCCGTGGGTTCCTGAAGAAAAACAAACAATTGATGAAAAAAGAACCTTGATTCAGTCTGTTTTACAATTTTTGTCCCATTTGTTACCTAACTGGGCTACTAGTGGACAGACTCCATCAAACATAAATTCTAACACTACTTCTATTTCTCAAGGGGCTTCTGGATCATCTGTTTCAATTGATACGACCGCTTCCAATGTTAATGTAGTTTCACCAAACATATCAGAAGCTGCTTCTTCAGGTACTCCCGAACTTACTCAAGGATCAGCCTCAAGCTCTGTTGGTGTTAATAATGGAAGCAATACTGTTGTGGCTAGTTCTACAGACGCTTCTCAAACAAGTGGTGCTTTATCAGGTGCTGAAGGTTCAGCTACCCTAGTGGATGTATCATCTACTAGTATTGCAACTGGTGGTAATGTAGCCACAAGCTCTGTGGATATTATTAACTCAAGTGGCACTAATGGATCTGGTGCTAGTGTTTCTACTGCAAGTAATATTGACTCCACAATTATTGGCGTCTCATCACCTTCAGAAATCTCTGGATCAAGTGCCGACCAACAAGATACAGATCCAATGAATGGCTCCACAGCAGGATTTTCACCTTCTAGTGATAATTCAGAAATAACTAGTCCAGCAAGCTCCATAAATGTTCAAGAATCAGTTTCTAGTGGTAATTCCACCACTGTATCTAACGTATCACCTGAAACTGTTGACAACTCAGTTGTAACCAGTGTTCAAGACTCAGTACCAGCTAATAGCTCCCCTCAAGAAAGTTCAGGTCCGTTAGGTGAAACTGTCCTTACAACAGGATCTGTTAACGTGTCTACGAATGATATGGAAGCACCAGCAACAAGTTCAATTGATGGTTCCTCAAATGCAGTATTAACATCTGGAGATAGTGCCGTGGTAACGGGCTCTAATAACTCCTCTCAAAGTACAGACCCACCTGGAGAAGCTGTTCCTACAACAGGATCTGTTAACGTGCCAACGACTGATATAGAAGCACAAGCAACAAGCTCTATTGATGGTTCCGTAAATGCAGTATCTACACCTGGTGACAGTGCTGCGGTAACTGGATCTAATAGCTCCACTCAAGAAAGTTCAGTCCCATCTGGTGAAGATGTTCCTATAACGGGATCTGTTAATATATCTACGTCTGATTTTGAAGTACCAGTAATAAGCTCTATTAATAGTTCTTCAAATACAGTATCGACATCTAGTGACAGTGCCGCTGTAACTGGACCTACTAGTTCTACTCAAGAAAGTTCTGTTCCATCTGTTGACCCTGTTCCTACAATAGATTCTGTTAACTTGGCTGGATTTGATGAAGCACCTGCATCAAGCTATATTGGTGGCTCTTTGAGTGGAATATCAACATCTGGTGATAGCACCGCTGTAATAAGGCCTATTGAAACTGAATTACCTAGCGCTCAAGAATCACAACAGACAACAGGTGTTAATGATCTAACTTTAGCTGGTGCCAAGCCATCTGTACCTGTTGATGTTTCCTCTACAGGAACGATTGCACCCGAAAACTATACTATAGACACTTCTTCAAACTTACCGACTGGTACTACTAACAATTCTGATGCATCTATAAGTACAGCAACTATTGACATTGCCGTAGCTGATATTGAACAAGCTACTATAGGCTCTATTGATGCAACTCAGATCAACTCTGAAACTAATTCCAATGTAGTACCTGCAGCAGAACCTATCGATATTGCTGCTACTGCAGAAGTTCCAGCTGAGGACGTATCTAATGTTGTTACTGTACATTCTTCCGCAGACGTTTTACCTAGCATTAATTCCCCCAATATAGAAGTAGCTACAGGATCTGGTGTACTTACAGAAAGTTCAACTAACGTTAATGCAACTGAAGCTGCTAGCGTCAGTATGAATGTTTCCAATTCACCTGATGCCATTATAGTTCCAAGTGATATTCCAACTTACTCTAATATTGCAGCATCTTCTATATCTGGTGTAAGCGAATCAACAAAAGTGGACATTGCACCAACAACTTCACCTGACGTTATTGCAACTGATGCTACAGTTACTAGTGAAATTGTAACTGATAAAAGTGTAGCGCTGACGGAGGTAGCTAGTGCACCAGAAGTTAACAAGATTCCCGAAGGTCATTCATCTATAATATCTTTACCAAATGAACCTGGTGCGTCAGTTATAGAAATAACACCTCAGTGATAATTTATTTACAAACCATTTACCTAATTATTATGTTTGTATGTATGAATGTTAATTTTAATAATTTTGTATTTGTAAAAATGTAGTTGAATATAATTAGATGTATTTATACCAATTAACAATATGTTTTAATTCGGCCCACAAGTCATGGTTATTTCTTTTGATGAAAATAAACAATATTTATTGCTTATATACATTAACGAACATCAATCAATACAATAAAAATAGGTAACTTAAAATAGCTTAAAATACTCTTCTTCTTAAAAATAAGAGTAATTTCATTCAGAGCAAATAACTGCTCCATAAATTTTCCACGTTTAAAGATTCCGAGTTGATAGACGAGATGTCTAGGTACTTCTCGTCGTGACTAAATAGGTATATAAATAGTCTATCGTAAACATATATATTCGGAAATAAATTTTGAAAGCATATAATATCTTCTTTATCTTTTTCTTCTTACTTGCAATTATTCATCCAGATATACAGCTTTGCACCGATTTATATAAGAGTGAAACAACAAATAATAACTAACACTATATTTGCTAATGACTTTCTGAGTAACTTTTTACAAATGTTTGGTTTTAATATAGGTATCATAAAATGGAATGCAAAATAGAGGTAATTTCTCACGATCAATTCTAAATAGGTACAAATAATTTTATGCTAAAATATAATTTAAATAAAATAACAATACATATTCACTAAAACAAGAAAATATTAAAATTACAATACTTTGTCAAATCCAGTATTTGTTGGCTGCATTGGGTGGATTTGGATAACTGTGTTGATTTAGAGGATCGGCTACGTTAGGAAATGAGTATGGATCATTCATATATTTATATTCACTGGAAATACCTGCCAGACTCATGTTTAATGAATTGTGAGACGGGCTCCAATTAGAAGATGCAGATGGATCTACCGATACCTTAGAATAGTCAGCAGGAACTTTTGGGTAATCATTATTTGGTAACGCTTTATTATAATCGTCTGCAGATGGCTTCACAAAAGTATCTTCTCTAGGCTCAATTACTTCATCACTGGTTACTTTATCGTCCCCTTCGGTTTCTTTGGGTAAATAGTTAATAGGTTTATTATAGATATCATTGCTTGGATATCTAGCATAGTCATTTCTTGGTACACCAGCTTCTAGTATTTGGCTATGGGGGGGACCATTGCTTCCGGCGACTAAATGTCCAAAAGTTGATCCAGATGTACTAGGAAAGGCAGCATTTTGAAATGCTTGGTTCAAATGTTGGGATTGTGCCATAAGTTGGTTATAGTTGGCGTACTTTTGATGGTGCCAAGCATCTGGATGTTGAGGATGGTGTTGAGATAGAGAGGGTATTTCTCCTGCAGGATAAGGACAGGGGATTTGAGGCATCGGTATCGAAGAGTAACCAGCGAGACTTGGTGTTGGGTTTGAACCAGTGTGTTTGCGCAAACGAGCTCTTCGATTAGAGAACCACACCTGAAATAAACACGAAAAAATCATTTAAAAATGAAAAACATTTATGATGGTGGAGATACGATCATATTATTATTTGGTGGTAAATAAAATACCTATATAATATAAAATGAGATCCAAATGACAACACAATATGATTTGCAAACAACAAAGGCATAATAATCAGTATAACTAAAACTAAATGTCAATAGGTATATTCTACACCAGTGACCCGTTTTGGCTTCGAACGGTGTGGGTCCGCTTGCTCACCGAGTTTTATCCGCGCTATAAAAAATAGGTAGGTATTTCCTACCTATTTTTTATCGACATCTTCAACTATCATCATCATATTTGAGCCAATTTACGCAAAACCTTAATGGATATAATCCATCAAACAAAATTTTCCGCATGAATCACTACGTCTATTCGTCAAAACCATATGGAAATTCGTTCAGTACTTCGTTTTTGAGTATATTGCGTTCAGACAGATAGACAGACGTAGCGTGGGATTTTGTTTTATAATACGTATGTAATATAAAGCAAATCTTATGAGTCATGCATGACACTATCACAATAACTTGACTATCACTGTAATTAGAATATGTTGATTTACTCGTATATAGGTACGAGTATATGTAAATAGTTGCCAAGAGGACATGTTTTAAGATAGATCTAGATATTGTGCTAATTTAAGATATGTTCATTCTTAAAATTTTAACAAATGGCCAACAAACTGTTATAGAATTACATATAGGTACATATACATAAATGGACATAAAATAAGATTGTAAGACTGATGTAATTAAATGTAGGACTAAAAATTAGATCTGTAATTTTTCCGGGGTCAAGTAGATACTTTCTAATGATTTTCAGCATTTGTTATACTCGAATCTTCTTACTTTGCTTTGTTTGAATAATTCATGTATATGGAACTTACTTGTATTCTTGCCTCTGTGAGTCCTGTCTGCAGAGCTAACTCTTCCCTGGTGTACACATCGGGGTACTGGGTGCGATGGAAGGCTCGCTCTAAGGCATCCAGTTGCTCCCCAGTGAAGGTAGTCCGAGAACGACGCTGTTTTCGCTTCAATGTTAACCCTGGCTCTGACTCGATGTCTGATGAATCTGATCCACGACCTGGTGGAATATATTTTTTATATTATTACTCTATTATTTTTATAGGACTCTTTCTGCGAAATCATAATTATCCTGCCCGATCATTGACCTGTGGATAAATACAAAAATTCTGATAAGAGGTGGACTGCTATAATGATATTTAATTATAAAATTACAAAAATAAGGATTCGATTCATCTGCATGTATTTATTTTAAGGTAATGTTTAAATATGGACCGATATGGATTAAATATTTTTTTCCGAGATCAATACCAATATATCAATTTATATATACATACAAACTAAAATTATTTATAAATATTATAATATGAATCGGACATTGATACAGCTTGAAATTTGAAATGTGAAGGGAGTAAATGTATGTGAGGGGGTTTGGTGTGAGTGGTCTGTGAGGATTGTGAGTAAAAATTATGCTTAAGTGTCCATGTATTTGAGATAGTTTTGCTGTGTTTACGTATCTATCATTACATTACTTATTTATTTTATACGAAAAGAAGGATATTTATTTATTTTAAATAAAAATACATTAAGTTTAAATTAATCTATCAGATATTGCATCCCAATTGAGGCACTAATGATACTGATTACATAGGACTAACAAAAAACAATATTATTAATCAACAGTATTTGAAACTAGATTATGATAAAATTCTAATGCACAAAGCAGACATCAATATAAAATATCGTTCTTGATGCGAGCTTATAATTTATTTGACATTATATTGTAGCAATTTGTCTTCATCTCTTTTTTTGGAACACGCGTTATTTATTAACGAAGTGTTTTTTGTGAAAACCCACATCACGTTTTAATTCGCTTAAATCAAGAACATTCGGGCTTGCGGGTTGGTCGATCTCATTTATAAATCGGTAGCGGTATCCTACGGAAACAGATTAAAAAACAGCCTCAACAATGCACGGCTTTGGCCTTAAAACTGATTTTAAAAAATGCGGCTTATATTAATAGCCTTTTGAAAGAAGTCAAAATTGAATGCGATGAAAAAATAGGGGCTCAGCGTGGCGCGGAATAAGGAACACCCAGCGTGGCGGCTCCTTTGTCGGCCTCTTTGCTGGTCGGGTGACATTTTGGCACCATTCAATATTTTGGTGTCGCGATCTGGATTTATGACATGTAAAACGAAAACGTGAATTAAATGCAATGCACACAGCACCTAGCACAGCATCATAGCAATTTTGCAAAAGAAAGTTAAGCATAGATACTAATCTAAAATTTACTAAAATTAAAATATACTACTGCAATTGTATGTATGTACTTTTTCTATTTTCTTTGTAATTATAGCGAACTATTTTCCTGGATATTATTTGAATGTATGTCTTGAAGGTAATATACACCCACGAATATCTATTTCCTTTTTAGTATGTAAGGTTTACCTCGGCTTTTGTTTATTTGATTACTTAATTATTAATCAGGCAGTTATGGATATTAATTTATTTCCCTATAATATTTCCTTGATTAAACAAGCAACGGAAATCGATCATTACACAGCTTAGTGTAGGAAGAATCATTAAAAGCACGAGGCAACATATTCTAACCACAAAGGCTGCGACACCGAATAAAAAACAACGCATTGTAATAAAATGATTTACATTGCTCAAATTCTCCGGCTGGCTCGCGAGACAGGGATAGATTTATTTAGCCTTTTTTGTTCCGAGTCCTGATCATAACGTATGAGTCTAAATACAAATCGAAAATAAGAAACTCAAGAGAGGGATTCCAAGCTTTAACAGCGACGTCGTAAAGTTCATTCCTGGTGTTTTCATTGTTGGAGAGCAGTAAAGCGAAACTATGAGGGATTTTTATGTTCAAAGAAAGGCGAAAGGTTTATGCGTGTGCTTGTACGTGGGAGAGGGCGCGAGAAACTTTGGCGATTGCCGAAATGTGACCCCGTGAAGACCGCCGGCTCCGCTCAAAAGTCATAATTTGGAAGTTGAAAGAGCGGCGGCGGCGGTTTAACACCTTCATAATCTGGGTTCATTAAAACGGTCGGGCCGGCCTTTGTTTCAGCGGGTTGTTTCAATGTTAACAGATGGCCGGATTAGCACGTCTGCGTTTTGTGGGCGGGTGTTGCTTGTTTCTTGCTTTGCTTTATTCTCGTAACTTATTTGAGCTTTAAATCATACTATCCTCCTATTTGTTATTACGACTATATCACTTATATCCAGTTGATATTAACCACCTGTACACACATTTTCTGTAAAACTTTTAATTTACATTATGTCTAATATGTATTAAGGATGAATGTTTAGGCCCCTTTGTGATATTGGTATTGTATATGTAGCCAGTATGTACAAAGGTCAATATAATTTCAACATATTACGGGACGTCAGTTTCAGGATACAATTGCTAATTGCTTTATTAGCCCACACTCGATATACCTAATAACAAAAGTTGCTGGAAATATTAATAATGTTTGGATTTTGTTGTGGTTTTATTGGTTACAGTTTAGACATAGTTTATCAGGATATTATTATATTAGTAGGTATAATAATAATAAAAAAATTATGTACAAAAATTGTTTGACCGTGTAGTGAATAGCCGTATGATCGTTAAGATCCATTCAATCATCACTCCGCCTCCTCTTTGTCGGCTATCGTCGTGCACTTCCGGAAAGCTTCGTGTCTTTCTGGGAGGGCTCTCATTGAATAATGTGATGAGACAAAATTGTCTTGAATACAACGCGAGGTAATAAATGCCCACTAAATAGTTTGACGGCGTACGTGTAAGGCATGTTAGCTGAGGTTTACATGGACACCGCTCGTACGAGAATATAAAACAAACTATAAATTTTTATTTGCAGATTCGTTTCTTATGCGAACCGCTAAGGAATGGAATGCGTTGCCTGCCTATGTGTTCCCCGATAACTACAACCTTGGTATATTCAAGGCTTAAATAAAAAAAATTGCATGTAGTAGTAGATTTTAAGTATGACTAACGTTTACTATGAAGCTAAGTCTGGAATCGCGACGAGTAGGTACTTCCACTTAATAAAGGACAATACATAATGTGACGTTTTTAAAAATTCAACCATCCTCTAATGGGTAGTATAAGTTTGCATTGGAAAACATGTTTTTTTACGGTTTGTTTTTCTATGGATTGGGTTTTCTACGTACTAAGTACTAAGAAATAATCTTCAGAAATTCAACCCCTAAAAGCGTAAAACAAAAAGACGCGGGTGAATCCACGGAGGGGTACAAATTAGTACTTAAGCAAAACTAGTATCGCTGAAAATGTTTCAATTTTGTAAAGAAGCTCTTAATATATATGTGTAATATTTTTATTGCATCGCTTTAAGTAGGTACGCGAACACACAAAGCCCGTAATCGCTAGCCATGTAAACCAACCACACGCCTGTCTTAGATGTAGAGTGATTGCACTGGAGTCGCTTCGTGGTGGTTCGGCTATAATCGCCTCTCCGGCCACCGCCTTCACCACATACGACATTAGTTGATTCTAACGACCGATGTTATTAAACAAATGCTAGATTTTATCGCTCACACTTTTGTTTTGCTCTGATGCGACTGTGAAAGTAGATTGCCTGTTTTTATATGTGTGGACGGTTGTGAGAGTTCCTCGCATTTATTACGTTTAATGTAAATCGTTGTGTTGTTACTGTACAGAACAGCGTTACAAGAATACTTTATCTTAAATGTGTTCTTATTTTTTTATTTCTTCAGCGCATTGTTATAGATTTTTTTACAATGTACCAATGGACGAGTAATGAAATAAGTCAAGCTAAGAGAATAATTTGAGAGCCAATTCTATTTATGTAGCACAACTATTTACCGATCCTCGAGAACACAACAAAACAAATTGCAATAAAAACCAAAAGGTATTTATAAACTATTGGGCAGGAAGGCGACATGGCAAACAAGTAGGTACCTACACTTGTTTTGATACAGCGGCAACTATTAAGTATACTGAGACTGCGGTAAGGGAAACCCCCAACAGGTTACCGGCTAGTTACAAAGCACAATTAAACTTGGCGACAAAATAGAACAGAATAATACAACAATGACACAATAACCTAAACATGTTACGTGGATTGTTAACATTTTCAGCACTATCGAAACACGCGGCAGGCGTCCTCGCGCCACTTTGTCGGTCGCCTGTGCTTTTGCGCGTCAAACGCGGCCGCCCTTTGACGCGTCAAGAACAAACTTCAATATTTCAAATGGCAACAATGACGATGTAAGATTTGTGTGCGGAAATTGATTTTTTTAACGCACCTCGTGAGAAAGCTTTGACAGGTTGCGGCTATTAGCATTGCAAAATAAGCTTTGGAAATGGACGGGAAGTCATTGTGCAATACTTTGATGGGTAGAGTAGAGGTATTACGTTGGGATTTAGGTATAGGTACTTTAGCAAGCTTAAAAAACATAATATACTTATATATTATAACAAAATCACTTTTTAAATTAGATGCGTGAACATTTTTCGTGGAATTTCACTAGGTTAAATTCACGGAAAGTTAGTGCCTGGTATAACTTTATTCTTTTAACAGAGCTTACCTCCTAGAATGCCATCTATACTATAGTCCTTCTTGCCATCAGGGTCGCGCGCGCCGCCCCGCAGCAGGCGAGATATCGACGAGATGCTGGGTGGGTCCGACACGCCTTCCTGTAATTTTACACGATTGTCTTTTACTGCCTCATTATCCACACAAAAACAACATATAAAGCTGCTCTACAGAATGGAAGTAGGATTTCGTTTATTGCGCTGCGGTCTCGCAGGCAGGCAAGATAGGTAAAGTATGTTTCAAAATCTGATACCTAAACATTTTACACGTATTCCCGTTTAGTGTGTAATTTTTAAGCACCAAGGATTTTTTTGCCATTTTCGTAAGGCACGGAAAATTATAGTTAAAAATCGCAATTTAGAATATTTCTTATTAATTTCATCAGGGAAAAAGATATAAAGAAACTAGCTTTCCTCCGCAGCTTCACCCGCGCAAAAATGCTTTATTAGTGGATGCCTACGTCATAGTAGCTATCTGTATACCAAATTTCAGTCCGATCCGTCTCGTGGTTTGATCTGTGCGTTGATCGATCAGTCACTGAGTGCGTCAACCAGCCAGTCAGTTTCTTCTTTTATATATTAAATAGATATAGATATAGAAATTTATCCAGAAAATTAAAATAAAGTTTTAAACTAAACCGTAATCGCGAAGATTTTCATTTTTATTTCGTAAGTTAATGGTTTACTCGTTCGTTTCTGCACCATTGGCTACCCCCAGTGCCCCCTACAGACTTGAGAAATATAAAAACTAGTGCTCTAATTTTAAGTTTTGCTTTTGCAATCCAATATTGTTCGTACTTAGGTAAAAATAGTAATTGAGACTTCAGTCTGTGTCTGCAACAGTTTCATTTTCGGTGTCATTGAATTTGCTTCGTTGGCTGTAAATAGATTTTGCAAAACAAAATAATGTAAAACGTCGATTTTTTCTGTTAGTATCTGGCCAAATATTTATCTATTGACACTAACAATCTATTGATTATTTTTATTTGGACATATTGAGTCTCGGTGATAACTCACAAGAAAAGTGACAAAATAGTGGAGCACTGCAGACGTGTGGTACGTGAAGCTATTGAGTCAAGGAAAAATAATAATTTTGTTTTTAGGTATCAAAATGAAACGACAACATGCTAAAAACTAGTGATTTTTCTTTCTGACTTTCACGTGGTTAGCTTAATTATTATAGGTAAATTATTACAATAAGATTAATACAACGCTTCAAAGTTTAATGTATGTAGTGTAATCGTTTATGTTTTGTGAATGAAGATTATTAATATAATATTTAAAGAAATAGAAATGCCAATTAAAAAAAAATAATTATGAAAAAAGATAAAATTTATCTCTCAATACAAATAACTATAGCAAGAAATTGTTTGATTCTATTTTGATGAGAGTAAATCTAATTGAAAAGTTACCTTTATTAATTTCTCCCGTATTTCCCATGAGAATATTCCGGGATTCTGTCGTTTAAGTTCTTCAATTCTTGCTTCTACTTCCGGCGTGGCGACTCTTGGCTTCGAACCGCCTATCACGCCCGGTCTAATCGATCCAGTTTCCTATACAAGAGAGATTTCATTGTTTAAGTACAAATGAAAAAAAATGTTATTAAATATTTTAAAGCCTAAACTGGAACATTTTTCAAGTTACCTAAATGTCACGAGACGAAATTTGAATAGTAAAAAAGTATAAACAAGGAAAATAATTGCGCTTCATTTTTAAGTCTTCGCACGAAAAAATCTTTGCTCAACTCCAAAAAACTTACTCAAATTTTTTATTTTTTAACATGTTCACGTTTACGTTAACGTTGCAATCAAAGGTATTGTTACCTCAAAATTACTCAGAATTTGAGTTGATTTTACCTATTGTGTGATTATATTGACATTAAAATGTTGTTTTAGTAAATAAATGTTTATTATAAAAAAGTTTAACTAAGTGAAAAGTACTAATAATTTGTCTTCAAATTTTACAATATCATGGCTTATTATGAATCGAGAATGTCTTTCGATATTAAAACTGTTTTATGTATTTCTATTATTATAAAAGCGGAAATAGTTGCAAAAAATTGAACAAAAATCTTTAAATATTGGCATTTCTATGTCGAAAGCTATTTTCATAACGCTGTTTGTTTTACAATTGCTTCATCGATGTAACCAGATTTTTATTATATTTATTATTAGGTATAAAAGATTGTTAGTATTCGAGATTGTTGATCGTGAGTTAAATTAGATGTTCACTGGGAAAACTTACTGTTACAATTTACATAAATTGTTTTTTTTTAAGGTTTTTTTGCAAACTGAAACTGTGTACAATATTGTTTAAATAAAATCAATCAGTGACATTATATTTACGACAATAGTAGCATATTTACGTCACTGTAACTTTCAACTGAAAATGTCATTGCAATAAAACAATTAGTTGGGTAAAAGTACCCTTCTTCACTTAGACTCACTTATTTTAGATCTTGTAAAATTATATATCCTACTAATATTATAAACGTGAAAGTTTGTATGTATGTTTGTTGCTCTATCCCGGGAACGCGGGTGAAACCGCGGGGGACAGCCAGTTGAGAATGTGGCAAAAACAGTGAATGTAAATATGCTGTATATTTGGGGGTGTGATATTAGCGCATACAAACCAGAGGTTTTATTTTCTGAACAAACCACCAGTTAATTTACCTTGCAATAGTGCCTATAAACAGGTAGTATCAGAGGTCGTACCCTATACCCGAGGAGCGTGGAGAAACGCTTCCTGGGCGAAACAATCGCCATTATACGACTTCTATAGCACGCCTATAGGAGCGTTAGTGAAAATGAACCTTCAGGCTCCGCTAGGCAGGGTATCAATGGCAATTGTTCGATTGCCAGCCGACGCGTGGGCCGAGTATTTGCGATATTTTTAAACATTTACAAAAAGCTGTACGTCTCGAACTATTCGTAACTCATTTTAGAATGTCATCACGACTGCGCTATATAAATACATATATTTTTTGCAATGCTTTTTTTGTGGAGCTGACTTTTCCAAGTCACCGAGTCGGGTCGCCTGTCACTTGCGTGTATGTAATAGCTAAGTACATTTTTTGTGTAGGTAGGTACTGTAGACAATTGTAGATTGCAGTATGCTCTTTTATATTTAAAGAACTGCATTTCAACGACGAAATGTTAATGATATGAAATGTAAAAAGCTAACAATAGGAAATATATTCTTTATTTTAACTCATAATTTTTATTAGTTATTGTACTTATCTACTATTGATATACTTTTAGGCAAATATAACATTGTTACAGCTTGGTATATAACAGGCAAAGAACTAAAGTAAACGATATAACAAGTGTAAAAATGCAAGTTAAATTAAAAATTGGCCGATCATGTCTTCCGAAGAACGGTCGATGGAGCAGGAACGACTGGACCCCCAAATCTATGGATAGACAACCTCTAAAAGGCGGCTGATTTGGGCTGGATACGGTTGATAAGAACCTTCCAGATTCATTCACCTCATCTATCCTTCAATATGTCTCGGCAAATTTGTTTCTAAGAGTGGCGCGCTTTGGAAGAGGCCTATTTCTAGCAGTCACTGAGAAAGGCTGATGATGAGATATGATTTAAGGTAAATAATATTATGGGCCTGCCAAATCAAAAATGACATCTTTGAGATTTGAGATCATTTTTGAGATGAAGGTATCAGCATCATGCAAGACTGGTATAGGAACTAATCGAATAACCGAAAAATAATTATTTGAATTGTTAAATTGGATGAACACTTGGGTCATCTCATTTACCAGCGAGATTGAAAGTTGCAGGTATGGCTGCTGCTGCGGCCGGTGCGGGAAATTCAAAATATACCCTTCCATTGGTCGATACTGTTTGTTTTTTTCCTTTGCGGTCGAAACCACAAGCTTATTTGCTCGCACATTATGATCAAACTTATTGACACAGTAAGCTCAAAATAATAATGTACAACCAACTTATAATTCTACATGTAATACGGAACCCTAAATGTGCGAAGTCCGACACGCAGTTGGACGTTTTTTGTGTCTATTTTTATCTCCAGTTAATTACCTATGGAATTAATTAATGACTATTTCATTCTAATTTGTTTTTCTGATGTTATTAATCAATTGTACGTAACTTGAAATATATCATTAAATTTTGCAAAATTAAAGTTGGTTTAATTTTATGAAAAAGGACCAAAATATTTTAATGCGGGCTCCTTTGAATTGAAATATACGAATTCTTGCTGATTTTGCAGAAATGGAAGAAAAATTGTGATGCTAATCGGATTAATTGACAAAGGGTTCCGTAAAACAAGGGCAAATTAAATTTGTAGCTTTTTTGTTACGACATTTGGTAGGAGCGACAAATAACAATATTATTATTTTTATAGAATCTGTTATCTTAAGTAATATATAGGACTAGGTGACTAGGATCTGCCACGTTTCATCCAAATCGATTCAGTAGTCTTTGCGTCAAAGAGTAATAATCTTCACATCCAAACAAACTTTTACATTTAAAGTATTAGTAGGATATGATTAATATTAAGTACCTATACCCACATTGTATTTTCTTACGGAATCGTGTTAGCATTGTCGCCAAACGATACACTTTTTTTTTTTAATTTTGGCATCACACTTCGTATATTTTGCCAGTGTCAAGTTGAGCAATGTAGGTATTTTTATATTTTTCATGTAATAAATTCTCGTCAATCGTCAAATTTTCAAAGTTCAAGTCATGTTAAATCTTCTTCGAGTCATAGTCAGTCAGATTAGTTAGGTTTTAGTACAATGGTAGCCGTTCTACTAAAACTTTTCATGGACTTCTTGAGACAACTTGAAAAGCCACTATACACGTAATCATTTCATTTCACTTGACTGAACGATACACTTTAAAGGGTGTGTTCTACCTATGAGTGCTAGTACGATTTTTAATAAACTCCCTTTACAGTTTTCATAAGAATTATTTCGTTGACGTTCCATATTCAAATCACATTATGCACCAGCTGGTCATAATGAAATTCTGTACAATATTATTGCCCTGTTCGACCTCATGGCTCTAATGACATACTTTAGGTTAGGTTTGCATGACATATAATTTGACGTTGTCACAGTGTAGCTAAATTCTCCCTACAGTGTGGAATCACGTTTAATGTCATGCGATGCCACCGGCTGTGTAAGTCCTTACGCTGTCACACGCAGAGGATTGTCACAAAATGGAAAATATAATAAACGCGTAATTTAAAAGTACCTAACTAATATATTCGTAAATTTATATCTATATTATATAAAAGATAAAACTGACTGGCTAACTGACTCATTCATTCATTCACTGACTGATCGATCAACACAGCCTAAACCAATCGACGGACCGGGATGAAATTTGCATAAATTACCGGCTGAAAAATCAACCCCTAAGGGGGTAAAATAGGGGATGAAAGATAGGGGTAGTAGCGACTTTAAACTCATAGTAAATACTCTTTACCAATAGTAAAATAAACTTATTTATAAATTTATCATAACTACCCAAAAAAGGGGTACAATAGGGGGTGAAAGTTTTTATGGGAAAAAATTTTAAGAAATATTTTTGGCATACCGATATCTATACGTAGGCATCCGCTAAATAAGGATTTTTGATAATTCAACCCCTAAGGAGGTAAAATAGGGAATCGCGAGTGAAACCGCGAAAACCGCGAAAAGCTAGTTACATAATAATATTATTATCATTATTTACTATAGGTATATCATAGGTACACTCCGTGCGAAGTTGTTTTTTTTTACGAAGTCTCGTAAAACATACCGTCCCTCAACGTTTGAGTCTGCAAACTAAGGCTGCGGAGCACGCCGCCCGCCTCCCCGCAAGAGCTCCGCCGCAAGTACATTCCATACCGAACTGGTACGATAGTTAAGCTGTGACGTTGTCGAGCAGGTGGTATGAAAAATTATTTACAATTGCGCTTTGTGTTGGCGTTCGATTTCCGAATAAACTGTCCTTACAATGTCTCATAATGAAATTCAGTACAATATTATTGCCCTGCTAGACCTCAAGGCTCTACTGACATACTTTAGGTTAGGTTTGCATGACATAATTTGACGTTGTCGAGCAGGTGGTATGAAAAAGTGATTAAAAAAAAACTAAAAAAGGACAACGAAACCCTATAAAATGTACGAGTATAGTACCTATACAGGCATGGTCTTACTAGCACTTGGCCGATTATTTTTTTTTTCTTGAGAGAGAACATTATAGAACACAAATCCTTTAGGCATTATTACTATAATTATTATTAGTGGCCATTTGTTTGTCATGGTTAAAAAACTGCTCCAAACACCTACCGGTGTGTTGCACTTGTGACAGTTGCACTTGAAAGCCAGCCAGTTATGTGCTAGGCAACATAAGCCTAGTAAAAAGAACGTGTAAGTAGGTACCCTAATAATTCGTGAATAGATATTATTTAGAAACGAAATCAGATGGACGAGAGATACCACAGGGATAGGGTTCCCATCAGACCTCCTCTGTCTGGAACTCTATGAGACTATTTTGGTATACTTGTAGTTATGTGTCGTTGTAATTATTTCTTATGTGCATAACTCAGCTCTGCTGAGTGCTGATCCTATGTTATAATATAGAATAACTGTCACAGCTATATATAGACAAAATGTTTTGAGACATTTTCGTAGTAGTAAATGATGAAACTTGTCTGAAATTATTTACTGCGTTTATCACATTGACGTGTGACATGTGATACTGACATTTACAAATATTCACAATAAAATTTTGACAGCTAAACAAAAATATTTTAGGTAGTTTCTTATAATCATAAATTACATACTTCTATCGTATTTTTGTAAAGGTAAAGGCAGTTGTTAATTTTTGTAATTAAGTCCTATAGAGACTATACCTAAATCGCAAGTCATGAATATTTTTACCGTGAAGATTATAGCCAAAGGCAAGTCCATGCAAAGAAAGAAAACCTGTCATGAATGACCTAATTACAGGTGGGAGATTTTAGATAAATATGGATTGTTATGATGTTTATTTTTCAGTTAGACTCTAGTATACACTCCTCACAGACATAGGTGCCGACGGCGAGGCCGACCTTGCCTCTCCTGCTCCTAATTTTCTGATTAGCACTCTCCACATCCCCATGTTGATGTTCAAAGGTCCACCTTACGCTCTCACCCTTCTCATCGGATCACTCTCGTATTCTGTAAAGGTCGTCTAGACCAACAGTCCCAATAGTCAATTGAAATGTTACCAATCTGAATATGTTTTTAATATTCTTGCTCTACCTATCCTATCATTCAGATTGTTATCTTATGTTATTGATCAGTATTTATATATTTAATTTCCGTTCTAATTTTAAATATATGATGTCTCACCTGGTATCTATTGAGAATCTTAGAGACGCATCCATGCGAGACACGGAGCTGACGTGAGATGACGCAGGGTCGCACGCCAGCCGCAGCCATCTCCACGATTTTCAGCCTGATATGGTTCGGGAGTGGCCTCCCGTTGATGAACAGACCGCCCAACTGGTTGACTCGCCCTTGCCCTTAAAGATAAATTATTGTTTTATATTTGGAAAATAGAGTAGAGCTCAAAAGTATCAGAAATATAGAGAATAGATCAAAACTATCTCAGACTACACAAAATATTTTTTAGTTTCAGATATTGATCTATTATTATCCCTTGAGGGGAAGAACTTCAACATATTCTTAGAGCTCTTGGAGGTATTATTAGTAACCTACCAACTTTCGGAGAGGTAAGTTCGATTAATTATAATATGAAATTTGAATGTATTTAATTTGTATGTATAAGTCGAAGAAAATAAAAAAAAGGAATGAAGAGAAGAAAATTCAAAACTTATATACCCTTACCTACCCACACATCCATACCATTTTGGTGACGTTCCATAATGGTATGAGAGAGTCAATTTGGCCGTTCCATCAAAGAGTAAATGAACACAATCTTAAGTTAATTACACTGAGATCGAAGAGCAAGCATCTTGCTAACACACAATAAACGAGTTTTCAACAAAAAACATTATGCCAAGCTTTATAGTGCCGAAACGCTAACACCGTAAAAACGTCACGATAATGACAAATATACTGTTTACATTAAATTAAGCGAACGATATCGAAGCACATAATTTAAATTGATTATCACCCATTTGTATTTACATAATTAAAACGACATGTTTAATTAATTACGCTGTCATAAATATTGTGATCGGAATAAATGTCTCGGTTCGGAACGGCGCGTTCGTTTGTAAACGTCAGATCTATCCAACTATAGTCATGGAGCCTATCAGGCGACGTCGTTTTTTGGATTTGAAAAAAGATCGATAGATCGCGTTATCTTTTTTTTTACTGCGCGTGAGTGCAGTAGAGGAGGTTGTGTAGTGAACTGAGAGTGCCGCTGTGTTCGTACGGATAGGGTGAGGCCTGTCTGTGTGCGTGTCACAGAGGAGGCTTCATGTTGAGGGCCCGGCCGTCGATGTGTGGGTGAGTGCATGGAACACTCCCACTGTACAAGTGTGAAACGGTAGTGAAACCATGCTATAAGATTTTCAGGACATCGTCCTTAAATTAATTTTAGTGGATAATTATTAAGTGACTTATAGAAATCTAGTTTAAAATATCTACAAATTATTTAAAAATATATTGATGCTAGGATTAGGTATATAATAGTTTGAAAAAAAAAGGTTAACGTATGGACTATATTATAAAAAAAATCTAGCAGTATTATTATTTCCATTGTAAAGAATTTAATTTAACGGAATTAAATAAATTAATGCTGAAATAAATTCAGAACTTTTGTCACCCGAGTGTCATACCAAAACAGGCGCTCGCGCAGATGGAGGGGGCCGCGTTCTGCCCACTCATTCGCAGTAGAGTGACAGAAATATATTCATCCTCTTCTAATAAACTATGCCCGGCATTTTGGATATAAAGTAATTTTTTTGTTAATTCCATTTAAGATATATTTTTAGATAAATTATTTTAGAGCTCGTTCTATATTTTAGGGTATGTATCTAAACTCAATCGTTGCCGACGTTATTTGCACTCTAGATAAAAAAAACACATCATGTGAGAGCTTAATTGAGATGGTTACAGTGATTAGGAAAATTTGTTGCAATAAACACAGTAGGTACGGATTTTTTTTTAAAGTGCATTCCTACTTATATGATTTTTTTATAATGTTACATATTTAATGGAAAACGTATTTTTATTATTTAAAAAGTATTTTTTACTTTAGTATTATGCTTAAAAATATAATATGTATTAATGTATTCTAGTTAGGAAATATCGTTGCATTAAGTTTCTAAATTTAGTATTATTATTCTTAGGTAAACCTGCAATTAAAGGGTATAGAGTGTGATCTTGGTTTACGACTTTATAAAAAAAAAAAAAACATAAAAATATAAATTAGAGTAGTTTGACACTAAGATATACATGAAAGTATGTCTAACTGAGTAAGTACCTACCTACTGGATAACTCGAGTACTATAATCGCTATCTCGCCCCATCATTACGTTCATTTTTTTTCATCGTAATAGGCATTACGCCTACGTTCCTGAAATTTGGAAGGATTTGTGATTATGATGTACACTATCGATAGTATTCAGCTTAATATACCCAACCAAAATCAACATGTAAATATATCGTATGAATTTTAGTTAAGACCGTAATAGTTACCTGACTCATTGATCAAACAACGTACCTACAGCTCAAACCCTCTGGACGGATCGGCTGAAATTGAGCATACAGATAGCTAATATAACGTAGGCATACGCTAAGAAAGAATTTTCGAAAATTCAACCTCCGAGGGAGTAACATGTACCTTTGCATGGGGATCGCAGGTGAAACCGCCGGGCGGAAAGCTAGTGTACCAATTTGACTGTGATATACATTAAAATAGGTAATATATAATTCATTAATATTATACCAACCTAAATAACATCAGATTACTTACGACTGCATTAAGATTTTTCCCAATAAAATGTAGTTATTTTTTTATATAAAACAGAATTTTCCAGTCATAATTTTTATTAAGTATCCTGTATACGTTTTTACTTCACAAGGGGCAATGTCTCATGAAAATTCAGTTCTCAGAGCAATTCAAAAAATACATTTACTGTAACTTTAAATACAAGTAAACAGAGGTAGACAATAGGTAGGCTATCGAATTGTTGATTTGACTATAGAGTTTACTAACTCACTGATTAAACTCCTCACCAAAAGGGACGTCATATAACTGTTCTATAACTATGAGACTGAATGATTGAAACGAATATCATAATAAATAATTTATTTATAATGAAAATAAATTAAAATAAGGATCGAAAATAAAGCAGTTCAAATCTGTAAGACCGTTTAATCCTCTCAATAAATACCAAAAATAAAGAATTGAGAACATAATTTAGCTTGGAACAATGTTAACAGAGGGTATAATATTCTTGTGGATGATCATCAGTACAGGTGAAAGACTATACGATTTAAGCTTTCGAAAATGAAAAAGTCGCAAGGAAACTACAGCACAGTGGTATGGTAGGTACTCCACAGTACACACACGCATGGCTGAGTACTTGCCCTTCAGTTGAAAATCTGTCTCTAAAACTTTTTAGTGTGTCCCATAGCTACAGTTATGTGTTTACTTTGGTGCGACTATTACAATTTTAGTCAAACATAAGCCACAACATCTTAGTAAAAAAAACTTTGGTGACAAACTATTTCCTTTAAACCCACCACACTGAAAATATGTAATGTTTCCGTAATTTATCAAATGGAACAAGTAACATCATTACCATAAACATGTAATTGATTTATGTGCACACATCTGACCATCCAATTACCATAAAAACGTTATAAAACTTGAATTTCGCGGGCTACCTATGAGCATCCCCTTTATATGTAAAAAACATTAAATCAACCATATTGGATGGACATAGTGAACTTAGAAATTACCACGGGCCATACAATAACAAGTCAAAGTACAAAATCGAAATTTGGACGGTGACGATCGCGAGAGACGATGGAAAATCAACTTAAATTGCCATAATTAATTTATTCCAAACAAAATCGGCCCCACAAAGTGTCTTCAAGGCATTCAATTTTGCATTGAATTTGTAATTTCTCCGGTACAATAATTTGTAACTGTAACATTTCGGTTAGCTGTTTTTTGTCCCATAATCTATCAAGTACTGAAAGTTTAAACGAGATCGTTTTCTCACGGTTTTGGAAAGTAAATAGTTAATCTATCTAGCTTTCTTTATGTACGTCAAAGAATGTTTTCTTTTTTTTATTTATTTAACACTCCAATAACTTTAAAAATAATCTTACGAGGGTGCATTCATGTCTCTAATAGGTACATCTTTTATTCATCATACAAAAAGATGAAACACTTTTCAAATTAAATTGACTCAATTTATATTTTTTGTATAAACCTACCAGTATTATAATAATGAAAACAATAAAACTATGTCTATTTCATTAAAACACTTTCACGCTTCATGAAATAAACTAATTTATAAAGAAAAAAATATTTAGCGAAATCGGTTCAGCCACGCGTGATCCCGTGGCCAAGGAAAATAGGGATTTATTTTTATATAATATATTTATAGATAGACAGATGGTGGTGTAATAGATTTAATTAATGTAATATTTTATAGAGTACTTTATTTTTCGACCACATAAGAATAAGAAACGTGAAATAGAAGTAGTAGTTATTATTTCTTCTTGAAGGATTATTTGGAATGTTTGTAAGTAATGTTTTCTCAGCGCTCGTGAGATCAGCTACTTGTAACACTGGTAGCATCAGACTTATCAATGGATTCTACGGAATGAAATGCTATTGTAAACGATCTTTCATTCCAAAACGAACGAGTGAATTCTATTCCGACAAAGATATCGCTCTTAATCCAACCGGATAAGATTGATGTTTTCTTGACCAAAAGATAACCGTTTTTGTGCAGTCCAACCTACGTTAGAGGCTATCAATGAAGTCCACTATGGTGTTTGTGTTAAGTCATCGCATTTTAATGAACCGTCGATGACATGCTATACGACTAATAGACTCACGGTGTTATTCTTTTTAGAGTCGAATTTTTTATTCCCCTTTGAATTTCTGGGATGTGGCGGGGAAACAAAACAAAACTAAAAAGTGTCTATGTTTTTTAGCATGCATTCTTGGGTAGGTATCCTGTTTCGTTTTATTAGTTTCCTCGTTTTAATTTTGTTCATAAACCGTGTGTCATGAAATGCAATTTAAACAGGTTTTTTGAAGTAGGTTTAGTAATTTTAATTATTGTTCAACACCTCTCTGCACCTCGTTTAATCTGCGAGAACTGTGGTGCGCCCGAAGTCGGTGTCACCTTTTGCACACTTCTCATAATCAAGACTGTTTGGTGAGAACTCCAAGAGGCATAATGAGGGAGATAAAGCAAAGCTTGCTATGCAGTCACATTGTAGTCAGTTATGAATTTTAAAATGAGAAACAATAGTTTGAATAAACTGAATCAACTGCAATACAATAGTAACATCAGTCCTGAAAATTAGGTCATCTGAATAGCCACCTGGCAACTGGTTGTAATGGTCCAACTAATAAAACTTTATCAAAGTTTGTCTGTGGTATGTAAATAAACGGTAGGTACCTAGCAATCACAGCAGGTGCATTTTTCCGTTCCTTTCTACAGATATTTCGAGTGGTGACCGGAAACTCTACTATGGTCACTGAAGCGACAAGAGCTCGTTACCGACCCTCATTTGACCATTCATTTCCTCACCATTTTTTCGGGATTTTTAATCACGTTTACGGATTTTGTTTCTCACACTTTTTGGTTCGTCATAAAATACATTTGGTTAAATTACCTTTTTTGGTCCTCATCTATTTTTCAATATTTCAGTGATTAAGATAGAAAATTATTGTTATGATAAATATTTATTATATTTTAAAATTGCAAAGGGAACGGTCAAAGGACTAAGATACCTATTGACTGTGCCTAATTAGTCAATGATGTCTAGCAAAACATTTTTAGTTATGAAAGCTACTGATGAAAACAAAGGTAAGTAGAGCCTCTTACACTGAATACTTGTATACATTTTAGTAATACTTACTGTTACAAAACCACTTTATCTAAACTTGATCCTTTAATAGAAACCTAAAATAGAGTTGAATTAATATATTATAGAAGGTGGACTTTACCCGGTAGTGGAACAGCTTTGACTCGTAAAAATGGTAATAAAGTATTCGATCTCTTATACCATTGACAATGTGTGCTTTGTAGTGAAAACATAAATGCTATAATAATTATGTTAGCGTTAACATATTAAATGGTTTACGAATGGTTACTAACCCAAGTGACATTATTTGTGATAAAATTGTGTCAGTTTTTTATATCTCTTGACTGTACTTAAGAATTTCTAATTTCCGGTTAAAAATTGTAACATTTCTTGGAACTAAGGTCAGTTTTTTAAGTCTAGGTATAAAAGTGAGCTGATCGATGATTTTATTGTAAGTTTAATTTAAATTTTATTATTATGTTGAATAATTGAGAAAGTAATTTAAAAGCGCAATTTGTTCAAAAGCAAAATAATAAAGGCGAACATTATCACGTTATTTGCTTTACTGAATCAGATACACGGAAGTGAGATTGATCAAAATATCCGCGGGATAAGAACTCTTAAATAACATCTATAATTACATAGGTATCTATCTGTCTACAGGTATACGAATGTAATAATATGTTTGTATACGCATAAAAAGTGCTCTATCGGTCGGTCCGTCCTTTGTTAAATAAATTAGTTTCGGTGTCTACCAAATTACGCCGCGGACCTATCTATATGTACAGCACATTGGATCTTGGCAGGAAAATATGCTCTACCTATTATTTGACTGTGAATAAATTAACATATTTGAGGATCGTTAACAAAACTGGAGTTGAAACAATAGGAGATCATACATCATTGAAAAAAGCTTTTAGGAACACTAGTAGCCGAATACTATTTGTTTTCATTGATTTATTCATGGTCACACTGAAGATACAAGGCGCCGACAAAGACGGTCCTTTTGAAACACCATCTTGTTCGAATTGGTAATGAGAGTTTATGTGAAACGTTACAAAATAACAAGTCACGTACTCGCTACCTAAAGTGAAACTGAATAATTGTTTAAAGGGGATAGAAAATTTGGAAAACAAATAGGGTAATAGGAGCCTACTTATTTGTTCCTAATTTACACGCGAAGTAGGTATGTAGGTGTATAATGGCTATTGTTTATTTAAGTTTCTTCTCATATAAAATTTATCAGTGCCTTTTGTGATAAGGCTGCATGTGATAAATTGCCTGTTTCATAAGGCGTTCATTAGAAGCGTGCAGAATGCGCTCCGTTGCGCTGCGATAACTACGCCGATAACGGTTTTATTGCTTCAAATATTACCTATTTGCGTATCCAATGTTGCTTTTTGTTTAAAAAATATCAAAATGACACTATTTATGTTGTAGGATTTTTGCTCTATATCGATCATAAGATTTGTACGTAAATTGATATTTCTACTTGATTTATATCTATACCTACTATAGGCATTTCTACGTTAAGGATTTCCAATTTTGAACTAGGATAAATCCAATTGGAGTTTTTTTTTACGATTGACGTTAAACATTTATATTTTTCTATTGTAATTTATTAAAATAAGAAATAAAGATAAAGAAATTTTGTAAAACCCTTGGTTGTACTATAAGTGCAATACTATTTGTTTACAAAGAGTCTATGATTTTATCATTACTAAAAAATAATCACTGGGCTAATTAAAGCCATATTTTAGTAACAAAACATAATAATATATAATACCATTAGTAGAGCCAATTTCATGTGGTATCATTCTTATATAGTAGAGTATCTTAGTAGAGTAGGTTGGTGCACAGCTTTATGTGTAGTGCAAAGAGTTGATATACACAAGAACTATTGCATCAACCCTATTGTTTGATGATAAGAATTTTAAGTTGTAATCATTAGAATGGTGTAATAAAGGAATTATTGTAATAATAACAAATCTTCATAAAGACTTCATCATCATCATCAGAATCATTAAAAAATGTATCCGTTTTTTGCTATTGAAAAACATCTTTTCAGAAGTTGGTCTTGGTATCTATCTATAC
Source organism: Tethea ocularis (assembly GCA_963555595.1). NCBI lineage: Eukaryota > Metazoa > Arthropoda > Insecta > Lepidoptera > Drepanidae > Tethea > Tethea ocularis. The sequence continues at coordinate 5,435,060 of OY741970.1, read as the reverse complement.
TACTAATGAATATACTTAAGGTTGATGGGCTTGGGAAGGTACTTAAAATGTAGACCTCCGCCCGCCGTGACAAGTCACTTGGCGGTCTGGGGGATGGCCATGCGTATTCAGTCATCCCCCCATTGACGCGGGAAGCCCTGGCAGAGGCCGGCGCGACCGGTGGGCATCGTGGAGAATGCTTAGTGCGGGTTCCACGGTGCCCGAGTAACCGGAGTGCGAGGTTACGCCAAGGTGGTTTTTAGTGGGTAAACTTCTCATAATGAGAAGGGGAGATGAGGAAGTCCTACATATCCGTAGGTCAAATGCGTAAAGCATTTTCCACCTTGTAAAACAAAAAAAAAAAAAGGTACTTAAACTTCAAAATGCTAACCATCCACCTTAATGTAAACTGACGAGCAAGCGACGTCAAATGCCGTGACGAAGGTCACAAGTTCGAATTTTATAATGAGCTTTAGCTTTCGGTGTGGAAAAACGTTGTGAAGAAACGAGCTACCATAGCAAGATGGTATTTTGTAGTATCCGCCTGGCTGGCTATAAATCTGTCGCCAAGCACCTACCGGTATTTTCCAACGATTGCACTTGAGAGCCAGTAAGTACCCTTCTAGGCTTTACGTGGTTACCACTTTCCGTCTGCAACATCATCACTGGCCACAGTGAGATGGTGGTTAAATACGGGCCTATTTACTATGTCCATGAGCTTTTGATGCCACAAGGAAATTAAGAAACTGTAGCTATCAGGATTAAATACTTATATGTGTTATATAAGTGTATGTTTAAAAAAATACATATATTTAATTTTGGTACTCATATAGCTACAGTTTCTTAATTTTCTCATCGATTTTTAAAAATATTTTTGAATGCTTTGAGGTGGTATTATCTGCTCTACAAGCATCCTTAACATTGTCGAAGATTGCAGCTGACTTGCATTGCCGCATGTTATTCACTTCTTTAATTAACTATCAAACCGGAGGCACTCTCGATTATGAGACGCAGCTACTCGGCTTTGTGTCCGGTGTGCCACTGAACTTTAAATAACTAATTTTCTACTTGGCAAACGAAAATCATCTTTAATTCCATGCAATAAGAATGCTAGCGTCGAATGAATAACACCTATAATGAACACCGGCGACTGAATGTCTCGACTTTGATATTGTTTTTTGTGTGTGGATATTAGGCGTACGAGCATGATTATTAAAGTCAGATTTGTACGTGTAAAACGTTAAAATGCAGTTTGTCAAGTAAGTATCTACTTCCTTTAAAGCTTTTTTTTACACCTTACAGATGTTTTACAATTGAGATCATTAAAAGGTTAACATTACTTAAATTTTCTCATATTTTAACAATTTCAGATACTTATGATTGATATCAATTTATTATATATACTTATCTGAAAAACAGTAGACAATAATTCTGCTGGAATTAACAATTTTATAAAGCTTGGTGAATTGGAAAACTTGGCTCGTTAATCTAATATTTACGATAAAATTCAAATATGTAGAATGGTATTTCTAATAAGATTTCCATATGAGAGTTGTGGGATTCGTATTTAATATAGTTAGCAGTGTACAATAAAACGGAATTATATCCATATTGATATTTGATTAACATCTTTTATTACCTGATTAGAGGATTAGGTATTTTATTTTTTGTGTAATCAAAAGATATCTAATTATTTCACGATGTAGTTTAAAAGGTTATAGCTTTAGATAGGTACCTATGTAGAATTAACCCAATTAAATTTGTTATTCCTACAAGATATAGAATAATATAAAACTCTCTTCGTAACAACACAATAGGTAACATACGAGATACAATATCGAGATTCACAAAGCGATGTAATCATGTTCTCCAGTCAACCATAATAATGTATTTCAGATAATAACAAAAAGGAATCATATATCAAAGGTGACAAATCAAAATAAACAAGACTCGCATTCTCTGAGTCGCGGGCTGCAAGAAAGCACAAATCAAAGATCGACATCCAGCACCTAATGTATATTAAATATGAGTAGCCACTACATGGCATTCAAGTGAAAAACAGTGCAAAAACAAAATGGAATTGTCATTATAGCTTATAACTCAATCAGTTGCGTCCTGCGGCGGCGTGGCGCGATAGGAATTTTATACTTTTTCAACCATTACCAGCATTCTTGACGCGACAAATATGTCGCTTGTTCACGCCTACGTAAACCAGCTATAGAAATAAGAGAATAAAATGTGATGAGCAAAATTCTTGGCATTATTAGTCAATATGTTTGAGATTTATGTGTTATATTTGTTTTTATACTCGTATAATCAATAAAAAAGGGATGAAGGACGAGTGATATTTATATTTGCTAGAGTTTTATATATTTTTCATAATTTTATAATGCTTCTATGAATAAGCAAAAATATTGTTATTTTGTAGTTAATCGGATTAGCAAATTGGCGTGGCGTGGCGTGGCTTGGGCGTGGGCTTTAAGTACGTAAATATATTTTTCACTAGCTCATTGCCTGCGTATTTGTTCACGTAGACTATAAGATCAGTATAGTTTATTATTTTAATTTTAATTCGCGTCTCTCTAGCGGCCATAGCGCACGGCATGATGTCAAATGTTCACCAGCCTGATTCGTCCTTACCATGAAAAATATATTTTCCCATAAAATGTTGCACTCTTATCACCCCCTTAGAGGTAGAATTTTGAATAATGCCGTGTTTCATTTATAGTATTGAAGATAATTAATTTCAATTTTCTATTTATTTTGACCTACCTACAAATATTTATTATTTCCCATACTAACTAAGGGAACTCCCCGAAAACTTCGGAGGTAATGTAGCTTTTACTAGTGAAATAATTTTTCAAATCGGATCAGTAACTCCGGAGATTAGCGCGTTCAAACAAACAAACTCTTAGCTTTATTATTAGTATCGATATAGATTACAAACACCATGGTTCTAGAGTATTATTATATGTACATATAGTAAAGTAATATAGCAATGAAGATGGATTACGGAGGTGTTTAAAACAAATTATTATTAGAAAATAAATCAGTTATTATTGGATATTAAAGGAAAAAGCTATCTTATTGAGCCTTTATATTTCTGTGCTCAATTTGAAGTAATATTGAGATCGGTTTCATAATAACATTTTAATAAGGTTTAAGTACCTACCTACGCAGAATGTACCTAATCTATGATTTTATTTGTACTTAGGTACTTATTTAATATTTGGAAGATATTATTATGAGAATATTTCAATAATATTATAATATGAGATACAGTCAAATCAATATTATTTGATTACGAAATGACAACTGATCCAAAAATAATCAAGAAAAGGTATAATGAGCAGATTGAATTGAACTGTGTTTTCACCAGAATTTTTTGATGATAATAACAATAAATCATAGAATGAATATGACTGGAATATCCTTACACTACAAACGACCGTAAGTCCTTGCTTCTGCATATGCATCAAATAAAGCAACTATCCAAGTATGTAATTAATCATACGAGCTTCTGCATTTCTTCTCTGTGATTACCATTGTGTTTCTCTCAATGGATGTACGCGTGATGATGAGACGGCTCCCGATTTAATTTCGAATCACAATCATGTCTTACTTTACTTTTATTTTGTTATTACTCTCATTATGGTCGATTTAATGAATGTTTTAGTTTAATGGGAGGATGGTTTCTGTTTTTATTGCAGTTAACATTAGTGCGGTGAATAAAATGTAATTACGCAAGCGGCTGGATTGACCAAGGATGTTCGTGAAATGTTAACGATTTTTGTGTTTTCCTTGTCTTAATATTTTTTCGTTAATTACTTTCGGTCTTTTTGAACCTTTGATTTTTTATTAACCTGAGTAATTTTATAAAATTAAACCTAATATATCTATCTTATTTTCTTTGTCTTTCGTTACTGTTATATAGTGTAAACCATAAAGGATTTTGTATTGTATTTTAGGTGTATCATTACAAAACTATAAGTACAACCGCTATCTTCTTACCATCTTCAGTCTGCCTAAGTTTAATTAAGAATTAATTGTAATTCACTCACTTTCATAAAGATTAGTCTTCAGTAGTATATATTATATTATATAGAATTATACGTACTTCTATATAAGTAGTCATATGAAACTTTTGCAGCCACAAAATTTGTGCGCAAACTTCGCAAACCCTCTGATTTATCGTGTCTTTAAAAGATAAGGTGGGACATTTCTCATTGTCGTCAACATACACATCAGCGCGAAAATCAGATGGTTGCAAAAAATGTGCGTTGGATGAAAAAGGTAGTACCGACCGACGACGCACACGCACCGCATCGCCTGTTCCTTGAGACAGTTTTGACGGCTTGTGAAATGATGGACGGTCATTATGATGTCATTGACATCATTTGTTTTCGTCGTCCTTTTACTTTGTGATTTGTGATTTTTGTGTTGTAATACCGCAAAATTATCAAGGTTATGATTGTGGTTAGCTACCTATAGACGTTTAGAGGAGCATTTATTTTTTTGTAAACCAAATATTGTATTGTAGGGATTTTATGGTTTATCTATACGGTCTATTATTTGGTTATCTTAATAATTCAAATTAAAAATTGTTCTGATTTGTATATGTATCACTTAACTCACAGACAGATTGTTGCACGATTGTTAGATGTAGATATTCTGTTCTCCTTAGATTATGAACTTTACGTCTAAGGTATTCTCCAAAGACTACTAAGTATATAAACTGGTATTATTTTATTTCTCTTTGCACCTTCTTTTTATTTATAGGCATGATTGTAGTTAGCAAAACCCACAGATTAATAAATAAAAAGTGCAATTCCATTAAATTATTATTAGTCATTGGTTACATTGCAAAAAATAGTCAAAGGCTCAGAGCCATATAAATAAATAAATAAATATCCTGGGACATTCTTCATATATGGTTAACTGATCCCAAATTAAGCAGAGCTTGTACTATGGAAACCTGATAACTAATATACTACATATACTACTTTTTTTTTGTAAATACATACTTATATAGATAATTACACCCAGACTCAGGACAAACAGACATGTTCATGCACACAGATGCACAAATATAAATGTTATATTTTTAATAGTATTCTAATTATTTTTCTTATTTATTCTAATTATATAATTTATTTGTTTGATAAGTACCTACTATATTTTTTTATGCTATATGCGTCGGATGGCGCACATAAATAAAATGTTTCTTTCTCCTTGGCTTTTATTTATTTCTCCATATTATAAGCGGTGATTGCTCATTAGTAGGGACGTAAAATGCCCTGAGTACCTACAAAGAGTAAGATTGCGTAAAGTATAGGAAAAGATAGCACGGCCGGCCATAGGGGTACTACTAAATACTTACTCTGCGTATATAGTAGTAAGTAATCGCTTGACTGGCCACCCATAAGTTGAAAATCTGTTGCCTTAGAACTATCAGTGTGTTCCAGCAGTGTACATTAATTACTTTTTGGGTTTGAAATAGGTCGATAACACATTGTTATCGGATGGTCGGAAGTTATCCTAAATTCTCTCTCTCTCTTCTCAAACACGATATTGTAATCCGATCACGTATAACGTTATCGTTACATACCTACACTCCATCAGCTAATCTACGTATAGGTAGTGTTGAATTCGTTCTATTTCAGATCGTTTACTCGGCTTTGCTGCATCATCGGTGAACTAATCATGTATCAGTCGAGATTAAAACAGGTCGGCCGGAACGCATCAAAGGCGGTATCACACTGTTATTTTGACTGATTGATCTCCTCCAACAAAAAAAGAAGGTTGCATCGCTACCGAGATCGACAGTAGCCGAGAAAAAACAAATTAGTTGGCTAAACCTTTTCATAAAGCATTGTTATTATCACCACCTACCCCGACTTATATGCTTTGACAAAGCTGTACATGAGGATCGAAAACGTGACTTGCCTTCTCTGCCTTTAACTTAAGGTTCAGAATATGAAAGCGGTTTGATTCGTAAAGGCAGTGGACTGACTCGCAGCCCGTAATCGCGGTTGTCGAAAGGCAAAAATCATGCTGCGTTTGCGACCTTGCGTTCGTTACAAAAACGCGATTTATTTTTTGGAGAAATGTTTTTCGGTGTCAGATGTAGCGGCTCGAGCTTTGATTGTCGAGATTCTCATATTTAGTTTTAATTGGTGGCTTTATCGAGTTTACATTTTACGGTCGGAGTCGATGAGAGGTTAATAAGCGGCACTTTGAAAGATATCTTCGTTTTTTAGAGTTCCGCGTTAATAGGTAATAGGAATATGACCGAGTCTTCGGTGTTGTGATTTTATTAGGGTTAACCGCAGTCTCAATGATCGAGTTTATTGTTAGAAAAAGGCTTAGGTATTATTAATTTACCCTTATTATGAATACAGTATTATGAATAATAGTTTATATAGAGATTTGGACAATGTCGTATCTAGAAATTAATAATTTTGAAATTCACATTCAGCCGAGTAGCATCGAGAAAGACATTAATTTACAAATCAAGCCAGTTTGCGATAGGAATGTTATAGCAATTCTTTACGGAACCGTTCATGGGATATAAATGTAATGCGCTGTGCCCAATTTTTTATTGTTTAGGCAATAGCCGATATTGATTTCGGGTCTTTGATTCCGACGTATTATTGCTTGTTTTATTGGTACCTGGGAACATTGTAATTAACCATATCGGGCCTTTTTTCTCATCTCTCTGAATCCTTTCGTGTCTACGGACTATAATAATTTGAGACTCACCTTGAAAGGCGTACGCGCCGAAAATTGGTCTCATATTGTTCATAGAAGACGTAGTTCCTGTTGTGTAATCCATTTTTATGTTTTTAATTATACCGAAGCAATCTTTCACTTCACAACCGAACAATATAATAATGAATTAATTTAACTGAACTCACAAAAAAATTAATGACACTGGTTTTTAGGAGCACTCCGATACATAATAAGTAAATGATTTTTAGAATCATGTAAAAAAATATTGTTTCATACAAACTGACAAGGCTCCGTGCGTGCGACATAAGTGAATCAATTACAAAGTCGCTGGCTACACCGACATTATTTTTCGGACCCTACTCATAGCGCATATTACAATAGTATTTCGCTCCACCTCTTTGCTCCCCTACCACTTTTTATTTACTGGTAATAATAGTAAATCACAAGGAACAGTCACGTATGTGTTACAACGCAAAGGCTCCCGTATAAAAAGGGTGTAAATTTATGTACTGGCTGACGCTTTAATGTCGCTCCGAATGTTGATTACGATACTATGCATAAAATAATCGTTAAAGTTCAATATAAAGGATCTTTGATCATAAAAATGTCTTTGTTTGCGTTGAATAATAAATATTTTATCTCATTCAATAATTCTAGTTAGAAATTAAAAAAATAAAAATATTTTTTTTATTTCTTTTTTCCTATGTATGCCTGTGTTTGACCACAATCTCACAGTGGTCAGTGATGATGTGGCCGATGATGGTAAGCACACAAAGCCTAGAAAGGAACTGGCTCTCAAGTGCAGTCGGAACACACCTAAAGGTGTTTGGCGACAGATTTTAAACTTGAGAGTGGTAGCCAGCCAGGCGGGTACTACAAAGTACTCTAACACCGTGCTATGGTTTCCTCACGATGTTTTCCATCACCGAAGGAAGCTCAAGCTCTTTGTTGGATTCGAACCCGGGACCTTCGTCTCGGCATCCGACGTCATTACCAATGAGCTATCATCGCCTTAAAAAAAATAAAGCCCAATTTAAAAACCAAAAACACAATAATGAATGATTCAAAATATTACAAGTGTTTTATTAATAGGTACTAATGTCTGACAGAAATTGATTTGAAATTCAATGTGACTAGGGGCCAATTAACCAATTTTTATAACTCAGCCTGAATTTAATCAAGTATCAAAAAGTAGCCTATAGCCCTCGGGAATAATGTAGTTTCATATTACTGAAAGATTTTTTAGAAACAAAACAGTAACTATTGCTAGAGATCAACTACGAAAACATGACGCGCTCCTCCAAATTACTTTTTCAATGTGTGTAGTCACATCCTCACAAAAGAGTTTGTATGTAGATGTAACTATTCGTCCAGTGGCAAGCCGTCTTTACTATCTCACTTACAAAACACAAATATTAAACCTCTTTATATTATAAGTATAGACAAAAGGCACCTTCCCTTTTTTTAATCGGGACGGTATTATTATCAGATGAGTGCATTGATGAGTGCAAATATAGGCCGTTTAGGTTGTAGTGGCTAAGTATAGAATTTCAAAACCTTTTGATCTTGAAAAGGGTACCACCTATATTTTTGTCGGTTACACCACGTAATACCGATACTGTAATCTACGCTGCAGCTGCCATGGTTCTGCCGACAATAATACCTATCGATAAAAAACCGTCATGCAAATTATCGACTATTGTATCGACGTTATTGTACGAATTGTGCGTTCTGTGCGTATGCGACTGTCCTGTGGACGTTGCGCGCGATTCGATTCGCGTTTCATTTTTTGGGGAACCACTGAAAGCCAGCTGTTTGTGACGTCATTAATATATGGGTTATTTTTGCTATAGAACACACCGTTCAAAATAAGTAGGTACTATATTAGTCTGTTAAAAAAAAACTCCAGCTCAATATAGGATTCTAGCCAACGACTTACACTAGGGCATGCCACTATGCTAATATCGCTTTAGGTATACACAAATAACTGGCAAACTGTATTTTTTAAATTTTGTAAGTGTATATTTGCTGATAAGTAATGCAGTTGGCTGCATGCAATATAGTCGCAATTTTTTTAAATCTATTTTTTTCATAGTTGTATTTTGTTGCTGTTTTTTTAAATACACTAAGCAAGTTCTAAAAACTTCACCTAAAATAATATGAGGTGACGTGATATGAAAAGGAAAAGAAATGTTAAACAATACAGATTTTTTGCATGTATAAGTAATAAGTAAGTAGAATATAAAAAATATATCTTACTTTATAATTAATAATATAATGCTGTTATAAATATTATTGAAAATAGTGTTTCGTGGAGCTTTTAGCTTGGGAACTCTTCGTTTATATTATTGAACTAGCTTTCCACCCCGCGGTTTCACCCACGTTCCTTTATTTTAACCCTTTAGGGGTAGAATTTACAAAAATAGCTATCTCTACGCCAAAGTTGAGCTCCATTCATCCAGTGGTTTGAGCTGTGCGTTGATAGATCAGCCAGTCAGTTAATCAGTCACACTTTCCATTTATAATATTTAGATATGAATAAGTAGTTGCTGAGGTTGTATAACCGTAATAATTACCACTGTGTCAAAGTCAAATTAAAATTAGGTGTACTAAAACTAAAAATTAAGAAAACGTTAAATTTTATTTAAAGAAAGGTACCTAGCCTATATGTTATTCCAGGATATTATGATCTTATATAGATCGTGCCAAGTTTCATCCAAATCCGTTCAGCAGTTTTTTACGTGGAAGAGTAATAAACATCCATACATCCTCATCCTACATTAGTAGGATTAAGTGGATCTCCCACTTGATATTGTAAAACATTAATTTCTATAAAATTCCTCTTACACTTTAAAATTTGTTAAGTCATGGTGTGTTATTATGAATCTTCATTCATAGTTTGTTAAAAAAAACGTTTCAATGAGCATTTCTCTTTGGTTTTTGTTACGAAAGACATCGAGAAGATACAGTGGCAGGTTTTGTGACATGTAGTATGTCAAAACAAAATCGAATGGTATCCAGGGATTAGTTGAGTGTGGAATGCTTTGTCCTAAACAATCAAATTGAAGTGCTCTTCAGATTTTTTGACATTTCACATATTTGTAGTCCCATTGGAATCGTTACGATATGTTTTCATAAAGTGCCTTTGAAAGGCGAATAGTTATCTGCTATTGTGACTGATAAAATTTTCAGAATTATTATTTCATTTATTTATGTATTATATACTGTTATACTTTTATCTAAGTGGCAACTTATCAAGTTATTTTTATGTTAATATTACTAAACATTTCTCCAGTTTCATATGCGGAACGAGTAAAGAATGTTGCAATCTTACTAATAAAGATGAAGGTACCTACTTAAGTATGTAAGTACACATAGTAGGCTCACCACAAACAACCCGTTTCCATTGTTCTACTGCGAGTTGTACGTGCTGTGTTTGTCAAGGTACTTGAAAGCTGGGGCCACTTTCACCGGCTCATGAAAACTGGACGTCTCTTATTGACTGACATTAAGGCTTTAAATGTTGAGTTCATATTATTTAAAGTGATGTACCTAAACATATCTCACTCACGGAAAAGTATGATTTCTTAAATTCATGTCATTCAGTGTCTAGTTTTATATAAACCAACACATTCCATAATTATTTTTAATTTAATAAACTGTACTGTTAATCGATGTCAAAACAGATTTAATTGTACATAACGAACCGCGACCTTCCTCAACTCAGCTAAATGTCAGCAATGGAGAAAATTAATAATATATGAGAATGTTAATTTAAGTCATTAGCCAAGAGTGAAGTTGAGAAGATGCCGACAGAAAAAAAGTTGAAAAAAGTGTGTGATCGCACCGCCACACGTCTCTGCCCGCCACACCGCGCGAGCTGCGGCCACTCATGTTTGTGGAAACAAGTCAAATGTGTTAAATATTGACTACTTGGAATTAAAATTTGCAGAAAACTAGAAATGTCAACAGGTCTTTTATTTATTTTTTACAAGCATGACATATTATTACGACGACCTAGCTTAGTTAATCAAACTTTGAGAGCTTAAAACGGTTGTTTTACATTAGTAAGAATCATTCAAAATCGAGTTTATTTATTTATAAATATATTCAATTAAATTAATACAATTGAAGTCTATTATTATTATTTATATGTAGTTTGTATTTTATATATTTGTTGTAAATAATTGTAAGTAATTATTAATTTAAGCCCATTAGATAGCTTACGTAAAACCATTGATAAGTGTGAGAAAAATAATAGAAAGTATGTAATTAAAACCTGTCAAAAATAAAAGTTCACGATCACATCGTTGATAAGTGTCATTTTTATATAAAACGTATTTTTGGTTTATTATACATGGTTTTATCAAATTACCAAATTGGTCTTGGTAAGTTTTATCGCTATCCAACAATTAATCAATTAAGTACAGGTGTTTGCCACCAAACGTGTGATTTGCAAACAGGAATCGTTTGAAATTGGCATTTAGGCCGGTTTCTCATGGCTGCTTGTTGTTGATGCGTGTATACCATCTTTTTTCTGTAGAAGCAAATGAAGGCATGCATGAATCTAAAAAAACGCGTTTCAATCAAATTGATTCGTAAATTACCCAGTTACTGTATAAAATATATCTATAGAGAGAGAACGTACTTTGAAGAATCTTCTAGCTTTATGTAAATACGATGGAAGTCATACTCAGTTTTTCAATAACATTACGATTTCGTATATGAGACCGCTCGTTGAAGTTTATTCTATAGAATGTAATAACTACTACGGCGTAGTAAGTAGCTACGAAAAAATTTAAATAATTTGCATTAAAAAGACGAATAATAACCAAGGTTCAGAAAATTGCTAATAGTAAACTTCCCAATGTGAAAACATTTTTATAGCAATGTTAGTATTTTCCGAGGTACAATGCATTAGCAATCAATAAATTTTGAATCAGTTCCACGACACTTCTATTACATCTCTCTCCATGTAGAGCCCATTAAGTTATTCAATTCACCCTGAGTGAATTAGATTTTCTTTGGCATAATGGACTCTAATCCATCGCCACACATGTCTTCAAGGGCGACCTAATGCCAATGTTGCATGAGCCGTCATTTTACTTTTCGTAACGCATCATTACAATATCTCATCGTGACATAGAAAAATTTTACATGTCATTTGGAAATATTTTTACGAGTATTTGTTTTTCACGTGTCGCGTAGGGTGGGTTTTTTCACACGGTGCGTTAAATTGCTATAACGAAAACTGTTTCACTACATTTTGTATGCGGCTGATTTTGATCTGGTATTAGTTATTTTGTTTGGAAGTTAGCTAATAAATATTTTTTTTTAAAGAAATTAACTTATATCAAGTAATGATATAAGTTAATCGATTTTAATATGCCATTAAAATTCTCATTACGGTTTATCACTAAGCGTCTTTCCTCGCTAAAAATAAATTTATTGGTACACCAGAAAGACATTTAAACTTCTTATTTTTATACTATAAACACGTTATATTTTAGTGTAGGTATTACGGATTTACAATTTATTTTGTACCTACTAATTTTATTATAGATCGAAGCAATACATTACACAGTGGAAACGGAGGTATATACTTTATTTATTATAATATAATTAATCAAAGGGTTCTCATATAATTATTGTCATATACAATATTTACAATTATTTACAACAAATATACAAACTATATATAAAAAATTTCCTCGAGGCGGCCGCTGCTAATTAATTATAAATAATTAATATCATTTTAATCTAAACACAAAACTACAAATAAATGTATAACATCTAAAATGATAATAAGCAAACCATTTATATTTACGACGTATGTAGGTACTAGTATTAATTATATTTCCGGAACCATTCAAGCCGTGTCGAATGCGACTAATTACCGGACGAGCCTACACTGTGACATGTGGCCTATATTACCACGTACGACATTTGACTTTACATTAGACAGAGTTAATTTGTAACAGACCTTAGTTTTTTGTGGTAGCCGGTTTTATCTTTGTCAAGGGGTGCGACACGGATATTGAGATATACCGTAAATTTTATGTTTTGATCAATTATTGAATTTGTTTTAGCGTGTGTTTTGGTTTACCAATATATTTAAATAAGACATTTTTTTGTTAATACCTCAAGTATTTTTAATATAAATAACCTTTTCTGTATGCTCAAATTTAGGAAAATTGAAATCATCATTATAGTCTATTAGAGTAATTCAAATTAATCAATATTTAAAAATAAAATAGTCTTCATTAATATTTAAGCTATCCTATATTTCCTATCCTTAAGTTCCATCCTACTTTTATTATATTAAAAATGCGAAAAAATGTGTATGTTTGCTCAGCTCGGTAGATTGACTACTATCGGTTCAGTAGATGGTCTACTAGTATCTAACGGCTGAACGGGTTTGAATGAAACTTCGCACATAGATTAGTAAAATATTGGATTAACATATTATTACTTTTTATCGCGGAAAAAAATAGGATCCCTAGAAATCGCTAAGCTCTACGAGCTTGTAGTAGCTCTAGAATATTGATATTAATTAATTATATACATTGTACCTATAATGATGTTATTATAAAAATGTATCTACAATAAATCATCAAGAAAATAAAACCATTACAATTTCAAAGGAGCAATGTTTATGCACCTTATTATGTAGAGTAGGTTGTAACACTTTTTTTATGGCGGCAATTAGCAGATAGTCGCGTGGCTGAAGCGACGCATCCGCGTCAGCTAATTTATTGCCTCTGACGACCACCGACCGTCCGCGTCTCTCATTAGTGGGCCTCTACAAAAACTTGCCAAGAATTTTATTTTAGCTCTATGACTCACCTCCAATCAAAATGTTACCAACAACTTAAAACAATATCTAAAGAACCGAATTGTTTACACGTGTTGTGTTGATATGGGTTCAACGTATTGTTAAATTGAATTTATATTTCGCGCGACCTTCACTTGTCTGATATATGAAAGTACTAGCTTCCGCCCCGCGGTTTCACCCGCGTTCCCGAGGGATCTCATGTTTTCCCGGGATAAAAGTAGCCAATTGTTATTCTATGCTATGAGCTATCTACGTATCAAGTTTCGTTCGAACCCGTTAAGTAATTTTAACGTGAAATTGTAACAAACATCCAAACATCTTCATAACATTTCGCATTTATGATATTAGTAGGATATTTCAATCATAATGTCAGTGTTATAATTTTGTATTCAATTTTACTTTTACTTACGCATAATCTCGTATCGTATAAATACCAGTTTGATTTTACGCAATATATTAGTGACCTTTTATTTATTACAACAAATTTATTATAGATATACCTAGTTAATTACATTATGGGAAATTACCTAGGTATTACACCTATTTGATTGTAAGTTTTTACCAGGTTTTTAATTTTACTTAGGGTCCTTACAATGCTATAAAAAGACAAAATCTGACGTCGTGTGCGGCCAATCAACGTATAGTTTCAGCGGCGTCTTATGCGTGCAATGAGCCCTGAAGCGTACGCACAGCGATTTCAGCACACATTTCACGCCTTTTTTGAGTATATGCGCTTACGACGCATCGCTCGTATGATCATTCTAAATAACGCATGAAGTGTCAAGTATCTCTTAGGTATAAGCAACCACAGCTTTTTTTTGTTTTTTTTTTGTTGAATGTGTATGGAAATAATTTATTTGTTTGCATCGTGTAGGTATGTGTTATGTAAAATTGTTTTTCAGAATCGAACAAATTATCATGTTTTTAAACTGTTAAATTCAACATCCTACTAATAAATATTATAAACGTGAAAGTTTATATGTATGTATGTATGTTTGTTGCTCTTTTACGCAAATTATGTAGGCTACTTTTTATCCCGGGAACGCAGGTGAAACCGAGGGGGACAGCTAGTTTTACATAAAGTGAAATCATATTAGGTATACGAGAAAATATACGATAACACTGGCAGGAATATATATAAAAAAAATATTTTTTTTATTAAAATGAAATATAAATATAAACCATACATAAACTCTGGGCTATTGCAGTAGAATTAACTAACAAATTAAATGAATATTCTACTATTAACAATATTTACAATAATATTATATACACACGACATATAAAAAATCCTCGTGGCGGCCGCTGCTGCCGATCAACGGCAAGGTTCCCAGAAGGCTGGAAGCGTTTCCCGTTTAAATAGCCAAGTTAACGCGATGAAAAGCTCCCCGCCCGTCGGTCTCCCGTAGCTTCAATAAGTTTTGAAGATAATGTTAAACTAAATTAATTTGTGTATGAAAAATCTTCTAGATCCTTATAAGGTTTTATAACCTTTTTTGTATTTGAATTCAATGGATACGCATTCGAATACTATAATAGTAATTTAATAATAGATACCTGTAAAAAAATCAATAAGTCATTAATTGTGTCAAAAACTTGTTTCGGTACAGTTAGTGAGTTATTCTAGATACACTTCTAAAATTTCAAATCCTCAGCATATCAATATCAACAGATACCTAGGGAATGTAACCAAGAGCTAAAGTTGCTGTTCAGACAATATGACTCAGCTTCACTTCGGCGAAATATCTAACTAAATAATTTGTTAGATTTTTCTTGTACGTTTAACTTAATGGAATTTTCAAGACAACCACTTTGATTCTAAAGTTTCAAGTTTCTTTGACAAAGGTGTAATATAAACAAGCCAACAAATTAATGATTTTGTAAACCGCAAGATCGATGAAGCGTAGGTTAGTTTTAATTAAAATGTCCGTTACTCAACCCAAGGTTGTAGATTTAATGAATAAACGATTTCTGTCAATTTCGTTATAGCATTGTTTCCTGTTTAATTATTAAGGGCGATATGCAATCCCTTCATCTGTCTATATTTGAAACAACACCTCAATATTTAGTACCTTCACTACTATACTATGTTTTAGAATGCCTTATTATACTCGTAAGAATAATAATAATAGATACAGTGTATTCAGGATTCTATAATATACAATATTTACGATTGTCCGGTAAGGTTGGAGCAGCCGTCAGAGGCTACCAACTTTAGTCCTTTCAAAAAAAAAAAAATATTTACAATTATTTACAACAAATATACAAACTACATACAAAAAAATTCCTCGAGGCGGCCGCTGCTGCCAATCAACGGCAAGGTTCCCATAAGGCTGGCAGCGTTCCCTCTTTGTATGTATTTAATTTAATTAAGGATTTATATTAAATATAGATATACCTATATTACTGGAAGGTGAATTAGTTCAAATTGTTTTATCATACTCCCAATTCTTACCTATTTTACAAAAGCGATGATCAATAAAATTGATGTAAGATTTCCTAAATCTATGTGGGGTATGAGTTTACCATAGTTTTGTCGTGTAAAAAGTAAGCAGTTCCCATCACCGATCAGTACCGCGCTGTGGCAGAAGGTCGTCGAGCTGACGAAACTATGGCCTTGTGGCCAAACTACATTGATTCTAATTTTACTTACTCTTTACACGTTCACTTAATTAAAAATAAACTTGGAAATAATTAGCGATTTCTAAATTTTAAAAATCAACTCTCTCTTTTTGTTGTTAAATCTACCTAGGTATTTTGCATTAATCGTAAAATTATGTCAGTGCTACTTAGGTTGTTATGGATAAAATACTATGGATAAAGTTCTTGTTTTTGATTAGAATCAGATATTTTATAGAAAAAATAGCTTTTTGCCGATCCCTTATTTTACCCTCTTAGGAATAGGTTTTCGAAAAACCCTATTCTTTCTTAGTAGATGCCTACACTTACAAAGAATACACCCAATATACCTAATTACCTAATTGCTAGGACCAGCCGTTTAGGCTGTGCTCAGTGTATAGTCTGTCAGTCAATAAGTCAGGGACTTTGAATTTTATATAGTTATACAGATAATAAGTGTTGATGGGATCGAAGGCGGTAATCAGAGTCTAGAAAAGTCAGTGGGGCAATCACGTAACCTTGTTGCAATCATTTTTTTTATTGAAACCTAAAATTATTAAACATTAAACATTTGATTAATTGAATAATTATGTTGGTTTTCTGAAAACTTTTTAAGTTTTGGTAACTCCTTAATCAAATAAGTACATGGAAACATTTTCGACACAAAAATTTGTAGAGATTTAAAGATTGAAATTGATTGCAACAAAGTTATATGATTGCCCCACAGGTGTGTGACTAATGTGAATGTGAATTACCTACGAACAGTGTAGGAGGTGCTAAGTTAGGATTTGAACCCACGACTATCGTTACGGAATATAATACTTCACTACCACTGAGCTAATAAGTCGGATCAAAAAATACACTTTAACCATCCTCTATAGGATTTTACTTACTCTATGTAAGTACTTAAACTGTTATTAAAAATAACATAGGTAAGTAAAAAGTAGAGTCTTGAGATTACAAAAAATGAAGAAATTACCAAACTTCTAATTTTAGGTGGTATAGGCTAATTTACAGTGTCAAAAATAAATGACCAAACACTAACCAATGCGTAAAACATCTAAAAACACGTTGTACATTTAATGCTTTTTATGATTTTTAAATGACAGTAGAACCACTAATAGTAGATCATTTGATGCTGTGAAACTATGACGTCATTAGGTTAGTATTTCATACAAAATTCCATATAAACTATCGTTTTGACATTTATTAAAAAGTAGCTGATTTTATATGTCAGTAAACTACCCTATTCAGTGTCAGCCAATTAATACAATGAAATAAAAAGTCAAATAATTTAAATTTATTAAAAAGTTTTTTTTTTAATGTGACGTCAGAAGGATGATTACCGAGCAGGCGGTTCACCTATTGGCAAGGTAAGGAAGGAGCCACCGTCGCCGTCGCTAAGCAATACCAGTGTACAAAGTGTTAAGGTTTCCTGACAGCGTTTTCCATCAGCTAAATCTCAAGCTTATTTTAGGATTCCAAACCCATAAACTTCTTCACGGCATTTGAAGTCACTACCACTGAGCACCTAGATAAAGAAGGTGGTATGAGAAAATAAAATAGTGTTTCGATTGGTATTTTTTTTTAATTCAAAAAACAAAGATTGCGTGTTTTTTGTAAAAAATAAAATAATAAAAAAAAGTCAGCTAATATAAAACTTATGTAAGCTAAGATAAATAAAATAGCCTAAATTTTGAAAGTACCTACTAAAATGGAAATCAAAGGTTTCATGTGAGTTATATTGATTTAAAATTAGGTGGTAGTATTAGTTGTTGAGAATAAAATTATTTTAGGCAACTGAAAATATATTATCAACGAATATTATCATTTTAATAATATCCTGAAAAATAATACAACACTCAAAACCAAAATGTGTATTGTACACGAACACAGATCGACATTGCAATTAACTCACACGAACATACAATTTCATTTTATTTTCTTGGTGTGCTCACAAACTCCGCCCTAAACAAATTTTGACCAATCGAGTATCGCTGTAGGCATAGATCGTTGTGGCAGCACGCCTCATGTTTTTCGTCACGGAACAGCGACTCAGGCGCGACTCACACATTGTTAATGTAAGCGTTCTTCGCTTTGAAGATACCGGATTCAAGGCTTCGTGCTATCTCTTTTCCACACCGGTATCCCGAAGTAGTATCAAAGGAAGGAAATCTGAAAAAAATTGAATGATCAAAATTTCAGTTCAATTTACATACTTGGAAATTAATAATCAGATGTGTTTGTGAAATTTTGAACACGATTTAATTGTTTTATTGATATATTTTGTCCCCGGCGTTACACCATTTGAGAGGAACAGTCGGCTGTCAGAGTGAGACAGAGAATCCAGCAAAGCCGCTTCGAAGGCTGCGGAGGCGGCCAGTTTGACCATTTTTTGTTGGGCCGCTGATTGTGAAAGATTACACTTGAGAGTCGAAATACATCTTTACATCACACGTCAGTGGGCACTGAGCTGTCTTCAAAGTAACACGGATTAGACACACACAGTTTCCTTTACGTAATTATGTCTGCGTTCAAGCTGTGATAGTGAAAGACTGAAATTGTGATCCTCTGGGACTTTTGTTTGTGTTAGAACTGATTTAGTGCTTGGAGCAACTTTTCTTTTATATCAAGCAAACTAATTGTTTACGTCCATGGCTGTATCAACATTGAACATGACACCATACTTCACGGGGTATTCCTTTCAAGGTATGATTTGTTTGTTGTTATAATATCTATTTCATCTAATATCTCCAGTATTCTAATTATTATTTTTGTTATAAATAGGATGTCTTGAATGGCCTGTTCCTGGTTATAAACTATGATATGTATTTATCGATAACCAATGTTGTATGTATTTATGACTGTAGTATTTTCATTTGATTTTGGAACTGCAATATATTTGAATGCTTCTTTATTATTTACTTGCATGTATTGTTAAATAGCTTGAATTGCTTTTGTGTAATCTTTAATTATTAGATAAGGCAAAATGTATTAGATATGCCAAATTGTATACCTATTAAAATTTTATTGGTTCATTAGTTTCCTATCAAATATATTTTTCTTTATTTATACGGAAAATGTTTTAGAACACTCAACTAAAATTTAATTAGGTATTGCATGATTAACATTTTACTTTCGGCTACAATTAAATCTTTTAGCAGCTGATTAGTTATTGATTATAGGGGTGATATTTTTTTTAATTGACATCATAAAAGCCTATACAAGCTTTTCATCGTCTAAAGGGCCCGAAACGATCATAAAACTATAAAATCACGGAGAAATTACAAAATGGTTTACAGCTACCCATATAACAATATTTCATCCTCGCGCGTCGGGAAACAGGCCCAGCCTAAGATTCAAGAATGAAATAATATTATAACATTTTTTTATTTATAACAGAACCTTGTTCATTATCCACTTTCTGGAATGGTCAAGGACTATAACTTATAGAAAATGTTTGTCTCAATTTCAATAAAGCTTGTCTGTCACGATTTGTTCTATTGTCATATTCAAGTCTTTCTTAAGTGATCTTGATCTTATTCAACAATAAGGTTAATGATTGATTGTATAATATTACAAGTTCATCAAAAATTATTTATATTTGCATTAACTTTATTAGATTGATTTTGTAGTATTACTGCTCTTTGGTCGGTGACTATAAGTAAAGGTAAGATAGAGACATATTGAAAGTGATCACGATGATCAATTAGTGGCTACTTGTTTATATAAAAATGCGTATTTACAAATACAGTATGCAACTTGGAGAATCAACTCGCTTCTCCACCAAAACACTAATTACTTTGCTAATATCATGGGAAATAGATACTTATAGGTCAATTGCGCCGATTCTTGTTATTATTATTTAAGTAGTTTAAGTAATAAGTATATCAATTTATTTTACCTCCATAATTCAAGCCCTGCTTAGTTTAGGATCAGATGACCGTGTGTGAAGATAGAAGAATTGTATTTATTTGGTTTTTGAACTAACTCCTGCGTTTTCTGGGATACAAAGTATCCTATATTCCAGGCTACGATTTGTTTATATATCAAATGAAATCCAAATCGGATCAAATGATCATTATTATAAATTTAGTGAGTTACCTTCTACCAAACCATAGAGATTAAAGTTTATTCTAGCTGGAGCGGGCATATAGAGGTTTCATCTCGAAGTAAATAAAAAATATACAACCTTATTCGCGGGCATATGATATTAGACTTATTACCTTATTACCTATTAATTGGCAATAAGGGAGTACGATTTCGGTTGCTAGGTCTTGTCTCTCATTCGATATACTTCTTTTAGGCTCGAAAAAATAGTATTTAGCTGTTCATTTGAATATTGAACTGTTTTTGTATTGTGTATTCAAGGTTTATTTAGCGATTGAAAAATAGTACAATTTATAAGTAGGTCCCAGTAACTGTTTGTTCTTATAAAAACTCAATAAGTATACGGGTCTACAGAGTAAAAGTCTAGAGAAATGATTACCCATCATAAAATTACTGAATAACTTTTGTTTTCGAAATGTCATTTACTCCCTTTATGTTCTTGTGTAGGTTGGCGACAGATTTTTTCTGAGCGCTTGGGTTTTGTTGGCGACAACTATTTGTGCTTTTATGTTCATTACTTCGTTTGCTTTTTTTAATATCAGAAGTTCTTGGGTACCTTCATTGTTTTTGAACTATAATTTTTATACATTTACAAATCTATAGGTTCTTATGTTAAATAAAAACTGTCTAATCATAAATTTTTTTTTATATTTCATTCTGTATCACATTATTAATGATTAAATTTAATTAAAACTAAATTAAGTTACATCATAAAAGACACTGATTAATTTTCGATTTAATACCTATTGTACCTACCAGAAAAAATATACAAGAACCTAATCTAATGTAAGATTGTGTGCACAAAATTGTATGTTCTTATTTGGTAGCCGCAATAAAAAACAAATCGTCACACGTCACAGCGCCACATTTTACCAATAGACTTGCTTTCTAGACTTTGTAAAGATCAACAACGGTTGTCAGCTTTTTGACATAATTAAAAAAACACATTATGATAGGATATTCTGTAGTTACACTCGTATTTTAATATACGATATTTTGTTTTGTATGCTTTTAAATTAAATATTCCATTGTTTCCCCTGTGAGTGAACTTTAAGATCGTTTCAAAGGCTTACCGTGTATAAATAACAACGAATACTGCTCCAAAATGCTCTCGCCCTGACGGTTTTACACATAAATCATTACCATACGAAAACGTTTCGACTGCATTGTTAAAAATGTCACTACGACTTATGACCTGTTTCGTCTAAACTAAATTAAAAAGATAGAGACAGATGTAATCAGAATAGCTTAAGAGGATAAGAGAGCAATAACATTAAAGAATGCCGATGACATTTTGTTACTGATGCAGGAACACTTTTTCATCGTTTGGATAATTTTTCTTAGATTAATGGTTTCTGTTCATTATTTTATAAAAATAAATCGCGGAGGTATTTTATAATTTAGGTTTTATCACTTGGCAAGTAGGTAGGTATATGTACAAAGTTGCTGAGCAACAATAATAATAATATTTAGTGTTACAAAAATTTACATGGCGATGAACTTATCCAGTGTTGTAAACCAAATAAATAAAAAACTTACGTATTTATCGCGTATGAGTCACATTATGTAGGTAACGCAACTAAAAGAGCCGACGAGGGCTTGAGGCGAAGGTCTTTTTGAGTTATTAAAAATGTCTTGAATCTTTAATTTGACTCCAAATTATACGAGTTTCTGAAGAATAAGAACGGATTAGTGTCATAAGCTGCTCTGATACGACCGTGAACACCACAAAACATTTGTTTAATGCGCTAAGATGATAGGAGCTTATAAGTATGCCAAGCTTCAATTTATTAGTGATTTGTGAAATATAAATACATACTTGCTAATAAATAACTTTTACGCTAACTCTACGCATATCATACAACTCCTTCTTATAAATGCTATTGAAAGAAAATATTAAAACCTTCCATTGTTGTTTATTGGAAAAAAATAAGAATAACCAGTAACGATTGGCAACTAAATTCACGTTGAACAAGTAATCGTCCTAATTTGACAAGACATTTTTTTTTCATGGAATTGTATTTTTGTTGGAAAGAGATATAGAGTAAAAAACAGAAACAGCACCATAGGATGTGTGTTTATTTCTGATTTTTTTTTATAGCAGAATATTAATCTATAGTGAATAATGTCAGTATCAAGACTACAAGTAGGTATGTAGGTAAGTTAATGTCGATATCAGTTCCCATAATATGCTCGATGAGTGTTGGTTGGGTTTGATCAGATGTGCCTGCGGCTAGGTGACGGACTCGATGATAGCGATACAGATTGCAACGCATGCGCACCTTGTAATTTACTCCTTGGCTCTTTACAGATTCTGCATTTTGCTATGAATATTGTATTATACTTATGATGCGATAAAATTTGCCTTAACAAAAAAATAGCTTTTTTAATGACTTAGGTGAGTCAAATCATGAATCAACGTAATGTGACACAGATTATGATTAAGTAGGCCAGTTATAAGAATGTTACCATTTCTACCGACATAAAAAACTTTGAATTGTTGACCTTTATAAGGAGTTCACTAGCATAATCAAGGTTTAGTCACATTCATATCACGGGCCGACAAGCGGTGCACATCTCTGCGCACACGCACACATCACCACGGCGCGCCCGCTCAGATCAAAGGCACCGACAGGCTCTTTTAGCCGCATAATATGACGCGCCCCCCGCCCCCGCCCGCGGCCGGCGAAATGCCTTGCCGCCTGATCAACCTCCAGGGCGCTTACTTGCCATTACTTATGCCGATCTATTAATAAACAAATTGATATAACGGATATTTATGACGAACTTTGATTTAAAATAATGTTCCTATGAGTAATAATTGGTTTTAATTAAGAAAATGCACGAGATCTACTCAAGACTTTATTCGAACCTATCGATTCATGGGCCGTTAAAAATAAATAGCTAAATCTGTATGAATATTTTCTTTGAAATGATTAGTCGGTTAATCCTATCTGATTATCGAACTCGTGCTCATCGATATAGCCGGTGCTTGAGTGTTGAAATCTTTTGAAACGATTATCAGATTTATCGAAACCCAAAAGATTAGAATCAATATAGCTGGAGGCGATGTACGAGCCTTTCGCGACAAAAGCCTTAGGGGTTTTTCTCTTCGAGCATTAATTTGCGTTATTCTAAAATTGAGTGAAAATTTTGCATATTATTTTTACATACGTCCTTTTGTAAGAGAAATGCTCGCCTGTGCAAAATAGCTCACGTGCACGGCTCGGTCATCGATCAGGGTATCATTGTTCCATTAAAATTACGTAAATTCACCACAATTACCTGTGGGCACCATGAAACTTGAGCGATAAACGGTCTTCATTATTTAAGGGTTAGATCATAACGATAACCGAGAAAGTCTAAGATAGCGGTTCTTTTAAGAGCAGAAAATAAAATATACTAGTTTAGATACATATTCGTTTTAATCTTGACTACTATATAGTCAATCGGTAAAATTTTGCATAGAATTTTTTACTAAAACTGCTAGATAGCTACAAAATAAATTCCCATTTATTAATTTGAATGTATTTTTATGTAATTTAGTTTTGAATAACAAGTTTCAGTGTATTATTCGATAATTTTCAGAGTTGCAATGAGAACTTTAAATTATATCTGAAAAATTACATATAGACCTACACACGAAAAGTACCAAATATACGTAGATTTGGTTTAATTTCTAAACACATTATACTTTACTGAATTTATTTAAGCTTCGTAGGTCATTGTAACTCCAATAGCGGCAAGCGAAGACGTCAAAGAGTCCATTTCGTGTAAGAAAAGAAAAGAATCCGTCAAATTAGTACATAACGCGGTATGAATACAGAATGAGGTCAAACAGGGCACTCTCAAACATGGACTATTATATTGAAATAAAATATTCAGTTCCATTCATTACTTACGTAGGTACGTATATTATATTCGTCGGTGACATGCTGAAAGGCGTTGCCTTCGTTTGAACAGTTGGCAGCAGGTTCAATGGTGGGAGAGACTCGTGTTTCAAACAAATTATTCGAATGAGTTTTTTCTCTTTTCTTTCGCCGCTTTAAGCAACCTTCATCTGTGGAATTTGTTGTAGAAACTTTCAATCTAGAAGTTGTCTTAATTTTTTTTAAATATTAGTTTTTATTCAATAAGTAAGCAGATGATAGCTCAGTTTTAGTAACGTCGCAGACGAAGATTGCGGGATTGCATCCTACAATGAATTTAAGCTTTCGGTGAAACAACAACAAATATCAAACTGAACTCAAACTCAAAGCTCATTTATACAGTTTAGGCCCAGATAAGGCACTTATGAATTTCGATAGTTACAATTATTTCAATAGACTTTACCACCGGTTTGGAATACACTTAAATTGGGAAGACTCCGCTAAGAAACTCAGCAAGGCTTCTTTCTTATGAATTTATATTGTTATAGTTTTTGTTTTAAATGTAGGTGCATAACTTGTGGAGTTCCTTGGGGGACGCTTTTGTCCAGCAGTGGACGTCGTTCAGTTGATATGATAACATAAACTTTATACAATTGTCACTTGGCCAGGGGGTTGCAATTGCATAGAGAAGCTACTACAACCATGTATTCAACGTAATAAGCCACCTTATAGTAGGCTTTGTTGATCAATCTCTGTTTAACATACTCTTTGAATTTATTATAAATATCGTGAAAAACCGTAGGACAATGGTAGGTATTTTGAAGTACCCGACTTTCACCTTCAAGTTAAAAATTTATTGCTAAGCACCTATCGGTGTGTTCCAGCAACTTCGTTTGAGAGCCAATTCCTTGTAGGCTTTGATTGCTTACCCCTTCTGCCCATTCGTTTTCGTTTCATTCCATTATGAGATTGTGGTCAAAGACCGGCCTATACAAAATAGATACAAATAATGTAGGTCTTCATATTATGATTCTATAAAATTAAAATCAAAAATATACTTAGAACTCTCAAAACCCAACTCAAATGAGAATAAGCCACTATCTGGGTTGCTATATATATAACTTGTATGAAAGTATAATAGAATTGATTTGATATTCGATTGCGCTACATTTTGTGGCTGGCGGAGCGGCCACGTGACCACGGGCCACACAGAATACTTTGAAGACTTGAAGAAGGCTTAATGGAATGACACAGCCTTTGTGAACGCCGCCCAATTCTAATGCCTATTCAGATGGCATTTCACCTCTCTTTGTTGTTTGATTTTGGATAGTAATAGGTTATTTTTATTAGTGTATAGATATATATTTAACACGAAGAGAAATCTCGTGTCCGTTGAAATTGATTGTTACCTCTACATCTAGTTACACTAGGTATTGAAACAGATTTCATATTATTAAAAAAAACATGCTTTGTTGAAAACGTTTTCTTGTTGATCGAATTAAGTTATTATGCTCTGTATAGTTTCGTTTTGCTGATAAGCACTCTGCTTTCTACCTAACTTATTATTTCCTAAATTTGGCAAAAAATTAAGTCAAGGCGTTGAGTTCAATTGCATTCACCTTTTTGGCAATTTGTTGTTAATACTTAAATTATTTCTATAACTCAAGTCATTTGTTCAGTTGAGGCCTTGATGAGGCACTTATGAACATTACCCACTACTCTTCCACGGTTTGGAACTCATTTAGATAAGACTACATTTAAATTTAGGCTAAAGTTTATTAATTATGTATTTTTCTATGCATAAAATTGCCATTATAATCTTATTTGTCTAGGTTAAGATATAAATTAAATTACTTGACCTACGAAACAGGGTTCACTTCATGAACAGTTATCGTATGAGTGCTCACGTGGAAGGAAAGCGGCATGGCGTAGCGTGTGACGTAAAGCCTCATATAAATTACACTATAGGCACATTAATGTCGCTACGTGAAATTGATTTGCAGCCAGAAACATATTATGATTGTGAAAACGGGGTTTACGATTTATTTACACAATACTATACCGACTTATAACACTATAAACTATCACTGTACTGTTGTTAGCGAGTACTTGTGGAAAATTCTCAATTTTAACTATAATGCTTGCAGATATTAATTTACTACGAGCATAAAACGTTGTAAGTATAATGTAATCGATTAACAATTGACACAGTCCGTGATCAGAACTTAGATAAATTAGTTGACATCCGAAAGAGTGGCCATTCGGTTCACCTCGTAAACATATTTAAAGTATTTTAATCGGTAAATGATCGACACTCATATGTTAATATCAAACAGAGTGTAGCTAACAGTGTGCGCTTGAGATATCTTTACGCCTATTGCAGTCATAACTTTTATTGGCCGTCATTCCCGTGTCGTACCTATCGCTAGTACTAAAGCAATAACCTTTCATATTAAACGTTTCAACCACAACACTGCAAATACAAATGTTGAAATAAATATCAAAACATTTCGGGTGACACTGATTAGTATTAATCAAAGTGCAACGCCACTTTTTATTCTGGATTATGAAATCGGAATCGGTCAAATTGAAAATGAGCTTCGACAATGCAAAGATGGAAGTTATAGAAATCCAATCACTGGCCCGACAATAGCAATGATAGCCCAAAAGTACTGCGAAGGTTGATGAAAATGTGATTGTTAATTAAAGTTGACACAGAAACGCGAGTGGAGAATTCAAAATCTTCATTTATTCGGTCACGGTTTGCCTCTTACGTTTAGCATTAAATGATTGACTCTGTTTCAATTTCGTCTAACACGAATGCGGCGGTTGAACGAATCGGTACACGATTATGTGATTGTGAGAAAATTTTATACGATTCTATGCACGGTGTCTATATTTAATGTTTAGTGTGTGATTATGTTTCGAGCAGACGACACTTGCAATCGCCATGAATAAAGCACGTGAGTATGGTAGTGTTTTACTTTACTACTCTATATTTTAGGCAATAAAACCTCCTGACTTACATATTTTATTACCATGTTGTAATTTATGTGCCACCCTAGTAGCAGCTATTGTCATCACCAACTTGTGCATGTTTGAAGAGCGCTTCCGGACGATTAGATTCCAAAGAATGTTTGAATTTGTTGTTAACTTCTCCTCCTTTTGCGTTAATAGCGTTACAATATTTGCCAATTCTATTACGCATTGTGCATTCAAGATCCCTTTTATGTATTTCTTGTATAGACTTTTATCAATTGTGAGTATGACTGATCCTGTTTCGGTATGAGAGTACTCAGTAGGTATGTTTAAATATTTCTATGGATTTTAGTTGGTTGAAAAACAACTTCTCGATGTTAATGGAGTATTATGGTATGAATAAACAGTGTATATTCTTTGAATACCTAGTACCTCTATAATAAAGAAGCTTTAATTCCATATCCTTTTTATATTAGTAGTTTAGTAGATTTATGTTTGTGAATAGGGTAGGAAGATAGATCTTTGGACATGGAGTCCACTTTGTGTAAAGACCTCCTTTCTTCTAGATGTCTCTTTGTTTTGACTCTCCCTAGGGTAAGCCAACCCTTACCTACCTCTCTTCACCTTAGGGTAGAATTATGAAATAATCCTTCATTATATTACTTTGGTTTGAAAAACTTAAAATGAGGTCAAAGACAAAATTAATTAAGTTCTAGACCTATTCAAATCAAAAGTGAACTTAAAATGGGATAAAATGAAGTGATACATTATTACAAAGCCACCCACATTTGTATAGTGGGGTTATTATGGACACGTTATGCGTCATAAATATTTCGAGAACATAAAATTAACACTCAAAAACATGGGTTTTCGAGGCACCGCGGCACCGTAACGTCTACGGACTCCTACAAAAAAAACAGGGATCGCTTGCAGAACCACGATGTGAGTCCAACCTCACCTTATTATAAAAGATACAATATTTTTAGGTGAACCTAATTTCTCATCCTTTGGTTTAAGGTATATTTTTCAATAACAAGTGGGATAGTCTGGGGTTTGTAAGTTGTTTTTGTTGATCACTATTAGTGACCGTATGTTATTTGTGTTACGGTTTACTTTTGTTTGGTATAATTAATACACGGTTCGTTTTCTTGTGTTACCAAAGGACATACTTGTTGACATGTTGTCTAATTGATTGGTGGTTCTCAGTAGGGGTTTAGGGCCTTACATATGGCGGTACCTTTGAGGAATTATTTGAAATTGATAAACTATAAATGCCTCCGCAAGTGGAAGATGCCACCGATATATTTTATCTTCTGAAAAACTTGTCAATCAAATTTTGACAAGGATTAATAGAAAACAAGTTAGTTTAATCATTTCAATAATATTGTTTAGGTGCACTTTTGTAATGTTATTAGAAATGGCAGGTAATACAGGATGTTTAGAAGACGGTTGGACATACAAATAAATAGCTGATAGACGGGGCCTCCTGCTATATGCTCAGCTCCGATAATTGGACCTAGGCCCTACGGCTTACTTTTATTTTTTTAATTCAAATATAAATTTTTGAAAATAATAATAAAATAATATTGCCTGTTTTATTGTTTTATCAAAATCTCCTGCCTAAAATCCTGGTTTTTTTTTTTTGTGAATTATCCAAATCCTTAATTAGGTATGTAGCATTATCTGCAATAGTATGATTATAAAAATATAATTTATTTCATATTAATGAAATAAGAACATCATATGTAGGTACCTATATGATATTTTTTCTCAAAGCTCCATCTCATTCTCAATAGAAGGTAATATGCACATTCACAAAGGCGTTGCAAAAATCAACGTGGCGCGGCTCTCTTTGACGTTAGGTGGTCCTACCACCGTTGCCCGCTCCAATGATGTGATTATAATAGCGACACTTTAAGTCACACATACGTTAATAAATCCAGAAAATAACACATTTATGAAATAAAATATGAAATAATCGACAATTTGATCGAATGGACTTAAAATATCGTCTGCGAAACTCATCGCGCAAACAATGATTAAAATTTTGATGACTTTCTTTCACACTGGAAAATCAAGAATGAATCATCATTTCTGTGGCAGACAATGCAGACATGTCACAATTAAATCTAGGTATTGCATCATTGCATTAATATTTTTTGCGTCCCCAATTGGAGGCTCTAAAATGAATCAAGTCGATACCAACAACGGCCAGAAATAGTTTAAGTATTATCGTTTCTGCTTGACCGCACTCATGTTAAAAGAAATTGGATACTCTTGCTTGAGAACACTGGCAATGAAACGTAAAATTACGAGGTGATCGAGGCCTACCGATGACGTATGTATTATGTAGGAGTACGGATGCCCAGAGCGTGCAGCGCTCGTACGTCATTGTGATGTATAATGTATTGTTGCTATTGATGTTTTACGTGTTATTTGACTTCAATACAGCTACTGGTTTTGACCCACATACCTATGAGCCATGTGTAATGTTTGGCATTTTTTTGCTTTAAATTTCAACAATTAAACAATGAAAAATATTAAAAAATTATTAGCTTTCATAATTTTTTCGCTGCAATGCATATTTTACTAGGTATTCATATTAAAAAAACACATACTTAATTGAATACTACGTTATATGTTAGAGAATTCTAAAGACTAGTTTTAATTATAAAATATCTAAATACTAACAGATCACACGAGCACAGATATTAAACCAGTGGAGAAAAAATGGAGGTAGGGAGAAAGTACCTTAAATATTTATTCTAGCAAATTTTACTCATTTATTTTTACTTTTTATTTGAATCCTTGAATAATTTAAGGTACTTTCCCTCCACCAAGTGTGCCTTTTTCCAACTTGTACTATATATTATTCTTGTCACTCTGTTGATTTGATTTGATTTGATTTGAAGACTTATCTATTTTTTTTTTATTTGAGAAATCAACAGCGATACATTATGAAGAATTAATACCTAACTACAAAGTATGATATTGTTGCAGGTCAGGGACGTATGAACCAATTGGGTGGGGTGTTCATCAACGGGAGGCCTCTCCCGAACCATATCAGGCTGAAGATCGTAGAGATGGCTGCGGCTGGCGTGCGACCCTGCGTCATCTCGCGTCAGCTCCGCGTCTCGCATGGATGCGTCTCTAAGATCCTCAATAGATACCAGGTGAGCAGATCAATTCTTTAGTAAGGGCTAATAAAGTACTGAAGTATTAAAATAGGTAGAGCGTCGGAAACACGTTAGTACTTACGCGACACCGTCTAGGTATTTCAAGTGTCTATAGGCTACAAGTAATAGCTTATAATCAGGTGGGCTGGGCCGTTTTCCAACTTAATCAATTTCTTTCTGTTATTAGGAAACCGGTTCCATTCGCCCTGGAGTCATTGGAGGATCAAAACCAAGAGTTGCTACGCCAGAAGTAGAGAACCGGATCGAAGAGCTCAAGAGACAAAACCCAGGTATATTTTCCTGGGAAATTAGAGATAAACTAATAAAAGAAGGCATCTGTGATAAAAACACTGCGCCGTCAGTCAGTTCCATTTCGAGACTAATAAGAGGAGGCAAAAGGGACGAATCAGATCCTAGAAGAAATCACAGCATTGATGGCATTCTGGGTAAGTCATACTTACCTTGGATTTTAGCTTTTTCAATTTGATTACATTGTGATTTATCTATGGTTTGAGCTCCCACGTTTAATTGTTAGTCTCACTTGGTTACAATTTTTGAAAGCGAAGCTTTTTAACGCAAGTTCGGGGTGGGGACTAAAATGTAATAATGTTTTTCGTACTTGGTGATGCAACGCACCGTATTCGTTACACATACATGGTACGTGATCTGATCACCGCTTAATTCGATTTTACGTACACTTTGTCTCTGTCAGGGTCTCCCACCCACCATCCTTCCCTATTTTATTTCATAAATAGCCTACTTTTAAATTTTTAGAATTGAGTAGGTACTTTTCTGGCCGCAACTTTATTGCACAAATAGTTTGTTTTGCACTTAAGCCGCTTGAAGATAAATTCTACGTGAACGTGTTTGTATACAACTTTATATTACTCTAGTTTGTTGTTTTGTTTACTAGAGAAATAGCAATTCATTGCAGTTTGTTTTCAAAAAAATATTCTTATTATAAAAGGTTACCACACCACCGTTAGAATTAAGAATACATTTAGCAACACGTAAAAATCCTTGGCTATTCAATTATTTGAAAAGTTTGAGAACCTTCAACATAATGACGCGTAAATAATTCGCCGTGTCATCGTTGTCCTTAGCACTGATTTCAAACCATAATCACTTAATTTAAATCAAAGCACACTATTATTATAAATTTATTCCCATAATGAGACTGTCGGAACGTTTGCAAACTTCACAAAATGGCGTATAAAGTTAATAATCCACGTAAAAGTGAAGCGGGCACGGCGCGCGCGCACGCCACAGCAGCGCCCCTTGTGTCGGCTTCGAAATTGTAGGTTATAAAAATGAAATTAGTATCCAAAGGTGTTATTATCCCATCGCGTTTGGCCGCGGGGCTTGCATTACGACAATCTGTCCGTACTGCACGTCTTGTGCCGTATAGCTATCCAATATAAAATGGCGCTCCTAATATCCCGGTTCAGTGACGGAGCGCGGGTTTGCCGGCGAGATTCTGCGCACCGATAAGATTATGCATATTAAGTTGTGCGCAGCTAAAGTAATATCTACACTGGAAAAGCGGCCCCCTTTACCACTCGGTACGGCCTCGCGTATTGAAATTTGCTGTTCGTGCTTGCTCTGTGACGACGGTTAGCGGTTATATTTTGGTGGCGAGTATTCGTGGAAAAATTTGCATATGAGCCTTTGCTAAATTCGCCAAGTATTTTCATCTTGTGATTCTCAATAAAATATCTGAATAAAAATTTAAAGTTGTCTTAAAAAATGATTGCCAACGTTTCCTTATTAATTTGTGTCGTACGACAATTTTAAAATCTTTCAACAGCTTGAAAAACTTATTTTATTTCATTATTGAATAGCCTAATGTTAGCATTTGGAGCTACTAGAAGAGTAATGTAATGTGGTTACGCTTAATTTTATTGAAACCGCGTGTGGTCTTGCGGTGGTTCCAACATTAATTTATCTAAAACAAAATAAAATTATAATGAATTTATTGTGATGACAAATATTATAATGACAAAATTCAAGCGGCTTAATCTTGCCTTGATAGCCATTACTGTTATATGTTACGAACATATACAATACATATTACGTACAATGAGATATCTTATTCGCCACGCGTAGTTTAATGTTATGAATGTAGAATACTGAAATGGAAATTGTATATTTAAATTATTTTGCACTTTCCATTATGAAGTTGTGTTTAGGTATATAATTACCACAATGTACTAACATATATTTTCGCTTCATCTAAACAGGTCCATCATCTTGCGAAGACTCAGATACAGAGTCGGAGCCGGGTATCACACTAAAGAGGAAGCAAAGAAGATCCAGGACTACCTTCTCAGGAGATCAACTTGAAGCTCTTGAGAGAGCCTTCACAAGAACTCAATACCCAGATGTTTATACCAGAGAAGAACTCGCGCAGAAAACAAAACTGACTGAAGCTAGAGTTCAGGTATGTAAACAATTATATGCAATCTTAATGAAATTAAATTCTATGATAGATTGACGTAATCAAACACACCTATTGTTATATCACATTCACTTCCCGCCCCTTCAAAAGCGAGGCGTAAAAAATCTAATTACGTCCCTAATTAATTATAACAATAGTATATGTTAGCTACCATATGCTGCCCATCGCTACCGTTGGTTTATTCCAGTTTTTGTTGAATTAATAGCCTCACGGTAATTGTAGGTCTCAATATAAAGTTTAATCGACTGCACTATGTAATTATGTATTAACGATATTTTCATGACTTTAATTAAAACAAACCTTTTTATGTCAGTATTACTTTCAATGTCGAATCAAATCAATTACCATTTAGACTTCGCTCAAATCTATTAAACGATTGCCGTCCTGAGTATTAACTTGGGAGACACTGTCAAAACAATTAGTTGATTGGATTTATTTCTACCTGACCTTCCCACTTTGTATAATTTAGAAACTAAAATGATTTTATTTGTATAGGTATTA
This sequence comes from Tethea ocularis, assembly GCA_963555595.1. Classification (NCBI taxonomy): domain Eukaryota; kingdom Metazoa; phylum Arthropoda; class Insecta; order Lepidoptera; family Drepanidae; genus Tethea; species Tethea ocularis. The sequence continues at coordinate 5,401,802 of OY741970.1, read as the reverse complement.
ATGTTTAACTATTTATTTTTCTATAGGTGTGGTTTTCCAATCGAAGAGCTCGTCTCCGTAAGCAGCTAAATTCCCAACAACTCAGTGCTTTCAACACAATGTCTTTACAATCTGCATTCCCTTCCGTCCATCAGCAATATGAACCGCCTTCAACATTTAATGCTCAGTGTGCCTCCTGGCAGCAATCATATTCTTCTGCATTGGGTACAAGTTCCGTATTGAATTCAGCTTTAGCACCTTCTCTCCATCAATCTGCGTTATCTGCTCCATCAGTTTGCCAGTCAGCACTTGCTGCGTCATCATTACATCCTCCTACGTCTAGTTCATTTTCGTCAGGAAATTTAACACCCCTGTCCCATTCTTCTGAACTAGCTACCCCATTACAAGCATCGACGGATGCCACCCCTCCTAGCTCAAGTCCTACGACGACTAGTCCATCAGCAAATCAGAGTAGTGGAATTACCTATCAACACTCCACTTACCCGAATGCCAGCGACGCCGTATCCCATCCGTATGGATATGGGGATTACTCAAAACAAGATCATGCGATGTCAGCCCACAACCATTGGACATCCAGACAACTAAGCGGTCATCCTCAAAACAAACTAGCCGAAGTTGGTGCTTGGCCTGAAAACTATAGGTAAGTTCAATATAATTGATTTACAAAAGAATAATTTATTTTATTAAATTCCTAACCTACTATATCAACATAAATTGTAACATCTCAATAATCCCTGACGGCGACTAAGTAGCTTTATGAATTATTGATGCTCAGCTACTCATAATATTCCGGCCGGATTGTACAGATGAATATGCAATTACAATAAACTGACCTTTGATGTCGACGATTTAAATAACTATCTATTAAGTGAATACTAGGCATGACTGTTATCCTAATAGTAGGTTCAGGACGGTGATTTACAATGACATCATTGTATTACTCAGTCAGTACGTAGGTATTTGTAATGTGCAAGGTTTATGAGGCGAGTGGCAAGCCGGCTGTGATGTAGAGGTCAGAAGTGTAGCGTGTAATGTAACGTCCGGTGGCTATCGAGCAGGCGAGCCGTGGGCCTCGATCGCAAATCGGGGTGCGTTCGTTTTATTTCTTTTCACCTTCCTTTATCATTAGCCGAAGCGGCCGCTAATCAATTAAGAGTATAAGAAGTCGGCCATTATACGCCGGGCGGGTGGTTATTACAGCGCGCTTCGTAATACGCCGCCGATCCGATCGTGAATGCAATAGGGCTGCGAATTTTATACAGATTTTCGATTGATTTATTAATTAAACTTTTAGTTAGTTATTTTCAATTTGCATGGTATATCGACAAAGGCCATCGTTGCACTTTATTACGGAAAGAAGGTCATAGAAATCATCTCATTCGTGGTTGTGTCGATAGAATTTGTAACTACCACAGTGAATTTGTCGAATGAGAATGTGACAAACGCATTGTCGCTTTGTACTCTATACGGCGACGACATTTATCTGTGTTATCGAGACAAAGCACGTCTATAAACCTCACATTGGACCACACACAATATCTCAACTTGCACAATGACAGACACACTAATAATATATGGGTTAGCCACGTTTATGTGTCGGTCTGTCTTATCTGGTCCTTTACGCGGGCTTGATTGACGTAACACTTCGTCTCGTCTATTATTTAGTATGCCAAAAAATGGTGAAGTTGAAAAATATGGTTAACGTTTCAATCTTTTCTACAACCATAATATCGACTTCGGCACTTATCGCATTTCATTACAGATTTATGATCGTATTCAATGTTCCTACATAGTGAAATATTTCAGGCGGAACACGTACCTTTATGTTATCAATATGAAGTGGAGTCATGACTCATAGTGACTTAGTTACCTGTCTATTAATAGTCAGTTACGTTGGTTTCACCTCTATAATTAACGTGGACAGTAATTGGCAGTAAATAGCAATTGTAATTGTCAATTTCAATCGGTTTCGTACAAGTTTTATGGTCGAAAGTTTTCTTGCTGTCTCGTACATCCCTTTGCTTCTCCCGGTAATGTGGATTTATTCCATCTATCTTTTTCGATTGCTTCTGTCTTCAAATTTCGAACACCAATAATTTGAACATCCAACATCGAACTGAGAATTATTTACTACCCACGACAAAAGATTATACAGGTACAGGTTGGACTCAGATAATATTCTGTGTTTTTAGGCTAAGTAATAAAACCATATTTACCTACTCGAATAAAAGTGGTTTCCATATTTGAACTCCCTAATAAACAAACGTATGGTAATTGCAAGAAAATATTGACATTTCAGCGATTTATTCGCAAAATTGTATGCAATATAACACTACATAGCGGGTAGTAACAGATAAACACACGTTTCTTTGTAGCCAGCATATGGCAATTAATGAGAGGCCGAACGTGACATTAGTGCAGTGAACCCGAGCATTAAACTAACGCAAACCCGGTATTAAAACTTATCTGAAGCTATTTGCATTCGACTTCCTAAACTGAGGCAAGTCTCGCGTGTGCCTACACAGGTGCCTAAGTGCAGGCAACTTTCGAGAAGCAAACCGTTCGGTTATTCAATTGTTTTCACTCATTTCAAGTTAGCTCTGTATTTTGTTTGTTTACTGTATTTTGTGTTTTAAAACCAAACGCTTTGATTTTTAAATTGGTTCTAGTTAGTTATACTTAGATAACATCAAATAACTATACGAACCTACAACGAACATGCATCTTGAAATATCTATAATACAAAAATGTTATATTTTTCTAACAATAAACCTATTTATTGGATCATGACCTAATACTTTTACGAGCGACATATGGCACGTAGACTCTATAATGATATATTAAGCTACTATTAAATAAAAAATTATGTTTCTTATTGCACAGTCAGTCACGATTTGCTTCCGTAGCAGTTAGCCAAATCATTCTTCTTGCATATCATTCCAACCTACCGAAATTACGTACCACGGTAGGCCAAAATAAGTAGCAATTATATCCGAATATACTCGTAAAAGGTTCCAGTCTGTTATTATTTTTACTATAGAGTATGTTCTTAGCGTAATGTTCATCATTTGATTGCGTTTACTATTAGTCATTGATGTGATAGTGGAATGTCTCCCACGGTATACATCAGTATTTTAAAGCCATATGTATTTTAAGAAAAAAACTGTGGTCTTTTAAAGAAAGTTCTTAAATATCATTTAGCTTCCTTAATCTTTTATCATTTTGCCCGTAACTTTGACAAGAATTCAGTTTTTTAATATTTCAGGATTATGATTTATCTTGTGATTTTACTGAAAACCTCATTATATTTATGTTATTTTTTTTTTGTTGCAGTTCATTCTTTGGTACAAATGCATCTCACTACGCGTCGCACGCGCATTCGCCGACTGAAGCAAAGTCAGGTTATCCCTACTTAGGACAACTTGGGGGCATGGACATGGGCAGAGTACATTGAACGAGAATAATATTTACAATGTAAATAGTCATGGCAATAAATAAACTGTACTTTACAGATAATAAATTAAATTTATCGAAAAATAAAAGACATATCACGTTGTGCCTTCAAAACACAAATTTCATTATAAATATACAAAAAAATAGTTTCATATGGAAAGTTAAATAATAAAATAGTAGGTAATAAGAAGACTAAATTAGTCAGACTTTTTTGTATTATAGAGCTTTATTAAAATTAAGATCCATAGAATTAATAAATTAATAACTTGTATTATTTACGGTTCCTGAATTAAAATATTTGCACTTATCTCTGATTTTCCTATAGCTTTCTATACTTATGTTTAGGTGTAGAATGTTGTTACATTTTGTAAGTTGTTGAATATTGTCATTTTTAATTAGTGAGTTTATGTATGTAATTAATATTTGTATGTATTCAAATGTTTGTAAGTAAAATTTCCACTTTCAGCACAGTTTCTACAAAAAGTTTCTTTAATTTAACAAAAATGATTTTTTTTAGAGACTGTGTGTGATTTTGTCCTACAGAAATGCCTTGTATGAAGTTGTGATTTTATATGAATATTGTATTTATTTTATAGGTACATTGTAACCTAGATTAGTGAGTTAGTTTAGCGGTATTAATAAGCACTTTGTAAAATAATAGTTTACCCAAAATAAATGAATGCTAATGCAAATATTATAATACTTTTATTCTAATATCCACCTAAAACCGCAACCATTTACAATAAACAATTACAAAGACATAGAGATATGACAACACATAAAACAATTATAGGTACTTATTGGGTAAGAGATTACCTAACTAAACAAATATGTACATACAAGAAGCACTTCAATTAATTTCGATGCAATATTTCATTATAAATAGGAATAAAGATAGTTATTGAGTCAAACATTGCATTTAAGAACTTAACGAATAAATGAAAGACAAGTTTTAAATACTTATCCTAAGAGTCGATTGTTGAAATAATGAAACCTAGCCTAGATATCCTAGGCTCTATTACGATAAATGTCAAACACAGGTACTTATGTATTAGTAATATGTATTCAGTAGAGTGCGCCAATCAGGGTATTTCTGTCAATTTTGAATAATCTGTAGGTATGTCGTTTATCTACACGTCGAGAGCAGACTATTGGAGAATCTCTATTTAAACTGGTATTACTCCCGTTACGAAAATTGTATTTGCACTTGTACCCCATTTATTTAGTTTTGGCCATAAGAAGGCAGACTTGGAAGTACTTCGGAATAGACCTACATAAAACACGGATTACACCTACCATGAAAAACTTTAAACAATATGGATACAACCATGCGACATTTTTTCAAAACTTTATAAGGGCTAGTCACGCTAAAGAATTTTTCCATGGAATGGATTATGAAATCGTGAAAAACACAACATCTCTACAAAAGATCAATGTTCCTCATAAGAATTATATTTTTAGTGTCTTCAGGTTTGGTCCTTTACTGAAAATCGTTTAGCATGACGACTTCAACATAGGCTTTGAATAAATATTGGAAGTTCTCATATCATAAGAGTATAATTATACTCTTATTAGTAGATTATATATATTTGCAGGGTTGTAGGTGCAGCTGAGACACTATATCTTAGACAAGCATACATTTCTACAACAAATGGAAGTTATTTGATGCCGATTAAAGTCTCTTCAGAACTTGATAATTAACAATAAATAAAGCTATAGCTACCTAGGTAGATAACAATTGAATAGATAGAGAGATAGACTATAACTTGACGTCATATAAAAGCATTCAAAAAGGGTTTTCTGTAAGGTTTATTTGAGTGAAGATGAGATTTATAACACCGTTTAGCCGCAACATCGGATTTTATTTCTCAATTATTATATTAATATTTTTCTGATAAAAGTACCTAAGTGTGTGGACACTACGGAGTGTGATTAAAGACGCAACCTCAGCATCTCACATACACTAAAACACTCTTTTTCTTTTTTGTTTTCTTTTTCACATAACACTGTGTATTTTTCCAGTGTCAAGTTGAGCATTGTATTTTATATTCATTAAAACCAATTAATATAATGTGAACATATAAATATATCTGTATATATTTCAGTATTATAATAATATTATGTTTTAGTTATATTTTACCTAATATCTGTTAAGTATAAAATATAGAGCTTATAATCTATTTACTTTTTTGGCATAAAACTTGTTTGGCAGTTTTAATAATTATATCCAATACCTATTTCAAATTGGTTCAATTAATATGTCATTCGCGAGAAACCATATAATTCCTCTTCACATTTTGACAATGGCACACATTGTCTTTCGGAGCCATATGGGGTAATTAGGCAGTCAAACACAATCCTACTTACGTAGGCCACAATACAGTAGATAAATTGTGATATATTACCGAGATACAGACGTAGGACGCGGGAGGGTTCAATACGCACTACGTAGGTATGACGTTTCAGTGCAGTATTCAATTTAAAACCTTTGTGTTGGCCTTTACTGAGCTCACGTTATATAGGTGTAGTGTATACTTATATTAATACCTACAATGAAATATTATATGACTTCCATGAAGTTTTATTTTCACTTTGATATTTACTTTTGTCACCATAGGCTGTTATTTAGTTTCATAATATGTCACCAGTATTGAGCAGTAAGTATCTTAAAGTCGAAAGTCTTTGACCAGTGTGTGTTGCCAGTGATGACTTACGGAGCACAATCTTGTGAGGGTCGCGGGAAACTTTTTTTCATTTTAAATAAGTACGTGTTTGTATAGGAGACATGATAGGATGAGATAGATGCTTTAAAAGACCCTTTTTTATAGACTACTTTAGGTGTACTACCCATCATGACCTACGCTAGTACTGTGTTCGCACAGGCAGCTCCATCACGGATCCATAGCCTTCAGGTGATTCAAAATCGCTTCATGCGCAAGGCCACGGGCGCCCCGTGGTACATGCGTAATGAAAATCTCCACATTGACTTAGGTCTCCCCACGATAAAACAATTTATAAAACGCACCTCACGCAGATTGTTCAATACCGCCGTTAATCACCGCAACCCTCTTATAGTGAAAGCCGCAACCTACACGCCCTCCCGTATACTCCGTATCCATAGACCAAGGCAAGCCCTCAGCGAGCCGAATGACCCCATAACATTAGCTCAGATTGATGCTGACGAAGCTCGTAAAAGTACACAACACACTACACACAACCGATCACGCTACCGTCCTCGATGGCGAGAACCGCCGCGACGTCCCACTCAGTCTCGTCCCGTTCAAGCGGCCCGAGCTGCCATTAGTAATCCGACCGCCCCCAATTAGTCGTAACTCGTACAAAGTCCTCCCCCTCCCCCGGTAATGCCCTGAGCCGAGGTTTGTACCCCATTCGGGGGTGCCCTCAGGCGTTGTTACCTAAATATTACCCGGCTGAGAGCCCTCTGCGCTCGCCGATTTGTCCGGTAAGGTTGTTGCAGCCATCTGAGGCTACCAAATTAGTCCTTTAAAAAAAAAAAAATCAGGTGTACTATATAATGTACATATTATATAGTACACCTGTTTTTTTTTTGCAGTTACCCCACCCCTCTTTGCAGTTATCTAAGTACTGTTTGTATTGCTTAATTAAGATTATTCGTTATTATATTTGTTTATCGTCCCGTCCCTAGATTTCTCAACTTAAAACCTAATTTAAAGCTTTCTTGCATATGCTATATAATGTTATTTGAAGTCTTAACTTTCACTTGACCATCGGTCTATCACTGTCTAGATCTCTCTTCATTAAATGAGAATAAAGAATTCAAACAATACAAGATGAATACTACAAGTTTATTGCAGACTACAAGAAACAAAGTATTGTCACGTGCGAATACTTTGAACGTTATGACAAAGATTAAGTATTTAAAATAATAGTTCACCAAAGAAAAATAATAATACATAATATCAATACGAGTATGAAATTACCATGTGCTGTGACAATACAATTGGATTCCACTACAACAATAAAAATCAAATATTAAAAATTCTCAGTTTACGTCATTGTCAACTCAGAAGCAGAATTAAAAAGACCAATTATAATTTGTAAGATAAACGTAAATTTACTAATTGATGAAATTACTTTACGACTTTGGTTGTAGGTATAAAGAAGTATAAATTACATAATGGCCATCGGTGGCCTGGATGCCGTCACACCGTGCGTCGTCCAATCACCGCAGGAGGCGTACATAGCATAGCTTTTGAATGGAAAACGTGATTCAAGTCCGGTTTTTTCCACAAAAACGGATAGTTGGACGCAAAAAGTATTCGGTAAGGCACACGCGTGGGAACCTCAGCGTTGTTGTCGCGACCAGTCACCGAGCATCGTCTGCGTCAGGGACTATAAAACGCGTGGATAAGAAGACAAACGTCTGTGGATGAAATTAACGGCTTTTACTACCATATCATTGAACTAATGTTTAACTAGTTTCCCGTGGGATCTCATGTTATATATTATATCTATGTATTTATCTAAATCATCAAATTCAGTCTTGATGCGTGATTGAGTTACAAACATTCAAATTTATAATTAATATTACTAGCGATCCGTCTTTCGAAGATCTGCTGGCTTTGCACGGTGTAGGATTGCTTGCTCGTCGAGGTTTTTCCGCGCGGCATGATTTTTCTGTTATCTTTAACTTTTGTTCAGTCACTTTTTCATCTGTCACTATTTATACAAAATGTGGTCTGTATTCACATACCTATTGTACCAAAAATGAAAGGAAACAAAAAATAAACGTACTTTTTAATTTCTTATCCAGCAGACTTGTCATAGTCTAGTAAATTACAGGCAGCATCGGTGAGAAAAGTCGTGCCTCCGTTTTAATTGGACATGACGAATCAAAATTGTCGGAAAATCTGGGCGGATACTATTTGAGGAGGCGGATATAAGGATTTTATTATTTTTCTCCCATTTAAACTAAAGTTTTAGTATTTCCTAATAGTTGTGTAATTATTTCGGATTTGAAAACTAAAAAAAAAACATAAATATCAGGATCTAATCTAATTGAATTGAGTTACGACGCAAATGTGCGGCAACACACGGATTTGCACCGCTCCTTGCGTCTGTTTAAACTGCATGCATTGAGCAAACTACATTCACCAATTACACACAATATAATTAATAAAAATGCGAAAATAAAGTATAATTGTAGTTGACGCAAAACAAATGAATATTTATATAATATTGCACTGTTTGGATTATGTTCGATGCTTCTGGGAAATGGTTGTGGTTCCGGTATATGATAATTGAATTCTACGTGCCAATCTTTGAGTATTATAATATTTGCGTAACGAACAAATTGTAATCGTATCCAACAATAAAACATGTAAAACTCTCTAGTCGATTGTTCTCACACTACAACCAACTACAACGCGTGAGAATGAAAAATATCAAAAATAAAATTACGGTCTAAACGTTCGGCAATTAACTATTCGGAAATGGCAGCGACAGTTATAGCGGTGCGGGTGCGATCGCAGGTGGATCGTGAGTTTCGGATTCGGATTTGGGGGCGTCGAAAATCGACAGTACCTAATCGGTCGACGACTTAAGTTTTTCGGGAAAAATCGGTGCGAGATCGATTTCCACAGCGGATAGTTCACGCACGTGTCCCGGCCGCGTCCGGGATTGGACACACTGTCGCCGTTTAATTGAGCTGTGTCCACTTTATGATCGCTACGACAGGTTGTTTGATAAAAGCTGGTCCGGCCAACTATAATTGAATTTGTTTTTTTTTAAGCCTGTGCTTGACTACTCTCACCGTGGTCAGTGACGATGTGGCCAATAGTGGTAAGCACACAAAGCCCAGAAAGAACTGGCTCTCAAGTGCAGCTGTCGGGACACATCGAAAGGTGCTTGGCGACAGATTTTCAACTTGAGGCTGGTAGCCAGCCAGGCAGATAATACAAAGTAACCTACCGCCGTGCTATGGAATATTTATTATTTATACTAGGTAATATTCAATGGCTTTTTAACCATTACAAAGAGTATCAAATATAATTAAGTTTACGCTTTAGTTCCACACGTTTATCAAAAGAGTATTTCAAATCATTCATGTAGATGGCCATTGACCAATAAAACAATGATCATCCATACATACAAGTTTGACACGATTCTCAGGAGCTAACTTCGGCACGAACAACTTTTACAATTCCAGAAGATATTTAAATGTCTAAAATTGCGTCTCAAGAAAGCCATTTAGTGGTGTGACGAAACCATTTGCTTAGCGAAAATCTACAATCACCCAGAGATATTTGACGATGGCACTTGACGCTGGCACAGCTTCCATTATTGGTTCTCACGAGAAATAATTCGGCGGCATTCCGAATGTCCAACGAATTCTCGATGAAATGCGAAAGTCGTGCATGTCCATCGATCATTCGACCAAAAAAGTCAACACTGATCTTTTACTATTTTTTGTAAGATATCGACTAGGATTTAGAATTTTTTGTCATTTTTATAAAACTTAAACCGAGATTTAGGTAAGTATTTCGTAAGGTTATCTATCCATACAGAATAATTTTGAATCTGTTAGTTTACAGAAATAAATTGTACCTATACTGAAAAAAATCAAAATTAATAGCTCATTTATTCAGTTTAAGGCACTGCCCTGGTAAGGCACTTATGAACGTCGATAGTAACAATAATTACAATAGACCTACCACCGGTTCGGAATACACTTGAAAATAATAACAATAGGTAAGAATACATTCTAAAGCTGACTGTGATAGGTCTCAAAACTACAATATTATACATTTTAAAATATAATAAAACTAGTTTCCATCCCGAGGTTACCCCTACGTTTCCGTAAATCCTACTAAGGATCTACCATACCAAGATATGTTTACCCTATACCTAAATGTATTACATTTTTTGTTCCAGACTTTAATAAATATTGATAGCCACTAGCTGTTCCGCGCGGTTTCACTCGCGTTCCCGGAATAAAAAGTAGCCTATATATAACCTTCGGGAATAATGTAGCTTCCTATTAGGGAAACAATTTTTCAAATCGGTTCAGAAGTTTCGGAGCCTATTCAATGCAAACAAACAAATCTTTCCTCTTTATAATATTAGTATAGATTACATATTATAGTAACCTATTCCAATCAAATATCCTATATACCTACATAAAAGGAAGTGGCTAATTGGTATCAAAGCACAGCTGAAACTGCAGAACGTAGAAATAAAAAAAAAAACTATATTAGGTATACATCTAGTTACCATAAATAACGTAGGCGTCTAGTTATGACGGGTTTTTCAAAATACAACCCCTGAGATAAAATAGGGTATCGTTGGTTTAGTTTAACATATTATTTTGGTAACACTAAGGGTATAAATAAATATTTAGTTTGTGTCCGTGTTTTTACTTCATCAAATACGGAAGATTTTAGAATCATTAAAATTGCGCATGAGTACGCTTATTTTTCGAATATTTTCTAAGTTTAGCTTTATTTGAATGGTTTTGTTAGGGTAAATATACATAAGTTATAATTTATAAATAACGGCCTTCATTATCATCGCTTAAGACGTGCATAACAAAAGAGCGGACATTCGTTCCAACTTTTTGTTTCACATTTTGTCAGAACGCGAGGAATTGTAATGTTGTTAAAGGAACGAGGGTGTCGACATGCCGTTTTGTTTTATTCACAACAATGGCAGTGAGGACTTTCGACATTCACTTAGGCCTCATACTGTGACCCTTTAAACGAAAGCATAGCGCGTCTTGTTTTGAACAAATTATTAGTCTGGTTTAGCATAGAGGGTACAACAATTGCTCGTGATTCCTGAAAGCACCTTCATAGTCTATTGATGGTAACAATGATTTATTTATAGTATGTGAGTCATCGGTAGCCATTAGTCGAGGGTATTGTCTTAGATAACTCTTGGCAGCGAGCGTCCTACGTGGATCCTCCCAGCTGGATAGCTTTGCGTGTTTACAAACATTTTATTGAGGTGTTATGTTTAATGGCTCCTTTAGAAGGTGGATCTTTATTGTTCGTTGACAATGATTAAGTATGTCTATGTTAGAAACAAAACATGATAATGTATTATAGTTAGCTTTTTGATATGGCAAGCTTTGATAAGGTAAACATTTTTCTGAAACATATTATGGTCGATGTTTCATAAAATATTTAATTTTTAAATATCGGACTTCAACTACATATTAATTATTTTGAAGGATTTTCTTTATTATAATACTGCTACTAGTAATCATTAATTAATGTTACAGTTTGTCAGTGCACAATGCACCCATAGAACTAATAATCATGAGGTGCATCATGGTCATGGTGCAGTAGTACTTATATACCGATCATTAAAACGAATATACCTTCATTGTAAATAGGAACAGATTCACCATTTCAGTAGAAATAAAACATCTTGAGAAAACATATGACTAAGTAATAATATCATAAATCTAATCTATAACTAGCATTACACACTGCCGTTGCGGAAAATAGTTCTAATCGCCTCCCGTTTTTATCTCCCCTCGTATCATACCCCACCAATGGGGCCATAATTAATGTTATCGATGATTAAGGAATCATTTATTTATTACTACAAGTCGAATTTATATTATATTTTAGTTCAGAGGAGACTTTCCTCTGAACTAAAAAATGAGTGACATATTTATTAAATACCTAAGTAACTTTACCACTTTGTGTATTTTTTCCCAGGGGACAAGGTATAGGTTATTTACTAACCTAGCTAAGATATTTTTTAATTTGGATAATGACTATGCACACCATTGATGCACACTCAATTATTTATTTGACACTTTGTTAGATATAAATATAAAAACTTTTGTTTACTGATTTAATTTTGATTTATATTAATTTTTTAAGCTTTTTAAAACTGAAAACAAGTATAAAATTGAAAAAACTTTAAAAAACGTGTTTACTACGGTGCACAAATTCACGTTAAAATCACTTTAGATCAAATACGATATTTTCACAATTCGAAAAGTAACCATAGAAGCGTGCACGACATCGAGTTTAACAAATAGTATCAGTCCTATGAATTCCAAGTTACTCAATATCTTCATTTGTCTTTGGGAAACAATGAACAGGGCAGTTAGGTCCAATGTCATCGATTGTCAGAGCTCACAAAGGGAGTAACAGTTAACAGGACGTTTTTATTGTTTTACTGCTCAGCTCCTGAAGCCGCAGGAGGTAGCACCCTAAAATATTGTATAAAAACGTTTAAGCTAAAAATATGGGCAATTAAATAGATTTACAACCATCTACTACGTTCCCGGAAAAGTGACAAAAATGTGCGAAGAAATCGGTTGATTGTTTCGTCGAAAGTTTCAATTTATGATAATAATCACCGCTGTTGTCAAAATAGAATTTAATAACTACGCCTTTAGACCAGTTTTTAGGTACTATTGAAGGAATTAAAATTGAAGAACCAATCTTTAAAAGTCATTACTTATTTTCGAGGAGCTATTAATTACCTACTACATAATAATAAAACTGAAGAGTTTGTTTGTTTGAAAGCGCTAATTTCCGGTCCGAATCGAAAAATTCTTTCACTAATAGGAAACTATATTATACCCAAAAGTTAGGATAGGCTACTTTTAAAACCAAGAACGTGGATGAAACCTCGGGGGACAGCTAGTCACTACATAATAGTATATTTAGTTGAAGACTAATAGCCGACTGCCCGCTGTCATAAAAATAAACCTTAGTTATTTTTACTCTTATATTTTTGGCACTATACATTGCAGCAAAACAAGGTATTGATTAACGATATAGGTAACTATAACAAAATTAAATTTCATCTACAAAAAATGGAATATGATTTCAATAGAAATAGTTAATCGGCCTGGAGAAACTTCGTACCAAATCTCATTTTTATATTTGTGGTTGTGCAATATAGTTAGGTAAGTACTTCTTGAAGATAGAACAAAAACGAAATATGCAAGGACCTTATAACATGACACTGAGCATTCCTATAGATAAAAAATCGTGTTTCATCTTTCCGTGATAAAGAAGAGGCTGTTACGTCTTACTGATTGGTTGTTTTAATAGTCAGGCACATTTTTAATGATCGGTATATAAGTTTCAGACTGGCCTTCATAAAACTGAGTGTTGATGCCGTTAAAGTAACTATAAACTACAGCTCGCAGGCTCTGGAAGCGATTGGCGGAGCTCTTAGAGTTTTATTAACATTAACCGACGCAGTAGTACCACTAAATAAACCTGGCTCACCCTACTGCCACGTTACTCTACTAACCTCCTGAAAAAACAACGACATTTTGAACTCTTAGCTTTCGTAATAACGTGAAAAATGTATTTACCCGCCAGCAAATTAAACAAGCCAAGTATATTGATGGCGTAAACATTTCACGACTTTCTGCTGGAAATTTCAATCTGTTAAATAAAATAAAACAGCAATAATTTGTTTCGTCCACACTGCTCTTAATTTGTTATGTCTGTATTTCAAATTGCTATTAAGGAGTCGATATAAATACTATCCTTCTGCGAAATGAGTAAACTCTTTTAACAAGTCACAAGACATCTCAATTTGTTACGCGAAGAGAATGTTTCGTTAATGTATGGGTAACCGCACAGTTTGGGACCTCACGTCGCCATAAGAACAATGAAAGTGGACCACTACTGTTCGGTAGCCAACGCGACCCCCGTATCGCTCGCTGTATTGAATCAAAAACCACAAATAAGGCTATTCAATTCAAAAACATGCCTTCGCTTTGTCTTGAATTGAGAGTGCGTTTAAGTTAAGCTCATTGTTAGAAACCAAACTATGATGCCACCAGTGGGTGGTGTTCCTTTCTTAGAGATGTGGTTTTACTTACCTGATGACAGTCATGCGGTTTGTTATTGATCGCTTCCTGAGACTAATGATGTATGGATGTTGATACTGCAACAACTTGCTACTGCCAAATGCATACAAATTTTAATAACTACCGTCTCTCTGTAGAGAGATTTAAAAAAGATGTTAAACGTATATTCTTATTATATGACAACAATATTGAATCTAATATTTATGTACATACAAAATTTTACATACATAAAGTTATTCGGTTATTTTAATTTTGAGGATATGATGAGAATATTTTACTATAAGTCTGTTTAAAAAGATATCATACACAGAGAATATAATGCATAAAAAATATGTAAATGTTATCTCAGCATTACCTTTTTAGTGTCCAGAAATTTTAAAAATAAAAGAGTTTGAAAGATTTTGTCGAATAAGGACAAACATGAAGTGTCTATTGCCACTTCCCCAATGAAGCCACCCAAGTTTTGCCACACACAAACTATGGGCGTAACAACTTTGTCACCTTATGAATGTGAACAGATAGTATCAAAAGAACATTATATATCTTCGAAATGAAAGAACTGGCCGACTAATTCGTGGCTAATGCATCAAATCCTGCCAGAAAGAATTGTTACATTTTTGTAAAAAAACCGGCAGATATTGACATTTATGTTGTAGTCATTGTGTGTGGCGTCACCGACGTGAATGGAAGCAGGGTGTAGCGTAATAGGTGTGAAGTGTTGCACTATTGTTGTATGTTTTTCCCGACAGGTATCTGAGAGGAGGTCTGCGAATGTAAAGACGTATGACGTTTCGTAGCTAAGTATGTTTCTACATATAAGGGATATATAAGCAAGGTGATATGAGGTTATATATGTAGACAAGCCAGTTGGCGCAATTGGTTAAGACACCATCTATCACGCCGCTGGTCATGGGTTCGATTCCCATCCAGGACAAACATTTGTGTGCATGAAAATGTCTGTTTGTCCTGTATCTGGGTGTAATTATCTACCTATATATAAGTATGTATTTACAAAAAAAAGTAGTATATGTAGTATATCAGTTATCTGGTTTCCATAGTACAAGCTCTGCTTAGTTTGGGATCAGATAACCGTGTGTGAGGAATGTCCCAGGATATTATTATTATTATATGTTTTGCAGTTTGACCGCTGTGATCAAAGTCTACCTTGAATTAGAAATATCTATACATTTCGATAGCAAGTACCTACAAGATTACGTAGGGAGCATAAAAGCAAGCTAAAGTTTATCATTGTTACAAAATACCAATAAATATTGAATAATAATGGCTATTTTTCAAGTTCTTTGCGTTTAGTTTAATTTGTAAGCACATGACGTTGAAATACTTGCAAACAACTGAAAAGGAATGTTCTGTACGGGTTGGAATGTTTCAGAGAGATTACAGCGCTCGCAAGTTACAAGTTCATCACATAACTGAATAATCCTATTTCTTATTTTAGAGTGGTTGCATTATGTAGCACAGTGTAGCGCCCGTATAAGTACTTACGGTGTCGCACGCAGACGTGCCAGGATTGTAACAAAATGGAAATAATAACGTAAAGTAATTTAATAAAATCTACTTATAAGCAACGTTCATATTTCTTAAGTTACATTTGGTAAGAAATTTGATTCTCCAAAAGTATTTAGAGCAATAGCTAGGTATATTTTAAGTGAAAAACGCTGTATTTTTCATTCAAGAAAAATCTAGAAACTTCTTTTTTTATTACTATACTATAGGTTATCTGGCTATCGAGTCTTCCCCTCGGTAATCAATATCATGAAAATAAAAATAGTTTAAAATTATGCTTTATTTCATATGTACTAAGAACCAGGCAAAATTGGTATGTTCATTGTGGGGTATTGCCAGAAAAGGGTACACTATTGTTTGTACGCTTAAAATCAGTGGAAATTCAGCTAAGTGAGCGCCCGTTTTGTTCGACAACGTTTTATGTTGCTTACTTATTTGCTGTAAGGGCCATAATTGTTATTTACGCATGTTTGGTTACAAATCAAATGAAAACTATATATACGAGTAAGTAAGTCCATGATTTTAAATGTCATAATATAGATAAGTATTTTAAACGAATTAAATTTTAAATGCACCTGGCTCAAGGTAAGTAAGATGATCTGACCATAGACATTAATGTTTCTATTCTACACATCGTCTATTACTTTAAACGAATGATATTAATTTAGATTATTTCATTAAAATAATTCTAATAATAATAAAATATCAAAATGGCGTCGTAAGTTTAGGGGTGAAAATAATCAGGGCAGTAATGGTAGCCGTTTATTTACTTTTTGCGATTTATATTTAGCTTGGGGTGTACTTGGGGTGGCCCAAATTTATTTGCTAGGGTTTTGTAATGGTAACGCCATTCAGTTCTGGCTCGTTTGGAAAGGGATTGTAGTTTGGGGATCGTTGACTAGTTGACTAATATTAAAGTGCTGGGAATTTCATTTGAAAGTTTGTGAAATTAATATTTGAAAATTGCTAACTACATTTATTATAGAGTTGATTTATGTTGTTTAGAAACAAGCTTTCCGATAATAGCTTCACTCAAGAGATGCTTATTCTTTAATATCCATAAATAATGTATAAATATATATTCTGAGCTTCTTTTATTGGTCCAGACTTGCCTTATCAACTTTGAAGTCTCTTCAAGGGTAGTAAGCAAAGTCAATGGGGATGTTTCAATTCAAGACAGGGTACCTTGTAGAACCCGCTTGTGTTGTCTAAGAAAATATTCCGCCGATTATTTGTATTTGTATTGTAGTATATTATTTACTTTATGCACAAGTGTGTTCAGACAGCTGTACTTGACAGCCAGTTCCCTCCTAGGAATTGTGTGTTTACCACCATCGACCACATTATAACGGTTACACAAAACATAAATATTCTAAATATGTGTAGCGTCTACAAAACTATAACGTAATGAAATGCACAAGTGAATGAAATGTACTGATTGAATCATGCAGGCAATAACAATTTGACTAACATCATAGACAGTGTTTGATCATAAAAGAATAAAATAATATCTCAGCGGACACATTCCCACAATCGCACCACGCTATTAGCCATGGTTTGGCAATAGTGTTAATAAAAATTGACATTAACGACTAACTCACACACATCAAAGTGAATTATTCAACATACAATATTCATGCTTGTATGTTAGTGTTACTAAATGATCCATGAAATTATTGAAAGCATGAATACCTGAGGAAGTTTGTTATGTTACGTGAATGTTGTGTGGTAGGCAGTAGTTACGGTTGTCGTAAATAAAATTTTTGGGCGATCTTAAATTTGGCAATTTGATCCAATTTTTACAATGACTGGAACCTATATGAAGTAAAACGACAGGAGTCTTACAGTTATGTCCTCAGCAATGTAAAGTTATTACTGATGCGCGATGACGTAAATTGAAAATTATCCAAAATGTTTATTTGTTTGCTATGAAGCTGGAATATGGAACCAATGTTTTTAACTATACATAACCGCAGCAGACATAAAGCTAAAAATATTTCAGCTCTAATTTTAAAAATACCTACTTAAAGTAAATTAAAATAATGTAGCTATGTACCTATGTGTTTCCACCGTAAGAAATAAAATAAAACATCCAGGTAGGTATATGAAAATCATTGTGCTGTAGTTGTTAATTTCAGTTGACCCTGAAGATATAATTGTTAATCAGATATTAACGATGCAACGAATCGCAATGAAATTGTTCATGCCTTGAAATCACATGTGCTACTTTTTATTGCTTTAAAAGAACTTTTCACTTGCACAATATTCATAAAAAAATATTTAAATGTCAAGCACCGTAATGATAGGTATTATCGCAAGGTTGTAAAATTAGCGTAAGCTATAATTTTGCAATTATTTAATAATACAGTATTTTTTAACTGTAGGTTCCTACAAAGTTCTGCATTATTTATTATTATTGATATATAATATAGTACATTGACAGGCCAGTTGGCGCAGTTGGTTAAGATGCCACCTATCGCGCCTCTATCTAACTAACATTTGTGTGCATAAACATGTCTGTTTGTCCTGAGTCTGGGTGTAATTATCTACATAAGTACGCATTTACAAAAAAAAAGTAGTATATGTAGTAGATATACTACATATACTACATATACTACTTTTTTCCAGATAACTGATAAGTTATCTGGTTTCCATAGTACAAGCTCTGCCTAGTTTGGGATCAGATAACCGTGTGTGAAGAAATGTCCTGAGATATTTATTATTATTATATATCTAGTAAGGCAATTTTAGTTTATTTATTAGGTACGTCATCTCATCCAAACTAGTAGGTAACAGCTATCAGTACCTACTTTATTAAATAAATATGAGAATAAAAAAATTTAAACACTTAATGTAACCAATCGGTTAGGCATCGAATATCAGTAACTATACGTGTATAGTATCTAAATAAGTAGGTACTTACTGAATTTATGTGTTTTGACTTTTTTATTTTATTGAAGAAGAAGTTGGTGTAGTATGATAATGTAGGAAATGGTGACGATGTGATAAATAAAATATGAAGACATCTTATGCATAGATCTTATGTAAGAGTTGAATGTTGACGCTAATGGTGATGTTCTGAGTCATGTATATTTTAAGATCCTCTTCATACTATAAAGATTACTACAAAAGTGTAGGACTACTACAAATATAGTGTTGTATTAAAGTATCAACGTAAAGTGTCAAGATTTTTCAATCGCCCGCCACCTGTTGCCTATTTTCCTTTGCCATTATATAGAAAAATAACTTTCCGCCGCGCGGTTTCATCCGCAATCTCTTATTTTAATGTGCACATAATACCCTAAAACTAGAAATAAAAGACTGCTAATGAATGCTAAAAAGTTATACCTAATTATTGCCGTCACCAAACGCTCTACTAAACCAAACCACGCGTAAAATCAAATGTGCACCGCTAAGATACGTGTAAAATTAAGTGTTAAAAATGAGTGTAGAAATGCTGATTAGATTCAGGTATTTAGTGGCACCGGTGCTCGATTGAGTGGTCACATCTCCACCATAGAGCACAACCGACACGCATCTGATACGCCGTCATATCACAATTCTATGCTTCGTTTGTTCCATTGTGATAGCCGTTGAATTCGTGTCATATGCCTAATTATATTACATTAATTTTAAGTGTGCTCAATCGATAGTTTCGCTTTTAATCCGATTGGAACTAAATCTATTTATTCGACCTTTTTTCTTGAATCTCAACTCGACTCATTTCGTCGAATAAGCCTTTGTGTCGCATTGTTTTGTTCGGATGCGACCTTGCTCGGACAATGATGGATCTCGCAGAGCTCGCTGTACTTCATTACAACGAAGAATTGATATTTTAAAGAGGCTCTACGCCTTTGTTACTCGAAACTACCAGTATTACACATGGGAACCACCAATCAAACTTTGACGTTTCTGAGCTGTCCGAAGCGTTTGCAATCAGTCTTCCTGCATTTCATATTGCGACTCGTCAATCAACCGAACAGAGGCTTCCCATATTGGCAACCACTCTTTTTTCTTCTCTTCCATTTGAATATTAAAACATAATTAAAATTCTCTACAACTCAGCTCAGTCGCATTGATTGATCGTAAAACTTTACTTAGTAGATAAGGAAGGCTTAAATAAAAGCTGTTGCGGCGTTTAATATAGTTTTTTATTAGCACAGATCCAATAAAAATAATTAAAAATTCCTTGGATGACGTTGCTCGGCTATAAAATGCTTATAAATAAATGCTGTTGATTCAATTAAATGAAGTTGGTTATTTTATGATATTATCTATTATGGGAAAAAATACTATTATTATTGATATAATAAATAGCATTGGTATATGAAACTTTACTCACCGATTTAGGTACCTAAAAGAAGTTGAAAATTAAGCTTTTATCTGTTACGACTACTTTAGATGCAAGATATATTTCATAACCTGTGTGTGTATTCAGCTCGCAATATTAAGATTTGTTGGACTGAATATTTCATACTTCATATTTGTACAGAGATAAACGGGAATGAATTATTTATCGGTGGGGCAATAAATATTCTGTAAAAGGTTGGCGTATTTGAGAACCTTCATAAACGCTATAAAAAGACGCATAATTTTATTAATAATCACACAATACAAAGTTCGTAACTAATATATCAGGATCATCAACTTCGTGACATAACAATAAAGAATTGAACGTAAAAATTAATTATTCGCCATCGGCACGCTATTCTAATAATCATAAATAACCACTGCAATCGGATCAAACACGGATCCACCGCGTCACCGGCAAACAATGTGCGAAACATTAAAAATATCAACAAAGAAACTTTTGACTTTCATAGTACAAACGTTAATACAATTATAACACTACATTTTCTAAACAAAATTTTACTCAAAATAAGACTTTGTTTCGCTTAAATAGGGTTCTCGTACATGATGCACGGGAGTTAAATAGAAGCGGTTTATAGTTGTCGCTCGCGCCAGCTGGCGTACCGTGGAAAATCGATTTTCACGTGGGACCGACGGATGTCGCATCTGCGCGCGACTGTACGCCGCTTGTCTGCACCCAAAATACGCGGCGATCTGTAAAGGGAAATCATGTGAATGATATTTTGAATGATGCACAATATAAAACATGTAGCATTATTTCATACGAAAACAATATGTTCGTTTACTTTGAATCACTTAAGGATCTTACTATACAAGTATTTTTCAATATACCTATATAGGTATAATATTTTTCTTATGAGTCGTAAGTTAACAAACATAATATTCTATAGTTGTTATGCCACAGTTTTGGAAGCATTCAAAAACGCGAGTGTGCTATGCGCATGTTTTCCCAGTATGGGATTTCCCAGGAGGATATTCTATTCAAGTCTATATGACAAATTTTAAGTAACTATAGTGTAATTGAGTGACAAACTTTCGCATTCGTAATATAATAAAATGGTATTATACGGAAGATTGTATCAAGGGAAAAGAACTTGTCTGTCATTGCGCATCAAATGTCAAAGGCTGATGTGATGTGAAAGTTAGCAATATCTGAAAAGTAAACTCAAGTTTGAGATTGGAAACGGCTCAATCATCCAGGGCTGTGAGTATAGAGGCTATGCTAATCAACGCCTGAGGAATCAAGATTGCAACGAGACTTTGATGGATGGGTACTTAAATTAGCTATATCGATTAGCTATAATAATATTAAGCTTCAATATTGACAAGCTCACTGAAATGACATACCTACATGAGACCCTTTCCTTTTTGAAATAGATGAAACTGAAGTTTGAAGAGTTAAAGAAATAACAGTTATTGTGAGTTCATGGGAAAATTAAAGAGGTTGTTCCGTATGATTGCTCAAATGTCACATTATTGACAAGCGAACTAACAAAAACAAATTAAGCGGTTCCCCACAACGAGATAGACGACAAGTCAAGACCACACAGGGGCTGAAACTCGGGCGAAATTCAAGAAAGCTATCACCGTTTCAAATCGTTTTAACGCAAACATATAATCGGTCGTGAGCCGTTCTATTTGTTTTAAGTTGGCCGTAACCGGGATTTTGAATAAAAACATCAAAGGGGGTGCGTAAGAGTAAACCCGAAGGAGTAATTATAATTTGTCTCGGTTAAGCGGAAATAGTTTGTGTCGCCATTAATCGCGCTTATATTCTGGGAACGACACGCTTGTGCGCTTGCGTCGCATCGGTGGCGGAGGTCCTGCGCCTGGGCAGCGGCAGACGTAACGGCTACTTTATGGTACTCTAACGAATGTTTCGTATACTGATTAGTTAAGCTACTAATGAGCAATAAGAATGGCGTTATTGAAATAAAATTAGTTTAGAAGTACTACAGTTTGGAATGCAAAGTAACGATATTTGTTATTTAAATGCTGATATAATTAAGTATATGTGTGTTCTATGTGTACATTATATACAGTAACCAGTATTTTATAATTCTACAAGAAAAAAAAATGTTCATAAAAATTAGTTTTAATAGGTATAAATACTAAGAATCTATCGAACTTTATACCGAATAAACTGCCAAGAGTAACAAACCGTCGTCGGCGGCAAGGGCGGCTGTAAACTCGGCTAACACCCGACGTTTGCGCCCGCGCCGCTGGCTGCTTGGATCACCGTGACGCATCGCGATTTCCACGCATCCATCCCGGCCGCGACGAGCCTTTGTCACAAAGGAAATTAACTAGTTATGCACGTCATACGTGTGTAGGTGCCGTATAGATGTGTGTGTATGTACTGGTTGCATAATATAATATAGTTGATAAATATTAAATCTCCTCAGAGATCTATTAATTTCGCTTTGGAAGTAAAGTTGGAAAAAATAAATAATCCAAAGTACTACCAATAAATAAACTCCATGACATGCACGCCCAATACATGCTAAATTCAAGGCACCAAATCGATACTCCCTTTAGGTACATATCGCTTTACATAATAATAATATCATGCAAATATAATTATTTAAATTAAGAAAGGAGTTTTATCTTGTCATCGAGTCTAAATTGGTTATAAACGCTTGTCTGTAAGGTACGTGACGTGACCTTTATTTTGAAATTCGATTATTTAAATAAAAGGCCATACTTGTTTTGGAAATCCAATCACAAAAGTAATTAAAATTACAATACCTACGTAAAGTCGTTCAGTACTAACTGTGCCCCGCAGTTTTGTTTGCGTTATCGGGATGAAAAGTGGCCAATAGCAATCAAAAATAATATAACTTCCAATAATAGACGACATAATTGAAAAGGCCCTTTTGGACACATCTGCCAAAAATATGGGACGAGAAGAAATACCCTCTTGTAATATGGGCATATTAGAATGTGACGACTTTAGTGGGAAAAACCTAACGTACGTGTATAAAATAATCTTTAATTTGAT
This sequence comes from Tethea ocularis, assembly GCA_963555595.1. Classification (NCBI taxonomy): domain Eukaryota; kingdom Metazoa; phylum Arthropoda; class Insecta; order Lepidoptera; family Drepanidae; genus Tethea; species Tethea ocularis. The sequence continues at coordinate 5,378,616 of OY741970.1, read as the reverse complement.
GACTTTGCTGTCGGTACCTTCGCAGTAATCAACCGTCAGTGTGCCAATGAAGGAAGGGGCTATTGTTGTAAAGTTGAATGAAAACTCCTATTTAAGGATACTCCGGGTGATTTTTTATTAAGTCTATTTTTAAAACAATTTCCAGCAGATGTTCTCGTTTGATTGATCATGTAAAAAAATAATGTAAGTATTATTTTTGGGGACCATGAAATTACGCTGCCAACGGTGCTTTCTACCTGTAGATTGACTACTACAGATGCATAGAGTTGCGGAGATTATTGTTTAGGGAACATTTTAGCTTTTAGGATTACCGTTATACCTTAATCTATATCTATACTAATAATAAAGCTGAAGAGTTTGTTTATTTGAGCGCGCTAATCTCCGGAGTTACTGGTCCGATTCGAAAAATTGTTACACTAATAGGAAGCTACATTATCCCCGAAGATTATAGGCTACTTTTTATTCCGGGAACCGAGTGGAACCGCTGGGAATACATAGATACATGTAAGTACCTGTATTTCAAATTAAATTTTAATAAGTATACTTTGATCGTCTTATAATTACATTTGTATTTATATGACAGTTTTTATTCCAGTAATATATTATTATTATATTAGTGTTAGTTTTTTTAGTATATCTAGTATTATAATTTAAATGTGTAACTTTTATTCAATTAAGTAACTTAACTTTTTTTTACCAGATTTCAGAGTTGGCATGCATAATCATTTTTGTCATCATATTTAAAACTATGAATCACAACGTAAGTATTTTCAACCTTAAACTTAGTGTAACCTAGAAACCTGAAGAACGGGATTCACCTTTTTCGATAGGTATAGGGGATCATGATATAATATTTCAAAATCCTGTTTCATTTAGACGGTGGCTTTACTCTATTATAACTCAGATAAATACAAGTCATGCGATAAAAGAGACGAAATAAGGCGAAGGAAAAATACCCCTCAAGAATAAAATAATGCTAGAAGCATTGTATCATTTATACTTGCAACATAATGGATTTCAGAATCATGAATTCAGCAACCGATACGTCAGAAAAAATACTGAAAGCAAAAAATCCTTGCATATTATTTACCGTGAAAACGTTTAGATATTTATGAAAAACATTTTATATTCAGTAGATAATTAGGTAATTGATAGTTGATTGAAAGTGGGTTCTGTACATTACTTTTATATTTCCTATAGATTTTTCAATAATATATAAATAATAATGTAGTCAGTCATAGTATGTAGTAGGTATCATTAGTAAATAATATTGGATGGGTTATTTAAATAATCATCGCGCTTTCATTTTGGATTAAGTACCTACCTGAGGGCCTACTACGAAAAACGATACATGATAGTTCGATCATCGTTGTCAAATTATTATCCAATAGAATTGCAGCAAACTGACGAGACTGAATTTTGTGCAATTCTATTGGGTAATAATTTGACAACGATAATCGAACTATCATGTATCTTTTTTCGGAGTAGCCCTCCTGCTGATAGTTCTGATGACGTAATTCTAACATAGTTACTATATACTAAAAGGAAACCCCTGTTTCCTTAAGTTTTGATAGCTTTCATTTACCATCGTACATTTAAATACTAACATGTTTTGCAATTTGGTAGAACCCTAATCGATAACGATCAAAAAAGTTTTATTAAAATAATCTTTTTTTCGTTGTCTCTATTGGATTTTAAAACCGTGGGAAAGGCGCGATCTTTATTTACGAGTGATTTTTTTGCAAATGACGGATTCGGCTGACGGAGCAATCGGTTCTGCGATTCACGACGTCGATTAAAAATAGTCAATAAAAAATAATTACTAACTTTGGATTTCGTATTACAAGTAAGTAGTGCATATCATTTGGCAAATCTTTCTGTATGCAAAGATGAAACTAGCTCATTCACAAGCGACCCATAACATTTGGCAACGTTTATTTTACGGTTGTTTGCTATAAACGAAATTTTGGAATTAAATATTGAAGCAACAATGGTTGATGGCACCAATACCAAACTAATCTATATTATACGGATGCAGACAACTTTTTTAGTTTAGTCATTGCAAAGACGAATTGCTTAATACTAAACAACAAATACTCTTCGGGTTGTTGAACTTTTATAATGTATTTATATTGAAATAGTTCAATTTAGTCTAGAAGCGACACTTATTTAACGGACATCTGTCGTGCGTCGGTCTCGACCAGGCCGATAGCCAATTTGGCTTCCGGCAACGAGGCGTTCGACTCTTACGCGTCCGTTCCCTACCGGAGTAGACAGTGTCCCAGGGTAGAGGGGCGTTGGCAATAAGCCTTGACATTGGCAACACCTTTAACTCTCTGCCCTGGGACGACAGGTACATCTTGTTCATGGACCATGACGGTAGGAAAATCCGGAGGAGATAACTCGTGGGGTTCTACAGACCTCCATGCTGGCGAAAGTTTCGTTTTTTACGCCTGCCGGTCTTCAAGGCCTGGATGCAGTGACAGGGTGGATAACTCACCTACAGAATCACACAGATACTCACCGGGCATGGATCCTTCGATGATTATCTGATCTATTTAATATACCTATCTGGACTTTTTATAAAAAATATATATTTGATTTACTAACCTTTTTTATATCTTGTTGATGAGATCTTTAGGTATATAGAAAGAACTCAAAGTTACGATTATTTGTAATCTATGTAGAGAGATGTAGTTATCAACGTAACATAGTAAATGGCGTTAATATTATTGCGACTCATAAATAGAAGAGTATTTTTTCAGGTTTGATAATTTCGACACGTTTATAAGTTTTTACACCAATGGTTTTTGTTGTAAAAGAGCTGTTCGGCTATTTTAATTCATCCAATTACAGAATCTGAATATAACTTTGGAATCGCAAAAAATACAAGGAGATAGAATCTTTGTCGAAGCGACATCATTTCCTTCTACAATAGTATTCAATACATTTCAGCAATGACTTTCAGGTAAATTGAAACTAGTCGATAAACGTGAACCATGTTTATTGATATCGGGTGCTTATTTTACGAACTAAAGCAATGAACAATCCAAAAAATAAGTTACAAACTGTGTACATTTAAGGAAATACCTAATATCTGTTATTATTAAAACACGCCTGAAAACATTTTCAAATTGAGTTACTAGGTTGTTAAGATATTTAGCTGAAAATCAGATAGGTATAAACGAACGGCAAAACGTCCAATTCTTTTCAGTGTTGAGCATTCGGTCATATATTGTGTTTATGCGTTCCCTGGTGGTCTGACAACAAGATGTACCCTTTGAATCCTTCCAAATATTCACGGGTACATAGGTGAAGCAAATTCGAAAGCAGCCCTTCAATGCGTTATTGGTCACTGTTCTCTTGGAGAAAACTCCGAAGATTTGTAACAATACGTCGATAAAACTTATCGCTCGCACTTTGCGTGCTTGTTTGTGACTGTAGAATGTTCTGTTGAGAATTTATGTTAAAACTATATTTAACACACGATGTATAAGGAGAAAATGATATATTTTAAGGTGGGATAAGACCAAACAAAGGTTGAAAGTTCACAATACCTTAGGTACTCATAATTAATGTAGAACGAACTTAGAGTACCTAGCGAGCAGCATTCAACGTTAATTTATTGATTTTAGATTAAAACCCATTTTAGTAATCGTACCTACAGTTAGCAAAATTGATAGCTAAATATAGGTATCTTAATTTACAATATAGACAATCGAATTTATACACGATCCATAATATGGTAAGTTAATATAAAACCTAAGTAGGTCTGTACATTTTTACGTATTGAATAGTTTTATTGTCCAAACATCTTGAAAATTCCTAGGTACCTATATATTCAGTTACTTATTTTGATGCCTGTAGGTATACCTGCAAGAAAGTCTAAGTAACCAGAACTTGGTTCATGTTATAAACAATGAACTAAAATGATTGGCTACAACAAATATGTTTTTTTTTTTCTGTTTCCTTATTGATATAATTAAATTTCCAATCCATTTAGTTACAATATTTTCGATAAAAGAACCACTTCCGCAGAAGTAAAAGCCAAACGAGGTATTGGAAAAAACATATACATATAGGTATATATAAACGAGAAAGCATAACAATGTGACATGTATTTCAGCGTAAAGTTTCCTTTATGCACTATAAACGAATATCATTGTAACAAAATTGCCACGGTAATAGTTTAGATCGAAAACATAAATTCTAAAAGTGGTGTATCAGATCGCGTGATGAATATTCACTTAAACGATAGATCGTGTCATCGTAAGCCTCGTGACAACACTAAAGTGAATATAATAATGTAATTGAAGGTAATAAGCTGTTATTTACCCCACGCGTGCCTTTAGTGTCTTTACCCATCTTTTACCCGTTATGACCAAGGGATCAGAGATATTAACGGTAAACGACTTTAAACTAGAGAAAACCTTACAGGTACCTAACAGTTACGATAGACGATGGAAATTAATTATAATAATAATAACCAGAGACATTATTCACACACGGCTATCTTATACAAAATTGAGTAGAGCTCATGCTATGGAATCCAGATGATTTTGTTTTAAATATTGAGCATTTTTGATCGAAGAACCAGAAAGTGGGAATCGTATAATGGGAAAACAAAGGAAAAGATCAAGATTCATTTGTTTTTTCCTTAAACTGAGTGTAGCATGTTTAGGTATGAGCTGTATGGATATAATAGGTTGCCTAATTATATTTTATATCTATTTGATTACTTGGATTAATTATTTTATTATTTATTTCGAGGGTATAGTCAGCATCAGATTTAATTGAGCACACAGATGTTCATCATCCATATCCTACGGTGAAAACAATGTAACTAGCGCCATCTATTGCCAATGTAATTATACTTGAATAGCATTATCATTTTTTTTCAACAACCTCAAAACTATGGTTCTGTAATATTCTGCAGGTTCATAGCAAAATATTTACAATGTACATACGATAAGAGGATAGTACAAGCCAGGCAGTTCTAAAAACCGTGCTTTGGTTTCATCAAGATGTTTTCCTTTACATAAAGCTCTAGAGTTTCTGTTAGCAAACGCAATAATACTAGGGAGTAGCAATGTTGGAATTTATTATTGATTATACGTAGAGTCTGGTAAGGTTGCTGCGTTCGGTAAGGTTGCTGCAGCCATCAGAGGCTACCAACTTTAGTCCTTTAAAAAAACCTTTTTTTTTCGTGAAAATTAACAAATACATCAGATATTAGGTACTTACTAGAAGGCGGAGAAGAAACAAAGACTTGTATTGGAATATAAAGTATAATTACCGTAAATATCAGTAATAACAATTATTATTATTATCTTAATTAATATTATTACAATATTTAAAGTAAATCTTAAAATTCTTCATTCTTCTCGTTCATATATTCTGGCTTTCCGTCTCGCTGTTCCACCTGAGGGGGTAAAGTAAGAAGCCCCTTGTGTCGCGACAGGCGATACTTGCGCGATTTATGAGTAGATGAAATTAAAAAAAAATTATGAATATGTAAGTTGATGAAGTTGGTAAGACTGATTGAGTTGGGGGGGGAAAAAGGAGTGAAAAGAGATGGAGTTTTGAGAGTGGTAAAAAGAGTGAATTATACCCAATAGAAAATCTTGGGTGAGTTACAACCATGATTGTTATTATTTAGAGACATAATGTGCTGATAGTAAAGCTGGTGGACTGGGAATGGCTAGAGAAGGGGAGGTTTGGAGGCCATCCTTTGGGACAAATAGAGGTCCTATAAATAATCTATCATCACTATACAGTGATGATACTAAGAGATAACAAGTTGTAAATAATAAGTAAAAGTAAAAGATTGTAAGTATTAAAACTTATATTCGATTAATATTTATTGTAAAGAAATATTCAGACAGAGGAGGAATTTTCTTCCTTCATTATGCGAAGCAGTAAGTACATAGTTTCTACCCGGCACCATATTTAATTCGCGTTCAGGTGAACTTGGCGACATGGTGGAGATGCTGGGATTGTTTTAATATATTTTCCAAAATTTTAAACACCGTGATCTGTCTGTGTGTTTTATGATTACAATAAAATTTATTAAAGTTGTTGTTTTGATTACATCCGTAATTATTGCAAGAAAAGCAAACTTGTTTGTTTTTTTTTTCATGCCATAGAGAGAGTTATTAGAGATGCACCATACCGGACAGAGTCGGTATCGATAGAAATATGTATCAGTGCATAACAGGTATTGAGCCAGAGAGAGAGAGAGAGACGCATTTTATAAAAAATACACTAGAGAATATTAAGAGTAAATTTAAATCATTATAGAGGAAGTCACAAAATTATAAAGCAATACAAGTATGTATTGTCTAGTATTCCGCAGAGATAGTATCTTTATCAAAGAGGATAAAGGTTCTAAATTATTCACTTCGACATTTGCAAAATAAGAGGCATCTGTTGAACATAGAGCTTAAAGAGTAGAAATGTACATATGTATAGAGTATAATTATGTGTGTAAACGGTAAAACCAGAGATTTGATCATCGAGAGAGAATCTTGGATGAATCAAGAGAGTAAGAGTTCGCATTTGGTTGCTTAGAGAAACTAAATGTGACGTAAGAGTATTGTTCTTAGCATTTAGTTGCTTAGAGAAACTAAATGTTATTTACAAAGAGTTGAGAGTCTTTGATGAATAAAGAGAGTAAGAGTAAGAAATTGTGCTAACTCACACAATTTTTTCTTCGCATTTGGTTGCTTAGAGAAACTAAATGTGTCGTAAGAGTATTGTTCTTAGCATTTAGTTGCTTAGAGAAACTAAATGTTATTTACAAAGAGTTGAGAATTTTTGATGAATAAAGAGAGAAAGAGTAAGAAATTGTGCTAACTCACACAATTTTTTCATCGCATTTGGTTGCTTAGAGAAACTAAATGTTATGTCGTAAGAGATTTGTTCTTAGCATTTAGTTGCTTAGAGAAACTAAATGTTATTTACAAAGAGTTGAGAATATTTGATGAATCAAGAGAGTAAGAAAGAGTAAAAAATTGTGCTAACTCACACAATTTTTTCTTCGCATTTAGTTGCCTAGAGAAACTAAATGTATGTCGAGTATTGTTCTTGGCATTTGGTTGCTTAGAGAAACTGAATGTTATTAACAAAGAGTTGTATTAAAATGTTATGTCTTAAGATTATTGTTTTTAGCATTTAGTTGCTTAGAGAAACTGAATGTTATTAACAAAGAGTTGTATTAAAATGTTATGTCTTAAGATTATTGTTTTTAGCATTTAGTTGCTTAGAGAAACTAAATGTTATTTACAAAAAGTTATATTAAAATGTTATGTCGTAAGATTATTGTTTTTAGCATTTAGTTGCTTAGAGAAACTAAATGTTATTTACAAAGAGTTGTATTAAAATGATATGTCGTAAGAGTATAATTAAGTTTACATCGACATACCTAATAATATTATGGACAACACTAATTGTTTGTCTTTACAGAGACACCAATATAACAACGTTAAAATTATTGCCAGATTAAACGTAAAACAGCTAAATAACTGACTTTAAAAATTTGCGTCTTAAACTTTATGACTAAGTTCACGTAAATATAATGATAACTAATCTACATAATATTATGACCTAAAATTTGTTTAATATTAAATAAAAGAGTAAGATTAAGTTGTGATTTCATAAACAATATTTCATGAGATGAAGGTAAGCTTCACTGAAAGTTATGTTTTGTGATGGGCAACACTGGTGTTCGGTTTCCCACCAAAAATGTTTGTTTTTCTAAATGTAAAGTTTGATAAAATTGGATATACATAATTTAATTGAAAACTTGTTGAAAACAGTGTTTTTAGTGAAAACATTTGCATATTCACCATGGAAAACGGGTAAGTGAGGAACTTGATGTCCTTTTTGCCTTATAATAAAATAAATGAATGAAAAGAAACATAATGATGTCCGAGCTTATAAGCTTCGTAAAAATTATAATGAAATATTAACGTAGGGGAAATTTGTAACAGCGTGACTAAAATGACCTATTTTAATGTTTTTAATAAATGATACAGTACCTATATTCTATTAGAACTTTTGCATGAAAACATTGGTCAACACAAACGAAATTACTAGAAGATTGAAATTGAAACTATATTAATGTAGGATTTGTAGGTACTTACATACTCAATATATATTTTTTCGACGATGAATCTAAACTTCAAATACCTATCAGATTATAATATTCGTATGGGTATGGTTACAAATACATAGAATTTAATCTCCATGGTTAATTTAGTTCAATAAAGTTTTACTTGAACATCTAAGTCTAACACTGTTACTGAATGAAAATTAAATTAACAATTACAGTGCTGATGCAAGAATGCATACAACAAGAGAGCCAGGCTAGAAATACTTAAAGATAAACTACAACTACAACCATGAATTCACATCAAGCATTTATATAGTAAGTCTCAAGACCAGTAATTTATTTATTAAAGAAATGCATTTATATAAGGAAAATCTTACAGAAAATGATGTATGTGTGTATACATTCAATTGAGGGCATTACATCTAGTTGAAAATGTCATTACCCATAACAACAAATCAGAACAGACTGTTATCTCTTCAAAACTTCCCAAATTAGAATGTTTTAAGTTTAATGGTGATGTACTGAAATGGAATGATTTTTGGGATTGTTTTACATCAAGCATTCAAAATTGTTCTAAGAGTGACAAGCTAGCATATCTCATTGCCTCATTAGAACAAGAAGCCTTGGCAGCAGTAGAGGGTTTAGATATCACAAATGAAAACTACAAAATTGCTATAGACATACTAAAGGAAATATTTGGGAAACCTGGCATTGTAATAGATGCTCATTATGTGTATATGTATTTTTTTAATTTAAAGTGAGCTGACATCCATGAATTGCATGAACACATTCAATGAAATGGAAAAACATTTAAGAATAGGTACTTAAAGTACTTAGAGATGAAACAAACCATAATAATATAAGAAAAATTATAATTTATAAATATCCAGAGGATTTAATCTAATAATTACGAAATAAAGTTAAAGACAATAAGAGAAGAGCAGTCAGTTGATAATTTAAGAAAGTTCATAGAACACTATTGTTCAGCCTGAATGTCCACTTACAAACAACAGTTTATCAGCACATCAATTTTTATATACAAAGAGCCGATAAAAGAAACACATGTTTTCCAATGCCCATATATGACAAACCAAAAGAGTAACGAAGATTGTCATGTATTTTCTGTGGTGGTGAACACTACAATGACAATTGTAAACAATGTCTACAATTGAAGACTGTAAGAAAAAATATAATGGACGTTGCTACTTATGTTTTAAAGAAAACCATGCCATGAAGAACTGTCCAGAAAAAAAAAAAAAAAAAAAAATGTTTTCACTGTAAAGGAAAACATAACCGAGCACTGTGTGGTGCACGCAAACAGCTGATTCAGAAAGGTTTGGTGAGTCTTGGGCTACTAATGGCAGGACATCTATGAAAGGTATTTGCAAACTGCTATAACTCAAGTTAAAGACAATAAGAGACATTTACATAAATGCAGACTCTTGTTAGATAGCGGTAGCCAAAACTCATACATTTCAAAGAATTTTGTTAGCATTCTATTATAGAAAAAGACCACCTTCTTGTCTATTTGGGCAAGACAGGGCCATGGAAATGAAAGCAATAGAGTTTATGTAGAATTTATTTGTAAATCAGAATCTAATAGAGAGATTACTGTAAATGTTGTACCATTTATTGCTCATGAAATATCTTGTATGAATTACAGATTGTCCAATAATAAATAAATCTGAAACTAGCTGATGACAGATCCATGGGCAGCACAGTCAACATCCTTATTGGCAATGATTACTATTTTTCATTTATGAAGCATGAGAAGATCTATGAAGATGATGGATTATACTTCATGAATACAGAGTTTAGATGGGTGTGCAGTGGTGAGTTGTCTATTAAAACAGAACATGTTTTAAGTATTGGTATATACATGTAGCACACAAACATTGACAACCTTGGCTTTTCATCTCCTGATTTGTCACTGGCCATGGTATCAATATCCTCCTCATCTACCGACAAATTACGGCTTAGCTATAGGCAGACTAGCAAGCCTTCTTAAAAGATTAGATGAAGATATTTTGAAGACTTATAATGACACAATTAAAGAACAAGAAATGTTTAGAGTAATTGAAGTGGTTACCGATTTTAAACAAAAGGTATCTCATACTGTCCATTACCTTCCACATCACTGCATTGTCAAAAGGGATAGTACAACAAAGCTGCGTATAGTATATGATGGTTCTTAAAAAGGAAAAGATGAATTATTCGGGTTTGAAGGAAAGCATTATAGGTAAAAGATTTGCATGTTAATATATATAATTACTTTAATATGTTACCGATTCTGCAGAATTACATGGAGTTGTATCTAGTCCATTCTAATTAAATGGAACATTGAGATATCATGTAATGAAATGTGATGACCCTGTACTAAGTCGTGTAGCGAAAAATATATATGTTGACAATTTTAAACTTAACACAGATAATAATAAAGAATCTATCATAATATACTGTAAGATAAATTAATCTCTACAAACACTTTCTATGAAGGTAAGACAATGGAATTCTAACAATATCGAATTTTTTAATCATATATCTGTTAACCAGCGTGAAAATAAAGAGAGAAAAAAAAAAAAAAAAAAAAAAAAAAAAATAATAATAATATATTAGGATTGATATGTGACTATGTGACACGACAAGAGACACATTAGAATTAATACACATGCAAAAGATGAAGAAACAAAAAATTATACCAAAAGGAAAGTACTAAAAGAGATATTTTCTATTTATGGTCCTTGTGGATTAATTACGCCATTAATGTTGCGTGCAAAAATCTTTCTACAGAAGCTGTGGAAAATAATGCTAAAATGGGATGCCAAATTACCAGATAATTTAAAGAAGAATGGTTAAAAATCAGAGATCAAATGAGTGAAATAGAAAAGTGTTGTATTGAACGACATGCCACACTAAATAAGAAAGACACATATTTTGAATTGCATTGTTTCTCAGATGCAACAGCAATCTACCTACGATCACAGTCACAGAATGAAAGTAAAATTATGTTACTGATGTCTAAAGTTAAAGTAACTCCAGTAAAGAATATAGAAAACCTACACATTCCTAGACTGAAACTCCTAGGTGTACTAATAAGCTGTTGACTATTGATGTATGTAAGACAAAACATGGAAATTCCTATAAGCAAGAATTACTTAAAGAGTGACAGTCAAATTGTGATTACAAGTATATTCACCTTAACTAGAAGAGTTCAATAAATAAAAAACACACCAGATGTACAAATACTGTATGTCAGTTCAGCACAAAATCCAGCAGACATTGCTACCAGAGTTGACAAATTTACACCTGAAAAGAATTAGTGTAGTTTAATGGCCCAACATTTTGAAAGAAGAATTAAATAAGGAGAATAACTGGGCATTAACACAAAACTTTTGTGCTCCGGAGGGTCTTTCAGATTCAGATACAAATTCAAACCAAGTAAAACTCATAAGTAATGCCTAAGAATAACCAATTGATATGTCAGTTTCTGAAACACAAGATATAAATGAAAAGATAAAGAGAGATCAAGAGATAAACTATTCTCAGGAGTGTGCTGGTAAAGTCACAGACTTGTCTAGAAGCTTAAGAGTGTTCAGAGATCAAAATGGCATCCTGAGATGTAGAGGAAGGCTAACAATGTCACATTTATCATTTGAAAGAAAATACCATATATTACTTTCCAAATATTCTGAATTTACCACAGATATAATAATGAGAACTCATAATGATAATTACCATGTAGAACCAAGTCACACATTATCCATTATCAGAGAAAAAAAATACTGGATTCCACAAGGAAGGTGTAAAGTACAGAAAATACTACAAAAGTGCATGGAATGTAAGCAACATGGAGGGGGACCATACTGTCTATCCCAGATGCCTGATTTAGCGGAGGAAAGAGTGAATTATTCATCACCCTTTTCATTTATTGGTCTTGATTACCTAGGACCATTATTGGTTAGCAATGACAAGGGTCAATCAGAGAAGTGTTGGATTTGTCTTTACATTTGCCTTACATTCAGAGCCATTCACTTGGAAATTGTCAATGGTCTCTCTGCCGAAGAGTGTACATTAGCACTAAAAATATTGATTGCACAAAGAGGTTTACCAGAGCTGTTGTTATCCGATAATGCAACTCAATTTTAAACTGACAGCAGAAGTTATGCAAGGATAATTTTGCATTAATAACAAAGTACGATGGAAATTCATTCCAGAACTAGCTCCTTGACATAGAGAACTACGAGAGACTTGTGAGATTGGTAAAACATTGCCTTATATCTGAAGAACCATACTTGTGTCAAGGAGACACATCTTCTAAACAATTGCTAATAGACGGCTGGAAAAGAGTATGTTTGTTAACCAATATCTGATGACATTAAGAGAATAAGGAAAATAAGTAAGCATAAACAGTCACGGATTGTTTGCAACAGGGTGCCAAAGGTAGGTGATGTAGTACAAGTACAAATAAAAGGTGACACCATTAATAGGTCTTTATGGAGAGTTGGTACCATTACATCACTACAGAAAGGAAATGATATTGAGATTTCGCGTGGCTACAGTCAGAGTAAAAGATAAAGAGTATACAAGGTCAATAGGACACCTATATCCACGAGAAATTGAAGAACGAGAGCAAGACGATATACAAGATCGAGAACTCATTAATAATAGACAAAATACTATCTGCATACCCACCAGTTACGATTTCCAAGCTAGTAGTAGTGCTAGAGAGAGCTACAGAGTTGGTCGTGCTGCTGCCCAAAAAGGCTAGAGAGAATATAACTAAATGGACAAAAGAACTTATAAATTTAATATTCGAATGTGCAACATAATAGCTACGCAAAAATAAGTCACAATAATATAATTATTAATTAAATACTTCTAAAATGATTCACATTATTATTAATAACAATAGTTTTTTGTTACACAGATTAGAATTCATGGTTATGGTTAATAAAAACAAAATTAATAAAACCAATGAATTTTTTCTTTCTTTAGTTGTTGGGAGTGTCGCGACAGGCGATACTTGCGCGATTTATGAGTAGATGAAATTAAAAAAAAATTATGAATATGTAAGTTGATGAAGTTGGTAAGACTGATTGAGTTGGGGGGGGAAAAAGGAGTGAAAAGAGATGGAGTTTTGAGAGTGGTAAAAAGAGTGAATTATACCCAATAGAAAATCTTGGGTGAGTTACAACCATGATTGTTATTATTTAGAGACATAATGTGCTGATAGTAAAGCTGGTGGACTGGGAATGGCTAGAGAAGGGGAGGTTTGGAGGCCATCCTTTGGGACAAATAGAGGTCCTATAAATAATCTATCATCACTATACAGTGATGATACTAAGAGATAACAAGTTGTAAATAATAAGTAAAAGTAAAAGATTGTAAGTATTAAAACTTATATTCGATTAATATTTATTGTAAAGAAATATTCAGACAGAGGAGGAATTTTCTTCCTTCATTATGCGAAGCAGTAAGTACATAGTTTCTACCCGGCACCATATTTAATTCGCGTTCAGGTGAACTTGGCGACACCTTGAGTTAATTTTCGAAAAACCCTTTCTTAGTGGATGCCTCAACTTTACAAGGAACATTTCCTTCCAATTTCATGTCTCTAGGATCATCGGCTTAGGCAGAATGTCAGTGATCAGTCGCGACTTTGAATTTTTACATAAATATATTAAATTAACAATGATGTTATGTTGTTATTGTTTGAGTACATGATGGAATATAAGAATTTACGTAAGCGTTATAGTTCATACCATATGCTTTATTGTTCAATTTCATTAATACTTATTTAGTTTTATCGAATTTAATAAACGCTAACAAACTACTTCACATGTGTTTAAATTGAAAACAAAAATTATTACTTCATGTTGTTCTTAGTACTAATGTAGTTATCATTATCATAACAGCCGAAAGACCGAAGTACTCTACAGTGCTGGACAAAGGCCTCCCCCAAGGATCTCTACCTTGACCGGTGTAGCGCTACCCGCATTGCGATTTATGACTCTAGGTGTGTCATATTATGCCAATGCACCATTGCTTAAGCGTTTACGTAGATATTTAATCAAAGTATTTATTAAAGCTGATTTCTAAAGGCTTCAAAAAGAAAGACATCAAAAGTGCCGACGTCTGTATCATATCTCGTAATCGGGATGTAGAATTATAATAAGGGTCGATTGTCACAAAACGCCCGCTTGAGTGACTTGCAATATTAAGATTACGAACACTAGGGTTAATACAGTTAATGACAGTCGCCTATTACGAGTTGTTAGGCAAACGACACCTAACGAACCGACGCCGAAACGTATCGGACACGCTGCGTTTATGAGACCTCTGCCACAGTAAATGTTGTAGCTGTAGTAGAGTAACTACCACATGTAGAAACGTTAACGCTTAAATCCAATAAACATGTCCAAATCAAATGTACACAGCAGTTAACTTTTTGAATTTTTATCGCTTGTCAAATAGGTGTATACTTACCTACATACACACCACCTCTACAATAGACACCAAGAGCTATCTATAATTAATTTAAATCTCATATTTTTTTTAAAACAAAGATTTATTTGTAGAAGAAGAAGCCATTCACTTCTTACCTCATCACGTACATTATTATTATGTACAATATAGAATTATAATAAATCATAATAGAAACAAAAATGGAAAGTATTGCTACTGTTATATGTCTGGTATATTGGTATTGTGGTATCCCATATCAAAATGCCAGCAGTGCATAAATTATGATATTTCGATTCGTAACTAAAGAAATAGAATGATTATTAAAAAAATAGGATTAGAATTCTGATCCTTATTATTCTATTTGTTTTTTCATACTTATGAACTAAGATTAAAATACCTGTTGAATTACTGGCAAAGTTAAGAACGTAGGTACTATGTCATCAAAATACACATTACGACATAAGTGATTGCCAGTGGACGAATATCAGTTAGCCAATTGAAAATGAGCGCTCATCTTCACTTGAAGGGGTGAATTTAGCTTTTATGGTTTAGGCCATTGAATATGTTAAATAAGTACTTGAACTAATTGGTTGTCAAATTAATAATAATAAAATTACCATATTAGTGGGAAAATACACGACTACTGAGTGTATATTATTGAGCGTTAAAATGGTTATAAGATGCACCTAAGTAACTCGACAGTTAATAGAAAATTAACTATTGATCGTTTAATAAACACTGGCAGAAAAAAAAGGAGTAAGTATAATGAAGTGGATATACTTCATTATACTTATAGCTGACAAGCTATCTAGTTTCCACAGTATGTTCTACTTAGTTTGGGACTATATGGCTGTGTGTATAGAATGTCTTAGAATATTAAGATACAAATACAAATCTTACAAGGCGAGATAAGGGAGCATGGAATATTGACTTAATTTTTCCACAAAATCATTAACGTTGCTTATACCTCCATAATATCAATACAGGATTTCCTGTAAATGTGTTGTTGACACGTAATTTTAATCAATCTCATTTGAAGGAGAAACAAATTAAGCAATGTAATTTAACAGAAATAGGTATAAGACCGTAATACCCTTTAAATAATAGACCATTTCTGTACACTTCTCCTAAAAAGAATCTTAGATTTGGCGACAAAACGTGTCAAAATTACCCAACATTTCAATCAAAGCGTAGAAAATTTAGGTAGTAGTTAGGTAGCTTATTTATAAATTCTTATTCCATAAAAGATTGCTTAGGAAATATTACTTAGTATTTAGGTAGGATATTTTTTGTATGAGTTATTATTTAAATGTAATATTCAATATTTAAGAAGGATTTCTATATTTAAATTACGTTTTGGTTAGGTATACAACTAAGTCGGCAAACAAGCATACGGCCCGCCTGATGGTAAGCGGTTACCGTAGCCAATGGACGCTAGCGACTCCCGGGACGGAGACCATATACCAGTTATTTGGCTGTCTCCAGTCGAACTGCTTTTCAAGCGAAAAATCGCTATGCTCTACCTCTCTTGACTCCATCAATTTAGTAAGGCACAGAGTAATTCGTGAAGAGCCTCTTCTTAAGTTACAGCAAAATAATTAAACTGGGTCGATCACAACTCATCCCATTTTGCCGCCTCGCTATAGGTTTACCTAACAACAATATGTACCTCCACACTTTACAACAATGTAGGCCTCGTTACTACGTGAAGCCTTACTTGCCCCACCAAAACTCATTAGTAGTCGCGATCCCTTCATTAACATACCTATATTGTTACTAATTAATTAACCAGGACTGCCTTCACTTTGGAGATATATTTCACGAAGCTGACAAATGCGTCCGCTCCATCACATCGGATAAAATATTATTAAAACAAACAAATGAACAAAAAAGATAGCTTTTCGAAAGAGCCGAAATCAATGTGCGAGCTCTGGTACATTGCCGGCTTTTGTTTGTTGGAATCTAAACAACGTACAACCTGAGAACTTTTCAATTTATTTTGTATTGTGTGTGTTAAACATAAAGTATATTTTTCATTGTGTGTGATTGAGATAATAAGTACGAAAGGTCGATCAGTTTTGTGGTCGTAATTTAATGTAACAGTTAATATGACAGCAGGCATGAGCATGCCAGCGGGTCGCCCTCGTATAATATTTATGCACTCACACCTGGAGGTCTACCGCTCTCGAGAGTATTTTATTTTGAGTTGTTGTCTTGATACGATAGAGAAACGTTGATGGTATTTTGTTAAGCCCGATAAATATGGACTATTAATTACTGATTGTGTTACAGTTCTGTTAATTCATAATGATTAATGAGAAGCTCGTGTGCTATGTTAACAAGTTGTAGCGTATTTGTAGATATGTGAAATTTTATAAGCATTAGCGATTTTGTTTTTTAAGTTTTTTCTTTTGTAACGTTAAATATAATAATTACTGAATTTGTTGTTCAGGTGATGGAGATCCTTGTAGAATACATGATGAAGCCTAAGCTGAACTTGAGCTTTCAGTGAAGGAGAACAACATGCTTACTAAGGCAGCAAACAGGCATACGGCCCACCTGACAGTAAGTGGTTACCGTAGCCTATGGACGGTATTGCAACATGCAACACCAGGGGTATCACCCGCGCGACCCTCTTCACAGCCTTTTTGAAGAACCTCATGCTGTAGTCTCTTAGGAAAACCACGGCGGGGAGCTCATTCCACAACCTAAGCGTTGGTGTTTGGAAACTCCATAAAAACCGCATAGTGTGAGACCAGATCTGATCGAACGCCTTAGCCATATTTAAGCTCACCGCCAGTACCTCACCTTGAGACCTCTTGAGGGCTACTACCTTCTCCGAATGTACGGGTGAACCCGCTACTTATGCGCTATCTCTCAAATAACTCAAACGCCAAACACTATCGGTGTATTCCAGTAGATAAGCTAGCGAATCAGTTTCCAACTAGGTTTAGCGTGATCACTACTTTGGCCAGGTCGAAATTATCATGACGAATCAATATACCTATAAATCCTAGGTAAAGAAAGTTCCTTTAATCAGAAAGACACAAAGTAGACTTCAATAATAAAAGCCAATTGAGTCAGGCTTATTTACAATCGTTTTAATTAAACATTACCTGTATAAAGGTCACTGGTTATATTTTTATTGATTTATGTAAGAATAAAATGATTTTACTTTAGCAATCGTCGCCCTAATTGAACTAAATTGACAGTCTTCTAAGCCATGTCTATTAATACGGGACCAACTCTGAAATCAAGAAAAAAAATATCCACTTTGATCGAACAAGGTTGATGGAGGTTGAAAAGATAAAAAAAAATTCTACATAGAACTAATTTATAAATAGAACACTGTATAAATGCGAAAATTTCTCAATCAAGATTTTTTAGAACTTACCCTAGAATATATTATGATAGACTTACATAATGAAAAATTCCATGACCAAATAAAGTTCATAAAAAAACCTTCAGCCGTTTGGAGCTCAGTAGTTAACAAACATAAACTTTAAAATTTACAATATTAGTTTGATTCTAATTTAGGTCATAGCTACTTTAAAAAATAATCTCTATCAGATCTTATAAAAAATTCAATTAGTAGTTTAAATTAAAATACCAAATGACTGTTATACAACATTAACAACTTTCTGTTTCAAACACTTTCTGTTTACAATGAATTGTTATTTGATTAGTTCACAGGGAGCTAACTGTTTTCAAGTATGAAAGTTAATTAATTCGCGAAAGGCAAAATAAAGAAATAAAAATACTTATGAATAAACTTAGCTTAGTTTCCATAGAAAAGGCATCAGAAACTTGGATTTTTTTAAAACATAAACATCAATAGGTATGTGTTATTTGGTGTATGTAGGTTCCCGGGATAAAACCTTCAGGGATAATGTTGCTTCCTATTAGTGAAAGATTTTTTCTAATTGGACTAGTTGAGATTAGCGCGTTCAAACTCTTCAGCTTTATTATAAGTATAGATAGTATAACAGAAAAAAACAATAATCTTCTGCTTATGCTCTAACATCTTCTGCTTTAACATAGGTAAAATATCTATGGTTTTTCAAACAAACTAAGTTACAAGTTACTTTAAAAATCATCAGTTTCCTTATTGCTATAATCATTACAATATTATTCAGGTTAAAAGAAATAAATATCAAACCATATTTTAACCCAGAAATATACAAAGCTGAATATTTCATCAGCTTTCCAATTTCCATTACGATTTATGTGATTCATCAACCCAAGGATGTCCGCTGCTGAACATGATCGCATTTGATTTCCACTATGGCGCAATAGGTAGGTATTACCAGAGAATTTACGGTTCCGTGTTATTTTAGACCTTATTTAATTTTAATTAGGTTTCTTTTTCTTATTTGATATGACATTTCTTAGTCCAATTGGAATATTACCATCTTGTCTGATTGCTGAAAGTACAAAACATTGAAATCATAATCCATGGCTATTTCACAAAATTAATACGCAAACAAAATAATTAGATAGATGAGAGAGTTTAAAACATTCTAAGACGGTAGCAAATTCGATTAACAAATAATCTAATTGTAATTGCTTTTGAAAAATCAATATTGAGATTTGGGAAGAAAATGAAATGATTATTTTGCAGCAAAAAGTTATCGCAACAGACAGAAAGCGAAAGTCTGCACCAAAGCATTTAGATTTACTTACCACAAAAAATCTAGTGAGTATATTAATTCAATTATAGACTACTCAAGATTAGGTATTGTATACTTCAATCGAATTTGTAACAATAATAGAAACGTAAAATCAATTTTGACTTTCAACAGACTGATGATAAAAACTTATTGTGTCATTAATAACTTCAATTTCCATTATCAATCAAATAAATAAATAGGCTGTCATAATAAGAAAACATCTAATAAGATTGTGTAAAGTTAGGTAGCTATTAGGTATTTATTTATGTTAAAAAAGAAACTTATCGAATATCTTGAAATACTAAATGCCCAAATTGTAGATGTACCTAGTTAATTTGTAACGGCTCAATTTTTTGAAGAAATCTTTAGTATCTAAAAGAGAACGGTAAACCACCAACCTGTCGTTTGACCTGAGCGAAATGCTTGGATAATCGGTTGTCTACGGCATGGATAAATTTGCAGTTCCGATATCCAGGGATCAAAATGTTAATACCCGTGTGGAGTCGTGACAAAAAGTTTCCTCGACAAAAATTTTAGACTTTCTTTTGTCAAAAACCTTAACTACAAAACTGGTCTGTACTGTAGAAAACAACAGAGTCATGTTTCAAGTTATTAAGTCATTGAACAAGTAGAACAATGGAAGTACGAAACGGTTTTTTCTTAAAAGGTATCGAAATAAATAATTTTAAATTCTAGCCTACAGCGAAATTCGTCGAAGGCTAAGTCCAGATTTGAATACGCAATTGAGAACAAAATGTTTCACTGTTGCTGGAAATTCAACAAACGTGTCTGTATTATGAGTAAACACGTGTAATTTGAGATGAAATGTGAACCGATTGATGTCTTTGTTCAAGTTTGGAAACGTTTTATGACCAGCCGAAGGGCTGCTGACTAAACTTGGCATACATTGTTCAGGAAAACGGTACTTGACAAAAAGTGTGAATTATTTACATTTCATATGTGTAGGTGGATTATACTATTGACAATACAGTTGGCGCAGTTGGTTAAGACACCACCTATCACGCCGCTCGTCATGGGTTCGATTCCCATCCAGGACAAACATTTGTGTGCATGAACATGTCTGTTTGTCCTGTGTCTGGGTGTAATTATCTATATAAGTAGGTATTAACAAAAAAAAATAGTATAAGTAATATATCAGTTATCTGGTTTCCATAGTACAAGCCTTAAGCTTAATTTGGGATCAGATAACCGTGTGTGAAAAAAAAAATACAATATCATATTTGAGACGAGACGAAAAATAATTGAATTAGGATCTACTTCCTAATTTGGAAGGTACTTATTCCAACAAAAAATATTGCAATCGTTTTTATTGTTTTTAAGGATCCGTACACTCGATGAAAAATGGGGAATCTAGTTGAACTTTTAAAAAAAGGAATACCTTGTGGTTTGTTGTGAATATTTTTTATTTTCAAATATACCTTTAAATAAAAAAAGAAACAGTTACGCTTATTAATTTTTAGCCATTGCAAAGTAGAATGAAAACTTCACCGTAGCATAATAAATTAATTAATTTTATTTATTCAGTGATTATACTATTTAATTCGTTGTTAATTCATCAGCAAAATTACATTCCAAAAGAAGAAAACCCATTTTCACTGAAATAGAGCTTTTTTTATCCAAAATTAAATTCTTGGACACGAAAATACATAATAAAGTGCAAATAAAGGGATGTAATAAGATTACTTCGTTGGCCCCGCGGGTTCCCAAGTAATCTAATGTTTTCCATCCCAGAGTAAGCTCAATATATGTGTATATGTGCTATATAGCTGTTCCCCGCGGTTTTGCCCGCATTCCTTAGACAAATATTCCTATGTTCTTCTCCATATCATAGACTATCTATATGCCAAATTTCATCGAGTTCGGTTCAGCGGTTTCGGTTCAGTGATGTTTATTCATCATTGATGAATATCGACTATCCCTGGGTCATATGCATGCATAGTAAAAGAAAGAATTAAAGAATTATATCCTTGTAGGATAAATTTTGTTTTTTGTATGGATGTTAGTTTATTTATTTCGCAAAATAACGGAATGGCTTTTTCTTTCTTTCTTTATATCGCAACAACCCGTGAAATAGAAAAAACAACACTACTACTACTATTTTGGTTACAACTAAAAACATAAGTAGAATAAAAAATCAGTATTTCAGTATTTGTTGATTAAAAATAGTACGATTGGTATTCATTATACAAATATAATAAGATATTAGGGAAAATAAAACAAATGCTCCTTATTATTAGATAGGTATTTACTCGACATATAAATAAACATGAATTATTATGGTTTTTTACATATTCATTCCTTTTAGTCCAAGAGCCTTTGAAGATTATAATAAAAATGCACGAAAGTGGGCTTACGATGAAACGAGACTGCCCATAATCCTGAGTCAACATACCCTTCAAATATAATTTAAACGTTTTCGTGCTTTGATTGCGAATCTTTTTCAAGACATTTTAAGATATTTACGTAAACTAATATTAGGTACACAAAAATGTTATTAAGTACTCTATATAAATAGCATAAAATAAACGTTTTTTTCAACTTTGAATTTAAATGATCTGGATAACTTTTATTGCACCTTGCATTCCTTTGAAGTATGACTTATGAATATTTATAAAACTGCTACCAGTGCTATCAGTAAGGAGCAACTATCAAAACGTTGCTCTATGGTACCTGTAATTTTGTTTTGAAAAACATTAAGGATACGTTTACACAATATAATATGCACTGATTACCGCGGTGGATAGGTATACATACCTACATGCTGCACCTTCATTATCGAAAATTTGCATCTTGCTTGTATAGTAATAAACCACACAATTTGTAGTCGATTGTAATACGTCTGTAACAACTATAACCTCTCAGTTTCCAACTAAACGTCTTTAAAAATATAACCAATTATCATTTATACGTGTAACTACAGATATCAAGTTCTCACGATATGCAATAATAATAGTAATCCTACAGGACTTAATTAGGTGCCAAAACAAAACCCGGACACGCGTGAACACTATCAATTAATGGGCAATTAAATCGGTTAATAGCTAGACAAGCATCAACATAATATAACATCGGTGCTCGACGCATCGGTCGGCAATAAAGAAATCAATCAGCAGATTAGGTATTTCGAATCAATAAAATCAGAAAAGGCAATAATATTGGTTGGATGATCATAAGTGTATAGAAATGAGCTGGAAGTGGCATTTCATGAAACGTCGACACATGAATCTATTAGAATAGCTAATCCTGATTATTAATGATTCGATTTCTATCCATACTAATATTATGTTAACAGTTAAGAAAAGTTTATCGTCGAAAGATGAATAAATGAGAAGCCATGTGCTACTAAGCGCCATTCAGTGAGCAATACGTAGGTATAAGTTAAATGCAAAGCCCTTTGGCAGATAAATGTAGTATGCCTTCTTTTTGAAACAATATATTAAATAAATCCTCTATTCGTACTAATGTTATAAATACAAAAGTTTGTATGTTTGTTACTTCTTCACGCTCAAACGGCTAGACCAATTTTGATGAAATTTGGCATGCAGATAACCTATGAAATGGAAATGGGCCTATTTTACTTTTTATTCCGGGAACTCATGTGATAATCAATATGATAGTCAATAATTTATACTATGTCGTTAATAAAATATATTTTATGACTAGCTGTTCCCCGTGGTTTCACTCGCGTCTCTGGGATAAAAAGTATAGGCTACTTTCACTTTTGGAATTGATTATAGTTTTTTATTAAAACAAACAAACATCAAAGAAGAACAAAGAAGACTTCATGAGAAATCTATACATTTCTTAATACTTAATACTTTAATATTTTAAAGTACTATAGATTTCTCGTGAAGTCTTTTCGAAACAACGCTTCTTTCCTTCAAAATACTACGCTCAAAATCTCATCCAGTTTAAATTTATAAATCGTTTAGTCGGTTTTTTAGTTCTCATGGAAGTATTATATGCGAGGCGGCTCGTGTGATACGAAGAGTGGAGGAAGGGGGGGGCGGCGCGTTTGATGCCTCCAGCACAGGTGTGATCTGCGCTCGATGCGTTCAATCTGAATAGAGGTCGTTTGCACCATAACATAAACTGTTGTTAATATTAGTCATACAAAATATTAAGAATCCTTAATTGACCTGTGGAAAGACATTATTATACCTACATAATAATATTTGTGCGAACAAATTGTTTAGGTATTCGTTTTACTTATGTGTTTAGGTATATAGATATCTATGAAGAATCAATTATACTTGTCACATACCTATATGATTTATTATTACTGATTTTTAAAA
Organism: Tethea ocularis; assembly: GCA_963555595.1. Lineage (NCBI taxonomy): Eukaryota > Metazoa > Arthropoda > Insecta > Lepidoptera > Drepanidae > Tethea > Tethea ocularis. Next base: position 5,355,052 of record OY741970.1, on the reverse strand, counting down.
AAGATACGCGTGTACTTATAAAAAGTGGTTTACGTACGAAAAAAACAACAGATTTTAAAGTTTTTTTTTATTCTTATCTTATATTTTCCTTCATATATAGAAAAGCTGCGTGGATTCTTGTTATTCATCTCACAGTGATGGTGAAACATATTTGAATTAAACTGAAAAAGAACTAGTATTACTAGTAGATTATATCTTGTAATTCTCCAGAATACCTATTATTAGATACAACCGCGGGGTGGATGTTATGAAATTAGCTTTTCAGATTTCAAGTTGTTGTCATCTTTTACCTTCAGTAATCGTTTTCAATTGTGCCATATGCCTGGTTTATTTTCTGGTTCCTGAATAAATATTTTGAATTTGAATTTTGAATGGCATGGGGACGATTCAATCAAGTAACCAAACTATGAGCTAACCAGTTGTTGTTAACGCGTTGGGGCAACCGTCCCCGGTTCACGCGGGTCAGTTAATTATAATACAGAACATTATTTCACTGTAGTTAAAGCGATACGTAAACTGATTGTTATGTTTATAGTTTTTATCAAATTGAAGATGACTTGTTTTCTTATTAGTTGAAATTTTATTTGTGCAAGTACTAATAATTTTTATAAGAGTTTATGGATTTTTAGTTACAAACTAGCATTTTATTAAATTGTTTTTTTGTGGGATTTAGCATCTGTATTTTTATCAATTGTTTTCTTAGAAAGCATTGGAGGCACACAGGAGGCATTTCTTTAAACATTACATAAATTAATAGATACGTAGGTAACTAATATAATTAGGTACTTATCAAATTAATTATATTCATTTAACGAAATAAACGGTGGTTTTTAGCAAAAAACATACCTTTTCTCATAAAACTAGTACTACTAAAAGTCTGTACCGGATCTGTCCAAATGTTTAATTAATATGATTCAAAAACATGATCCTGCATCATTAATTTAAGGATGCTCTCCGCGAATGATTCCGTTCCTTACTAAAAACTGATTGAAAAGCGAGACAAGAGTGGCACTTGGTAGTAAAAAATACCTTTAAATTTTAGCAAATAAGTATACGGCCCAGTGGCAAGTGGTTACCGTACCCTATAGACGCTTGCAGTTTTCTTAAAAAACCTTATATAACGCCTGAAGTTTCAACTAAGTCTAAACCTAAATCTAAATCAGGATATTGACTACTCGATCAATAACTGGAAACAAACAATTAAAACACTGACAGCTAATTTCGTAATCCTCACCTTTGCGAACGGAGAGTCGACTACCTACTATCAGAGTATTTTAAAACATAGATAAGTTGTAAGGTGACCGCGCCATATCACAAAAAAGCTGTTATTATTGAATAGATAAACGCAAGATGCGATTCTCTTAATAATAGTTAATTTGAGTAATAAACGAGTTTCGATTGTTATAGTCATGTAACACGAAAGTCGGACTAGAATTTTTGTATCGTTCCGAATGGTTCCCGTTAATTTTATGGGATATCTTAATGTGTGGTCGACACGATTGGATTTTTGGTTCAATTCTTTCTGTCAATAAAATTTTTCATCTTTGTGAATATTTAATACACATGTCTAAATGTTTTTAGAATATACGTCAGTCTATCCAATTATAAAATATTTTATTTATAAAACCATTGTAGACTTTTATCTTGTTATTTGGAGCAGTTATTGTATAATCTTATGAAAAACAAGACTTTAATTTTGTTATTTAGAGTACTGTATACGATCTTATGAAAAACAACAACATCTTATATAGACGGGGCACGTGCCTGCTCTATCGAAAGGGGTAAAGACTATTGTTCACGTGAGTCCAGTACGGATTTGAATTTGACTTAAGTACATAGTACCTACCTATACGTAAAATGGTTGTTTTGTTTATTCACTGAGCCTGAATCTAATAGTGCCATAAACAACATACCTACTATTCTCATTTCTATATCGAATCTACAAACATAAATTAGAAAAATAAGTTGTCGATGATGATGATTATTTATCATATTTCAATCATACTATTCGTGCTCTTCTCCGATAAATAAATAAATTATATTTTAAAAGTGCTTCAGATCACAGCAAAATGTATGTGGAATTATCTCAGTACCAAATTATTTTAATATAACACAAGTTAAATAACAAGCAAAATTGCTTAAGTAGTTTCCTAGAAATCCGGTGAACATACCTAGTTACCTACACAAAAAATATACGCATCGAATATAGAAATATAGAACCTCCCCTTTTTTTTAAGTGGGTAGAAAAGAGTCTATTTGCGATCATTGAAGTGAAAGCGACACTCAACAAAACAATGTATTGTCACTTTAAGAAGATAAACCGCTTAAAAGCGTCATGTTGACATTCTAATTTTCACTAATCTTGCCACCCTAAAGACATCTTTTGAAAAAGAAAGTGACCACAGGCCAAACAATGAACAAGTGTTGATAACATACGGATAAGACCACCAGTTGTGACGTCAAATTGACAAAATATTTTGCGGATTTTCTTGTTTGTTGTCAACTAATCTCCCTTTTCATTAAAACGGATTAACGGAGCTTTTGTTCGGGTATCGTTCCTTATTGGATGAAGATGTTTTGTAAGAGTGAGAGTCGATATTCTCTAAAATGATGTTAAATTTTATAGCATCAATAGCTTGTAATGACTTATCAGATAGTTAGGTGAGTGATAGGTGCTTACTTACGTGTGCTTACGTACCTAATGAATGATAAAGTACTTGTCTGTTCTGTTCTTTACCAGTCACATCTGATTCGTTATATGGCATAACATAATCTTGATGTCATCTACAAATCCGGACACAGATTTCAACCCTGGTTTTTACATTATCTCACATCTTTCAAGTAGGAGACTTTCGCCTATAAAAAAAAGAAAAAAAAATTGATTAAGCTTGACAGAATAAAAATGAACATTGCATCATAAAAATACATTGGAACAAACGAGTGCGTGCCCGTGCATGAAATAATTAATACGCTCCCATCAGTGAAGTGTCAGAGCGAAATGGCGTCGAAAACAAATATAATGAATATTCAATATTTTTATTACACGTAGGCGAAGAGAGAAAAGGTGATATTATTATGTTATAATAACCCGTTCAATGGGTTCATCGAGATTTGAGAATCAAATCCAAGTATGAGTGAAATGAACATCACCTCAATGAAAAACGATTTTCGTTTGTTTCGCTATGAGATTTTTTGACAAACATTTGATTTACCTAAATTTCAGATACTTTACAAGAATGTATCAACATAGAATTTCAAACGTTTTACTTTTCTCGTGAAATTAAATTTATCAGCAGTTGTTGAATAGTTAGCAAAAATCATAAAGGTAGATATTCAAATGGAATAGCCCAATTTTGAATGGAATGTGGCTATTGTTTTGCATACAGAGAACAGATTTTACCGCGCATGTTAAATATTTCGCTTCCATTTTAAACCATTGTTGTTCACATTGTATGATGGTCTAGATAGCATTCAGATAATTTCTAATAGATCTGGAATTTGGACAGCTACGGAATTATATAAAAAATAATGTTATATTTTTTAATTTTAATAGCTTGCCAGTCTTTATTCAAGCTATTTCAGGGTTTCATTTTTTACCAGAAAAAAAACTTTATTAAATAGGATAGGTAAGCCTACCTTGGTTTATTTATCTAATTTTAACGTATCAAACAATGTTATAGTAATTACTATTTACGATAGTTTTGTTTATAAATGTATAATTTCTTTTGAGAAATAAATTTCTCTAAACCTAATTTTGTGGAGACAACGAAGTAACTTAGGAGAGATACAGTTATGAAACAATTTTTCAAGAGACTAATTAATTAAGAATCCAATCCAAAAATAACTTAAACGATGTTTTCAGGTAAAATAATGCGTAATTTTGAAAGGAAGATTTTAATTACACTCATGACTCGTTTCTCTGAAAGGACCCTAAGCAGGCTAAATATAGCTCGAACCTCCACCCACCTACTTTCATCGCACTTCTGGACTACTCAGATTGCTATTTGTTTGGTAACGAGTCTAATTTATGTGTATCAGTTATCTTTAAATTTAGGTTTGGTAGAGAACTGAATAATAAAAATATGTATTGACTAAGTACAATATAATTGGATGGCAACAGCGGAATATTATTGTGGGCTTAAAATTTTCATTGCATAGAATTTACAAAAAACAAAAATTCAGTAAATGATTCCAAACTTCGGTGGATATATTTAATTGCACATTACATCTATTGAATGAATATATAAAAAAAATGCCTTACATGTTCGAATTTTTATATTTTAAAGTATCTTTTGAAGTTTATACGAAAACATTTTTTTTTCTTATGATACAATATTATATTGAAAATAGATTAAAAATAAATAAAAAAGTGGCCCTGTGTAAAAAAGGCTAAGTATCCGAATATTATAATTATGGTAAAGCCATATTAAAAATAATGTAAGTAAAAATAATAAAGCTTGTGCACCTAAGATGTGCGTTGACAAAATTAAAGTATAAGTAATTTCGAATTCCATATAACACAATCATTATTTACATTACATATTAAATAGATTCTGCAATACCATACACTAGAGATTCGCTTCCTAAGCTTACCTCATCTTTTTAGCATAATAAGGAAACATGCTTGGGAAGTTTGATATTATGTAGGTGTTTTAGCCACGCAAGTAGCGAGTTAATACCTTGCCTCGGGCGGTGATCATTTTTTGCGGGTGCACCCGAATCAACCACCTTGAGTTCAACAAATGTGTGGGCAATCCGGTAATTTATTTTTTCAGCCAATAAATTACTCATACGTCAAAACTTTGGACGTGGCCCGGCGCGATGGGCAACCAGTGATATATTGGCTCTTGTCACAGCACTCTACCTTTTCCTAACAATTTTAATATGACGCTCGATTAATAAATTGCTTCGTTTATACTAATGAGTCGGCACTATTGTGGAGTGAATGGGTTTTGACTTCTTTTTAATACGGTGAAGTTAGGATTTAAAACAATCCAATTGGTAAAACAATACGATGGGGGCTTTATCTCTCGTGACATAGAGCACCCATATGTCCTTTGACCAATAAAGCACAAAAAATCAATACAGTATGAAAGCTGTGGGTACTACAAATAAAGAACGAAGATATATTACAATGACAAAAAATTGGCTTACCCATTTGGGTAACGACTTACGAATTTTCTTGTATCTTCATTCAACATTTTTGATTAAAAAAATTACATAATAATTTAATGTTCTTAACAATCCACTTTATGCAAATGATGTAACTAGAATTGAACATTGTTTCTTGGGTTTATAAATAGATAAGAAAATTGTTTATATAATCAGTTGTCAAAACGTAGGTACCTATATTTTTTTTTCATAGGTTATCATGCACCTGTTTGCAATGTAAATTACATTCTGTATTGTGAATGCTTTTGTGTTGATACCTAATTAATACGCAATTTGGAAAATATTGATTAATTAGGGGATCAATTGTTTTTTAGGATTCCGTAGCAGAAGGGTCCAAACATAGCCCTATTGCTATCACTCACGAGTCCGTCTGTCAGTCGTCATCTGCCTCACGGGTTTTAGGTACAGTCAAATGGTTGGAGCTAGTCTTAGAATTTTTTAACTTTCCATTAACCTATGAATTTGAAACTTGGCGATTTTTACTAAGTTATACCAAAGAATAAATAACATATACCAATGAAAATAAATAAGATTTATTATTTGATATTCCTTAATTTTTCCTATTACAAAAATCTTATATTCTACATTTGGAACCCTAAATGTGCGAAGTTCTATACGGGCTATATTGATTTATCCGTTCCGTATTTTACCAAAATCTCAATACATACCCATTTAACAGAGACCGAAGGTAGTAGGTATAAAGCAGGTAGGCGATCAATATGATGGCAAACAAGTGGAGCCAAGGCTTTTTAATAGGTACCAGAAGATTTTCTATATGTTGCTGACCTTTACAACGCCTAGAAAGTATCGACTTCAGGAGCAAATGCCAAACACTGTTAGGTGTTTTTAATTCGAGGGTACTATTTAAGTCTGTGGAGCACACACCTATCATTGCCTTGAAGTGTTTTAGATCATTGATGGGTATATTAGGTACCTAGGTAGTCTACCTACCTACTGTTAGATTCCAGAATTATTATCAAATTATTTTAATGAAACTTTTTTCTGATATTCATCCTGCCATTATGCCTAAATTATATGCTGGCGTGGTTTTTAAAATAACAAGGTAAACCTAGATATATCGGATGAATATTTTGGGGTGATGTATTCTTGAAACAATGTTGGACAACAAGAAAATGGTTCATATCATAAAGTAGTGCAATGTAGGTCTAAGAGCTGCATGCAAGGTAGTGTAATCTAATTTATGTGACGATCACAAAATAAACTAGTCTGGCCGCAGCGTTAATAGCTAGTAAATGGCTTGAATTAGCATTCATAACCAAATAATAATATGCAACGGTCAAAAATGTTTACGCTAATTAATCTTAAATTGGGTGAATTGCCCTCTACGTACGATAAACGTAGGACGAAAGAATACTTTCACTGATTAGATAACGGTATGTAGTTAACCAATGATTTAACCTTAGTACCAGATAAAAAGGACCTATGAAAAATTATCATCTGGCTTTGAGTATAAATATGCAACAAGATGGAATTGTGATCACTGCTGAACATGGCTCGGGTAGTGCTGTGTGTGTTAGCCCTTGTGGCCTGTGGGCTCGCTGATCCCATCAAAAAAGCAGTGCCGCATAAGAACGGTAAGATACCAACTTACATGCATCTATGGAAGTCTTTTAACTATGTATTTGCAAAGATATTTTTATTATTGTTTAAAAATGGAAAAGTTAAATATTTTAATCTTTTTTGATATTTCTGAACAAAATGTGTGATTTTTCTTAGAACTCCTGTATTTCAGTGAAATAAATTATTTTACAGCGGACCCCGTTCTGGCTCAAAGACAAGTGGACTTATCTACTTTATTTTTCCACATACACGAGCCAATCCACGTCGACTCATGCAAACAGATTGCCAGCACTTGGGATATCGAGAAGAACATTGAACATTACAGCGTATGTTTAACTTATTAGTATAGGGATTGAATTAACTACCTTCTATTACTCTAATATTTTTTTGTTTATCATTTACAGAATGTAACCGCTACGAAAATCTATGTAGAGCTGCTTGAGAATGATTGGCTCCTTCCCAGGGCTGTACCATTCTCCGTTTCCAACCATGTGCATAGATTTGAAATTGTCACTATGTTCAATATGCTATACTCCGCTAAGGATTACAACACATTCTATAAAACTGCCGTGTATCTAAGGAACCGTGTCAATGAAGGACTGTACGTTTATGTTCTCAGCACTGTCATCCTTAACCGTTCGGATACCCAAGGAGTTGTCCTTCCGCCGATTTATGAAGTCTTTCCATCATTCTTCAATAATGGTGAAATAATGCACACCGCCCAAAGAATCAACACTCATGGTTTTAATATGATGGAGCACTATCCTCTGACCTACAAGTGGGACGAAAATGTCGTGATCAGGTGGAACTCAACCGCATGGCCTTACTACGGAAAGAGTACACCAGTCTCCTACTTCACCCACGACTACGGTCTAAATGCTTTATATTACAACTACTACCTCACCTACCCATCCTGGCTCGGTGGTAAAGTTGTACCCCTAGTCAAAGACAATCGTGGTGAAATTTTCTGGTTTATTCACAAGCAAATATTGTCCCGTTACTACATGGAAAGGCTTTCTAACGGTCTTGGTGAAATTGATACCTTGGACCTCGATGTTGTGAAGGAAGGCTACACTTCTGGTCTGCTTTACCATAATGGTATTCCATTCCCCTCTCGCCCCAATTACTATCACCTTGACCAACCTGATTTTGTTAATGCTTTAACTCAAGTTACTGAATACGAGCACCGCATCCGTGATGCTATCGACAGCGGTTATTTCATTGACGTGAGTAGCATTACTATTTTAAAATCAAACATATCACATTATTTGGTCATTAATTTTGTACTTAACTATTTATGCAGAGCAATGGTGAACATGTTAAGCTTTCGACTCCTGAATCCATTGATGTACTTGGACGTCTGATTGAAGCCAATGTTGATTCTCCAAATGTGCACTACTTCAAGAACTTTATCAGCATCTGGAAATCTCTCCTCGGAAACACCTATGTTCGCGAACACCAATATTATAACAAGTATGATATAACAAATGCAACATCAACGTAAAATGAGACATACTTACATATCGATCGATATTGTTACGAAATTTTTTTTTCAGGTATGTTCCTCTGGTCGTACCTTCAGTCCTTGAGAACTACCAGACTGCTCTTCGTGACCCTGCTTTCTACGTTATCTGGAAACGTGTCATGAACCTGTTCACTTTATGGCAGCAGCAACTTCCTCATTATAAATCAGAGGAGCTTGCGCTTCCTTCGGTTGCAATTGAAAAGGTTGAAGTTGATAAACTGGTCACCTATTTCGAACAGACCTACATGAACGTCACAAATCACTTACATATGACAGAACATGAAAGTATGTCCTCGTATACATTTATTTACTTTTGAAATTTAGTTACAGTTATTTGTTTATTTGCTATATATAATGGTGGTTTCTTTTAGGCAAAATTGATAGCGATGATGTGAGCGTACTGGTTCAGCATCCTCGTCTAAACCACAAGGTGTTTAACGTCCGCGTTCATGTCAAGAGTGATGTTGCTAAGACTGTAACTGTCAAGGTCTTCCTGGGTCCGAAGTTCGACAGCAAGGGTTACGAGATCCCGTTACATAAAAACACTGAAAACTTCTTCCTGTTGGACGAATTTGTTCATAATTGTAAGTTTCAGTCCTTGATCTAACAATTTTACAATGCTATATTTCAATTATTGTTTTTTTCGATAACTTTATTGTTGATAATCGTAGTTATATCGTGATTATATTTAAAGTAATGTCAATAGCTCCAATAAGAGTAGTTCAGGTGCTTCTAAAATAAATACGAGCACAATAGTGACTCTGTAATTTACAATATTGTATTTTTAGATTAATATTAATAGGTTATGTTAGCACGCTGAAAGATCTCTTTAAAATCTGCATTTCTTTTGAAACATTAAAGTATTGATGTTACACGGTCTATTACACAATCATTAATTAATTTCAGTGCCTGTGGGAGAGTCTGTGATTACCCGTGCTTCCACTGACACCGACTTCACCTCCCAGGACTGGGCCAAGGGTTATGATGTTTTCCTGAAGGCTGAGGCTGCTCGAACCGGTTCAGGACAGTTTGTGATTGACCCAACTCAAAAAATGGACCGTTTCCCTCACCGTCTTCTCCTGCCTAAAGGTTTGTAACATTTCTATGTAAAAAAATGTGGCAAGTGTAAGGTTATGTAAGTCTTACCAATAATTTCACGTATCATAATTTGAACATGAAATTTTGCTAATTGGAGACTAAAATTTAATATTACGCAGAAATACTATCCTTAGGTACTAATATTACACTGATTTATAACATTTAAAAGTTTCTTGATTTGCCCTTGTTTCACGCAGCAAGGAAGCAATGAATCGATGTGATTTTGGATTGTGATTGTGGAAGCTTATAAGTCAGAGTCAAAGCTATTTATTCAATTTAGGCCCCAAAAGTGCACTTATGAAGGTCAAATTTATTGAAGTTGCCACCTACCTCCAGTGTTTTGGCTAGTGTTTTATAAGAAAATACAGTGTACAAAATATAATTTATTTAGGTAGAAGCTGTTTTTTTACTTGTATAATAACTTAACAAATTCTGCAGGCTTTAGATTTTAATAACCAGGGATTAATTTATGTGATTTATTCCGCAGGTCGCGTTGGTGGTATGCCGTTTGTCCTCATGGTCTACATCTCCGAATATAAGCAACCCAAGGTTCCTCACGCCACTGGCTGGGATGAGTCCTTGTCCCTCGGTCTTGGATCTGGCTCACGTTTCTGGTCCAGCGACCCTCTTGCCTTCCCTCTCAATAGACCTCTCCACATTTGGCAAATCAAGGACCTGCGTAACATCTACATGCAAGATGTCTTGATCTATCACAAGCATACGCCTGAGATAATCGTTCCTCACACCGAATAAGTTTTTAGTTTTCTCGATGCCTTGATGTTTGTATTCATTACTTAGTTGTTTTTGTACGCTGTTTATGATACGTTTTGTTATTTAATCAATATTTAATGTCGTTGTTGTGTGTAATAGTCAGTATGTAGTTGTTTCAAAATGTAGTATGAAAATATTGTTTTCACTAAGTAATTTTCTTATGTGTAAAAGTGACAGAAATATTTGCAAGATGATTTCTCTGCCTATATAGATATATATATTTATTAGTGTATGTATTAACTGTTGATATTTATTGTATTTATATGTGAGTCGAATATATATAATTATGAATTTTATGTGAATGTTATTTTCTTTTCCACACTAGGTAAATAAAAAAATAAATTAGGTAATTTTTCTTAAAAAAAAAACTTTAAAACTATCAATCAAATTAGTTAAGCATTAAAATTTACTACTTGAGTACCTATATACTAAGGGTGGGTTGCACCATTCAACATTATCGTTACATTGTCTGTCAGAGCAACGGTTTTGTTGGCAAATGACAGTTTTGGCTCTAGAGCTTGTAGCTTCAGAGATCAGCGCGTTCAAACAAACAAACAAACTCTTCAGCTTTATTATTAGTATAGATGTAGATATTATTATATACCTATACAAATATCACAAGGCAGAATGGATGGCAAAAGAGCACGTGGTCGGTCCCCGACTCTTATAATGTGGTGGACCACACACTCCACCATGACCGAGTGTTCCCGCAATGCTTGCAACAGGGCCAAATGGAGAGGCATTGCTAAAGCCGCCACTCAAGACCTACCATAACCACGACCACTCTGTCAAGAGTGTCCGACTAGGAAGAGAAGAGATACATATATGATATTACGAATTTTATTTCTTGCTGAATATAAAAATAAATTATGTATGTTTTTAATTAGAAGGTTAAGAAAATGTTTGAGATGAGCAAGATAAAAAAAAGTATTTTAAAATAAAACAACAACTAGCTCCATCTTTACGTAGGGCACTGTATCAACTATAATACAACGCCATCTATCTCATTCATTTTGACGTTGTTCCACAGATATAATTTCCACTGTTTCTAGTAAATTAGAAGAGATGGGGTTAAAAGTCAAAATGTTACAAAAGGACAATGGATGCCTGCTCTGCCGGAAGTGCCGGAAGCATTGAAATTAATAAGCGTAGTCGGATCATTTTACAGTATAATGTTATGTTTGGAGGTTGATTTTGGATCTATAAAAATATTCTAGAATAGAAAACTAACCAAAAATTTAAATTTCCATACAAACTTCTAAAACTATCAATAACATAACATAAGTTTAGCATTGACAAATTAATATACCTTACTTGTCAATTTTATGTCGAGCCATGACTACGTTTCTGAGGAGGTTTTTTCGCTAAACCTGATATTATTTGCAACTTCGAACATAATAATTATTATCTAATAATTTAATATTTTATTCGTTAATAGTATAGTGTGTAGATACAATACCTACAAATGCACCTTCCTGAAAGTAATACTCGGTTTTTTTTTAGAACTATTGATGATGATATCTTGTGCGTATACCTACCTACTATCTATAATAAAAAGGTCCAAATGGTCTGGCCAATTTTAATTCTACTAATATTATAAATGCGAATGTTTGTGAGGATGTATGGATGTAGGTATGAATGAATGGAGGTATCGATGTTTGTTACTCATTCACGTGAAAACTACTGAACGGATTTGCACGAAACTTGGCACATAGATAGGTCATGCCCTGGAATAACATATAAGCAGGCTACTACTTGTATCTCGGGAAAGCGGGTGAAACCGCGGTGAAAATTTAATCAACACGCTGTAGGCACACTGTAGGTATAGGAATATTTTTAATATTGACATATTTGTTTGACACTACGTAGGTACCTACCGACTCATTTGATAAGACATTCTCTGGCGATGGAATTTTTAGGTTCTCAAACTGTTTTCTACTAAGTACCTAACTACTTACCTACTATTCTTGTTTTACTTTTCTTGACAACTTTTACAGATGAAAACTTATATTGGGCAAATTTTTGATAACGATTAACAAAAATCTTTATTTATGTAAAACTAACAGCATTATAATTTATACTGTTTGTTTTGGATAAATAAAGAAAAAACGAATTCTCTACTATAAGGTAAGCCACATTAATATTATATTTAGTAACTCATCAATGTAACATTACCTATTAAGTTAATAACACATAACGTTTAGGTATAATCACAAAATAACTAAAAAAAATTGTCACGTTTCAAAACTTATTCTATTCCGCGGTAAAACATGTTAGCGAAACCAACAAAATGATTTAAGTATGTTTACTTATAAATCATTGATGAAATTAAAAAATGAAATATACATGTAGTGTAGGTACTCAAAACCGTTTGCCAAATCATTATTTTACTCTCACTTTAGTATTGTATTGAGCAAAACAAAGAGGTTCAATCATTTAGGGTGGGTTGTATCATCTAACGTAATCGTTAAATTGTCTGTCAAAACTGTCTTTTGCTAGCAAAACCGTTGCTCTGACAGAAAATTTAACGATAACGTTGGATGGTGCAACCCACCCTTAGTCTATTTATTCTCGTAATGTGAAACGCCTTGGTGGAATTCTTATGGCTTTAACATAGGCTAAATGTGAGTTTTATGCGATTTTAGATTTACGCCTGTGTCCTCAGCTAAGTATTGTACACATAATATTCGAACTACGTATACGGGATCCGTAAATGCATTTTTGAGCAAGTGTGTTGAAAAAATATTTAAATGTTCATACTCTATACAAATTACCACCGCTTACTATCAAGCGGGCCGTACCTATGCTGATTAGCCGTCTTTGTTATATAAAAAAATACTTAGGTATATCCCATAGGCCCTGAACTTTAGACCCGAGAAAACTCGAGAGCTTCTTATCATTAGATATAAATTAAAGAAAGACGTTTCAAGGTGTAACCGTTTTTTTAGTGTTTATGTTACCTATAGGTTATCAGAAAGATAATAAAACATTCGTCAAGTTAACGTAAAAGTGTACGCCTCACTTTTTTGTGTAATGAATGTTATAATTTATTGTTACACATCGTTAAAAATATTTTAGAGTGGAAAATAGCTCAAAAATATAATTTCCATACAATCAAAAAAAAAATATATAACATAATATAACAACAATATAGTTTAAAATTATTAGAAAACTGCTTTATCCGGCAAGAGCAGTAAAAAAAGTAAAGTTCTCCTGATTGAAATTTATTTTTTTACTGATATTTTGATTTGTTTAAATGTTAAAGTTTCCATCATTTGAACTGTAGAAATTTTATTCTAAATGTTATATTTTGTAAGTAGGTACATGATAATTAAAAATAATCATAACGTAACAAAAAACCTAACCGAAAAATAGAAAATTTGTGTTGATGGGAATATACCTACAATGGGAAGAATTTATTTTAAAAATGTATTGAGGTAGGTAGGTTTGTAGGTACCTAGGTATTTATTTAGTCAAAAGAGCTGTCGCTACGATGATTGTGCAACATTTTTTCTACTATAAATAAATATCGTTTACTGTTTACAAATGTAGGTAATCTACAACATATGGTAGGTAAATATTGTGAAAGCTATGTTTACTATATCTATATACTCTAGTTCCTAACCTTATTACAATGAAAAGCGTAAAACTACAATCTATTCATTAATTATGTCTTGTAGCAATTAACTTTATACAAAGCTAAAATTGGGATATATTACGAAACTCCATACAAATAGATCAGTCAAATTAGATGAAACAAATTGTAGGGCGATGATAGCTTAGTGGTAGTGACGTCGGATGCCGCCACGAAAGTCGTGGGTTAATACTACAATAAGTTTGAGCTTTCGTGAAGAAACCAATAGTACGGTGGTATGTTACGACAGGCCAGTTGGCGCAGCGCAGCAGTTCGCCAAGCACCTTTCGGTGTGTTCCGACAGCTGCACTTGAGAGCCAGTTCCTTTCTAGGCTTTGTGTGCTTACCATCATCGGCCACATCATCACTGACCACGGTGAGATTGTGGTCAAACACAGGCCTATACATAGTAAAGCGACAAAATGGGGACCTTTGGGGTCGTGGGCAATCGGGGCGTCCAGAAGCGAATCCCTGTGCATCCAGAAGCGTTTCCAAGGAGGACGATGGGTCGTCGTGGTCACGATCCATCGTACGATAGCACAGCGAGGGTGCTGGGGGGCAGTATCACATTTCCCCCGGGACGGGCGATCTAGCGCCGCGCGTGGAGGGGAAGTGAGTATGCGTACGAGAACCCGCCAGGGGCGGCTGGGTATCCTATGAGGATTTCCCCACGAAAAAAAAAGCCAGTTGGCGCAGTTGCTTACACCACCTATCGCGCTACAGGTCGTGGGTTTGATTCCCAACAAGGACAAACATTTGTGTGCATGAACATGTCTGTTTGATCTGAATCTGGGTATAATTATCTAAATAAGTATGTATTTACAAAAAAAAAAGTATTTTATGCAGTATATGTGCATGTGCGAAGAATGTCTCAGGATATATTTACTTAGTAGTAGGTACCTAACCTAAAATCTGTCGCTAATCACATAACGATGACGTCACGACAGCTACACTTGAGTACCAATTTCTTTCTTAACCACGTCATCACTGACCATGGAGAGATTAAAGTCAAACAGGCCTGTGTTTACTTATAGCAAAAAAGATAATAGTAAAAAAAAACTATATTTATCCAAGGTAATTCGATTTAATCCATATATTGTTACATTGTTCGTTAAAATTTGTTTATCAGATTTTTAATTTGATTTTTTTTTTCATTTTTGGTTTCATAGCATGTTCAAAATTACTTCGAATAATAATGATATCAAAAGAAACTTTAAAATTACTTATGTTTAAGTAGGTACTACTAATTTTGAAATAGGTAACTAGCCCCAGGTCCGAGCCCTCCAGTTACCGCCCTATAAGTCTATTAAATGTCCTGGGCAAGATGTATGAGAGACTGATCTATATCCGCCTCAAAACATATGCCGACGCCAATAATCTCATCCCTGATGAACAATTTGGCTTTCGAGCCAAACATTCTTGTGTTCAACAAGTCCATCGTATTGTTGAACACATCTCCTCTCAGTACCAAGAGCGCAACATGACAGGTGTCCTATTCTTCGATGTCGCGAAGGCATTTGACAAAGTGTGGCACAATGGCTTAATTTTTAAGCTATTTACCTTAGGTGTCCCACATAGACTCGTGCTCATCTTACGAGATTATTTGTCAAATCGCCACTTTCGATATCGCATTCCTGGCGCACTCTCCTCCCCTCACCCTATCGGTGCCGGTGTCCCACAGGGCTCGGTACTGTCCCCCTTGCTATTTTCGCTCTACACGAGTGATATGCCAAAGACCGACAAGGTGCAGTTAGCACTTTTTGCGGACGACACCGCGGTCTACTGCTCTAGTAAGTCCCCCTCAGTCATTGTTAAGAACCTCCAAACCGCGGCTAACGCCCTAGGCGCCTGGTTTCGGAAATGGAGGATCGAGATCAAACCTGTCAAAAGCCAGGCGGTCCTATTCTACAGACCCTACCATCGAGGTACCCCCTCCCCTCCAAAGGCAGTTACTCTATTCGGTGAACCAATCCCCTGGGAAAGGCAAGCCAAATATCTCGGAGTAACTCTCGATGATCGTTTGACTTTTGATGCCCACATTAAAGCGGTCCGCGCGCGCGCCGCCTTTGTTTTAGGGCGCCTCCACTTTTTATTAAATCGTAAATCTAAACTTGCACTTAAAAGCAAGGTTAGACTTTATACCACGTGTATCCGCCCCATCATGACCTATGCTAGTACTGTGTTCGCACATGCAGCTCCATCACGGATCCATAGCCTTCAGGTGATTCAAAATCGCTTCATGCGCAAGGCCACGGGCGCCCCGTGGTACATGCGTAATGAAAATCTCCACATTGACTTAGGTCTCCCCACGATAAAACAATTTATAAAACGCACCTCACGCAGATTTTTCAATACCGCCGTTAATCACCGCAACCCTCTTATAGTGAAAGCCGCAACGTACACGCCCTCCCGTATACTCCGTATCCATAGACCAAGGCAAGCCCTCAGCCCCGGATGACCCTATTACATTAGCTCAGATCGAAGCTGACGAAGCTCGTAAAAGTACACAACACACTACACACAACCGATCACGCTACCGTCCTCGACGGCGAGGACCGCCGCGACGTCCCACTCAGTCTCGTCCCGTTCAAGCGGCCCGAGCTGCCTACAGTAATCCGACCGCCCCCAATTAGTCGTAACTCGTACAAAGTCCTCCCCCTCCCCCGGTAACGCCCTGAGCCGAGGTTCGTGCCCTCAGGCGTTGTTACCTAAATATTACCCGGCTGAGAGCCCTCTGCGCTCGCCGATTTGTCCGGTAAGGTTGTTGCAGCCATCTGAGGCTACCAACTTAGTCCTTTAAAAAAAAAAAAAAAAAAAAAAAAGTAACTAGCTGTATGTTTCTCTTAAAAATGTTAAAATAAATCAATAAAATTTGTAATATTTAACAAATTCTTGTTTAGGGTGTCTCAGATCTTTGGTTTGGATTGTATTATGAGTTATATATATAAGTAGGATTAGTAATTATTTAGCTAATACGATGATAAGCTTTCCAAGGCTTCTAATATTATACTTTCAGAATTGCAAATCATTCACTAGTAGGTAACCTACTGCGGTCTTTTTGTTTATCAAAATAGTTGTTGTTGAATTAAAGTGAAGAGGTCATGATTGATAACTTGATAAAGAAAGCAAAATATGAAGTTGCTACGGAATCGATTATTTGGATACAAGATAAGGCTTATGCAAAATGGTATAAATTCTGGGTCTGAGTTGATTTGAGTACAGTTCGCCGCTTCCTTGGGAACCATGAAGACTGTCCTGATCCTAGCGGGGCTCGTAGCCCTGGCATTAGCCAAAACCGTGCCTCTGGACAAGGTCAACATCAAATCAGGTGAGCATTTACGACTGATATTTATCTTCTCTTCTCTGATGTTTAATAGAATGCTATAAAAATTCAAGTAAAATTTACCTGACATTTATCTGTTTGCGTTTTGATTTTTAAAAACTTTATAAAATCTCTAAATGTAACTTTATCATCCACGAGTATATAAAAAAAAAAAATTACCGAAATATATGTAAGAGCATAAAGCGCATCACTTCAAAACGGTTGCACCTATTTGCACAACTCGTAAAAACGTAAAAAACTCATTAAAAATATTATATTTAGGTACTTTTCAATAAAAATGGAACCGTCAATGTAGGTATTTGGTTTAGAATTTGAAATCTTGTGGTATATTTTTAATTTCAAATAAAATAGATAATGAATGAACAGAAAAACTGCTTTTATAAGTGATCAAGCGGTATGTTTAAAGATTTTTTGATGTATATCCAAATATATTTAGAATTTCTTCAAAGGCTGGAGAAAGATCTTGAGAGAATGTCTTACATGTTTTTTCACTTCAAAAAAGTAGGTATAATCTATAGTAAATACACTGTATTAAAAATCCCTTTTTAATAGACTTCATGAAGTGACACCACCTTAAATAAAGTGTTTATGAAAAAACAGTAAGCTACGATATAACTTTATGCTATTTTATTTATTTCAGTTGAACCTGAATTCGTCGCACGCCAAAAAAAAGTTCTGTCACTCTTCAAATACACCCTAGATGTTGACACTGAAGCTGACTACTACAAAGTAGGATCTGAGTATGACGTTGAAGCTAACATTGATAACTACTCCGTAAGTTATTCCGTATTATGCTAATAGTCATTTATATACTTTTATTATTCAAATGAAATAACGGGTTGAATTTTTACACTTTTAAAGTACTTATAAGAGTATTCTTAAATTTTCTTTTAAGATAAAATGATGGTAATTTCAATTATTTAAAGTAATTTTTGTTTTAATTTACAGAACAAATGGGCAGTTGAGGAGTTTTTGAAACTTTACAGGACTGGTTTCTTACCCAAGTACTATGAATTCTCTGTTTTCCACGTGAGGATGAGGGATGAGGCTATTGCACTCTTCAATTTATTCTTCTACGCAAAGGACTTTGAAACATTCTACAAAACAGCTTCGTATGCACGTGTGCATCTCAACCAAGGACAATTCTTATATGCGTACTACATTGCCGTCCTTCAGAGAGAAGATACCCACGGTTTTGTTCTCCCTGCCCCATATGAAGTTTATCCTCAACTTTTTACCAACTGGAATACACAGCACAAGATCCTCAATACCAAAATGATGGACGGAATAGAGAATCCAACATTGGCAGCTCAATATGGAATTTTCTTAGAGAAGGATGATTTTGTTTACTATTCAAACTACTCCAACTCCTTGAGCTATCCCGACGAAGAACAAAGATTGTCTTATCTCACTGAAGATATTGGCTGGAACTCCTACTACTACTATTTCCACTCTCACTTACCTTTCTGGTGGAATTCCAACAAATTTGGAATCTTTAAGGAACGTCGCGGTGAAATCTACTACTACTTCTATCAGCAATTGCTGGCTCGTTACTACCTTGAGCGTCTCACTAATGGCTTGGACAACATTCCCGAATTTTCATGGTATTCTCCCATCAAGACTGGTTACTACCCTCCCCTTTCTTCTGTATTTACACCGTTTGCCCAAAGAAGCGAATACTTTGATATGCACACCGTTAACAACTACGAAGAAGTACGATTCCTTGATATTTATGAAAAGTCTTTCGTCCAATTTCTTCAAAAAGGTCACTTCAAGGCTGTAAGTACTCTTTTCCGTACTGTATTTATGACTTATTTATTCTTCGCCGTAAAGTTTCTACTTATAATATTTATTTATTTTGTACTTTACAGTACGAACAAGAAATCGACTTCCACAACCCTAAGGCAGTCAACTTCGTTGGTAACTACTGGCAAGCTAATGCTGATCTTTACGAGTTGAATGTTACGCAAGACTATCAGCGTTCATACGAAATCATCGCCCGTCGCGTCCTTGGTGCTGCACCTAAGCCGTTTGATAAGTATGTTTATTTCAATAGTTTATATAGTCAATATTAAAAGGACTATTATTTTATGATGTTTGTGTTGAAAGTACTCGGTACAGCAGTTGTTCTATAACTACAACATTTTACTTAACCTTTGCCTTATTGAAATAAAACATCTGTATACAAAGATTTTTACACCACGTTCTATGGTAAATATATGGTAGCACTTATGATTTCATTTTAAAAGTCTTATATCTTAATATTATTTTAAGCTGTATTCAGAGCTTTTCTCATCAAAGTTACTAACTATAAGGTAGCACTTGTTTTAATTTCTAAAACACTTATGTACTACAATATAATTTTTTTTTTCAGGTACAATTTCTTACCCAGTGCTTTAGACTTCTATCAGACATCTCTGCGTGACCCTGCCTTCTATCAGCTCTACAACAGAATCCTCGACTACATTGTACAGTTTAAAGAATACTTGGTGCCCTACCCAACTGAAAAACTTCATTTCGTTGGAGTTAAAGTTAACGATGTGAAAGTAGACAAACTTGTTACTTTCTTCGAACACTACGAGTTTGATGCTACTAACATGGTTTCGTTTGGCAAGGACCAATTGAAATCTTACCCCCATGCCTTCAAGGTCCGCCAACCTCGACTTAACCAGAAGCCTTTCACTGTCACCGTTGACATTAAGTCTGACGTTGCAACTGATGCCGTTATTAAGATGTTCATCGGACCCAAATACGACAATGAGGGTTACCCCATCAAAATGGAAGAAAATTGGATGAAGTTCTTCGAGTTAGACTGGTTCACACAGAAGCTTACACCTGGCCAGAACACAATTGTACGCAAATCTGAAAACTTTACTATTTTCAAGGAAGATTCACTGCCCATTAGTGAAATCTACGAGTTATTAGATCAAGGTAAAATTCCATACGATATGTCTGCCGAATTCAGCTCACTGCCAAGGAGATTGATGTTGCCCAAGGGAACCAACGGCGGTTATCCCTTCCAGCTGTTTGTGTTTGTTTATCCGTTCAAAGCTGAAGCTAAAGATGTTGAACCTTTCGAGGCCTTTATCCTTGACAATAAACCATTCGGTTATCCGTTAGACCGCCCCGTAAAGGATCCTTACTTCAAGCAACCCAACATGTTCTTCAAGGATGTATTTATTTACCACGAAGGAGAGACCTGGGCTTACAAATACAACGTACCATCTGAGTTAGTTCACTCAAATATGGTTCCTAAGTCCTAAGAAGGAGAGAGAAAGAACTTTTAAGCTCACGATAGAATCTCATTGATTTATATATATATGTATAAAGTTGATCAATAAATTAATATAATTGACTTTTTATTATTATTATTTTTCCATGTGCATAGTTATTTCACCTTATTATTTATAATATTGTCCTTTTAGGCTTTCATAGTCAAACATAAATATAAAAGAATAGCATAAAAAAGCTTATGATTTAAAAGTTTTTTTTTAACTAAGATAATAATAATTATCATATAAGTGCGATAGATTATTTATGATATTAGTGCGGTGATTTGATTTTTACAAACGAGTAGAGTAGACTAATTGTAAAGTGACGTGTATAACGACGACGGCTTACCATTGTCACGAGTTTGTAAATATCAATTTTCCTGCACGTATGTCATACAAGGTTTTTTAACACACTTGCGAGGATAAAACAGACATATTAACATACCTACGATTAAATTAACCAAACGATTATTTCAAAATCAATCAAAATCAAAGTTCATTTATTCTGTTTAGGCCCTAATAAGGCACTTATGAATGTCAAGTGTTACAGTTTTACAATAGACTCTACTACCGGTTCGGAATACATTTTATTTGTAAATTTTGTATGCTTTTATTCTGGCTAATGTGACTCTATCTAATACCAAGCAATTTTTGTATATATGTAGTATATAAATATATATATATAAATCTCGGAAACAGCTCCAACGATATTCATGAAATATATTTTTTCTGATCCTGAAGAAATCGAGGGAAACCTTTAAATTTTATAGGCACTTATATGTTTATCATATATTATAATTTCTAAAGCTATTCAGATATTTGCGTCTGGTAGTCATCATCTAAGGTTGCTGAGCTAGGAAATAGTTCTATAAATATATGCATATCGTAGGTCAGTGACACATCTTTGATTATAATAATAATAAATTATTTATTTGTCACCACAAACCAAAATACAATGATTGTTGTTACTATGTTACAATGCTATGACGACAATTTTGGTTGTGGATCTCTGGTGCCTGTGGTAGGTTCTAAGAACCTGTGTTACAGGTCACCAGGTCTCCAACTCACGGATGTTGTTTAAATTTAATAGCACAAACAAAAAATTACAATATTACAACAATTAATTTTATTACATTTTATTAGGGCCTACGTTTACGCGGCAGAGAGATAGTTATAGTAGATTCTGATATGACTGAAAGAATAGGCTCAATAAAATATTTTGTTGACAGATTGGGGTCATTCGTAGTATAGACTAGCTATACTACGAATGACCTAAAATTAATACTGCACAAGTCATTAGAAAGTTTCTCCTCATCGATTTTAGTGATAATGGGGCGATCTCTTTGTACAATTTAATAGTAGAGAGAACAAGCATGACTGCAAAATGATCTGTGACCGTAGACTCCAATACCAGGACCTTGCTTGATAGTGCAGTCTTTAGGTTGACGTGATCGAGACATGTGGAGGTGTGCGTTGGCAACAAATGACCCGGGAAAAGACCATGATGAGCCAGGAGATCAAGATAATTGTGAGTTGTAAGTTTGATATCCGCATGCAATATTGATATTGATATCACCTACAAGAATAATACTCCTATAAGATTTAAGTTCAGTTAAGATACGATCAATATATTGAATAAATGATGAAGGGTCATTAAATGCATAAGGCCTGTAGACAGTGATAATGGCGAGGTCAGAACCTATTGTAATTATTAGGCAGTTACATTCAGAGACAGCAGGTTCAGTTACTTTTATATGATTTAAGGTGTTTTTAATATAAACTGTTACACCATCGTTTTGGTTATAAGTTTCTGACGTTTTATAAGAGTTATATCCGTCTAAATTAGGAATGATAGGATTACAAGAAAGCCAACATTCGGATAGAACAATAATATCACAAGGAGATTTATTTCTTTCCAATAAAGTCAACAGTCCATTGAATTAAATTGATTAAGTACATATAAGAAACTAAAAATTGGAAAATAAAAAACTTTTATCAAAAAACAAAACCACCTTCAAAGGCACTAAAAAGCATAAAATAACTATACTTTTTAATAGATATTTTTCCGCCGCGCGTTAGCTTGGCCATACAAAGAGGGAACGCTGCCAGCCTTCTGGGAACCTTGCCGTTGATCGGCAGCAGCGGCCGCCTCGAGGTTTTTTTTTTATATATAGTTTGTATACTTGTTGTAAATAATTGTAAATATTGTATATTATACAATAAACTTTTTAATTGTTAGTAAAAAAAAAAAAAACTATACTTTTGCCGACTTCCAAAGTCAGATTAGAGCATAGTTATTTTATGCTTTTAGTGCCTTTGAAGGCGGTTAATTTTTGTTAATAGCTTTTTTATTTTACATAATAAATAACAATGTCTACCCAAAAAATTTTATGGGACAACCATTGATTCCTTAGTCCAATCTACTTCAAATTTTGCATACACTTTCTTTAAAAGACTTGATGGAAAACATGTTTCGTTTTTTATTGAAACTCATCGCCAAACGGAAACCCCGTTTGGCGATGAGTATAAAAGGGGTATAAAGTTATTTTGGGGGTGATTTGCATCGAAGTTTATATCAAAACTTTGTATGTTCTCCGATTACTCGATGACGCCTGGACCGATTTGGAAAATTCTTTTTTTGTTTGAAAGGGTATCTATACTTCAATGGTGGTCATCAGGTCACAAACCTAGAGAAATTAAGGAAACATTTCAAACTTTATAGGCACTTAGAATATTTTTCATTAACTCTCTAAAGCTATTCAGATATTTGCGTCTAGTAGTCATCACCTCATGTTGCTGAGCTGATGATGGGATAACTCCTTAACAATTACGATACAACTCTTTAATAGGACCGATTAGACCGTTAGTTGTATTATTTGATGTGATAATACTAGGTCAGTGATAAACTTAAGAAACTAAAAACGGAAAAATAAAAAACATTAAAGAAAATAGACGTCATTGAAGGCGGTTCTATTTTCTGTTAAAGGTTTTTTTTACCAGTAATAAAGTCCTTGGTAGGTATCAGGTCGGTACCAGGGGATCAATATTGCTAGCTGTTCATTTTTTTAATATACAGCAGAGCCTATGTAGTTCTAATATTTTTGGTGAAAATGTAAATAATTTTAATCAATTCATTTCATTAGCATTTCAGAAATTGACAATTTGCATGCTGTAAATCTGTTCTAAATTCGCAATTCAATATTGCTCGAGCGGCCGTCCCTCAGGTTACCATATCCTCATTGTCAACTCGTCATCAAGATTATATTGAATAAGCCTACATACGATATATCAGGGATGTACGCGCAGGCCCGCACGGATTTCGGGGTAGAATCCGTAAGAAGACGGCATCCCTGTTGAGGAGAGTGTGGGGCAGCGGGACAGAATCCTGATGAACACACTCATCGGTGAAAACCGGCTGGTGTGTGCATAGAGTCCCTGTATGAGACGATGTATTGTATACCTAGTTGTAAAAAAAATAAATAAATCTAAAACATTACCATGAAATAGTCGTGTATGTCAGTAATATACCTTGGAGGAATATGTTGATGATTTCTTTTGTTATTAATCAGTAAATATACTACCATTCTTCTCGCAAATAACATGTTGATAACTTACGACCTATAACTGAGCTACAATTTGCAAAAAACGTGATAAAATTTGAATTTCGCGCTCCAACCGAAGGTTTACCCTTAAGGTTTTGGTTTACTAATCCATGGATTTATGTTATCTGAATTAATTAATATATTATGTATTATTCTATAAATATACAATATTTACAATTATTTACAACAAATATACAAACTATATATATTATTATTAAATGTACCTAACCTAATTTTTCAAGGAGCTGGATATATTATGTATGAAAAGAGGTCATGACTGTTAAATTGATAAACAAAGCAAAATAATATACCTATGTCGCTAGGTCCAACGAAGCATAGATGCGAAAACATTTTTACAAAGATTCCGGATAACAAGCATGCGGCCCACGGCTTATAGGCGCTTGAAACACTTGCGACTATCTACTTACCTACTGCTCTCATCGAACTCGATGACTGCCCTGCAGGCCTAGACAAGTGGCTTTCTAAAAACGTAAACGCTCGACGAATAGAATAACAAATGTATGAAATTGACATTAGCTTACGATATCAAGCGTAACGAATAGAAAAATCGTAGACAAGTGTTACTCAATTTTCTATTCGATCAAACAAAACGCAAAGTCGTACGCTATCCTTAGCCAAGCGGCACTTTTGACAATCCAAAACGCTTACTTTTATTACCGTGAGCGTTTACTTTGTTCGATAGGTAAGCGAACGCCAACACCTTGTAGATTACGCTACAAAATGGTGATTTGTTTAACCAGCTGACGAACGTTCGTGCGATTTGTGATTGATTTTATTGTTTTTTTTATTAAAATGCATACGCTAAGATTGCTGTGGGCTACTCATAATGAAGAAGTGTGGCTCAGGCATCAAAGAAGGAATGATTATCGTCATTAATCGGCCTTGAGCACCCGCTTTGGGGCCTGGAGAGGTCACCGTGCCTATAACATAAACAACCAAAGCTCATACAAAGACTCTCTTTATCACCTTAGTCGTGCATGACATCAATGTTTATTTATTGCATAGTTTAGTAAGAACTACATGTTTGTAAGTGTGAATTAAAAATGGTAATTTCTTTATAGAATACCTTTCCATGAACTCTATAAGAGCTGAGAATTGCTCAGGACTAGCATGCAACCTCGGTTTCAGCGCTGAAAGTTTAAGTAATGACTTTACAACTTGAAATCTTAATAATCTAAACTTTCTTGACACTAAGCAACGATACATTTTGAACCTTAAAGATAATTCAAACTGAGTAATTTCTTTTGCGAAATACTTACCACTATAATTAATAGATTCACAGGCACAAGTAATATAAAACAGCACTCAATTTTCGCGCCGCGCACTTCTGAGAACTGGATTTGACGTCACCTGTCAAAGTGCTCGAACGCAACCATAGACAATTTTCGTTTTTTATCGTCTGTACGAATAGAATGAGCGTAAGCGTAGTTCGCTTAATCTTGGCTACCGATCTAATATCGTTATCGTTGTAACGTAAGCGTTTGTAGAATTAGAAAAGTTGCTAAGCGTACGCCACTTGTCTAGGCCTGCTGAGTACTTTTTCTCCTCTCTCCGCTGGCTCACATTCAAAGTATATGTTGCAGTCAAAACTGTTAACCAGTAAAAGTACTTTTACCTCGCAAAATCTTTCTTCAGGCTTTCGAGATTGTTTGGGTAAAATTATTTTTTAATGATATTTCAGGGAAAAGTAGTTTTGACTGGTTATATCAGTCAAAGATAAGGAGTATGTCTACCTAGGGCAAGTCATCCAGCTCGGTAGACACAACTTTGACAGAGAAGCCGACAGAAGGATCCAGTTAGGTTGGGCAGCGTTTGGAAAACTTCGTCAAGTCTTTTCGTCCACCATCCCGCAATGTTTGAAGACTTAGAAATTTTAAGGCGATGATAGCTCAGTAGTAGTGACGTCGGATGCCGAGACGAAGGTCCTAGGTTCGAATCCTACAATGAGCTTGAGCTTTCGGTGAAGGAAAACATCGTGATGAAAAGATAGCACGGTGGTAGGGTACTTTGTAGTACCCGCCTGGCTAGCTACCACCCTCAAGTTGAAAATCTGTCGCCAAGCACCTTTCGGTGTGTTCCGACAGCTGCACTTGAGAGCCAGTTCCTTTCTAGGTTTTGTGTGATTACCATCATCGGCCACATCATCACTGACCACGATGAGATTGTGGTCAAACACAGGCGTATAAATAGTAAAAAAAAAAAATTGACTTTGATTGATATCAGTCAAAACTTAATAAAGTTAAAGAGGTTGGTGAAGCTAGTAAAGAAACGCACATAATAATATGTAGAAAGTTTTTTATACTAAATATCATTAGAGAACGTGCGAGTACGAAAAAAAACAATGCTTTTTACATACACTAGTATATAAAAATGACAAATAACAAATAGTTATATTTCCATTAGTCAAATTATCAGTTCCATACTTATATAATTCACACCTATTGAGTATATAAACATATTTTGCTAAAGTATTCGTTAATGAGATCTTACGAAGAGGTCATGATTGATAGATTGATAAAGAAAGCAAAATAATAAATGTTGCTATGGAATTTATTATTAATAGGAACAAGATAATGTAACTCAATTTTATATAAATTGACCAGCGTATTTGATTCTGCACAGTTTGCCACTTCCCTGGGAACTATGAAGACTGTCTTTATCCTAGCGGGGCTCATAGCCCTGGCATTGGCCTCAGTCGTTCCTCTGGACAAGATCAACACCAAATCAGGTTAGCTATTAAAAATAAAATAAAACACCTTATATTTCAGGTAAATAATTACGCCAGACTTATGACCAATGGGTCAAATTAATTAAATAAAAATATGTATAAATTTATTTGTCTAGCTAGTACAGAAGAGGTATATTAGGTAGGTATCTATACATGTGAAATGACTCTTTTTATAAAATTATTTCAGTTGGACCTGAATTTGTCGCACGCCAGAAGAAGGTTCTGTCGCTCTTTAAAAGCATCAACATTGTTGACACTGAAGCTGATTACTACAAAGTTGGATTTGAGTATGATGTTGAATCTAACATTGAAAACTATTCTGTAAGTTATCACGATTATTTGAATCCTTATTTACGTGCATGAGGGAAACATTTTTTTTATGTTACAAGGTTGACAAGCAGGCAGGCGGTCCACGTGATGGTACGTGGTTACCGTCGCCTATCGTCATTTGCACTACCAGAGGTATTGCCAATGTGTTGCCGACCTGTTACAATGCCAAGAGGGCAACTAGCTCTCAAGTTCAATTGAAATATATAAAAATACGGTATTTTAAATATAATTTCTGATGACTTATGTTCGCAACTAAAGTACATAAGTATTTACTATGTAAATATTCTAATAATTGTATTAACTGAGTTGGATGTGGATGGAAAGAAACTGGAAATAGTGGAGCGCACTGGGAGAGGCCTATATCCAGCATTGGGCTTAGAATGGTAGAGGCCGTTAATAAGATAATCAAAATCAAATCAAAAACTCATTTATTCAATTTAGGCCCTGGTAAGGCCCAAATATGAAGGTATGAACGTCAATAGTTACAAACATTACAATAGACTCTACCACCGTTATTTATAATAGATACAATTTTTGAGTGTCTTGTGTGTGTCTTGTGTATCAATGACTCTCAAGATTTGTCACTGACCGAGGATAAGTTACCTCACCTTACTAACCTAACCTCATCAGCTCAGTAACATGATGTGATGACTACCAGACGCAAATATCTGAATAGCTCTTGAAAGTACATTGTAAGTGCCTTTAAAATTTGAAGAGCTTCCTCGATTTCTCCAGAATTCCATCCTCAGATACTGAACTGTCATCAGTTGGTCATCCATGAGACTATTTGGGATACCCTTTCAAACAGAAAAATAATTCAAATCCAACCAAATCCATCCAAGTATGATAAATAAATGTTCATGGTAAAATGTCCCAGAAATAAGTAAAATAAAATCTATTTTGCCTATTTTCTAACTAGGCGACGATTGTGGGCTAAGTTTCCAAATAAAATAGGTACCGTCTCTAGCAACCCCGCATCCCGCTGTTTATCATAAGATAAATGTTAAGTCATATACAATAGTATCTGATGATTAGGCTGCTTTGATTTTTTTTAACTACACAATATTTTTTCAGAACAAATGGGCAGTCGAGGAATTTTTGAAGCTTTATAGGACTGGTTTCATTCCCAAGTTCTATGAATTCTCTATTTTCTACGAAAGGATGAGGGATGAGGCTATTGCACTCTTCAATTTGTTCTTCTACGCGAAGGACTTTGAAACATTCTACAAAACAGCTTCATTTGCACGTGTGCATCTCAACCAAGGACAATTCTTATATGTGTACTACATTGCCGTCCTTCAGAGAGAGGATACCCATGGTTTTGTTCTCCCTGCCCCATACGAAGTTTATCCCCAACTTTTTAGTAATTGGAAAATCCAAAGAAATATCATCAAAACCAAAGCGACGGACGGTTTACTGAATCCAGCCTTAGCGGCTCAGTTTGGTATCTTCTTAGAGAAGGATGATTTTGTTTACTATTCAAACTACTCCAACTCCTTGAGCTATCCCGACGAAGAACAAAGATTATCTTATCTCACTGAAGATATTGGCTGGAACTCCTACTACTACTATTTCCACTCTCACTTACCTTTCTGGTGGAATTCCAACAAATTTGGCATCTTCAAGGAACGTCGCGGTGAAATATACTACCACTTTTATCAACAATTGCTGGCTCGTTACTACCTTGAACGTCTCACTAATGGTTTGGATAACATTCCCGAATTTTCATGGTATTCTCCCATCAAGACTGGTTACTACCCTCCCCTTTCTTCTGTATTTACACCGTTTGCCCAAAGAAGCGAATACTTCGACATGCACACCGTTAACAACTACGAAAAAGTACGATTCCTCGACACATATGAAAAGACTTTCGTCCAATTTCTTCAAAGAGGTCACTTCAAGGCCGTAAGTAACATACTCTTCTTCGTACTATATTAACGACTCATTAATTCCTTACCGTAAAGTTTCAAATAATAATATTTACTTATTTTGTATTTTACAGTATGAACATGAAATTGACTTCCACAACCCCAAGGCAGTCAACTTCGTTGGTAACTACTGGCAAGCTAATGCTGATCTTTACGAGTTGAATGTTACCCAAGACTATCAGCGTTCATACGAAATCATCGCCCGCCGCGTCCTCGGTGCTGCACCTAAGCCGTTTGATAAGTATGGTTTTCTAAAATGTTACTCTAATCGTTAATTCTAAAACTCTTATAAACATACTACAATATATTATTATCTTATTACAGGTACAATTTCGTACCCAGTGTTTTAGACTTCTATCAGACATCTCTACGTGACCCTGTGTTCTATCAACTCTATAACAGAATCCTCGACTACATTGTACAGTTCAAAGAATACTTGGTGCCCTACCCAACTGAAAAACTTCATTTCGTCGGAGTTAAAGTTAACGATGTGAAAGTAGACAAACTTGTTACTTTCTTCGAACACTACGACTTTGATGCTACTAACATGGTTTCCTTTGGCAAGGACCAATTGAAATCTTACCCCCATGCCTTCAAGGTCCGCCAACCTCGACTTAACCAGAAGCATTTTACTGTCACCGTTGACATTAAGTCTGACGTTGCAGCTGATGCCGTTATTAAGATGTTCATCGGACCCAAATACGACAATGAGGGTTACCCCATCAAAATGGAAGAAAATTGGATGAAGTTCTTCGAGTTAGACTGGTTCACACAGAAGCTGACACCTGGCCAGAACACAATTGTACGCAAATCTGAGAACTTTACAATTTTCAAGCAAGATTCACTGCCCATTAGTGAAATCTACGAGTTATTAGATCAAGGTAAAATTCCATACGATATGTCTGCCGAATTCAGCTTACTGCCAAGGAGATTGATGTTGCCCAAGGGAACCAACGGCGGTTATCCCTTCCAGATATTTGTGTTTGTTTATCCGTTCAAATCTGTGGGTAAGGATGTTGAACCTTTTGAGGCCTTTATGCTTGACAATAAACCATTCGGTTATCCGTTAGACCGCCCCGTAAAGGACCCTTACTTCAAGCAACCCAACATGTTCTTCAAGGATGTATTTATTTACCACGAAGGAGAAGACTGGCCTTATAAATACAATGTACCTTCTGATTTAACTCACTCAAACGTAATTCCTAAGTAAATAAAAGTGAACATGAATAAAATAATAAAGTATAATAATTTCTTTAATTTATTTACATTTATGAATAACCAGTTTAGTCATAATTTGATTTAAAACTATACAGTAGGTATGTAAGTAAAATTGTAATGAAAATGGATTCGAAGGATTCAACATAAAATATGATTTAGATCTTTGTTTTTGTACGAGTTTCAAAATTAAAATATAATTGATACATAATCTCGCAAATTCTTCGATTGCCCGTGGACTTGATTTTTTTGATATTGGTCTTATTATAGGTGAAAATAAAATATTCATTAAAAGACCACCGACGCAAATTTCAAACGATAAGGCACACTAAGGGGTCAAGAATTCATAGTTTCAGTTTTCGTTACAATCACTTAATTACGTGCTTTACATAATCACATATACACACTTAATTATCACAAAATTAATATAAATTAGGCGAGAAATACCCAGTTCCATCATTTGAACCCCGACTGTGATACACAGTTATGTTATAAAATTTATAATTGGGTGCAAATCTATTAAAGCCAATAACCTCTCTGTGAAATGGAAACCCTAATGGTCTTCTATCTACATCATGGCAAAATTGTCTATAAGTGGTATCACGAATAAAGTCCATATGTAATGTTTCATCTGATTGTGTGATCATTATGAAAAGTGTAAAATTTAAACCTTCTTGAGTTCCCTGAGGTATAAGCAAATGTTCGGGAAATTTAAAAAAGTTATACCTATTTTCTTGTGAACGTTGTATCTCCATATTATAATATTCATCAAACGAATATTTATTTGATAATTCTGGCGACCAACTTATAATATTAGAACCTTTTTTTAGATTAAATATATATGAGTCAAGCTCATAAAATTTGTCATATTCTTCAATATTTTGTGTATCGAAGACTTGTGGTCCTAAATATAGTCTTACTACTACATCTGCATTTCTTTTCGAAACTACTGTAAAGTTTAATATGAATGGTAAATGATTCAGTCGTCTTAATCTAGCAGCTATAGTTCTTGGCCATTTTAGTTGAGATTTTTGTATATTCCAAGCATTATTGATATTGAATTGAAAATAATCAAAGTATGTAGTAATTTTTGTAAAATTACTGTCAATAATTTCAAATTCATCAGTTTCATATTCAAATAAATTGTTTGGTTCCAAGGTTTCTGTATATTCCTTGAAATAATTTAGTACATGTTTTATTATCTGCCAATATTTTTCAGCCCTCAATGATGTTTCAGGATGGTGAAGAACTGATGGGTTGGGATTGTATCTGTAAAAAAAATAATAATACAATTAACGTTTAAATATATTCGGGTTATAAATACTTCAAGCTATATTCTACTTACTTATCGACATCATAATCAGAAGCACCATATGCTAGCGAGGATCTTATAACCTTAGCTATTTTCACATTATCTAGATTTGCTCGGACTAGTTTTGCTAATAGCCCAATATCTTCAGACATACTAATAGTCGTTCCATTATCCTGTAAAAAATGAATATTCTCAGCATTGGACAAATTATTTATCGCTGAGCTAGTGGTTGAGGGTCACAAAAGTATTGACATTTACTTACCATAATCAAGAGTCCTCTAGAAATACATTCTTTTAAAGCAATATCTATTGCAACTAGTTTGTTTCTATATATACTAAAACCTGTATAATTCTCCATTATAGGGAAAGGAATTCCATTCTCATAAACAAGATCAGGATTATAATTATTATTATAATTAGTATTTAATGTTTTAGGGATTTTTTTGTATTTATAGTGTTCCTTTTCAAGTGTATATCGAGCTATAAGTTGTTGATGAATATAATAATAACGTTCAGCGTGTCTGGGATCAACTTCATCTAATTCATCGTTTGACATCCAAAACGGATGCATTAAATGCACACCATAGTAGTAACTATTTAAAGATACATCTTCTCTAAAGTAATTTATTTCTTGATCAGCTCCATTTTGAGGTAAACTCCAACCGGAATAATTTGTGTTTATAACCAAAGCATCACCAGCTTCAAAAATTTGATAAATCTTAGCTTCATAGGGATGAATGTCTTCAATACTTTTATAAGTTTTGAGTTTTAAGGCTTTTATAATTGTTTCACTGTTAACATAATAGTTAGGCTTAAAAATAAATGGAGGTGAAAACTCATTGTGTATCTCTTTGGCATCGTAGAGATTTTTTAAATGTAGTGCATACATCCAAATATCGTTATTGAGATGTTTTACGGCCCAATTTGTTATAGACACTAAATCATCGTAATTAATGCTTAACATTAGGTGAAATAATGTGATAGATGCATTTCTCATATTATCATCATATACGTTAAATGTCAGTCCTTTCAAAGTAAATCCATTTTTTACGTAGTTTTTAAATATTTCATAGTATTTGTTGTCCTGAAAACAGTAATTGGTTTTAAAAGCTTATTGTGCTGCTTCAAACATTTGCAAATTCAGTCTCAAGTGCTTAAGTTTCTTAAATTTATAAATAGTTATATTGGTAACACTAACCATATTGCTGATTTCTGGAAGTGGTAAAAATCTTTCATAATTCTTTTGTGATCTTTCCAGTGTAAGTCCGGAAGGTACAATGCGCATTAACTTATCATCAAGAAAAGATATTTCTATAAATAAAAAAATAAGAAGATTGAGACATGTCTTTGTTGTTTCCTACATACTTTTCACTCAATTTACAAGAATATACTGTTAGATATTTAAGATCTTAAAATAAATAGCTGGGTTTAGGAGGAGTTCAGTTGATTAAAATATTCTTCATTTTTATTATGAAGTATTATATCAATAATTTTACCCTTTGAGTAGGCTTGAGGAAGGTGAAACTTAAATACACTTTTCTTATGATCGTACCTCCTTGATTGACAAATTCTCCGAATTCATTTGTTGGAGCCGCAAAGCCAGAGCCAAGGAAAAACAACCAAATCAATATATTAACTTGCAACGACATCACAACGATTGCTGATACAGAAACCAACTAGCTTCGTTAATATGTAAACATTGCTTTTATGTGAATCAAACGTCATAACTGTGTTTCTCCTGTTCCAATTGAGAACCTGGGGTCAGCTTAATAGGAATAATTCTCAATGTATATTCGCTGTGAAAAGTTTATAGAAGCAAAAACATTATACATATTCTGTTAAATTTTCAACTGTAATCAGTTCATGAGATACAGTCTGCTGACAGACGAGCAGCGGAGGCTTAGTAATAGGGTTTTGTAAAAAAATAGGAAAATATTCAAAGGCATTGAGCAAAAAGGATTGTCTAATAATCAGTAATCATAAGCAGCAATCAAACCATTGCCCTATTTATTTTCCCATATCCTTCATTATCATATCTTAGGCGATATTTTAATTTTATTAAATATCCAGTTATGATAACAGTTTTCGTCTTAAGTGTACTCTTTTTACAGGAAGCTAAATGCAATTGGACAATTTTTCAATTGCTTCTCGTGGAATATGGCTAATTTTGGTCAAGAGGCAATTCTTCACTTTCAAGAGCTATTATGCTATTTACTAGAAATACACCGCAACACCTACTGACGTATGAATTTATTGCAATTCGTGTCCATTGTGCCTCTGATTCTACAAAATTTATGTTTATACTACACACACAATGAAACCGAACCTACTATAGTATGACACAACTTAGATGAAGCATCGGCCAAATTCGTAATATCGATCGTTCCCGAAAAGAGTGCGCCTACAACATTACTCATGTGTTAAAAATGATTAGCGGACATGATCTTTTTGAACGTTGAAAGGCGCGATAGTGAATGATTTTTATTAGTTGTGTAAATCAGAAGTGAAGTGGACGAAAACGATTTGCCGATGCTACATCTAAGTTGTGTCATACTGTACCAACCCACCTACTACCACAGACTAAGTATTCCCCTACAGTACACAGTACTTGCGCAGTTTTTATATAATTTATCTGATTGACCACAACAAACTGGAATTTAACCTTATTGAGTTCTATTAATAATACATTTTTAGGGCTATTTTTAAGAAGGTTCAATTAAAACAATAATTTGAAGGCCGCAGTTTTATATTACGGATAAGTTGTATTTATCTTTTTAGGCTGCAATGCGTTATAAATATTAGCATAAAGTTGTCCATACAGAATACGTTTCGTGTGAATTATTCCGGAAATAATTCATTGGAACGAATTCAAACTGATTCCTGGCCTACTTGTGTAAGCTAAAAAATACATTTTATCATTTAAGTGCCTATCTATAAGATAGATTAAACTTAGTGTTATAATAAGTAATTTTTTGATACAACCATGCTAATACCGCATTAGGTTTTGTACTAGAGTCCAAGTCTTAACTTTTTAATATACAATAAATAGTTGCTAACAATAATAATACTATGATTGCTATGTTGATCATAAGCTTAGTCTCCAGTCATCATCTCCATGAATTCTGAAACAGAGAAAGAAATATATAAATAATATGAATATATAGGTATTACTAGATAATCTATTCATTATTATTGAATACGACACATTGTAATTTGTTTGTTGTCGGATTCTAAATATTTGGCTATGGTTAATATTAATATTATCGTATGAAGAAGTAGGTACAAGAAATTACTTGATACTATGCCATTGAAACACAAAAGCTGTGATTCCATTATATTTACTCCTTTGATCTCAATCCAAATGTAAAAGCTGAAGTCATAGTAGCAATGAAATAACGTTGCAATGTGAACATAAATTTTATATGTCGCATACCGCACGTGTTTTTAATGCGCATGTAATGATTCAGCATCTATGTTGAATGTGATATATCATGTGTATGCGCTTTTCAGTTGAATTTACGTGCTAATTCAACATTTATTGGTAAATACTGATTTGTATAATCTGACAATCTCATTTTGAAACAAAAAGCTCAAGGCCTTGCATTATAGTTTTAAATGCACTGACTGAGACTAAGACGAAAGAACTGAGTCTAAAATAACAACGATAATTTGAACTCTGATGTAGGGTTATAGAATTTTACGTCAATGGTGCTAGATAATTTCGCCCAGGAAGTTTAATTTTATATGACAATGTAAAGGTATAAAATTATACTGAGTTATAGTTGTTTTTTAGACACTCGGACATTTTTACGGAACGAGGTCGTTTTCTCGATGTCTCCGAATGAGATTCAGGCTATTGTTTTTAGATAATAATATCATTATCATAGATATCAAGATAGATGGTAAATTTTAAATCTTTTCTTCTTAAATATTATTTTTTAGAGTACAATTATTTACACAAATATAAAAAATACAATTTATATAATAAAATCCTTGAGGTAGCCGCTACTGCCGATCAACGGCAAGGTTCCCAGAAGGCTGGCAGCGTTTCCTCTTAGGCCAAGGTAACGCTTTGTTCATTAATTTACAGTTGTATAAATATTTGTATTGTATATTAGTAAATAAATATCCTTTGCCATTAAAAAAATATGTTATGTGATAATTACCATCGAAGTCGACGGTTCCGGATCCGTCAGTATCAATTTCAGCGATGATGCCGTCCAAGTCAGAGTTGCTGAGCTTGTCATCAAGAGCGGCCAGGATCTCCTTGAGGGTAGAGGTGGTGATGTAACCGTTGCCTTCACGGTCGTATAACCTAGAGTAAACAGAAGTTGTGGAAATAAAAAATGTGTACTTTTTTGCCAAAATATTATCGTCATTTTTAGTACAGAGACAATAATTTTAAACACGACATAATTAATAATTCCGGTATAAGAGAGGATTTTAAAAATTATATTAGATAAACAGGTGATAATGAGCGTAAAAAACAAATCGATACTAATACTAAAGCTGAAAAGTTTGTTTGTTTCTTTGAACGCGCTAATTTCCTAGACTTTGTGGTCTGATTTTAAAAATTCTTTCACTAATGGGAAGCTACATTATCCCCAAAGGTTATAGGCTGCTTTTTATCCAGAAACGCGAGTGAAGCCGCGAGGAACAGCTAGTTATAAATATACAACGAGTTAGTCAAGTTAGTACCTGAATAATATCAACTCAGCTTAATAAAATTCAAGGAAGTACAAACATCAATATGGACCTTGCCGGAATCAAAGTAGGTATTCCTGCTTTCTTTTATTTGTCCAAACATACTCACAAATTATTTCATTTTATAATATTAATAGGATATTTGCACAATGATCCCTGTTACTGTTACCTACTAAAAAATCGTCTCTAGCTTACCTGAAAGCTTCTTTCAGTTCCTGTTGCATAGCTTCGGCATCCTCTTCTTCTAAGAAGTGGGATGCAATGTTGCAGAAACCATCAAAGTTGATTTTGCCAGAGTCTGTGTTGATCCAAAAAGATACAACAATTAATCTCATACTAAAACCAGACACAAAACAAATCGTAAACATTGAGCATTCCGCTTATAAAAACGTTAATTTCTTTCAACAAACCCCTTTGTAAATAAACCGAGCAACAGAGACAGCTAGATATGTTTCAAAGCAGCTTGAGTTTTTGTTGAGAACCGAGGTACGGAAATAGTCTCATTAGAATTCCCGCATCGTGTAAAAATATATTCCGAAATATATTCAAAAAGGTGTCGTAGCCTCGGCACGTGTGAATTCTCGTTGAGTTTTGATGATTGATTACACTGCCTAGCTGTTTGCAGTTTATATTTACATACCGAAACCTGCTATATTTTTTTTTGCCTGCGGTTCTGATTATTGTTTTTTTTTTATTTTATGATCGTGAGTGAATTGGCAGTTATTTCCGAATTAGTGAGCATTGAGTAGGTGTACTATTAATCCCTGATGAGAGACAACATGGCACAGATTCTGAATATCTACACTCAAGAATAATCTCACGCTTGCAAATATTTATACTACGTCATTCGATTCATTTACATTATGAACAGATGCACTATCTTCAAGTGCGAAATATTTTAAATGTTTATCTAATAAACATAAAAAAATATTCTCTAGTAGTTTATTTATCTTGTGTTTGTCAATTTCAATACCTTGCAATATCTAGTTTGGTTGTTTAAAAAAAAATAGAAAGTAAGTATATTCAACAAAATTCTTCGCAATAAAGTTCATCTGTTTATCCAGTGAGTATATGTAAATTCAAATGAACCTTATTGTAATTCTTTAAAGTTCATTTTCATATCTCTCTGGCTACTGTCATCCGCGCCAATCTATAATGTAAATAGTGTAAGCAGTTTTGACACAAAAAAACATGGCATCCAACTCAGCGGAAAAAAATTTACTGGTGATAATTAATAAAAAAAAATTTTTGGCCTAACAATTTCTGGAATTTGGTGTAGGTATACCTATATTGTATAGATTTTCATTTCATTCAACTTTTGTCTTTAGTTATTTTACTTTTTTTTTGGAAGCGGTAGTAGAACCGATAACTTACTTTCTGGGTCATTTTCATCGATGAGGGCTTGGAGCTCAGAGTCATCGAAGAGCTGGCCCATAGTGTTGAGGATGGTTGAGATCTTCAGGACATCAATGTACCCTGACTTGGTTGTGTCAAACATCTGGAATGCCTTGCGGAGCATCGCCATTTTCTGATCATCGTCAGTGTCCTATAATAAAGACCCATAATGGAATATTACAAAATACGCGTAGACCTTTGAGGACTCATAGTAAGTATTGGGGATTAGAGACTGAAAAGTAAATGAAAAAACAATAAAAATGAAAGTATGGGAACGGAAAAAAGTTATTATCGAGAATATAATGTTTATTTGTAGTTTAACAATTTTTTTTTTATTCGATCTCCTCGGGCAGGATGGTATTTAAGTGGTTGCATTCATGATTAATTTCCAGACTATATTCGTATCATTGATTGTAGAGTTTTAATTGATTAGTATCACAATATCTTTCACTATTAACTTTCACATATAACACATCACTGAACCATCAATTTTGGATCCTCACCATGTTGGTAACGTAGGGTTGGCAGTTGTAACAAGAACTGAATCCGAGTGCGAGTGTTGTTACACTAAATTTTACGTTCGCGTAGCACCCTTATTTATAGCATTCCCTCAGACTGGAGTATACGAAAATAAGTGAAAAACGCCAGTCTCTACCAACTGTACGTATATTTACGTGAAGTCTTGTGACGTTTTCGTACATCGTCAGAGAAGATAAAACGTCAGATGATGGAAATGGATCGGCAAAGCTACAGTAGTTGTTTAACCTACAGGAAGTGAGCTGTCACATATATTTAGAGATATTGACTTGAGTTTATAAAACCATTTCGGCTAAGATCCGTTTATAGAATGAATAATTTCTCCCAAAATCAGGATACCTACTCGTAATTTCCTTCAGAAACCGCTTTCAGTCGGAGTAAATCACATTTTAAATAGAGTACCGACTTGAGGGATGTTAACACGACTAGTAGGTATATCAGCAATGAAGAAACTGATATTGAAACTATAATTGCTGTTACAATGTTGTCAAATAATCAATCAGGGATCCACAAATAAAATGTTTCCAATATCGGTTCGTTTAACATAATGTTCGTTCACAATGTTTGTTTACTTTTCTATACGATAATGCAATAAGTATATACCGCTTTCTAATGAAAGCGGTATAATATATCTTACCCACATGGAAAAATAAAAAATAAATTTGTGGGACTGCAAATATACAGATAGGTACTGCACTGTATACAATTTATGATATTTCAAACATAATGTAGTTTTAAATAGGGCGATTGAAACAGAACATCTTCAACACGTCCAGTTTAAAGCATACCAGGCACTCATGCGCATATAAAGCTGTTCCTTGATTAAGAACAGGAAATTCCTTTGAAGCGGCCGCCGATTCACAACAATCCCAATGAAAATATTACGTGGGGCGACGTCACTTTCAGATACTATCAACATTTTCATTTATATCATGTTCCTACTCAGAATCTGAAAGCTATAATTTACTAGTATTGTTTAATTGTAGATATAAGTTTAAACTTAGTAGGTATACCTAT
The DNA here is from genome assembly GCA_963555595.1 of Tethea ocularis. Taxonomy (NCBI): domain Eukaryota; kingdom Metazoa; phylum Arthropoda; class Insecta; order Lepidoptera; family Drepanidae; genus Tethea; species Tethea ocularis. The sequence goes on along the minus strand of OY741970.1, from coordinate 5,315,867 downwards.
AATTCTAAAAAGCTTTAAGCTCAACTAATTAATAAGTTTTATATAATTTAGGAAGTAGATATCGCGATGTTTTTCTGCACCGAAGAGCCATTTTCGAAATGGTATTGTTAGACTAAGTACTCATATTTTTTAACAATAATAACTGAACGTTTGCGATGACGAGAAAATAAGCTTCCCCAAAACATAAAGATAATTATAGTACTTATAACCTACAATATTATCATGTGAGGTATCTCTTTTTGTGTGAGTAGGTAATGATTGGCGACCACTGGCGCGTGAAACGAGTTATACAGAAGCGCGGCGCCCGCGCAGATATAGATTGTCGGTGATCGGCTATAATTTTTGTGTTCCTTGCAAATGCCACAATGAGAGAAACATCTAATCTGAGTTGAGCTTTACAGAGATAGCCACGTGTTGTTGCGCATAAAACAACAATGAAACTCAAAATAGGCTACATTGTAATTTTATTATATCTCACTCGTAGTTTCAAATGCAACACAGCTTTGTACACATCACATTCTTTTGATTTATTGATAACTGGAAATGATAACCATTGACTTAGGTACTCATCATCATTATCATCTGTCTACTAATAATTTGGGGTTGACACAATATGTACTCTCTTTCCATTTACCCAATCTATCTATTGATCAACTTACCTACTACTGGCATATTATTTTTGTAAATTTATTTCATTGCAATTTTATAACATTAAATGGTTTAGGTACCTACCATTAAATAAGTATATTTTAGCTTCTGAAAAAATAAATCAGCACTAATTATTTATTTTTATTTAGAGCTGCTTGATTAAACAAAACTGCATCTTGGCATTTACTTTGCCAATATCAAACAAAAATTATCAAAAAATTAAGACCATATCTCATATAATATACACCTAAGTCGTTTTCAGCGATAGCCTTACGAACATCATAACTAGCGTTCGAATAAGTATTCGATTCTATTGTCGACGTCAGTGTTACCAGTTTTTCACCCAATTTCCTGAGGGTTGCTATTGGGTTGTTGGTGCAACTCGGTTGGCTCAATCGGTAAAGGTACCACGATAATAAATTGATCCAACTGAGTCGTATCAAAAACCCGATTTACGTGTAGTACGACAACGACTTTTTAATTTCCATTCCGAGTGCTAAAATAATCTAGCTAACCGTATAAAAAAAACTCTGTCATTTAAATCCTTAACCTTTTTTAGAGTTTATTTCAAATTATTTAAAAAAACACTTGTAATTTAATCGTTCGATGTTGTTTACGATTACATAGTATTCGTTAATGAAAAAAATGTAACAACATACATATTTTGAATAATTCCACACTCGATTGAAAGATAAATAACGACCTGCGGAACCTTGACCAGCTATTCTAAAACTATTTCTGAATTGTGAAGATTTATTTATATCGATTGTTGTAAGTCGTCGATGTAGTACCTACTTTATGTTTAAGGTATTTATTATACCTACTACGTTATGAAAACTATGCTGTAAATGCAAGAGTTTTCGTATGCTTAGTTTTGTTCAAAATGTTTAGCTATAAAAGGGTGCACTACCTAATAAGAAAAGTTTCGTTTCCAATCAACTTTTTTTACACCATAAAGACGGCAATCAAGCATACATCCCAAACAATATTCTGGGGATATAGATTTATTTATTTAAAATAAAACGTACATATTTATATTCCCATAGAAATCATTTTATGGAACTTGATACGTGCAATAATATTAAAGTGATGATTCATTGACCCGAACCTTCAATAGAAGTCCAACCTACACACTTCACAGGTGTAAAGAGCCAATGAAACACAGTCTTAAACTATTTTAATAAAGGAAGCAGTGACAAACTAATAAATAAAATCTTAAATGCTCATTAATCTGTGTGCGAGTTTAACATAAATAGCTTTATATCCAGCAATTTGGAACTTATTAAATTTTGCAGTCGATCCGTAACCGACAAGTGAACGATTTACTATAGCTTACCATACTATCATCAAAATAATTGGATATCATAGCCAACAGTATGCAACTGTGTTTGGATAGTGTTGTGTGAAGCTAGACCCTGATTCATTGGTGTCAATGATGTGGAAATACAACTTCATTTTGGCACGGAACCGACTATTTTCCTTGCTGAATCTCATCACTGATATCTGAGCGCCAAATGTAAATAATTCTTTAAATAGGTCATCGGTAATATGTCACTCAGTTGTTATAGGTACTATTATGTTGCAGTTGATACCCTATTTAGTGTTTTACTTAGGTAATGTTCATAAAATGCTTGGGTATAGAAAGCGGAAAGTTCATTGAAATATACATACTTTATATGTAGTTCATAAAAAATATTGTTGAATGGAAAATAACACAAAAACGTGCGAGAGAAGGGTTTCTACATAATTATTTTAAGCACAATTTCTAATGTTATGGTAGTTCTCAGGATCCTAAAATATTGTAAGAATATTGATTATTATATACACTATCTACTGCAGTATTCACCTTTTACCGAATACATACCTAAACAAATTCATCCTGTATAATATAGACACCCTTCAATATTCTACTAATATCAAAGATATATATTTTATTTTACAACACTCAGTGCTTGCTAAAATGTCATTGTTTATATGACGTCATCACCCAAAAATCAGTTTTGTTGATAATAACATAAGTTTTATCTACAAAACAGATCTTGTTAAATGTACACAAATAAAATCTTACTTACTTACTTAGAAAATAACGTTTGATTTTAATGCACCCGTATTACAGCATTTCTTTTACTGAAACAAGAATACACGTATTTTACCCGAGAAAATATTTAACACTGTATGACTTTAACGACACCTCGTAAAGTTTTATTTACGAGGTAGATATGCGTATTTCATAAATATTATACGTTTGATTTGAACGGAACAAGAACAGTGATACAGTATTTGCTTTGAAATTATGAATTGATTGATATATCTTCATTCCTAATTTTCCATCAGTATCATGTTCAGTAGGTATCCTTTTGAATCTGTATTATGGACAATACAAATGATAACATGCGAGGAACTTTGTAATCGACTGTAAAAGTATTTCTATTCGTATTCTAGTTGTTGTCACACTAGTGACCGATGGTTTTTAAATTTTCCGCGATGAAAATAGGGAAAGCGTAACATCGTTGTAAAATGTTTGGAACATATCCAAAAATAATGATAGAAAACTGAGCAAAATAGCAATAATGTGAAATGGTTTCTGTTTGTTTCATTAAACAATTCGAATTTAAAATTTTACAGAAATTAATCAGTTATTATAATTTTGTTTTTATTTTATAATTCATTAATTCACCATTGATCCATCATTCCATATTATTATTGCTACTTCCCAAAATAAACAATTAGCGTCGATCATCCCACACATCGCTTGATTTATTGATAGTAATAATTTCAATCATTTCCACCAACCATGTGCCCTTGCAAATGTGCATTGTAATTTATTGTGTGAACTATAATATAATATAAGTATATTTCCTGATTCAATGAATTAGTCTACCATTCCATTTGTCTCACTGACTCATTAAATCGCAGCTGTTGCTCTAGGTAAGTATATCTGCGATTCAGGAATTCATTCTTTGTCTATTATACTATCTTTTAGCGATACACTAAATTCAAAATGAGAGAAACATGTGTTTTGTTTCGGTAATTCCATGTATTATCTACTTTTATGTGTAGGTACCTCGGCAAATAACCTCGCGCATAGGTATAATAATACTCTTTAATAAAAATTGCTTAATTTTATTAACAACACAACCTTATATTTAAGTAACACATTTATTTAAATCTATTTATTCATATACTTTTTCATCTGAGACATCACTATCATCATCTAGAGAGCGAAAAATGAAATCGTATAGTGGATACCGTTTCTTTGGCAGACTTGTAGGTAGTTGAACGCGTTGCATGTCATCCTCAATTAAAGTGTTTTCCGTGTTAGATATATTATCATTTATTTTGTTTGCATTGTCTGTATTTTGTTCTCCAATTTCGCTATCATAAACTACTGTAACAATTTCTTTGTCAAATACCTTTTCGATGACATCTATTTTATTTTCGTCGCTGTTTGGAATTTTTGTAGTATTTGTACGATAATTATATAAGTCAGATTTTCTGTTGGCTCCATAGTCTTCATTCTTTCCATACTGTGCTTTTTTAGATTTGTAATCAAATGGTTCTTTCCTTTTAGAAGCATAATCAAAAGCTGCAGTTAGTTTAACAGGATTTTTTGTCATCGCATTTATTTCTTCGTGTTTTTCTAATGAACTCCTGTCTTCTGTGACGATATGATACTCATTAAAATTGGTTGAATTATCTTGATTTCCATACTGACCTTTTTTGGAACTATAATCAAATGGTTGTTTTCCATTTGTTTGAGTAGATAAATCATCATTGCTATTCCATGATTTCGTAATACCACTTCCACCATAGTTTTCTATTTTATTGTCACCTTTTTGAGTGACAAAAACATCTTTGATTAATGCATTTGGAAGTTCAAATAATTGTTTATCTTGGATTTCTAAATCAAGTGGATAACCAGGTGATAAAATTGCACTATTAAATTCCATATTTGCTACAGAATTTGCACCAATAATTGATCTTTTCATAAAAGGTGCAACAAAAATAAACAATTGTAGGGGTAGCCCTTGAGATTTACCTTTAGGAAGAATAAGTCGTGTAGGGAATCCAGTTTGTAATTCAATAGATTTGAATGGTAAAGAGTTGATTCCAAATTCAGCATCTTCAACCTTCTTATAAAGTGTTTTGAGAGACATAAAATCGTCTGAAAATTGCTTCATTTGATCGGATGTTCTTGATACAATATTTGTTCCCATTTTAAGATTAATTTCAAACGTATCAAGTAATGTGAACATATTTTTCTTTCCAGTAAGTTCACCTGGTAACATTTTAGGACCTACATAAATTTTGACTAATCCTTTTTGGATCACGAGAGATGAAATATTAACTTTCACAGTAAACGGTTTGTGGCTTAATCTCGGCTGACCTATTTTAACTTGAAACACAGTGTTTGAATTGGCTATTTTTAAAGCGTCAGTCACATCAAACTCAAAGTAATCGAACGCCGTCATCATCTTTTTGACTTCAACATTTACAACTTCTACTCCAGGAAAATATAATTCATTTCTTGAATAAGTTGGTAATAGTTTTAACGAATTGTCTACTAATTCAACAATCTTCTTATTTATTTTCCAGAACATTGGGTCCCTCAGTGAGGTCATGTAATGCTCCATGACAGATGGTGAACTGAAAAAAAAATGTTATGAAGTTAATTTTATCAATGTATAATTAATCTTTCATATTATAATAATATTATATAAATTACCTGTTGTTTGTAAGATCTTTGCCAAGGAGACGACGTGCCAATGTCTCATAACTCCTGTCACCAACGACAAGTAGGTCCATTAAATGATTCAATATTTGAGTTTTGTTAGTTTCTGTCTGGCGCTGAAAATATTTTAACTTTAATTATATATAATTTTGAAGTACCTAAGCAGTTATATCAAAATTATTATAATCTACAGATAAATAAACATGGGTTCAATTGTTCTGTGTTTCCACATATGTATATAAAATGAAATCATAATAACTTACCAAGTGGCTAACGACCGTTGCTATATTGTTTTCAATGGTTTGCAGTAATGCTGCATCTTCATTACCTGATAAGTCTATGGATAATGTTCTATGAGCAAATTCATTTCCATTTGAATAAATAAGCATTGGATCATAAGGAACATCTGACAAAACATTCCAAATTATGCCTTCAAGCTCTGGCAGTCCATTAGCATACCTCTCTAAATCATATCGTGCCATAAATTGCTTCATCATATGATAAAGATTTTCACCGCATCCGCTATTTATATTGCCATCAAGACACGATGTTTGTTTTAGTTTTCTCAAAAAATAATAAGAATTCAAGCCAATATCTTCACGAAAATAAGCCAATTTTGAATCATCCATATTGTCGTAAAAGATACTGGTGTAGTTAGCATCTATTGTATAGGCATTACCTTCATTGCGTACATTTTCTGATGGTATATTTTCACTACCAGCAAGTAAAGTTGATCCTTGGGCAATAATATCTTTAAGTATAAAGTAATTTGGTAGTACTTCGTAAGGAGCTGGTAAGGTAAGTCTTTCTGTATCTCGCCTATTTAGTAGTGCCATATAAATAGCATTAACATATAGTCCACAGTTTAAATTTTGTCTGGCCCATGCCGCAACTTTCAAAAATGTATCAATTTTTTTTGCGTTGTACAAAATTTCGTAAATTATTTTTAGCTCATTCATGTGGTCTGGATTATATTCCGTAAATATTTCTCCTTTAGCCAAAAGACCTTTTGAAGTCTTAAGTTTTTGTAGATTGGAAACTACTTCTGGCATCTGCAATATATAATAATAGGATTGTTAAATATAGTTTAATGAGTATTATAAAATGTTTGGTACCTAAATATTTCATGCAAGTTTACCAAGTAGTCTCCATTTGTTGAACTCAAACTAAAGTCTTGTGCCAATCTACGTATAACCGGATCAGTGCTGTCTTCACACACGTTATCAAATAAGGGAAGTACCAACTTCTGTAAATGCACCCATCCTGTTGGTGCTTTGAACAAAAACAAATATAATTAAGTTCATAGTGGAATAAGTGTCCAGACTATAGACAGGTTCCGTGAAGGAGAATTGGATATAGGTAATTTATGGGAGATATCTATATCACGGTGGGTAAATATTAAGTAAGTGACGTTTTTTTAACCCCCAATGAAAATAGGGGTGTTTTACACAGATTCTGTGTCAGAGTCTGTGGCCTCCATAGCTCCTGAACGGATATACCGATTTTGATTTATTTTTAAAGTGTTCTCGATATGTAAACAAAATTGATACATACCTAAAATCTCTGGCTGTGCATTTGGAGAAGTGGGTACTTTGATAAGATACCCTGAAGATTGAAAAACCAAAGTTACTACTAAAAGAACTGTCAACTTCTCCATCGTATCACAATTACTAATACATTATGGACCTAATCTGTCCTTTTTATAGTTAAGAATATTCTCAAAGTTCATAGACATTATTTGTTTTCCAATTAAAGTTGATAAATAGTTTAATGCACCTTAGCATGAGTAAAGTGTAACATTTTGTGTGACGTAAAGTTCATCCAGTCAATAATTTGTTATTAAACGTCTACTCGTAATCAAATTAAATTTAATATAATTAACATATATCTAGTTTTAGTTATAAAAAAAGAATAATGCTTGCTTTATAATTTATGTAAGACCCAAAATTGTACGAGTAACCCGGATCCAGAGATTTAAAATATAAGGTTGTTTAACCGTTCAGGTAATTTCAGGTAATTCTGTAGATAGAATTTAAATATTATATTTGATCTATTGTGATAATATTATTGTTTTTTTTTCATCGACTAATAGACCAAAGGTTAGAATAGGCCTTATTTATCATTCAAACATTATTAATGTTGATGAAGTAAGTCCCTACTTGTTTGAAATTGATAAAATATTTCTCAATTATAAAGTCAAGGTTATGTGCACAAAGAAATTACGTTGTACAGACATAATAATTATCGTCACCTAATAATAAGTTCATCAAACTATTGGTCTTGTATGAAAGTCAGATACCGAGAAACAAATACAAAGTCAGTACTTAGGTATTTATGAGCTTTGAACTATTTCAAATTTACTTTAACAGGTAATACCTACCTAGTACCTACCTACCTAGAACCTGTAAAAGTATAACAAAATATTTATTGATTTTTATCCGACTACGAGTCTACGACTGCCCAAAGTAGGAGTGTAATGTTTTCAGGGTATATATATTATGTGAGTTTCACTACGCCCTTGAAAGTATACTGGAGCCTTACATAATTACTAGTAACACTGTCAATATGTAACTTAACAAAAGATAGTTGACAGATCGATTAAATGGGGCTGAAACAGGCAGCAAATGTGATAAAATTAACCCTACAGTGGTAACCCCACTGTAGGGTAATCTTGCTACATTTGCAACTTCATAGATGTCTCATTTGTCAAGTGAATACGTATGGACATCCATACGAATATGCCCCTCGTTCATGATGTCCAGTAGACATCTTCATGAATGGTTTTGGGCCGCTTGCATCTGCCGTCTTCGTCCGTAGACGTACGTGGTCGCCACTCGAGATAGGTACTTTCTTCCCCATCTGTTATCATCTAATATACGATTAACTTCTATTTGATGTGATTACAAGAATCTGTGGAAATGTACTGAAAATGATAACCAGATAAATATTTTTGTTGATTGTCATAACATCTTATCATTTACATAAAAAGTTAATAGGTAGATAGCATTTAATCGAAATACCCCTTTGACCCAGAGACAACTGTATCACGAGGGGTCAGGTGCGATCTTTTTATCAAATAAAATATGAGGTCATGTTTGTTGAAAAATATTTACTTACCTATATTGTTATTGAATTAAGTGTGATCGTTTACTGATATTACTATATTCCAAAATTACCTCCTACATCAAAATTTTTCGTTTTTTAATATTAGTAAAGATTTAGTTGGTGCTTTCAAAATTAAATATAAAGCTTGAACTTAAAATATCACTTTTTTCATTACATACCTACATACGTAGTAAAAATAGTAGTTTATGGTACTGTTGCATAATAGGGGTTATTAAATACGAGTGTGAGTTTAAGTACCAAGTCGTAGGCGAGGTTCTTAATAGTATCACACGAGTTTTTAATACCTAATTATGTGCAGTATCATCTGTATGATACTGCACATAATTAGGTACTTTATCTAAACTCACCTAATAATGTAATTTAAAGGTAAAAAATCGACAATATTTTGTCATAGGTTTTCATGACTTAAGGTATCGATTATTTGTCATTTCCACTGCCGCCTCCAAAATTTCAGATCCAAGTTTATTTCTTAAACTCACACTCGTATTTATTAACTCCTATTAAGCAACAGTATCATAAACTACTATTATTTGTTTATTAGGGACTTTATCTAAAGGATAGAAGTCCCTAATAAATAAATAAAAAAACGTTTTTGTTAGTCCCATTATAGCCTAAACTAAAAAGAACTTGGTATAAAAATAACATCATCTCCATATTAAATGAATAACAAAAAACCAAAAGAAACTAAAAACAAATTTCGAAACTCACTACAAAATTGGTCATAATTTTCAAATGGCTGAGCGGATTTTCTTGAAACATAGCTAGACACCTTTCAAACAAAAAAACTAAATACGAATCTATGCATCCGTTCAGACAGATAGACTTATTACACAGATATACACTACAAACTTATAACACCCCTCCTTTTCGTCGGGTTTAAAAAAGTCAATTACATGCTCCTTCATATTCAGTTTATTAGTTTTTAAATTCAAATCTTAATAATAATCAAATCAAATCAAAACTCATTTATTTAGTTTAGGCCCTAATAAGGCACTTATGAATGTCAAAAGCCTATAGTTTTACAATAGACTCTACTACCGGTTCGGAATACACTTGAACTGAGAAGACTTTGGCAAGAAACTCAACAAGGCTTCTTTTTTTGTGGATCTTTTTTTTTATAGAACTGTACATTGGTTCCTTATTTTACAAGTAGATTAGAAAAATCCATTTTGTTAATATTCGCTGCAACGCTGAAACAATAATTAGGTAGGAAGTCATCTAAACAGACAGTTTAAACACGAAGCGCTAGAAGAAAGTTATAAGCGATTGCAAGAGGATAGTTAAGATTACAACGTTATAACATAGGTATATACCTAAAGATACATATTTTCGTTACTTGATATTGTAATCCATTCTCTTTGTATTATATCCATTTTTTTATAATCTATGGCAATCAGTTTTATGTCACTGATTGCCATAGATTACGCCACACTGCCATCTGTATATCATGTGTGAAACTAATTTATAACTTACAAAACACGCTCTTTATTTTTATGTTACCTATCATGTAGGTGCTGTTAATATTGACAGATGGCGCCTCTATCAGCTATTTATTGTGCTGGCATCTAGTTTCTGTAAACGTAAAAACAAAGCATGTGGTTCGCATTTAAAATATTTAACGAAAATTTTTTGCTTTTTAATTGATTACGTTAGACTTTAAGTACCTTTTGAACACTGAGGTATATTACTACGTATAGAGAAGACGCCACATATAACCACAATGTTCCGTTAAAACTTCCACTTCACTTAGTTGCCGCGTAAGCGTCATGAAAATCACGGTGCTTTCGACTTTTTGGTTTGGCGGAAAAACTACACCATACAATTAATTATTGTTTCAGTGCTGAAGCAAACTGGAATTTTCTAATCTACTTGTAAAATAAGGAACCAATGTACAGTTCTATATTATTTTGTTTGTAAAAACGAATAAACTGAATATGAAGGGAGCTTGAAATTGACATGTTTTACCCCCGACGAAAAAGAGGGGTGTTATAAGTTTGTAGTGTGTATCTGTGTAATATGTCTGTCTGTCTGAACAGATGGATAGATTTTGATTTAGTTTTTTTAAAGGTGTTATAACCGGTAGAGGAGCTGTGAGGCCACAGACAGACACACTGATACACAGATATACACTACAAACTTATAACCCCTCTTTTTTCGTCGGAGGTAAATTATATCCGTTGATAATAAAATACTACGTACAACTAATTCCTACATACTGGTTTAGAGAGAAGGCTTTATATGTCGCACCTACGTCGTTACCTTACGTCAATCAATGACGTCATAAATTGCATCTATTTCAGAGATTCCAAGATGTTTTACGATTTCAAGACGTTGATGATGTGCAGGGAAATTATTTTCATAATAATTGCATTAGCTACTGATGAGCTCCATATTATTTTGAATTAAAATACTGCACATTTCTATCATAAATAATAGGTATTGTGCTCACTTGCAGATATGTATAGCTTTATAAATAGTGAAATATATTCTCTGTGGTATGATTGATTTATTTTAAAGTTTTCAAGCTTTTATTCTAGTTCCAAACTAACCTGCTAGATTTAAAATCTCGCAAGTGTAATGAGAGATTAATTACGTAGAGTGTAATTAGGTACAAGCGCAGGAAACCACTCATTAATTATTATTTACTCACAAAACTGGTTCTCATAGTACGTAAGCTCTTTTATATTTACTTTTGTGAAGAGAAATAAATATTTTTTTATTATTAATAGTTATTTACCTACTTATCTTTAAGTTCTAGACTTATTTTCTTTTCCAAACTTTTGTTTGTCTGTACTTTTATTATTATAGGGTTTGCTATCATAAATAATATTGCTCCTTGTATGTTTGGAGGGCCTGGAGATCTTTAGTAGGTACAGGTTACAACTAGTTCAGACTAAAGACTCTCACAAAGATTTTGTAGCCTTCTGTATTGGACCTATTTATTTAATTTCCTAAGATTCTTTGTGAAGAGTAAATAAATAAATTAATTTATTATTTATAATGACGCTATAGAATGTTTATTATTTGATTATCTGAATTTTTAAAAGTAAACTGGTACTAATAATTAGCTAGCTAGCCACCCTTCTGGGAACCTTGCCATTGATCGGCAGCAGCGGCCGCCTCGAGGATTTTTTTAAATGTTGTTTGTATATTTGTTGTAAATAATGTATATTATAAAGCTAGCTAGTAGAGTTTGAATTTTTTGACAGTATTTTCATGCCATAATTTAAAAGTTGCCCAATATCTCCACTTATCACAGTAAATATGCAGATTTTCTTGTTTCTAAAGTTAAAAGGCCATACAAAACATGAAACACACTAATTCAATAAATGTTTTTTTCTATTAGGTACTGATAGAAATAGGCAAAGTTACTTGATCAGTTTTATTTTCAAAGAAATAACTTTTTCAAGAGAGGTATTTTTCAACTAGAAGTAGTCATTTGGTGAAAAATGAGTAAAGAAAACTATAACTTGTATAAAAAAGTCTTGAGATTTATTTTTTTACATTTTTTAGAATGCCTTAGTGTTAGCCTTGGTCATTGTTCAAAATATAACAATATTGTTATTTTTTTTCTGAACATTTTACAAATCCGTTAATCCGATATCTTGGTTGTTCTTGATGTTTAAATTGTTCAAGTCAGTGTCTACAAAGTAAGTATCAGAATCAATAGGTGTCCTATCGACCATGCCGTAGTTCTTGAGTACCCAGCGGTTCCATCTTGTCTTCATATCGCATGCTTGCTTCTTGTGGAAAATGGTAACATCAACAAACTTCATGTTAGGAGAGAAGAATTTGCCGACATCGATAAAACGATCCAAGGGGTAGCCAAGAGGCATCTTGTCGAGCAACACAGTTGATCTAAAGTCAGCAACGAGATCTTTGCGGTTCAAGTCCAGGATATTGGTGTCTACATTGTCGACCATTTTGAAAGGAGATACGATCACGTATAGCATCATTTTCATACCACCAACGCGACCCTTAGGAAGAAGCAGCCTCGTGGGGAAGCCAGTGTGGAAGTTCCTGAGATCCTTGACAAGAAGGTCTCTGACGTCAGTGATAGAATCAATCTTCTTCCAGAGATCGCGGGTGAACATGCGGTCACGCACCAGGTTGTGCATATCAAGAGAGTTCCTGACGATCATGTTCTTACCTGTGGTCAACTTGTAAATGAATGTGTCTAACTCGACAAAGTTACGACGGTTGGTGTTGATATCAATCAGACGTCCCAGTTGGTCTTCTTTAGGACCCAAGAAGATCCTTACAACAGAGTCCACTGCTTTATCAGACACGACATCTAGGGTTACTTTGAAAGGTTGATGATTCAGACGACGCTTGCGTACCAGGAAGGTCATGTCAGACCTAGTTTTCTTGAGTTCCTCCTCTGTCAATGTCACCGCGTTGGTCATGTCCATTAGGTAGTCATCGAAATAAGTGACCAGTTTGTCAACGACAACGTTGTCGATTTTGACTCCGGGGAAGTAAAGTTCCTCCCTGGTGTAGCTGGGCAGGCGCCTCTTGAACAGCATCACCAAGTCAACGAGACGTTTCTGCAGTTGGTAGAATACGGGGTCACGGAGAGCAGTCTGATAGTTATCCAAAACCGTAGGCACCACGAAGTATCTAAAATAGATAATAATGCTGGATTAAAGAATAATAAATAGTACAGCATAAAAATTTAAACGATGATAGCTCTATATGCTGGTATTGGATGCCGAGACGAAGGTTGCGAGTTCGAATGCTACAATGAGCTTGAGTTTTTAGTGAAATATAATATCGTGAGAAACACGGTTATCACCCTCATATTAGAAATCTATTACCAAGCACCTATTGGTGTGTTCCGGCAGCTACACTACAGATCCCTTTTACGTTTTTTGTGCTTACCATCTATGGCCACATCACTAAATACGGTAAAATTGTAATCATAGTAAACTAAACTAAGCATAGTAATAATGTCCATATATTCTGTGTTTTCTAACTTTCATTATCATGGTACTTTTAATGCCAGAGCAAATAGGTTTTTCTCAGCAAACATTATCGTTGTAAATAAGAGTGGGACAGTGGCCAAACGCATAATCAATTAGTACTTGGTACAGCTCTATAAAAATTTCAAAAATTCTGATTTTGTTTCTGTTTCACGAAATTATAACATGAAAGTTTACTCACTTGTTGGACGTGAATGTGTTAAGACCAATAACCGACTTCATGATGATCAGAAGGTAACGGTATGCGTCGATGCGGGTTTGGTCCAGGTTATTCTTATCGATTTTACCATAGATCAGTTTTCCAAGGGTCTCTACATCTTCTCCCTTGGTGAGTTCCAGTCTCATGCCATTGATCTGAGAAAAAATAAACAAAAATTATGAATTAAATAATAAAAAAATACTGAACTGGCGGTATACTGTTTCTATTGCATTGTGCCAAAAAATTTATGGGCTGGAGGCGGCTGGCGTAAAATCTGAAGGATCGGCGCACTCTAAGAGAGGCCTATGTCCAGCAGTGGATCCAAAATGGCTGATGATGATGATAATGATTAAAAATATAAGTTGTCACTGTCGAAAAATAAACATTTAATATGATACGTACCTCGATGAATCCTTTGACAATAGCCTCCTTGATGATCATTTCGTAGCCCTCAACAAGACGTACTACATTGACGTTGTTATCACGAACAATTTCCTGGTCGTTTAACCTTACGGGTAGTTGAACACCATTGTGTAAGAGCATCCATGGCCAATATCCCTGCCTAATTTTCTTGTTCCAGGATAAATCCGTAATTTGACCTAAACCGTTAGAAAGACGCTCCAAGTAATATCTGGCAAGTATTTGCTGGTACACGTACAGAGTGAGTTCGAAACGTCTGAACTTCAGCTTGTCAATTAACTGATCTTTCATCCAGAATGGATAGTCAACGTGGAAGTAATAGTAGTAGGTGTTTAGATCAATATCTTCAGTGAAGTATCTGAGCTGGTCTTCTTCGTTAAGGTTGACACGCTTGTCGAAAATGTTCTCATCGATTATGTACACGTCTTTGTCGGTCCTCTTGATTCCGTAGAAGTCACACAGTTTCATGTCCAAAAGACCCTTCTTCATTTTCAGTAAGTAAGCCTTCTGGATAACATCGGCGCGTACAAAGAAGTAGGGGTAGATTTCATAGGGAGCAGGCAGGATGATTCCCTTGCAATCTTCACGATGTCTGACTGCAACGGTGAGAGCATATACAAACATGCCTTCGTTGAGGTACAGGCGCATCCAACATGCGGTCTTCATGAAAGTGTTGAAGTCCTTGGCGTAGTAGAGCATGTGGAACATGGAGACAACTTCTTTCAGCTGGCGGTCGACGTGGATGGTGAATATTTCTCCACGTGGCAGCGTACCAACCTTCAGGATGTTGATGAAGTTCTTGACAACATCGGTTTTCTGTAAAATAGACAATCATCTCATGTCACAAAAATTTTAAATTTGATAGTTTGATGTTTGTGACATTATCACGCAAAATCGGTACAAGATTTGGTTGATATTTGGCTCACAGATATAATATATTCAGGATTAGCATGAGGATACAATTAATTATGGGAAATCATTTGACCCGTTGAGTGTGCGATTACAAATACTTAATTTCTATTGAACTTACAGTGAACAATTCGATGTTCTCCTCGATCCTGAAGTTCTTGCCAGTATCTTCAATCTCCTTGTACATAACAGGCTCAGTCACATGGTTCAGAAGTTTCAAGATCATGATTTGCCGTTGCTTTATGTCGATGTTGCCTGAAACAGTATTAACTACAAGTACACAACATGAAGAATTCTTTTTACCGAAGTAAATAAAATATTAGAAGAAATGAGTTTAGACGATCTTACCGTTGACATTGTCGTCGAAGTCAGGTCGGGCTACCGCAAAAGCGGAGAGACCCAATACCAATAGTATGATTGCCCTCATCGTGCAGCCGACTCGGTTGGAGCAGAACTGTACTTCATTCAAGATTCATCCCCTTTTTATATAAAAAAAATCCAACTGATAAATCATAACCTTGAAAATAGTTGTTTTTCTTTACCTGATACTCAAAGGGCATCTTTGTTACATTACAATGTAATGTCGTGATAAGGTATCAAAGAGAAATAAATTAAGATGAGGTCAAATAAAGTTTTTATTTTTATATCTAAGTGGCAGGTATAGAATTTGCATAAAAATTACGTTACATTACATGTGAAAAAGGTATCCGAGCTCATAGGGGCGGAGGGAAGGGTCGTTAACGCGTGACCGTGAGTGATGGCATATAGGCTAAATTAACCGCATACCGCCAGGTGGGCCGTATGTCTGTTTGCCTCTATTCTATTATTACTAATATTTATTATATTATAAATGTGAAAGTTTATGTAAGTTTATTTTTTGATACTACTTTGCTATGTAATGAATGAAGGGATTTGATGAATCTAGTAACATAGAAAATGTGTAACATATAGGTAAGCTACGATTCTTCTTCGAAAGTCTTATGTAAACAATAGTCTGAGATTAGTGAGATTGTAGTCAAAAACAGGCATACCTAATTAATAAAAAAAGTAAAGATACCAGATAGGTTAATAGAGAGATAATACCAAATAATGATTAACCTATCTGGTATCTATCTATCTATCGGGCCGCTCATGCCCTGGGAGTTGTATGTGGGCTGTTCATGATATGATCATAGAAAATGATAAGTTTTTTGTCTCATCATAGGAATAAATGATGGGACTGAATGCAGTAGGTAATACACAAAGCCTAAAAAGGAACTAGCATTCAAATGTTCCTGTTGTCACATAGGGTGCTCTATGGCAGCTGGTTTTCTATTAGTTAAAGGGTGTCAGCCACTCAATCAAGTTAAGTACCACTGAGCTTTGGTCTTCTCATGATATTTTCCTTCCATGAACGTTCCACGCTCACGTCTCTATTTCCAGTAATTATTAAACTTTTAACATAATATTTAGACATAATTATTAAACACATCCTAACTAATGGAATATTTTAATATTCAGTCTTTAACATTAACAATAAAAGTTAAGACCGTTACCTACTATCTTAATGTAACTCCAATTTAAATAATAATTTCTCATTATGAGTGCATTGACTACAAATAGATAGGTAACATTTATTTTATTTTTATTCCAATAAGGTGATAAAAAATATACGTAGGTATAATAAAATGTGCTATGATAATGAAACGATACATTTAATTACATTGTATTCATGTACCTACTCTGTGGAACACGTATGTGATTTTTAATTTTGCAAAATATGGAATATTCTTATTTTAAAGACCAGCCCAGCGCTACGGTAAATATCACACACCTTTTTGGTCGTAATTATGTATATGAAAATGTACACTTACCTACTATGAAAAAAATATGTTTTCCCGTAAAACTTTTGCATTCCTATTTACATCTTCACTGATCACGATGATGGTCAAACATTATACCTCGAAAATTTATTTACAGGCTGCGTAGGTACAGGTTGTGTAGTTTTTCAAAATTATAATTTTGAAAATCTTTAAAATTAGTTTTTCATTAATTGTGTACATAAATAGTCCCTTTCTCATCTTTGGGGTCTAATTTCTAAAAACTCTGAATGAAGTACCTTCATAGACGAGGCGACAGATTTCAATCCGTTTTATATCTATCTACTAATATTATATATGCGAAAGTAACAATGTCTGTAAGTTACCTTTTCATACACCTAAACCGCTGAACCGATCGCGATGAAATTTGGCACGTCTATGATAATGCTTAATCACGCTGTACAGCGTGGGTATAGTTTCCATACTATGGTGCCCATTTACCTTTTTATGACATATGGACCTAAACCCAATGGGCATGGCCGCCTGCCCTCCCCCTCCCCTCTGGATCCGCCACCGGGTTCAATAACGTAAGGTAAATATGGATATGTGACAGAATTTTTGCAGCGAATCTGCACTCAGCGTCACTCGCTTTCGCCCCGCGGTTTTGTTACCTTTTCACGCCAAACCAATCGCGATGAAACTTGACTCGCAGATATTCTATGTTATAGAGAAGGGCAATGGTTACTTTTTATCTCGGGAACGCGGGTGAAACCGCGGGAGACAGCTAGTTTTTTATAATATTAGTAAGGATTATCCCGTGATGGCTCATATCCCAGCAGTTGGACAGTTTCGCAGCCATCAGTAAGTTTATTAAGAGCACCTAGGTAAGTACTTAGTTATTTACGCTGCTGGCGCCGCTAGCTTTTACGAGACTCTCCCTTGAGATTTGATACTAATACTACTATACAAGGTTGCAGAATGTTGTAAAGCATTTATTATGCCTACGTGAGGTTTTGTCCACTACTTTGCTTTTTGTTGATCAGGGAATTATTAAAATTTCTTATGTAAGTACCTAAATGTACGATTTTTATAATTATCCTGACATATTCCACTGATTGCAGCCATTGTGATTTCAAACAAAACAATATTTTTAGCCCCTTTTGACCTTGGTGCATTGACGAATTTATATTACGCCGTTAAAAAGCTAACTTTTAGATTTTTGAAGATTTATTCCTTATAATAAAGAAATTTGAAAATTATGTATATAAGTTAATATTTAGTACGATAGCAACCTATAGGTACTAAAACAATTACCCATATTTTTGTTTTGGATTGAGTAACTTCTTGCTAAAAAGTTAAATTATTAGCTCAATAAAAATGCTATGAGAGCCATCTTCTCATTCTATTCTAGTTTAGAGTCATTATTTACATCTTATATCACTGAAATACTGAAACTTAAACACTGAAATATTTTTCAACATTTAATCGAAAAGTAAAAACACTTATTGTAATTCCCAATATTGCCAGATGTCTTATTGATGACGTCATAACGACGGTTACGACACAGAATATTATTATAATAATAGAACTGGCTACGATATAAAATGATGATTCTGCCCGTGACAATATCGCAGAGGCTAACGCAACGTGATTGTTTGTTAGGTCACGTGTTTAATATTTTCTAATCCTATCCCTTCTAATAGTTTAGTAAGGGACGGGCTTACTAAACTGACGGAGACAAGCGAGACAGGAGAGGTCCACTTTTAGTAAAAAGACGGTTTTATGTGACGCCTTTTTTTAAGTAAGACAACTATTCCTTTTTTTGAATCTCAGAATGTATGTCAAATTATTTGCATGGCTCAAATAAGAGAAAAAATCATTGTAAGTTTTATAAAGGGGCATAGTCACGATTTATTTCTGACGTTACTAATGAAAAATTCACATAAAAAATAACTATTACTCGTCATTATATTCTCATGTATTTTACAAATCTCCTGCTCTTGCCTTCTCGGTATTGTAACAGGTCGCCAACACGATAGGCGACGATAACCACTTACCATCAGGTGGATCGCTTGCCTGCTTGTCGAACTTCTGAAATAAAAAAAAAAAACAAAGAGAAAAACTGAATCTAGAATCATCATTTCTCGGATATCATCGTCTTAAAGCAAGTCAGTAAAAACCAGGTTTTAAATTATATCAGTCACTTTTTTTACTTCATACCTTCTATAGGGCGTTCCGGCATCCGCACTTGAGAGCCAGTTTCCTTCTAGGCTTTGTGTGCTTACCAGAGTTACCAGTACCACATTCGGCTACATTGCTACCATGGTGAGATTTTGGTCAAACACAAGATTATTCAGAAAATATATAGGCAGGTAGGTATATTTGGTGTTTAAACCTATATGTTGCACATTTTTTTATTCCAATGTTCAACGTATAAACGGCATGTAATATTTTTTTTTATGTAGTCTGAATTAATCTTCTTAGGAATAAACCTACGACGTAAAGGATTCAAATTTCAGACGGTAGAATCTTTTGAATCTATCGACCGTTTTACAAGATGAGCGTTAGAATTATTTATTATAAAGTTTATTTGTAGGTGGTTGTGATTAAAAATATCTTAAGACTTGTGAAAGCATAATTAAATATGGATTGATTCTACTTGAAAAGAATATGTTCAGATAGGTTTAATGTTTAGTTTTTATTTAA
The DNA here is from genome assembly GCA_963555595.1 of Tethea ocularis. NCBI lineage: Eukaryota > Metazoa > Arthropoda > Insecta > Lepidoptera > Drepanidae > Tethea > Tethea ocularis. Next base: position 5,296,346 of record OY741970.1, on the reverse strand, counting down.
ACTAAATACGTATTAAACTTATCGACGCCTCGGGGGACCGGGCGGATGGGGAGCTTCTTCCGCCAACGCGTTACTTTATGGTCGTCCAAAAAGGTAACGCTGCCAGTCTGGGTACCTTGCCGTTGATCGGTAGCATAAAATAGTGTTTTCGTAAAGAAATGTTTCCATTAACAGGAATTGATCACTATAAGCGACACTATGAGATGGACCATTATTACATACAGACTTCGATTCCCAGCGAGGCAAAATTATATTTTTTGAACATCCAAGTTTCAGTTTTTATCAAAATTGGCCTCGAGCCACCTTACAACATTTTTCACTATTCCGTAAACTTTAGGATTTGGCCTAGGTACCTACTAAGGCCACCTGAAAAATTTGCCTATTATATGGCCTCAAGCAAAGGTTTATATTCAGTGTGGCAATGCTGCTGCGGCATTTGTAGCAAATTTTCTATGTGTAGTTAATTTTGTTATGATTTTAGTACTTAGACTAAATTAGTTATAAATTTTACTCTATAATTTTTTACCGGAACTGTATTAGGATTATTTCCGAGAGACATACGACAAACGATTTACATAGTAGGTTTAAGTGAGTGTCATGTTTAATATTTATCAGTTTATTTACTCTTATTTTATGAACTATAAAATCACTTTTACGAGCAATAAATCGTATTTATTGCTCCCGTAGGTACAGAGAATGTAATACTTACGTGTTATATGATATAATTTAATTATTTAAATGATTACTTACAAGATTATGTTACATACTTTCATCACACCATAACCGTCATAGATTGATTGGTTGAAATAAAAATCTGTAACCTCGGCAATAAAATTAAACTGTTTTATCAATAATTGATGAGCTGCGAAGGAAATTCTATCTATGCTATGTACCTAATAAGAAAATAAACATTGGTTACACAATATCAAAACTGTCGAAGCTTGAATTCAAATCTAGAACAATGTAGGTATTTATTGTCTATCTCTACGCAATAATATTTTTAAAATAATTTGAGGAGATAGCATGAAATTAATAAATAGGTAGGTACTAGTTGTACGTAGTACCTACTTATTAATGCTATGGGAGATAGCGTCTCGTCCCAATAGTTGCATGAGTACCGAATGACGTATATCGTATCAGTTGAATGTCAAATGTCATAGCCAAACCGAAATGTACCGAAATTGAATTACGCGCTCCGATGCGCTCCGACTTAAATTTTTGGTATGATTGCCATTTGCTATGAAATAGTAGTAACGAACTGTACTATGTACTTATGTTATAAAATTGTTTGTACCTTATACTTTATTCTTCCCATTTATTTTGCTCTAGGTATAGAAGACGATGCTGATAACTCACCAATAAGATAGGACATCATCAACATACATGTCAATTTAATTTTGTTGATAATAAAGAAATAAACATCTTTGGCGGCCACAGGGCAATCGTTGGCGTTGTGCTTCTCCTTTCGTGTAGTTACCTACCTATTGAAGGAGTAAAATATAAGGGCTCGTTATTTGAATGAAGATTTGCTGAGTACACGTCACTCAGCAAGAGAGAGCTGAGTGATGTGACATGACCATTTTGATCTATTTACACAAAATTATTCATTCTACGAGCTTACGTACCTACAAACGGTTAGTCACATGGATTCCGGGAGCGCAGTTTACATTATTTTAGTAATTGAATTAGTAATGAATGTACCAACACATTTGTTATTATGTTAATAAAAATTGCCACATCGGTACTTAGCACGGCCAAACTAAGCTTACTTTTATACCTAAATAAAGTTTACTCCTTTTTATAGTGAATGGAATTTGGTTACGAGTTACGTTTAACTAAATCTTCCATTATGTCATAATTAAAGTCTGGAAATAAAGCACCTTTCGTTAGAATTTCACTTTAATTACAGCACTAACTAGATCTCCGATGAGACTCCTACACACCTTTATTGTAAGTACCTATACCTAATACATACCACCAGTCAACAATTCGCAGGAAGGGACAAATCTAGCTTTTCAAGAGTTTTTAGTTTGTTCGAGGCAAATTAAAAAGAAAAAGTCTTCATAGCAGTAAAAAATATTCACAAATTATTGCCTCAATATTTCTTAAGAGTGCAAAAAATGTAGCAGGGAAAAAAGGAAGGTAGTCCGCAATTTGAGGAGGAAATGAGAGAGGAGGAAATTACCAAAAGAAGCCAGACAATTTGATGGGTTACGCTCATTTCAACATATTTCAAGACCACTGTTGTTACACTACAGCGTTTCTGTATCTTCTGATAATAGAGTTGTCATTGGATTGTGCTATTTATGCTCCAGCTTAGTGGCTATTTTATCAGACTTTGGCGTGATATAATATGCGAGAATCTTGAGATAATTTATTAGAGTTAAAAATATGAGCTATGAGTGATTTAAAACGAAACCCACCATATTCTTAAACTCTTTTCATTAAAGTTTAATTAGCTATCAAAGCCTAATTTACAAACATCCGGATTGAAGGTACTAGGTATAGAGGTCAAACAATAATTAAATTAAAGTACTATGTTATGACTAAATAATAATAAAGAGAACTGATGCTGGTTTTTATTCTACCCCGTCATTCTTACTGAACTGAGAGGTTTTACAGCCTATTTTGTTTGTATACCTACTGTGTCGTCGTAAGAAATAAAAGTCACCCATACGCCTACACTTGAGAGCAACAGGCTTTGTTGAGTAGGGCGGTCCGCGCAAGTAATTTGGTCATCATCAGGCGAAATATACATCGATAAACGTAAACCAAGGCGAAATGTTGTGTGAAATTTGACCCGGTTGGGTGTAATTTTTTGTAACTGGCAGGAGTATATTATGCCAGTTGACATGATTTATGATTATAGATCTTCAAGTGGTTGGGTTGCGTTGCAAATGGACCATTATTTCTAGAAAAAAAACCATTCTTATGAATAAAGCCTAGAATAAGAAAAAACATTATACCATTTTGTGACAAATATTAGGTACAGTATAAGAAGCAAAGTTTCCTTTTTGAATCATAGTTACGTAAAGGTACCTACCTAATTTAATGGATCCGTTTTTGTTCATTCGTTACAATCGTTCAAATTCAACTTATTTAGTTTTCGCCCCATAAAGGGGTTGAATTTTAAAATCACTTTCGTAGTGGACGCTTTCGTTATAAATTTGAGGAACCTGTGTGCATAAATTCAAGATTCTAAATTCTATATTATAGTCATCGATGATAAAGTCTAAATTGAATTTGTTGGTTTGTTATAGATTCCACGCAGCAACTGAATTTCAGATCACCGTACCTATTATTTGAATATTTTTTATACTACAGGGGAATGTGGGTAAAATTATTAGTAGGAGATAAGTTTTACAAATTCCAGTGAGAGTTCAACAATTACTTCAGTTGATAAATACTTTGTCTCTGTTTCTCTTGTCTATTTAACAATGTACAATAATCATGTACAGTTACGTTAGAAATGTTCATAAACGTACATATAACTTCTAACGTATTGTACGAGTAACAGTGTACAAGTTATAGGACTTTTACCATTGTATCAAAATTCAAGTTTGAATTCTCAAGTTCGGATGACGTCAAGCGCCATTACAACCTTCCAAGTACCTATTATAGCTTGGCAGCACTTAATCTGAAGTTACTGCCTATCCCAAACATAATTTATCCCGAAAAGCCTCGGGAAAGGGAAAAACATTATTTCTACATCCTTATCTGTCCAACTTGTTTGGTTATTGTCAGTTACAGGCGCGTGTTGTGTGTGGCAACAAAAATATTCATGTTGTGTTCATGTGTCATGTTGTGGCAAGCATCTGTTGTGTTTATGAAAATATGCTTTTTTATACGATTCTTATTTATACTGAAATATAAGGTTAAATGTTGTATTCGACGAAAAAAGAGGGGTATTATAAGTTTGCAGTGTGTATCTGTGTATTCGTGTATTTGTGTGTGGCGTGATAGCTCCTAAACAGATGGAAATATTTCAATGCTTCCTTCGCCATTTTTATTTTGATCAAGCATAGATGAAACCGTATGTATGATAGTGCTAAAAAAAAACTTTCTTGAAGTAGGTATTTCAAATATCATAAAATCTGCAAAAAAATGTTTTTTACAGTTTTTATGATTGGATTTGTATTTACATAATTTACATATATCCGGTGTGTATTACTAGGTACGTAGTAGCACATAGGTAATTGAAGGGTGCATTTGATAGCATGTTATTTTATGAAAATGTATTAAATTATGTATGTTGTTCCATGTTGGCGGGGTGTCCGTTGTTAATGTTGATTTACATGTGTGAATTTTAAATTAGTGTAATTAATAAGTAACTAAATTAATTGTAAATAATTACTTGCGATTGAGACAATAATTATATCTTTTCTCAAACTTATAGTATCTAATACCTTTAAACGAGCAATTCTTGTATATACAAAAGTGTCATAAAATGTGTTCAAATGTAAGTCTTTATAATATCGCTAGTTTATGACCGAACACTCTGTACCTATATATAATTTGAATCACGGAAACGGAGTTTTCATGAAATTTAGTATGCGGAGGGTTTCGGTTTGAGAGATAAATCGATCTAGCTGAGTTTCATTTTTAGAAAACTTCGTTTTAAAAAATACGAGCAAAGCTGGGTCAACCAAGTACTGTAATTTAAATGAAATAAACCGGCCGCGGTCACCTTCGTTTTGTACGGGAGCCATTGTACTTAGCCTGAGCCTGAGACTAAATAACAATTGGCTCTAAGATACCAAAATAATGAAGATGTATAAGGTGTATAGAGAGTATAATATATATTGAATTTCAAAGAGTAAGTATAGAATTGAGCAGTTATCTTTGAACTAGGCATAAATAGCGTTTACAAAATATTTAACCTAAAAACCTTTTTCGATAAAATAAACATTATTATGGAACAAACAAATGTCTATAAAATAAGAGGTAATTCGTCCCCCATTGGCTCGTTTGGGAAGATTGATGGTCGAGACGAGTCTATAAAGTAAAAGTCCCCCTTCAATGGAAAGAAAACTATTATTTTCTCAGTTACAGTGGTTGTTTGAATGTTATTACTACAAATAGATTCGTTTTGTAGGTAATTTTGTAAATGACGTAAATTTATATAAATTATTCAAGGAGGTTTTCCTTTTAATATTATAAATGTGAAAGTTTGTACGGATGTGAGGATGTGAAGATGTTTGTTACTGTTTACGCAAAAACTATTAAACTGACTTGGATGAAACTTGGCACATAGATTGATCGTACCCTGGAATAATATAAAGACAACTTTTTAATGCAGGAAAATATAAGATTCCCCCGAAAAAACCGCGGGATGGAAGCTAGAATAATTTAAATACAGAAAAATCACTATGTACCTACCTATGTACTATAGGAAATTTTCTCGAAGCGGCCGCTGCTGTCGATCATCGGCTAAGCTCCAGTTTTAAGTTCTTTGCGAAATTTGGGCCTCGTAAGTCTATGAAAATCAATTATTATCTTATTGCCCAAAAACAAAATAAACTCTTGATTCCCATTCTAGTAATGAGGTGTTTTCTTCATAAAAATATGACACTCAATGGGCAATTAAAATTAGTTCAAAGCTTTTTTTTGCTTAGGATATTTGATCATCAATAATACCGCTGTCATTATACACTCAGTTATTTACACTTATAAAAAGATATTGAACCCAATTCATAATAAAAAAAATATATCCCTTCAACATTGTTCACAAGAAGTTAAAAGCAACTTGTAGACTCGATTGTAGAGTTGATTGGGGCTATAATAAATACTTAGTGATAAGTACCTACCTACTGAGAGATCCGGGCAAAAGCGCGGGGTAGCTTAGCGTAGTAGGTAGTTATAACAATGTTTGGGTAATTACTTGAGAAGATTTAGCGCTACACTGTAAGTTAAAGCCCACGCCTAAGTTATGGTTAAACTTTAAAATGGTATTTTATGTTAACGCCTTTACTAATTACTAATAAAATGCTTTTCAATTACTTAGCTAACTTTACAGTAATTGTTTGAAAATATTAGGAATGTGTTCGTTAAAGGCCTTAAGCGAATTATTATTTATGGTAAAAATCAAAAATTGATGTTGACATTGTATTGAAGAAAATTAGCACCTTGATTTACGAGTATCTCTGTGATGATGATACGTCTCTCCGAGGAAGATGATAAAATGATCCCATAATTTTAATATCGGCTCAATAATACCTACTTACTGTTATTGGTTCGGGTATATTACTTCCAGTTTACTTATTTAATATATAAATCACTTAGTTACCTTAGGGACTTACCTTTATGTCCCGAAGCTTAATAATGTAAATTCTGAAACAGTTTAATTGGTCAAAATAATTCAGAAACGGAAACATGAGTGTAATTTATACGTCATTTGATAGAATAGAATGAGTACCTCATATAGTACTATATCGTTCCATAGCAAAAATAGCTCTAGCTACCTATTATTAAGCTCTATCTAGCTTTTATAGAAAGCAATATCTAAAAGATTACAATTTAAACTAAGGTACGAGATGTTAATTACTGTATTAGAAAACCCGGTTTAATCTGTGACCCAAGGATCATAAGCTACATTCTTTATGAACCGTAGTTAATATAACTTTATTTTAGGGATGCATTTTAATGTCAAATTAGCAAGTAGCTTGGATGGAATAATTAATATATAAAACTACCCATTGAAGCAGAAAATCATCTACTTACGGTCTAAACTACTGAAGCTGTAACTGTAATTAAATACTCTGTTATGCTTTAAAATACAAGGTAATACGTGACTTGTCTCATTCTAAAATCTTACTTGAACTTTAACATTAAAGGTAACAATTTAATTTTAATCTATTTTGCCAGGGCCCGGATATTAATTGATTGTAAGACTTAGCGTTATTATTTATTCATTAATTTTGTAACTCTTGGTGGTACATGGAAATGAAATGAGTGCCAATTACTTACCTTAGTCAAGTTTAGATGGCTTAGTTAAGATCAAAGTTTTTGATTATGTAGACGGCTCTAATACCTATTGTTATTACAATTTGAAAAAAAAACTCAGTTTTGTCAAGGCTACGTATTTTACCACGTTTTTGTCAACTCGCTTTCTTGTTTGTTTGTTTTTAGGGTTCCGCACCTCAAAAAAAACGGAACCCTTATAGGATCACTTTGTTGTCCGTCCGTCTGTCGTCTGTTAAGACCCCTTTTTCTCAGAAACGCGTGGAGGTATTATGCTGAATTAATATCAAATGCTCAGATCTTGAATCCCTTGGAGCAGTGAAAAGATCTAACTTCAAAGTCAACGCAATAAAATGAGACGGCCGTTTATGTCGCATATTTTTATGAAACTTAATAATTTGTATTTATGTATAAGTATCACAAAAAATGCTATTGCAAATTCCATTTTCAGCTAGAGCTTATTCTTCAATCAGGATTATCTGTCTATACGGAACTCTCGGTGCGCGAGTTAACTTGCACTTGACCGGTTTTTAGGGTTCCTCAAATGAAAAAAAAATAACCCTTAAAGGAACACTCGTGTGTCTGTATGTCTGTCAGACTGTGTGACAGACATACAAACGGATCAAACACATAACCCACCCGTCGCCACAATACAGAAATTATTTATTTTCCTATAAATTACAGGAAAACGAATATAATAAGTCTATGGTATTTAAAGTAACATAGCGAAGTATCTTTACAGAACCCTCGGTGCGAGTCAAACTCGCACTTATTCGGTTTTTTGTTAAAAACAGACTAAGAGTGTCTCTCTGCCCACAGATGATAGCAGTACTCCATTTGGGGCTGGGCTTGCGACTTATAAAGTACAATTACTATCGCGCAGCCGGGTAATAAGAATAAAAATCGGTTAGATTTACTGCTTTTTGTCCGGAGGCGAACGGACGGCGCAGGGTAGGTACTGCTAGACTTTTCACAAGGAAATCTAAAAACGATTTCACTCAGCTGCATATTGAAACAGCCAACAACTTAGTTATGATGTAATTAACTGATGGAAATGGATGAAATATGGAGGCAATATTGAATTAAAAGAAATAATTCTTCAAAGAATATCTACGCCTTTAGAGATTTTCCTCACCTTTTTAGAGACCTTTCAAACTAATGGATTTCTTTATAGATTTTACTTTTGCGGGAAATATTTTATTTGTTTTTTTGGAAGGTACGGAACCTCAAAAGGAAAAAAATCGGAACCCTTATAGGATCACTCATGTGTCTGTATGTCACAGCTAGTTTGCCCCGAAACTATTGGACTGCGATTGAGTTGAAATTTTGTAGTACACATATTATGTATGTCTGTGGCGTGTAGTGTTTTTGTAGTGGTTTGTGTAGGGTCATCCGGCTCGCAGAGGGCTTTTCTTGGTCTAAGGACATGGGTTGGCGTAGGTATAGGTTGTGGCTTAATTAAGAGGGTTACGGTGATTAACGGCGGTATCGAAAAATCTGCGTGAGGCGCGTTTTATAAATTATTTTTCATGGGGACACTTAATTCAATGTGGAGGTTTTCATTACGCATGTACCACGGGGCACGCGTGGCTTTTTGCGCATGAAACGGTTTTGAATAACCGAATACAAAATTATTGAGGCTATGGATCCGTGTACAGGAGCTGCATGTGCGAATACAGTCCTAGCTGGGTATAAACGGTATATCGTCTAACCTTGATTTTAAGGGCAAGTTTGGATTAACGATTTAATTTTATTTGTATTTTGGTAAAAGGTAAATATTATGTCGGATTTCATGAAATCAAAAAATATCCAAGGTACCTACGCCTAAGACTCTAGTCTTCGACCAATAATAATAGTGGATTAATTTCATCACATCATATTTATGTGATTGCATTGGCCGAGGATTCGAGTCTTCTATAGTCTTTACTGGCCATGCCAGGGGGGCTGGTTACGTAAAATGCAGCTTCAAATACTCCTCTTCTACCAATTAAAAGTATGTGTATTTTTTGATTATTATCCGCATACCTAAAGTAGGTACGCGGTTTGCCTTATATTATTTAAATATAATTTCATCATGTCAGCCGAAAGACGTCCACTGCTGGACAAAGGTCTCCCCCAAGGATCTCCACGATGGCCGGTCTTGCGCTACCTGCATCCAGCGGTTTCTCGCGACCCTCACAAGATCGTCGATTCTCCTTATAAATATAGTTGATAAAATTGTTGTTTTCTAGTAAAACAATGTCGTTGCATGATTATGTTGTCATAGCCTGGTTGATAGGGTTCACTTTGCTGAAGAAAACTTTGAATAATGTAACCGATTAATATAACTGTCATTCCTTAAACTAAATATCAAAAGGCCAACACGCCCTCTAAGTACACCTATAAAATACCCTGTAATTTAACATTTAACGTAAATTAACATTCCGGAATTCTGTAAAGAAAGCTTTACAAATCACAAATTAGTGTTCCAAATACATCCACATGCTTCGTTACTTTCATGGATAAGGTACTGCAATCACAATACCGAATGAATGACGTAGGCACACAAAGTTTCAGAGTGTAGACATACCCTAACTTTATTAAATAAAATGAACATGCGCAGTGATCACTTAGGACCAAGTTTCGCGCTGCGTTTTCGTCCAGTAGCTTGGCGGTACCTTCAACCACCTCACGTTTAAGAGACGAGCGACGAATCGCTCGAAATACTTATTCACAAGTATAACCCCCGAGTGTTATATGTAAGCATTAAATAAAAGTAGAAAAAGCATGTCGATGTGTGTTTAGAAAGTTGAAAATATAAAAAAAAATCCCATCAAAATTAGGTGTACGTGTGATTCTTTGTATGAAGGTAAGTAACCGTGTTACCTGTAGATCCTGTTTCGAAGTAATATCCTTGTTTGCATGAAATAAACATGTTCCTATAAATGGAGGTAATACCACGTAATATTGTTTAGGTTCAGCAGGTGTTTTATGACGTAATATATTACTCAACGATATTATAAATTTGTGTACGTTTATAGTAGGTACGCTTATAATAAACTAAGTTAATCAATAACGTTACTAGTTAATTAAAATAACACGTAACTTACAATCTAATTAAATGATATAAATAATACATTCTGTCCAACAGTTTGTTCCTAAGTAAAGCTCGTTTATATCCATTAGCTTAGCAGCAGACGTTTCACTTTTACACAAGAAGCCACAGGTTCCTTAAGGAAACGTTTTCTTACACACAAAAAATGCCAAATATTTTTTTTTGCTTGCTATGATAAATACATTTTAGTCAGCTTCAAGTATAGCCACATTTAATAGTTATTGTAGTATATTCCGAAATGGGATTAGAGCTTTTTTTTCTCTTCTGTGGTGTAATTCCTGTAAGGATTGAGTAAGCAACGCCTACAAGAGAACTGGCTCTCACTCAAGTGAACCTACCATTTCGTTTGTAAGTTTGGTTGTAGGAAGTAATCCCCGGAGTTACTGGTCCGAATCTTAAAATTCTTTCACTAATAGGAACCTACATATCCCCTATAGTTTTATTCGAGGTACCTACGCGCGTAACCACAGGAAACAGTTAGTAATTCATAAACCATAATACCTACCTAAATTGACACAACATAAATAGTCGTTGGAGATTAATAATGATTTGAATAAAGGATAGTAGGTATACCTGCAAAAAATGCTAAAACTATTTTCTTTCTAAAATTCCAGTAAGTAGGTAGGTACCTATATTTTTTTCTTTGTGAATGTGTATTTTTCATTTACCGAGCCAAACAGTTCTTCCACGCTTTCCGATCTTTTTGACCTTCGATATTTGTCTTCCATCCAGCAACTCAATTTAGCTCATTATAATCATACACATGGTGTGTCTTAATTTTTTATCATCACGTGACGTAGTAAATTGAAACTTGGTGGTAGGTAGGTAATAGACCACAGTACCTTTAACCGTCTCGATTATTATTTCCAAAGGCATTATTTGCATAGGTTATTATTATTCTATGAATAATTTGTGATAGTAGTTACTATTTACGGGCCACAATTTACAATTTGTGTCATAGAAGGTGGTGGTTTTTTAATAAACTAAACCATCTCAAAATATTGGTTCTCTCTCTCTCTTCTTCAACCTATTACCACCCACCCAATGCTGCGAGTGTAGGTATCTTCCAGTGCACTCCAATACTCCATTTCTCACGGTCTTGGGCCTTACTCATCCAGTGCCATATTCACGATTTTTTCTGACGTTTCTTATGAAAAATTCAAATAAAAAAAAATATTTCTCGTCACATTATCTCTAGTATAACTAATATTTTTTACAAATCTCTTGCAACAAAGAATGCCGAGAAAAACTTAATCTAGAATCATAATTTCTCGGATATCGTCGCCTTAAACAAATAGGTACCTACCTACTTTAGATTTCAATAAGTGTAAAGCTGTCAAGTTCGGAATATTGATTGGCGCTTATTACCTAAAGATTGACGCTTTAATAGGTTGATTGATTTATACGCCTTGATTAAAATATTGTTTAAAAAATAAATGCCGTATCAATTGTTGAGGGATTTAGCTTCTAAAATCCCAATTCTTATATATAGGACAGTATGAGCGGTTATAATTTGAAATTAAGTACTTCAAAATTCCAAGGATTTCTAAATAACGTAAAAATGAGTTTCTCTTTCAGTCACGTTTTTCCTTTCTGCTAACTTTTAAAAGGTCATCGATTCAGTGGGCTGGAAGGCATCTTATCTATAAAAGAGCCATGTGCCCCGATTTCAGCGACATTTTTCTACGTTTACGTTTTTTAGTGATTTTATGGTTTTCTCTAAAGGTTATTTTAAATATATATGACTAAGAACGTACGTTAAAGGTCATGCATAATACCCAGAGTGAGCTCCCGTAGACTTTGACCAATCAGCATAATAGTATTATGGATATATGTACACCTATAAATGTGCCAACTAGTATTTAGGTATATGCAGGTACTTTTATTTCCGCCCCGCAATATAGGTGATATAACGATTCTCCAGGGGACACAGGTGGTGTCCCTTGGAGAATCATTCGTTTTTCGTGATAAAATGTGGGTATTTCATATAATATTTCAGGATAATTATGATCTATATATGTACTAAGTTTCATCCAAATCTGTTCAGTTGTTGGACACAACATCCGAATATCTAAACATCAAAATTTTCACATTTAGAGATATGATACAAAATTAACTTCAGAAAAATTATTAGTATTGAAAAATCTTCCTTTTTCAAGTGTATTACGACAAGTTTTATAACTTGTACATCTTTTCCTTTCCTTCTATCAGTTTCCCTTAGACATGTTGAATCTACGACTTCGATAAACAATGTTCTCCCAAATCCTTGGAAAACTTTGTAATTGGATTCATCATTTGGGAAACTATGTTAGGGCCGAGAGACACTGTTTTTACTTTTGCTGAATCGAAAGCAAATATTGGCGAATATTTGTTGATAACCATTATAATGTGAATGAGGGTTTATCACACCCGAATACCCGAATATGTAAATTCAATAATATCATACGTAATGTGGTAGTGTGTGTAGTACCTATTCGAATTTTGTTAATTATGTATTGAACATGTTTCGAATTTTATATGATTTATTACCCTATTTTTATCGCCTTTATCCTATAAAATGTTTATTTAACTATTATTGTCATAAATCATAAACAAAAGATTTATTTGTATTGCAAAAAAACAACCATAAATGCAAATAAAATGTATAAATAAAATTTATCACTATCAAATAGTAAAACTAAGGCTGTTAATATTTTTAGATTGTTAGTGGCTAATGTTATCATTTGGTTAATTTTAACATCCATAGAATAGAATGTTTTATAAGTATCTAATATGGTTCGAACCAAAATAACTTATCTATTTATAATAAGCTAGCTATAAATGATTATGTAATAATCTTAAAACAAGAACAAATTTTATCTTTACGTCTAGGGAATTTAATGATTAAATTAACTTTACCGGTACTTATTAACAGAGATTTGAGAATTAAGCTAATGTAAGTAAGAGGTAGGTTAAATTTACATTATAATTGTATAGGGCCAAATTGTTTGTCAGTAGGTATTACTTTAAATATTTTTATAGCGTTTTATCTGATATACTTACCTCTCAGATATAAATACATTGCAAATAATACATGATATTGTTCGTCCATCATTGAATGATGATGTTGGCTTCATAAGTATGTAGGTACTACGCTTTGTTGTGAAAAATCGTGTTTGGCTCTCCTGTAATGTAGATAAAAATGTGCCTCGTCGGCCACTATTTTATTTATATAAAAGGAGTTGATAGAATATTAATAATAATAAATATTAAAATTATATCATGTTTTCTAAATAGGGTACACCCTCCGTCCCACCGTCCGAAGTGCGATTCTACTTCTCACAATGCTGACGGCCATAATCGCTGGTCCGAATTGAAAATGCGCTGTCAGCGTGATAGTCAATTGAACCTCAATGATTGATGATTGGATTAATGTCACACACAACACAACAACAACGACATCGGTATACCTCAGCCTTGTGATTGGACCAATGTCAATTTAACGTTTGGGTTACATTGATTTTACGTAGGAGCAAGGACTCAATATTGCGCAGGTAATGACGCCATTCGTAACGTCACCCTTTATTGTCATGGGCACGATTCGGGACGCGACTTGAAGCCATATTTTTTTAATTTTGGCTTGTGTCGTACCGCACCAATAACGTGAGCTGTGTCTCAGACAGAAGATAGTATGGGACGAGCCAGTTCCCTTCTAGGCTTTGTGTGTATATAAACTTCGGTACACTGACTGACCACGGTAAGATTGTGGTCAAACATCAAAGTAAAAAGAAAAACATCCTATATTGGCATACCTACTTACATTTTATATGCTAGACAATTAATAGATCACTATTTTTAGTATTTAAATCGGGGTCAAATAACACAAATATGTAACGTGGTTTGGACAATCCAATTTAATCCGAAAATGGCAGGGACATTTTTGCGAAATTGGACAACCTTTATGTTGGATAATGCAAATATGTATCTCAATTTTCGTAAATTGAAAATCCGTGTTGCTTACAAGGTATCGGAGCCAATCGTCCTATTGTACTTAAATAATATAATAAGAATTTATGATTAATTCAAAAGTGCCCAAATTATGTATACCTAGGTATATTCTTCTAAGATCTACATTTCATACAAATATCATAAAGATATGAAGACTATATTTTAATATTGTTAGTTTAGAAGTTTTTGGTTAAAATTATACTTTATATAATTAGGTAGTTATTAATCTTGGCGTGGTAAATTCAATAAATCCATTTTATATATACAAGCTATGGCTAGGGTATTGATGAAAATTATTTACATAAATAAAAACTAAACTAAACAAATAAAAACTAAACTATATAACTACTAATTACAAAAATAATCTGCTTCAAAATTTGGCATGGTACCCATGACACTTGCGGCGTTGCCTCGCTGAATGATCAGACTTAGCCTCTGGGCAAAAAAGTCCCTGGCTCTCAGATCCCCAGAGGCCAAGATCAAACGTTTGCCTATGTCTTGGACGATTTTTTTTGTGTCAGATGACCAAGGGCCCAAAGTTTCAACCGCAAGCACCGCAAACACATAATCATCAATGAGATGAGAGTATTTCCGGCGCTTGAGGAATTGTGCATTCTCCGCTGCCGCTCCAGCTCTAAGGCACGAGCTCCGGATGTGAGACGGTGCCATTGTGTCCACGCAGGTCACATCCCAGGCCAAGGCACGGCCTAAGCTCCATGGAACCAGAGTGACGCCGTCGGGCCTCTTGGCATCAACTCTGGAGAGGCCACAGGGCTCCAGTTTTGCTGGAACATCTATGGAACCCAGTGCTCGGCGGACAGTGTCATTGAGAGCGGCATGGCGGAACATGCGGCCTGCGCTTTTTATGCACGAGAGGCCGTGGAGTCCTTGGTCATCGACAAGGTGGCCACAACTGTGGCAGGAATGTGGCTCGCAGGTTTTTGAGCCAAGGCGAAGACATAGGGCTATACGAAGCACCGTCGCATCTAAAAGGGTACCAATGTTAGAAGAAGGAAGCGCGTGCAACCAATGACCAGATTCCTGTTGAGAAACTGCTAGCAATCTTGCCTTATCCGTATCATTAGAATGTTCAAGGAGGCAAGCAAAAGATCTATTGAGTTGAGGGGTATCCCATTCCTTCTGCGACTTAGGGTTAGCAGGATGGACTTCACCAGGATTTATGGAAATCCAGTGGGACACAGCTTCCACCTGACCACTGACACAAACATCAGTTAAAGGAGTATTTCAGATGTTGCTGATGAGTGCCAGTGTGCTGTGAGTAGAAGATAGAAAGGCTGGAAGTGCGACACTTGATGCCGTCCGGATACCGAGGCCACCTAACCTGATGGGGAGTGATGCTTGACTCCATGAACGTTCGTCAAACTGTAAATTTAGAATTTGGGTCAATACATTTTTTAAAACTGTATCAATGGGAGCGATTAAAAAAGGAAAAAGCCAGAGTTTACAACAACGAAGGAGGTACAGAAATTTTGGTGTAAATAAACAGAGTCTAATAATAAAAAGAGCCATGTGTGGTTGTATTTTATATAAAAAGTCAGACGACTGATGAAATTTTTGAATTTTTGAATTTATAAAATCAGGAAACGCATCGTTGAAAATAGGTGCACCAAGAAGGGAGAGATGCTGCTTGTCAATCACTGAGATGTTAGGCATTAAATTATTAAAATCGCACAGTAACTGTAATTTAGAATCATTGCTCAGGTGTTCAGAAAAAAAGGTTTCGCATTTTGTGAAATTAAGCTTAAGACCAATATTATTAAAACTGTTTGTAATTGTTTTTATGTCTTGAAGAACTGTGGATGCGCTTCCTGCTAGAGTGCCATCATCAAGATACCAAAGGTTAAATTTTGAAGATAAATTTTTAATGATAGGGTTGATAGCCAAACTGAAAATTACTGGCCCGAGGGGGTCTCCCTGTTGGCAGCCAACACAAGACTCAATTTCTTTGTCACCGAAAAATAATTTGGATGGGGCCCCATATGCTTGAAAAAGATATTTAAATATTTCAGGGAGTTCTTTTTCGATTTCCATAAGAAATGAGGACCTGTCAACTGAATTGAAAGCATTTTGGACATCAATTTTAATTAAAACGTCAAAATTTGAAGATTCAAGAAAAGTGCGGGCTGCATGAACAGCTGCTTCACACCCGCCCTTAACTCCGAAGCCCAACTGTTTCGGCTGGAGTAAAGTAGTCAATCTTGAATGGAATTCCCGACAGCATACCTTTGAAACAAGTCGCCTGATTGTATTGCCAACGGCAATGGGACGAATACCCCCATCATTTTTCTTTAGAGCAATTAAATTTGCTCCGAATAGAATAGGGGAGATATCCGTAGGGACAGTACCTGATAGAATAAGATTTACTAGATCTGTAAGATCTTTTAATAACGTTTTTCCCGGATCCCCCAAAAATGGATCGGTAAGGTCTTTTAGATGCTGTGGGGTGATTCCATCCAGACCTCCAGCTGAACCATTAGGAAAAGAACGAATGGCATTATATACAGAAACGTCATCGACTGTTAAGGGCTGGTGCGAGGGCAGCGATGGGATGATTGGAATGTGAGGCGTGGGTGAAGAAGGGTGTTTGGCACGGAGGGCGGATAAAATTTCAGTTGAATTGGGTGCGATCGTATCTGAAGAAAAAAGAAGTTTCACGGCACCTTTGATGTTTCCATCTGAAATTTTATTTTCAATATGTTTTATTTTATTAAAATGAAGACTGTTCCATGAATCAACAGAAGGTAAGAAAGAAGTGGGTTGAGACAAATTATGTTTAATGATAGATGTGAGGGTATGATTGTTGCGGTTGCTAACTATGTGGAAAGAACGGTAAGAAAATGAAAGAAGATCTTCCCAGTTCTGAGTAGTATTTTGGGAGACCACCTTTGACACACAAGTACTTAAACTGCGGGCCGCAGTTGCACGGGCTCCCTTAGGTATCCGTTTCAAAATTTTACAATTGTTTTTAAGAAAAGCCAATTTTGAAGCAAAGTTCTCATTGCATGAGCTCCCATCTGGTGAAACAGAAATGGGAAAATTATGGCCTGCTAGAAAGGCTGGAAGACCCGTGCGGGGAATATGTTGGCGGCTACAATGGATAGTTAAGCCACGTTGACCCTTATAAAGTTTTCTGTCATCACAGATGGGGCATTCAAGCAATGTAGGAGCGCTAACATTATTTGGCATAGTATAGTGCACTATATATACACCACACTATAAAACATAATAATAAGATTACAAAATTACTACAAAATAAACATACAATTAAAAGTGATTGGATATAGAGTAGGTAAATCCAGGAGCACGAGTAGAACATAAGAATTTGGTAGGTAGGTATACTTCACATCACATAAAATCACATCAACAACACTCTTGTTTATCAAAATATCAAATATCAAAAAATCACTGAAAAAAATCGGCAGTGTTTGACTGAAGTGCGATGAGCTGCATTAATTCTGATTGGCTGTGGGGCTATATCGATGTGCTGTTGATGATGAAACAACCAATCCTACGTCAGATCACTGCGCATGTGCAACTTTTGTTGCTTAGCAACCTCAAAAATGCGTGACTTTGATTCCCAGCTGATCCGTGACAATTTTATTCATATAAACGACTGGAGAGGTGGTAAACTGCGGCACACAAAAATAGACACTGGACACAGGACCTCAATGATTAAAAAGGAACAGGTTTTAAGAGATTCAGGCAGCACATTATAATTTTAAAATATTTTTCCCTGTGCTACTAGTCGTGTCGTGACATTTGACATGGTAAATTTATTATTAAAAAAAAAAAAAAAAAAAAAAAAAAAAAAAAAAGTTTAGAAGTAATCTTTGGAATTAAGTAGGTACTGATTAGATTCTGATAGACACTAATAGGAAGCTAACATTAGCCCTGAGTGCGTACTAAAGGCAATTATTTTAAAGTATGGAGTTAGAACACTTTTAAAAAGCAAAGGCTTGTACTAAATAAGTAGGTAACTGCGATTGCGATGTTCACATTCCAATTTTGTAGAGAAATTTATGCGCTCTAATTTTACTATTGTACGTGTAATTACGTTCTAACCTAGCGTAGGAGGTCTCATACCTAACTACAAAGCAGTGCACTGCATCAGACAGGTGTAAATATTTAATGTTTCTATTCTACCAATGCGACTGCAGCGACATAGTACAAGTCAAGCTAGAATTAACTGCCGTAATTTGAGTTCACTACAATACTTAAGTATTTTTTCGAACACTATGTACTATATAGATTTAAGCATGTAGTTCATGCATTTTATAACAGTCTCCACAATACAAGTATCTCGTAAGATACCTGACGTAAGACTGGATTTTAGTACGTAAGTAGTAAAGGAATGATATCGCAGTGAAATGTATAAAACAAGAGTGAAATAAAAAATAAGATTCTGTGAATAAAACTTAAAACATTAAAGTAATGTAGATATTAATTAGGAGTGATAGATTTAAAAGTAATCGACACACCAAATAAAAAATCTAAGCCTGATTCATGTTTGTAATAGTGGAAAGAAAAATTGGAAAAGTTGCTCGGAAAAACTTATAGTACTTTTGGGATGTAGGTATAAACGTGAAATTGTAAAGGACGACGAGTGTCACGTCAGCTAGTATCTTGGTATACTGGTACATAATGGGTAAGGATAACCTAACAGATAATATTAAACAACTGTACGTAATATATTTCTAATACATCCAAAGCAAACCTCTAAAATAAAGCTATAAATCTCTACCCACAGGTACTAATTTCTCTTCAGTTTGTCTGAAAAGGTAAGATAAATTGATTACTGCAAATCACCCGTTCTATGTGCCTATTCAATCTTATCTTACCCAGGCACTGCCAATTTTATTGAATCAAAGATCTATTTGGTAATCCAAATTCGTCACTTATATATAAATGATTGATATCTTTTTTTTACTACGTATAGGCCTGTGCTTGACTACGATCTCACCGTAGTCAGTGATGAAACTAAAACAAATTATACTAGGGCACCTACTTCCCTAGCTTTGACCATTAAATTTGGCAAGAAGTAAGATTTCACAGCCCAAGCACATGACCCAAGTAAAGTAATAAGTCCGAAACTGGATAATTTGTTGTACCATGTCACCATTACTCGCAATAATTGTTTGAATAGCATTTACCTACCTAGTCTCGAATTTATTGCCGGCTCTTCTAGGCAAAACAGCCTACCGAAACGTTATTAGAGGTATTCTATTCATTAGTAATTGTATAAGCTTATTTGAATAAAAAAAACTTATTAATTTAATTCCAATGAATGGTTCTCTCAGGAAAGTAAGTGGAGCAATAGAATTTCATCATAATTAAAATGAAATAGGTAAGTAACGGTCTAAACTATTATATTATATATGAACACTAACGTTTGACCACATCATGACGTAGCCGTGTGTTTAGCTGCTCATCTAGCCAGACAATTTCATGACGTGGGACGTATTTTCCATTTCATCATATGGCCAAACGTGGATTACCATATCAGTTTTAGCTGGCTATATCGTGAAATGGCCGGCCAGATCATGATCCACGAAATATATATAATAACTTGGAACGAGGCAAGTGCATGAAGATATAAAACCTCTTCAATTGTCTCAGAGGCTATTATCCTTTTTATGTTGAGTTTCCTCATCCCTACAGAAACCTCTTGACTTAATAAGTATCCTAGAGCACGTGATATGTTAACGCAAAGATATAATAATCCATTCAATATACAAAAACATTCATATACATACTTATATAAATGTATCTAGGTAAGTACCTTCATTTAATTCGATGCTTGAGACAGGGATGTTGTGTTGTATATCTTTTAATGACGATATGAATATTATGTTTCATTACATTTTGTCATAATTTTGTCTGTAGAGGTTTCATTTATAATTCAAGAAAAAGATAATTATTTTTAAATTGGCTCCCTGAAAACTGTTGATGGTCCTTCCTTGTTTTTTCCTCTGAAACATTTTTTGTAATTCTCATATTTTACTTTAAAATGTTTTAGCTAAATAAAGATATTGTCATTTCTGAATTGAATGTTTATGTAGGTATGTAACTATCCTTGTGATAAAATTATATTCAAATTGAACCTTCTGTAGCGTAATAAGCTTCGGATTTAAGAATAGGAAGACTGCGTAAACCATTCAATTTCACGATCGCGAGACAGTTGTGCAATTTATAGAACCGCCTTTGAATATGTATCGAATACGAAACTATCAGGGCTACATTTTGTGTGAAGTGACCAGGGTCAATATCGCCACATTTGCAGCTTCATAATATGTTTCAGATGGCATTTCATCGATCTGTCAACTATGTTTTGTTTCATCTAATTTGATTTGACAGATTTGTATCGAGTTTCGTAATATAGCTTAATTTTAGGCGAAACAGATATGTTTCTGCAAATCCGTCAGTTAATATATGTTTCGCCATAAATTGGCGATATTAACCCTCAGAGCTACCTATGCTTGAAACAATAATAAGCATACCTACTCAAAGCAAATTATTTTATTTGAGAGAGTAGGGCTATGATAATTGGCTACAAGCGGAAACGTTTCAAAACTTATCATGCTTTAAGTTTGTCAATAGTACCCTACATATTATTTATTCTTTGATAGTACTTATAAAATGGCAATCATTTACTAATTACCTACTAGTGCTTTTAATTTCAAACACTTAATAAAACTAACGATAACATTAGTCCACACTCAAGAAACGTAATCTTGAAATGGGTCTAGAAATAAATACGAGTAAATGGTTCATTTACGACTATTGCTCTCGGTTCGGCCATCGCCTGTAATAATTCTTCGCCATCTAGTCAACATTTGTAATAATTAACTATCGGATTTAATGGAGTATATTTGAGTAGGTAGGTATCTATAGAATCTTGACTAGTTTAAACTGAATATAATTTTTCATTGAAAATTAGTATCTAGGTACATAATAGGAGATATGATGGTTTAAAAAACCCCTTTTTAATAGACTTCATGAGGACGACAGCACCTATCTTAGCAGAGCGACACTCACTTTCTAAAGGTAATTTTTTTACAAACGAATGGATCAAAAATTTTATCAGAAAAATGTTTCCCTACTAGCTTTAGCAGTTGCAGAGATAAAAAAATCTGAAAAAGGCAATATTTTCTTCAGTAGCTAATAATATCCACGAGGAATAAAAGTTTGAGAAAGCTCAGCATTCTTTCCCTCTAGGTCCCATGTTTTGTCTACTTTGTAAGAAAATAAAAGGTTTATGTAGCTTTGAGTGTTATAGTTCAAAGTTTAGTTTTATGTTTATACCAAAGTCAATATTGAACTTTGAAATATTTCAAGAAATCCGATAAAACAACCTACTAATATTATAAATGCGAAAGCTTGTATGTATGTATGGATGAATGTTTGTTACTCTTTAACGTAAAAACTACAGAAACGGATTTAGAAGAAACTTGGCACATAGATAGATCATAGCCTGGAATAACATATAGGCTACTTTTTATCCCGGGTAAACATAAGTTACCTCGGAAACGCGGGTGAAACCGCGGGGCGGAAGCTAGTAAATCATAATTCTAATTAGGTAGTTAGTACCTTTTCATGTCCTGTTTCATCATGGAACGTGATGGACGATGAAATAAAATGTACGCTAAGCCTTTTAAGTAGACTAACACCCGGTTATGTTCCTTAAAAGCCGCGAGATGACACTTTCTAGGTTGCTAATGGTGTTAATGGCAAATAGCTTTGTCTCTTCATGACTTCATGATATTTATTGTTGTTAATAAAGGTAAGTATGAGTTTCTTTTCTCCAGATAATACTTTTTACCTGCAAGCAACGCTAGTGTTGCTAATGCGTATTTATCGCTTCACTGAGCATAATGGATAGAAACTCATAGCTACTTTTTCCAGGTACAAAAGAAAAATTCTCATAATATTTTTTCCTTTACATTAGACACGTAAATACTCCGCAGTACATTTTAAACCAAGTGTAGGTATTCTACAATACACCAAATAAACATACGACTGGTGAGTAGGTATACCTACCACTGGTTATTTTAGATTTTCTAAAAGCTTCTACGAATACTAAGTGACCTATACCGGATTCGTAAATTTTTAACGAAGCAAAGGTGTTGTCAGTTTTATTTATTTCTTAAAATGTATTACGATGGACTATTTAAGAGAAATAAAAGCACAGATCAATTAAAAGTTTTCTTCTTACGATAGGCAATGTTTAAATCAATAAAACTTTAGAATTATTTATTTAAAGTAATTAAAACAGATTAATTTAGTTACATATCAGTATTGTTTTTTTCAATGAATATCACCATGCTCATATTTTATTTTTATTATATAGCTCATTACTATTTACCTACACAATATCTAGAATAATCTAAGACTATACAATTTTCGGGTATTTACTTGCGCGGAACGATAAACAAAAATAAGACGTTATTTTGAGATATTCCATCCAATTTTTAGAGGACCAAAGATATTCCTTTTAGAACATGCTTCAATATTTTAGCAGGGTGCTCTATGAGGAAACAAACAAAAATATTCAATATTATTCCATTTTGAGCTGTGCTCTGCCACATCATGAGTGAGGGTGAGATTGTGGTTAAACACATGCCTATACATAGTAAAAACGTACCAAGAAAAATATAATAATATAGTAAGCAATATATTGTAGAATCTGCATGATACTTAATAGTGATATTATAAGTAGGTATTAATGTTATTTTATTAGTTTTATTATTATGCTGATGCTCGTAGTTTATCCATATATACCTATTGGTACATAAAACATGTTCAATATTTAATGTACAATACCTACCAAGTCTCAAATAAAGAAAAGAAAATCTTTATTTCCTATCCCAACTTTGCAATCTACATATCTGCCTTAGGGGATAATTTTCAAAAACTCAGTCAGCTCTTTCATAGAATGAGTACCTTCTATAAACACACCATACACCTAAATATCAATAATCTCTACGTCTATTTACTGATCATCGTCATAGGTATATTTACCCGTAAGACG
Source organism: Tethea ocularis (assembly GCA_963555595.1). NCBI lineage: Eukaryota > Metazoa > Arthropoda > Insecta > Lepidoptera > Drepanidae > Tethea > Tethea ocularis. The sequence goes on along the minus strand of OY741970.1, from coordinate 5,273,256 downwards.
GTGAAAATGCTTATGCAAGGCTCACATATCATATCACGTTGCCTTCAAAAGATATTTTAATACAAAATACAAATAAATGTGGGACTCTACATTTAGACAAACAAACACCGCAAAACCGCGAACAACAGGGAATTCAAGGAGGCTTGCCTACATTTTAGTACAAAATGAAATACCGAGGCGAACGTAGTTGCCATGTGTTTATCGACAGAATTGTACCTACTGGCTTATTTACATTTTTGTGATGTTAAAAGGTGCTATTTTTGCCAGGTCTCAACAAATGTTTAGAGATGTTAAACCTGTCTCCGTCGAGTTACCGCAACGTTGAAGTTGGCGCTCGGCCTGTGAACAGGAAGAAGGTGTATTCGAGGAGGCCGTGGTATGCACCAGCAATAGATCCGGCAGAAATATTGAGGGAGCAGGAGCAATATAGTACTGGTATGTTGATATATTATTTACACTGCCTATAATTTTTGAGGATATTTTTGACGAAAATGCTATTATTTTATGCTCATTTTTAGTGGTGTTAAGCACTATAACTTCATAGATGTTCAAATTGTTTAAAACGGAATTGGGTCTTAAGATCGGTTGCATAAAGCGCTGTTAAACTTAACTATTACCATGCTTTGACCGTAGAGTCACTTTGACGATGACCGATCACTCGGTCGGTTATGGTTACGGTTAAAATTTTAGTTAGAGTGACACGAACAACCCAGTTTGCTTTGAAAGCAGGCAAGCAAAGAAGTTAACTTCGACTATAACTTTAACTAAAATGTATGAGCAACTGACCCTTAGGTGTAGGTACTTGAAAGACACAGAAATAAATAATACATTAATGATACCTTTGTTTTTTTCACTCACAAAAAGACGTAAAACAGATAATTATACTTGACGTAATTTTGTCCATGCCTTACGTAAATTGTAAGTACTTCTATTAATTACAGAGACAGTTAATATAAACTCTGTTAAATTCTGGCATTATTAATTATTATGTTAAATGAGGATCATCGCCTGTAATTAATCTTATATTGTCTGTGTAAGAATCATGTCGCACAGAAACTATTTTCTGTTATGCTAATGACTAAGTTGTTATATTTTTAGAACGTTTCTTGCCTCAATCGATATTTGTTGAATGAACTATGTCAATGGATATGATATAGGTACTTAGTTCTTAAATTATTTCTAATAAATTTCCATTTTACCGAAATTAATTTTCTTTTTCCAATAAAAAATCGTATATCGATAACATAATTTTAAAAATGAAAAAACTGGTCAAGTCTATCTACATCTACACTAATTATAAAGAGGAAAGATTTGATGTGTGATGTCAATTAAAGTTTTTACTATTGTCTATTGATTTTTTCTCAAAAAGGAAAAAAACGGAACCGGATATAGGATCACTCGTGCGTCTGTCTGTCTGTCCGTCTGTATGTAACAGCCAATTTGTTCCAAAACTACTGGACGATTGATTTGAAATTACCACAGAACAAATGGTTTTGTGGAAATTACACACATGTAAGTCGGTGACAAGGACAAGGTTAATTTTAAACTTACGTAACATAGGAAACTGTTTTTATACAGCGTATAAAATTCTCGTAGCGGAAAATTAAAGGAGAATGTGAAATTAGGTATTTCACTATATAGAGAATTGCAACTGCATGCGTAATGACAGTGTTGGTGTTGCGTAGGCGGGTGTCGTTTGCATACAGCACTGATTATTAAGCTTTTATTTTATTTGTATCGGCTAGGTAATCGTAATAATGTTTTAATATAGAGGTGTAAGTGACATTGTAACGAAAACTGATACATGATTCTTCGTTTTTCGTTCTCAGCTTTAGAATTTTGCGTGTCACAATGTGCTTACAACTAGATGTTGACAACAACAATAATAATAAAAATATTCTATGCCTAATGCGCTGACATTGGCCGTAAACTAAACAGTAGATCTGAAAAATTTACTTTGTTATTTTATTGTTTTTTTTTTATAAAATTGGAGCGATTTTCGTTTTAATCTCCGTCCAATTTTTTTGAACGCATTAGATAAACTATTATTCACCTTGACTTACATTACTATATCAATTTGTCTCCCACTTTAATATTCTATAGCCACCCCCAGTCGATTCCCATAAAATGACGATAGCAAAATCCGTAGAATATTGAATAGATTCTGTTGAGTTTACTTGCCATGACGATAGTTTGAACTGAGTAGGCGGCAATAGGTTTATACTCAACTACAGCTATATATATAGAAGCTATTGTTATACTACAGGTAGCTAGAAGAGGTATAAGAAATATAATTCTAAGGAGATCGCTAAGGCTAAATAACCTTGACGATTTGTCCATCCAAACAAATAGGTTCTCAAAGCTTACGCGCCCGCGTATCTAGAGTGAGCCTTCGATTTATGCCTTGATTTATTTATGCTTCGATATTTCCTTTTTTAACCTCCTTCAAAAAAGGTGGAGGTTCTCAATTCGGTTGTATGTTTATTTTTAAATTGATTTTAATAATTATTTTTGCGTTGGGTTCTGTATCCTCTGAAAATGGTCCATTTACTAAATTCATTTTATTATCTTTGAAGGAGGTTTTACTCTTTTTTATGTTAATTATTTGGTGAAGGATTCACTTACTAAATTTTTAATAGTATTTTTGCAGTAGGAATTAAATGATTTTTCTTTCGGTTCAATTTTGAACATTCCTTCACTAATAGGAATCCTACGAACGCGTGTGAAACCGTAAAAAACAACTAGTAAACTCTAAAATCATAGCCGACTACTGTATTTAGATGGATGTTGGCAGATGTAGGAAGAATTCCAAAATTGATATTCTAAAAATAAAATTTTATTTTTAAACGCGACGGCTGCCATTTGGGAACCTAAACATAGCCAGACTGGCTAGCTAGGTCAATCTGGTTATTGGATGAATCGATTATTATAGAGGTAGAAAGATACAATAGAATATTTCGTAGTTCGTAAAAGTTTTAATTCGCAACCCATTTCAATTGGTAAAAAAACAATGGTTATTAATTTATTTACTACTAGCTGTTCCGCGCGGTTTCACTCGCGTTCCCGGGATAAAAAGTACCCTATAGCCTATATAACCTTCAGGAATAATGTAGCTTCCTAATAATGAAAGAATTTTTAATATTCGTATAGAAGTATAGACTATGTAACGTGGTTTATAAATAATAAAGGTGCTAACAAAATAATTTGAATAATCCGCGCGTTGAGGTTAATTAAAATTACCTAAAATAAAGGTATTTAAGGAAAAAAAACCATTTATGTGTCCTACATTTTTCAAGTTGATGATAAATAACCCATATCGTTGAATTTACCTGTTTTATGAAGTTACTGTTTCATTACAATTTGGAGACATCCCAAAGGAACTACCCTATATACAATTTTAAATTATAAGATTGCGTTCCATGTTATTCACTCCACTGTATAAACCCCACGAGACTCGCAAATAAACTTTAAAAATGAAAGTAATAATAATTTAATCACAATTATTTAAACATTCTTATAAATTGTATTTACCTTTCGTGTCCCACCTTTTGTAAGTCTTTTGTTCATGAGAGGGATATTTTCAATCTGGAATTAAATTTTATTGTGTTTGACGGCTCAACAAAAAGGTATAATTTTGCAAAGATTCTTAGGAAAGTACCTACTTACTGTGCGACAATACTGAGATACTTCAGCCATTTGGAAATAATGAACTAATCACGAAAATTGCTGTTTTGATTTCGATTTTTAAGGAAAAGATAAAAAACCTTAAGCATACTTAGTTTTAGCATCGTCGGCGGTCGCAGTGTCATTCAGTTATTTTTTGTAGAAATCTTAAAATAATATCAGCAGTAGTGAGTTAGGTATCTGAAATAAAGCCCATCGATATTGAATCAATTTGATCCCGCGACACAATGTTTAGTCAATTAAGCGTAAAAGTGTGGTAAAAGTATCAAAAACTTTATAAATATGTTTTAATCTAATTAACTATATCTCTATGTGAGTCATAGATAGCTAACGTAGTTGTCCAACCAATCGTAATACGTAACAATACTGAATTGTTTACTCTCACCGTACCATTTACCTATAATCACAAGCAACCCTACTGACAACTACACCAAAGCAAACTAGCTTTCAAAGCATTTTGTGATTCAATTACAGTGTGTTTGGACAATCGTATTGTTAATTAACTTTAATGTTTGAAATATTATCTGTGGTTCTGAATTCAGTAATATTTTAGGATTCTACTTAAATAATTTGATCCTATCATATTAATGGGTTTGACTTTAGAATCCCAAACATACAATGTTTTGAGTGATTTCAATACGCAGACTTCAAGATTGAGTAAACCTTGAATGTTGATAGGACAGTTAGATTACAGACATCCTCTAAGCATCAATATAATATTTCAGCAGACCGGGAAAGCTAAATAGAAAATAATTATATTAATTTTATTATAAATACAGATTCCTTCCTTCATTACTTATTAATTTATCCAACTTTAGCAGATTACGACTCAGACTACAGCGGAGATCCAGAAGAAGTAGTATCGAATGAGAAACAAAGAGAGGAGTACTATGAGCAGCACCAGGAATACGAAGAGCCAGTGACGTCACGGCACGTGGAAGATTTGGCGCTGGAAGCGACACCACCTAATCCTAGGTTCGAGCAGGCACCCACTGCCGGTTCTGTGACCGAATTCTCATTCGCCAATGGTGTGAATATTAGAGGTGAGTTCAAATAAAAATACGTTTCCGCACGCAATTAGTAGGTATGTACACACGGCCACAGATCAATCTACACACTGCGGCACCTTATGCGGTTGTAATAAGAGCTATTTTGCAACAAAAAAAATGAAATATTTGCTGTTATTACAAAATAACATTGTGATCGGCTTTTTTGACATTTCGCTGGTTTATAAACCTATGTCACGCGGGATGATAAAGGATTCATTATAAGAGATTTTCTGACGCCCGTCGGAAAGGCACTCTGCTCACATATTTTGTTCTAGACTCCGCATACTATCAGCATTCTGACATGTCGGTCGTCCACTTCTTATTCTAACAGAAAAGAGAGAGATTTTCTAACAGCTAATTTCTAATAACGTGCGTGTGTGTTGTAACTTGTAATTATGGCCGGCCTTAATTACAACACACTCTTATTTGTTATTTGTTATGATGGAATAAAGAAATGGACAAACGCTGCAGGATAAAAAGAAGAGAGTTTTTGACTTTGAGTTTTATCTGGTTAATAATATATTACTTATATCACGTCTAACAACGAACACTTTATCAACTCAAAAAACACCGGATCGAGATTGCGTTTCAAAGTTAAAAAAACAGTTTTCATAAACCAGTTTGCAGTGGCGGTGTATCAAATATCATTTATATATTTCAGTCAATTATTATTTATAAATTTCAACTAAGTAAGTAGGTATTTTGTTGTGTTTTTACACATTATTATGTGCAACCATACTGTCGCAAGGGCGTCCAAACGTCAACTAAGGTTCCCGCTGAAAATCAGCGTTGTGGGTTATACTTACCGCAACATTATTGCTGAGCGGTGACCTTTCTTTGGCAGTATATTTATAATTTAGTATAGGTATAAGTAATATGTAATAAATAGCTTAGTTGTACTGTCAAATAAAAAGTTATTCTATTCTATTCAAACCATATCTTTTTATAAATAAATTTCAATCACAATAATTTGCTTTATTACTACACGTTTTGTTTTTTTGTAAAGCTCATTAATGTAATGTTAGTGAACTTAAATTTACATGTAGTTTTGCATACCCGTTCAGACTTAATACGTATACAATTTATGTATCTATCGGCACGTGCAAAAAAAACTACTTAAAATACTTTTTAACTAACCCCTACGCAAAACACTATTTTTCGATACCTACTCGGTATTGTTAGTGAGCAACCGCCTCCGCCACGCCTCCGCCTCTGAGCCAACATAAGCTTTGCGACACATTCATTAAATCGTTGAACTATATGCTTTTTAAATATTTTATTCGCTCTTTAGCCAAGACAGATTTCCAGACAAAGTCACCGCGCTTCAAAGTAAATAGATAAAAGAAACTTAAATAATTATTCACAATTAATTAAATTTATACCAGCTCATAGTCTTGTTTAATTAAGAGATAAGTGTCTCGTAATTAAAAAATAATCATTTTATATTTTTTTCAGTTTTATAGCAAACATGATACATTTTAATTGCTTTTAAAAATAATAAAGTTGTTCGCTTGGCTGTGCAAGTGCTAATTGTTTTTACTTCGTTCTTCAATAGATAAATCTTGGAGTATAAATTCTGGACTTTCGAATTAACTAACCATTTTGGATGGGCGCGGAAGTGGACTGTATTTCGGGATGATTCTAAATTTGTTAAAATAAACCTGGATGATCTGATGCTGTTTTATACAAAAATCTATAACGCAGATATAACAAACACTTGTACGAGGTAAAAGTAGAAGGAAAATTATGACTACGGTTTTGGATTGATTTTGAAAGAGACGTAGCCATAAAAGGAAAGAAGCATGCGGTACTCACAGGGGTGGTCTTCTGGGCACGTCTTCGTGGATCCTCGTTTCTTCCAAACTTTCCAAAATATGTCCGAACTGGAATGTGTCCTTAGGTAACACACGCAAATATTATGTATGCACCTTTTAATACTGAAGGATTGGTATTATCTTAGCAGATTATTAATTAAAATTGATGAGAGCACGCGCGACTACGACCTCAGCGTTTTAATGTTCTTCGATAAGTGACGTCTCGGTATTTTTGACATGTATCGCACGCAGGATTAGAAAAAAAAGGGTAGGAAATTACCTCATACAAGCATACCCTCAATGTAATTTATGAAATGCTAAACTAAAAATAAAACCCAACAAATCTAAAATTAGTTTGCGATATATCGTACTCAACCAAGCGGTAAAAACATTGATAAAGTGGCCGGGTAGTATATTAATTTAGGTATCTGGGTAGTTCTCATTGAAGCTAAAATTTGATGGTCACAGTTATATTTCCTAAACGTTATAAGATAGAAACATAATTTGTAGATAGGAGGATAAAAAATCTATTAAACTAAAAAATAAATAAAACTTGTCATAATAGAAACAAAAATAATACCAAAAAATAACACGACTGGTCAAAAAACGGGGGTATTTTTCGTATTCTCATCGTGTCACACTTCCCGTTGCAGTAAAACCAAATGTCAGTCTATTTGTATGTTACATTTACCAAAATCATCGCAAATAAATACACTTTACTCTCTAGTCTCAAAAAAAACTTTTTATCATTATTTTGAAATTAAAATTAAATATGTGGCGGTTACACGATTTTGGGTGCTTTAGATTTGTAAGAAAAAAAATGATAAGTTTGTATTTATTCCTAGTTGTACCGATCACTTGCGTGGACAACATTTTTATTCATTGTATTTTAGCAATTAAAATCAAAGCTACCTCATACCGCAAACCCCAAAATATGCGAGATATTTATGTAGTATTTGATTTTAAATTTTAAACTTAAACTTTCCAGCAATTAATCAAAAATAGTTTCGTCACTTTCGTGGCATCACCTTCGTGGCGAAAAGGTGATTTTATGCCTCGGAAATAAATTTTTGATGATGTTTATGAAGATGTTCTTTTTTATTGAAAACTGAACTTATGACCAAACGGATTATTGTCTCTTGTTTAATGATATCATGTATTTGCCTGTTTAATTATGAAACTAAGATAAGAAGTTGTAATTTCATGTACATTTAGTCTCATAAACAGTAGTAAATTGCGAAAAAATAATGGCTGAGCCACTTTCGCGGGTCATTGCGTCACTTTCGTGGCATCCAAAACTTCAGAACCATTTTGCTTCCAAACGAGACGCACGGTTTTATTAATTTACATATGAATTTACTCGTCTTATCAAGCACTATAAGATTTTACAAAAATAGTTCAAACAAGCAAAAAATCAAATTTGCCATGAAGGTGACGATGAGAATCGTGGAAATGAGAATTAGCCATCTACACCATTATTTTTAAACCAATCATTATTACATTAATCATAATGTTGATATGAATTAGCATTAAAGTAGGTAGGTCAATTTTTTTTAATACTTGGTCGCTATATCACCAAATATGAAACTTACATTATGAAGGCCTGTAAAGACATTTCGTGATAGTTTATTGTTTGTTTCTACACACATAGGTTCTTGGTTATTTCATATTATACTGGACTGGCGTATTTAATGAAGGCTATAAAAACGTTGATAGCCTTGTCTCATATTTTCCGACGCCATTAAACTAGCTGAAATTGTCTAAGGTTACACTATAAAGTAGGCACATGAAAACCTCATCTTCAAGTAATACCTACAATTAGTATGCTTTTTTCATTTCCTTTATTGGGTAGGTATATACAATTATAAATAATATGTATAGGGAACCTTTAAGTATAGGTAACTTATACTTATTTATTATTTTGATGTTCAAACATATTGGGACTTTTAAACTGAGCTACCTATTGGGGTACCTATTACAAAGTACTACCGTGCTGTAAGATTTTTCATGACATTTTCTTTCATCAAAAGCTCATCAGTAGTTTGAAATAAAATTTAAATTAATTTGTTTTCTATCACTACAGAGGCGGCACTTGTGGCATTGGGCGGCGCAAGCGCAGCGATTGTACTTTTGATCATCATGGCGGGCGTGTTCGTGGCTCGAAGACGCAAGAATAGCCCCTCCCCCGTACCATCACCACCCATACTTGTCTACCCACCACATGATATTTCAGCCCCATGCTATATGTAAGTAATAATGTTATGATTGAGAGCGCCGTTGATTTGTGATCTATAAAATTATTTCGTACTTTTCTGATCACCATAATTTTTAGTAAGAGTGGTATAATAGTCAATTTTCACTCTGAACAAGTTTATTAAATTCTTTACTTGAGACCTAAGATTTATAATTACACTGCTTCCGGAAAACTGAGCGGCCAAGCTTCATGTAGCGGGTTGTACCTATAAATCTCCGCGAAGATAATTTATTTCATGAATAAATTGGTAGCTATGGTATATCGGTATGATAAATATTGTTTTCAACCCCGATGTGGGGAAAATCCACTGATGCAATCATGTTTGTAGCTAACATGCACATTTTTGACGATATATTCAGCAACGTAAGGAAAAAGGTTAGGATGAAAAAGGTTTGTCAATTTCGTAAAATTGTTATCGTAATTTAACAAGATATGATAAATTAAGACTGGACAGTAAAATGGAATCATCGCGTTTTCCTTCCATAGAATCTACCAAGGTTGAAACGTATCTCAGAATTTATAGAATATAAACAAAATAAAATAGTCTAAATAAAAATCTTTAAAAAATAGATAAGAAAAGAAGCTTCATGGAGCTGTAGGCCGTTAGTCAATAAATACGTTTTATTCCAATGTGACAAACTTTTACTTTGTGATCTTTTATTTAAGCGAGGCAGAATTTCATTAAAACGGTCGTTGAAAAACTAAAAACTCAATAAAAACTTATATCATTTGAAACGTCCACACTTTTTAATTGTATTTTGTTCCTGTGTAGGTACGAAGTAGGTATACTTATTGTAGTTAGGTACTATGAAATACTTGTACTTATAAATTCAACAGTGAGTTCGTTTGCTCATTTTTATTTCTTGCTTTTAAAATGGAGTAACGGATCGACTTGATTTTGTACGCGGAGATATTTAATTGTAAGTGATAATTGCATTGTTTTAAAAAAATTTAATAGATAAATGGGACTTTTTCGCGGGAACTTGCGAAGTGACGTTGCGTTTTCATTTTATTTTCATTTAATAGTGTATTATTTGAGTTTTTTTGAATATTATCGGTGGTATTTTGTCCAATAAAGATCAATACAAGTGCACCAGTGAAGTGAAATGAAATGATTACGTGTATAGTGGCTTTTCAAGTTGTCTCAAGAAGTCCATGAAAAGTTTTAGTAGAACGGCTACCATTGTACTAAAACCTAACTAAACTGACTGACTATGACTCGAAGAAGATTTAACATGACTTGAACTTTGAAACTTGACGATTGACGAGAATTTAATACATGAAGAATATAAAAATACCTACATTGCTCAACTTGACACTGGCAAAATAAACGAAGTGTGATGCCAAAATTAAAAAAAAAATAGCTAAATGAGGGATTTATTTTATTTGGTTTTTCCATGTTCAGAAATGTCTACATTAAATTTTAATCTTTTTCTTATTCATCGACAACATAATTACTGGAGAAACGTAAATCTCTGGGTGTGAAAATTATCCTGAATTTAAAAAGATACAATTAATATTAATTAAATGCAAAGCTGAGTTGGATTAATGCTTTGTTGAAGCTTCACTCTGGTTTATTTTAGAGAAAGTAGGTTTAGGGTAGGACGGTAAATGTCAACGAAATACATAATTTCAGAAGACATTGAATAAAAGTACTTAGCTTAAATTAAAGAAAAATTAAATTTGTAGATTTGGTTTAAGATTATACGAAACCACCTCAATTTATTTTTATTCAGTGGGTACAACTGAATATTAGGTAGGTACTTAAAACTCTATATGAAGCTGAACTTTCTCTAGCTTTTATTTCTAACAAATAAATATACAATCTAAGTGCATAATAAAAGAAAACCTCGAAGCGGCCTAAAATTGTATCCATAAAACTAACCGTACCTTCCTCCTATGTCTTCTTCTTCTTCTTCAGCCTATTCCCACCCAATGCTGAGTGTAGGCCTCTTCTAATGCACTCCATTCTACACGATCTTGGGCCTTCCTCATCCAGTCCCTTCCCACCACCTTGACGAGGTCGTCGGTCCATCTTGCGGGTTGTCTCCCAACATGTCTCCGTCCCGTTCTAGGTCTCCACTCTACCACTTTCTTGCCCCACCTAGAGTGAAAAATGTGGCCCGCCCACTTCCACTTCAGGCAGTTTGGTTCTTCTACGGATTTCTGTGTTTCTGACACGGTCACGTATGTACCTCCTGTGTATCATAGCCTAAAATAGCTGTGATTATTATTAAAAAAATTCAAAAAGGTCGATCGGCACTTTGCTACTGCCAGTCCTCTTGGCAAGCTTTCGTTTGGCTTGGGCATTTTTTTATTTTACATGATGAGTAAGTGATTAATTTTTGAACAATTTACTATTATTTTTTCTTTTTTTTATACTACTAAGACAGCAAGCAAGCATACAGACTACCTGATGGTAAGTGGTTACCATCTTCTATCGCCATTTGCAATACCAGAGGAATTGCCATATGTTGCCGAACTGTTATAATACCGAGAAGGCAACAGGCACTCAAGTGCAATTGCCGGAACACACCGGTAGGTCCTTGGCGACAAATTTTGCACCTTGAGGGTGGTAGCCAGCCAGACGGGTACTACAAAGAACCCTACCACTTATTACTTTATTTGAATTATAAAAAAAAACATCCTCGATGCGGCTTCACTTATAAGCAATTTCACTATAAAATATGGTTTGAATCAATTTTTGGTTTGATCAGGAATCATGTAAAATTCTAATTCACGTAAAACTCAATTTTGCGTTTGCCTGGAAGCCTTTTCTAAAAGCAACTTAAGGATTTTTTTATTGTACTTGACTTAAATAACCCTAATCTGCTATCAAAGATCAGATATTTCCCTTATACGATCGAAAACTAAGGAGTCCGAACAGATCTACAAGTCTGAAATAATTTTAGGAAATCCGAGATAATATTTTTTTTGCTTGTAATGTTATCTATATTTTTTTATCGCTCTTCAAAACTAAGCGTCCATACAAAACTCATGTGAGTAAGCATATTCTGCGCTTAAAGATTTCTTTTGCTCATACTTTGTTTATTTTAAAAATGAACAAACTTTTTTATTCGCTACTTGCTTGTCAGTCGATGAATTTTCTTTTCATTCCAGTGCTTCTATTGAATTTTCCAGCTGTTGACTTTGCTTTACGTACAACTTACTCGTTTTTATCTCAAAGTATATTTACGCAAATAAAAGTTTTGCCATTCAAGTTTCTTAGAGCAATTTGCTTCTTTCTTACCTTCCAGTGTTTTGTGCAGAACAGTGAATACTTTGTACGTATTTTTTCTTGTGTATTATTCAGGAGTACCTACCTATAAGTAAATTAAGGGCAAATGAAATTTTCATGAAGAAAATTAACATTATCCTTTTTCCTATTGAATAAAAATAGCAATACTATACGGTGAGTGTTATTTAAACCCGTGAGAAAAATGGATACCTACACAATTTTTAGAATAAAATCTTAGAATAGTCTCAGCGTCGGTATATTGAATTTGAGTTCATGCACAAAGAGTAACTTTTCGTGAAAATGTAATACACAAATGGAACAAATTCACGCCTGTAGGTATAAAATAAATATGTATTTTTAAACCACAGAGCTTTGTACACACCACCTTCGACCATATCAACACTGACCATGGTGAGATTGTAGCCAAACACAACTTATACCAACATAGAAAATAAACTTAAGATATATTTTGCCGCTATCTAAAGAAATATAAAGAAATGATTTATTTGATAAGTCAACACCACGCTCGAGTATATTTTTATGTTAGTTTAAATTTGGCTCTATAAACCCGACGTACTCTGCGATCTTTTCAACTTTAGTTCCAAAATTTACATAATTTTTATGACGACAGTAGAATAAAATATGAGCAATGTCAAGAAGAGTGATTGCGATGGTAATAGAACGCACACAAAAAGGATTTTAGTTTGAAATTGTAGAGGTCAAGCTCAAATAAGATATATTCCACAACATCAGCTTTTATTATGAAATCAACTAACAAATGTTACGATAGGTAACCAAAAGTTTAGGATTTATATCGCTTTCAATTAGTTATACCATAGAATAAATAATATAATACATGTTATACTTACTTACGTACCTACCTAATTAGTTATATGTAGTTCACCGGGTAAAATTATGTGGGTGTTTTAACAACTTCTATGTTATGTAGAGTGCAAAAGTTTCGTACGGTTTTCTATGTCAGAAGGCTGAGTATGCAGGCAGGTCTACCTGATGGTAAGTAACTACCGTAGCCTATGTAGGGACATTAACAATATCGGGGAAATTAATAATGAGTTGCCGATCTATTACATCGCTGGAAGGTATTTATTTATTCTTTTATTGCGATAGAAACAGCAGCAATATATTTAGTTTAACTATACTTGTAAAACATAGTCAATGCATTGAAAATTCTACATTTAGTATTTTATAATTATTTTATTCTTTACACATAATGTACAATTTATTTCATGTAATATTTGTTCAAATAAAAAAGGATTTTTGTTAATTCAACCACCGAGTGTGTAAAATAGGGGATCGCAGGTGAAACCACGGGGTGGACAGCTAGTATCAGTTATTTTTAGAACGTATACTATTATATCTAACACTATTAATACCTACTATTACATATCTTATTACCCAAAGGTTGCCTGGAAGAGATCGCTGTAGCGATAAGGCCGTCTATGTCATGTTGTTGTCACTATATCTTGTTTATCTTATTTTTTATTTTGTTATTTTTTGTGGTGTAAACAATAAAGTGTATTTTATTCTTTATCTTTCTCCGCTTGCGAAAAGCCTTTTAACAAGTATAAATTTACAAGTGCAATTCATCTTACACAGGACTAGAGAAGTGAATTTCTCGCTACCCACTCTCCGATCGTCGTCTCTCGGGGAGTTACGAGATGTCGTGAGTGTCAATAGCCTGGGGAGCGACGTGCTATGCCCACCTGTGCCAACGCAACTACGCTCCAACTCCTTTAGTAAGTAGCTACTTGATATAATTTATATTACATTACTTGATAATTACATTCAGGTTATTAATAAAAATATCGGATCCAGATCTAGGTAAACAAAATAAAAAAAAATGAATTCCAGTAAGATTGTGTTCTGAAATTAAGGGATATTTTGGGACACCTTTTGCAAAATAATAATATCATACTCTGCATATTGCTGTAATACAATCTGGTTGGAGAGCGCACTGTAGTAAACCCTACCTCATAAGGTAACAACATGGGACTAGTTTCTGGTGGTGTATAGTAAAAAAATACTCTTAAAAAATCAGGGTTGCGTGGGCGCAACCTGGAGGGTTTTGAGGAATGGGCAGTTAAGAGGTCCCTTTTTTTGGTGCATTTTACCTCATCGAGTAACAACTTGAGACCTAGCCCATTCGATAGAAGTCATCGAAAAACGTATAAAAAAAGTTGGTTGCCTCATCCTATCCTGGCACTTTCTGAAATCGGCCAGATTTTAGGGTGCTGAAAAATGACCGATTTAACCTCATCGAGTAACAACATGCCACTAATGCCATTCGATAGCTTAGATAAGCCCGATGATACAAATATAAGGTTGCGTGACCTCAGCCTGGAGGATTTCCTAGTCGGCCAGCTTTTATGTCGGATTTACGAAGGCAAAATTTAAGGAAATCGTCTACAAAACAATGAATTTGACATAATTTCAATGGTTTAACTGTATGAGATGGCTATGATACATATTTGAGTTCATACAAAATCGGTCAAGTGTGTGTCGGACCACGCAACCCATAAAATTTCATATTTTACAGATTTTTTAATGCTTTAAAATGAGCGACCCTACCTCTTCGAGTTACAAGATGTCTATAATGCCATCCGATAGCTTAGATAACCCCGAATATAAAAATATAACGTTGTCTGCCCTCACCCTGAAGGATTTAATAGTCGGCCAGGTTTTATGTCGGATTTACTAAGGCAAAATATATGGAAGAAATGGAATTAATTTAACATTATTTCAATGGTGTAACTTAATGACGATTGTTTTGATATCTATTTGAGTTTATAAAAATGCTGTCAAGTGTGAGATCACACCATGCATCGTAAGTTTTCATTGCAGATTGGTTACCTAAAATAGTTTCAATCTAGAGTTCTTGTCCCAATTTATCTTATTATGGTACATTATATACATTTAAACTATTTTTCATCCAACTTGTGATGAACTTGCACATAAGTAATCAAGTTAAATTAAGCTGTATTATTATTAAAATAATATACTTATAGTTTGTGTTAATTCATTCAACTATTGTGATAAAGTCGAAGTAGGATAATAGTACTATTTTCAGTTTCATCAATAGTCGCATCCAAGTTGAATGATTGATGATGATTTTTCATGTTTATTCCGGGAATAACTAAATACAACTGTAAATATTATTAAATTTACAACGTTTAACTCTAGATGATGTATTCTGGCTGAAAATAAACTTCTTCATTATCCGTCACATTCAATAACTATACTTCCAAAATCTTCGAAATATTGTAGATTGTAGAGTTCTCGACCAAGAATAGCATAGAGTTTAGTATTTTAATCAGAGTTTATTTACCCAATATAGTTTAAATTAAAGTCCTTAAATTAAAAAAATTGTCCGGTGAGGTTGAAGCAGCTATCAGAGGCTATCTATAATATATAACTTTAGTCCTTTCCCAAAAAAATGGCTTACAAACGTTTATATCTACATATCTTTTGACTAACTGATTTATTAACGGAGAGCCTAAACCACTGGGGCTATAAACTTGCGGCTTTTTATTCGTAAAAAAGTTACCAAACGTTGATTAGTTAAAATTCCGTAGTCTTTATCTTTGTAGGATATTTTGGATATTTATCTGACAAGTGACGTACGGTGATCGAAAGAGTGAGATAGAGGACACTATAACACTGATTTAGTTAAACAGCGTTTATGAATAAGAGGGCTAAAGTTTATCTCCCCATTCACTATGAACTTGAAGTTTGGTGATATTTTTTTATACCTAATGTCACCACAGTATGATATTTTTGTTCCAGTGAGAGATTCGCTTATTTTCTTAAATAACTTAAAAACTATTCGTCTTAAAATTGTAAAAGAAATATTATATTTGAGATCCTCACAACGAGCCTTTTTATTTGATAAAGTTGTTCCGCGCGGTTTCACTCGCATTCCCGGGGTAAAAGGTAGCCTATAACCTTCAGGAATACTGTAGCTTTCTATTAGTGAAAGAATTTTTCAAATCGGTCCTGTAGTTTCGGAGCCTATTCAATGCAAACAAACAATCAAAAAATATTAGTATAGAAGTATAAATGTCACAGAACATAGTTTGCAAAACTTTTGTCTCACTTCGCCAGTAGGAACAATACAAGCAAGCTGTCTGAAAATAACCAAAACCCACAATAAGAAATATAAATAAAGGCATTTAGGGCTACATCCACCAAACGGATGGTTTGGATGACGTTGGATGGATTGGATGACGTTAAGTTAGTTATTATTGCAGATTGAACAATTTTGACCCCTCCCCATACATAGAGATAAGTCGCGGTCATCGCGGTAACTACCAAACATTTTAAGGTTTTCTGAATTTTTCTGTTACCTGTGCTGCAAGTTATGCTTCTTACCAAATTTCAAAATTCTATGTCAACGGTAAGTAGCCGTTAGATTTTGATTCCTTTGCAAGTAGTTGCAAAATATGCGGTTTAAATGGTTGTACCTTTGCGTTTTGCGTTGACTTAGAAATAAGATTTTTTTTCACAGCTTAACGGCAATTACACCTAAGTATTTGATATGCATTTCAACTTGATACCTCTACGCGTTCATGAGGAAAAGGTTATAATTATTTAAAAAAATATTATGTAATGTATCTAAAAATTTAAGGTATTCGATATTTTTCCTTTTTCTGCTATAAAACGTTGCTTCATGCTAAATTTCAAGACTACTTTCTAGGTCGACTGAAAGTATCCTTCAGGTTTTAATTCCCTTGCGAGTAGTTGCGAGTTTCAAAATATGCGGCTTAAATTGCTGTTTCTTTTGATTGCGTTGACATAGAAGTTTTATATTATTACAGCTTAAAGGTAAATTAGACCTGAGTATTTGATATGAATTTAAAATTAATACCTCTACATGAGGAAAGGGGTATGATGTAACAAAAAAATTATGCTTTTCGTAATTTTTCCTTTATCTGTGCTATAAGACGTTGCTTCGTACCAAATTTCATGCTTCTGAGTTCCCTGTAAGTTTTGATTCCCTTGCGAGTGTCGAAAATTTATAAATTTATAATATATGGCATAACATGGACAAATGACGACTACAAACAGGTAAAGATTTATAATAATAATAAGGTTTGCATTAGACTTCTGATAGAGGGGAACTATGGAATTCTTGATAATGTATAAATTAGGTTTGGGTAAAAAATATTGATACATGAACAAATACGTATCAAAACAATGATCATAAAGTTCAATGGTTTACATTGAAATAATTTACATTTTACCTGAGTAAAAACGAGTTCAAACCTGGCTGAATGGGAAATTCTCTGAGCTGAGGGTAGGCGACCTTATATTTTTATTATCGGAGTAATCTAACTAAACTATAAAATGGAATTATTGACATCTTGTTACTCGAAGTAACGCTAAAATAAAATAAATAAAATGCTTTAAAATAAGCAACTCTACTAATATGAATTTCTATGGGATGCGTGGTCCGACACACACTTGACAGCATTTTTATAAACTCAAATAAGTATTAAAACAATCGTCATTAAGTTACATCATTGAAATAATGTTAAATTAATTCCATTTCTTCCATTTATTTTGCCTTAGTAAATCCGACATAAAACCTGGCCGACTAGGAAATCCTTCAGGGTGAGGGCAGACAACGTTATATTTTTATATTCGGGGTTATCTAAGCTATCGGATGGCATTATAGAACATCTTGTAACTCGAAGAGGTAGGGTCGCTCATTTTAAAGCATTCAAAAATCTGTAAAATATGAAATTTTATGGGATGCGTGGTCCGACACACACTTGACCGATTTTTTATGAACTCAAATATGTATCATAGCTATCTCATACAGTTAAACCATTGAAATTATGTCAAATTCATTGTTTTATAGACGATTTCCTTAAATTTTGCCTTCGTAAATCCGACATAAAACCTGGCCGACTAGGAAATCCTCCAGGCTGAGGTCACGCAACCTTATATTTTTATCATCGGGCTTATCTAAGCTATCGAATGGCGTTAGTGGCATCTTGTTACTCGATGAGGTTAAATCGGTCATTTTTCAGCACCCTAAAATCTGGCCGATTTCAGAAAGTGCCAGGATAGGATGAGGCAACCAACTTTTTTTATACGTTTTTCGATGACTTCTATCGAATGGGCTAGGTCTCATGTTGTTACTCGATGAGGTAAAATGCACCAAAAAAAGTGACCTCTTAACTGCTCATTCCTCAAAACCCTCCAGGTTGCGCCCACGCAACCCTGTTTTTTTAAGAGTATTTTTTTACTATACACCACCAGAAACTAGTCCCATGTTGTTACCTTATGAGGTAGGGTTTACTACAGTGCGCTCTCCAACCAATCAGGTGTAGGTATTTTTATTGCGGCCACGGCCATCTCTGTTCCATCTATCACAAAAACTTTATTCGACTGCGGGATACTCACTTGCAATCGGCTTGATACACTATACCTATTATGCAGATGCTGTGGATGCATTTGAGTGAAATAGATTCAGAACGTAACCATACGTTATGTACCTACATTTGATACCTTTTGATTTTCATCCGACTGCGACGAAGCTAATAAAGGAGGATTGTGTGTTTGACCTGTATGTAAGTAAGTACGTAACGGCTGAACCGATTTTGATGAATGATTATGTAATTAGATTCGTCTTTATTTCACGATTATGCATAAGACGGAAAATATCAGAATAATGAAAGTGTGGGTTTACAATAAATTTTGTCAAGTACCTACTGTCGTCGGTAGAAACTATACGCCTTTGATGTCATTACTTAGTTATTTTATATGGGGGATCGCTACCCTTTGTGTCTGCATGTGGCTTTTGTTTTTCGGCCTTTTTTAGTGTAATGAACTTTTTTATTGCCAGCTTGTGTGAGTTTATTTGTAAATATTTCATTATTTATAATGCTGCATCTCATGCAGTGATGACAAAAATACCTCAATGCTTACTTATGCTTATACGAAAGTCAGTAGTCTCAATAATATGTTATTATTGTTTATTGTTTTTTTTTCGTCTATATATTTATATTTTTTTGGTGGTTTTATAGTTAATAATTTGGAAAAAAAAGCCAATACAGATTACCCGAATAATAAAAAAAAATTACTTTGCTGAGTTTCTTACCGGTTCTTCTCAGTTGAAGTTGGAGTTCCAAAGCGGTGGTAACTTCAGTACTTGCCTAAATTTGACCTTCATAAGTGCCCTTCTGGGACCTACATTAGCTTTGATCTATTTCATTATATTTTGGCAAACTGCAATAATGACTATAGGTATATAATGATAGGTAGTAATTTTTGTGATACGTAAATATGCTGTTACTTCTATTATGTTCCTTCTCTTGACTAAATGATGACCAAGAATGTGTTAATATTCCATAACTTTATAGTTAATTATCTATTAATATCTAGAAAAAAAAACAAAAATTAAACAATTTAACACTAAGCATAGCTTATGTCATGGGCACCAGGGGGCTTACCATCAACGTTTAGATAACCATTCAGTTCCGATGCAATCCAGTCTAGTCTACCTAAACTGATCTGCTAAAATTCATACCATGAAGCAAATAAAAAATAATCTGATAAGTATATTTCTTCTTATAAGACAAATATAAATATAACGTAAAAATCACGCACGCAAATGTTGCCTATAGTAATTAAACTTTTGTAACTAACCCCAAATTGACCCGTAAAATTATGAAACGTCGTTTTTTACGATATTAATTCATATAGTGGTAGTTTAGAAACGTGTTTCTAAACCTGAATTTTATTGTCACACATGACGAGAAAACTCCATTACTCATGCATATTTATTTGGAATATAACTCCCATGGGCACTGCTTGTCATTGTTGGGTAGGTACGCTGTCCTTGATACAATGAGGAGCATTAAGTAACTGCCGCAAACAAATTCTATAGAACAAAATGACATGTCTCCGAAATATATAGTATCCATAATATATTTATTTACAAGTATTTACAACAAATATTCAAAATACAAACCGAGCTATATGCCGACATTGCCCCCAAATGTAACTTTGCCCAAAGAGCAATTTATGAGCAAATCTTTGATGTGTAAAAATATCTTAATTATTATGGCAAAATTGATTGACTTTGATGGAAAATAGGTTATTATATACGGCAATACTGACCATCGTGTTGGTTGCTAACTTTTTCTTAGTAACTTGTTGGAACGCTTCGAGTGAGGTGCATTTTTTTTCAGGCAAATTTTAGTGCCAAAATAAAAATACCTATAGAAAAATTATATTAAAATTGTAATTATTTGATAAAAGTGGGCAAAGTTGGTATGTTTCACGGTATTTATAAAAAGTTTCCTTGTGGCGGCCATTGCTGTTGATCTCCGAAATTATTTATAACACATTTTTTTCGTTGAATTTTTATCCTTCATCTACAACATATTTTAGGAGCTCGAAAATTCTTTTCGTCTGTCAAATAGTAAAAATGGAATAAGACGACTGATTTGCAGACGAACAAGTCTTGAAAGATTATTTTAAAAATATGTTGTTGTTGAATACATGAATAAGTAGAATATTATATAACTTAGTTTAAATTATTTATTTGCGTACCACAATATAAATATATATATATATTTATTATTATTTATAAGGTCGCTTTTTTACATCTAAGGTCAATATTATAGTACACTGTAGGTGGTAAATTAGTTTATACACACATTATGGATTTCAAGATATAGGATAGAATAGATGTAGTGGAGAGTGGATATTTATTGAGAATATTTTTTCACAAATCTGATAGTAGCCAGTTCACAAAATAACGCCGTCACCTGTGGATATTTACTTAATTATGCCTAGGAGGCATTTATCCTTATTAAAGGACTTCGCATTGCGGCTGAAATAAATTCCAATCAATTGAGAAATCCATCTAGCGGATCAGAATTATTTCCGAAGTGCTCTACAGTTTAATTGGATTTGGTTCCTAATTATTTTTATTTGCTGAACTCCGTGCTGATTTTGTGAAGTCTATGTATATCTAGTAGCTTCATAAATTCAGCCATTCATTAGTAAATATCCAAATTAAATTAAATACATAAATTAACAATACTGTTTATATCCTTTATCATAAAATAATTCTAAAGTATAGCTGAGTGAAACGTTATATATAATTATTGACACGTAAAAGTTAGCAAGATGCACCATATTCTTGACAGGAATGGATTTTACTTCACCTGGGTGTAATTACGAGTAGTGTTTCATGAGATGAATATTTAATTTGTTGTGTTTCACAAGATTGTACTGGTGTGTATGTAGCAAGAATAAGAACTAAATCGGAAGTTAATACTTTTTAAATTGTGTTCAATGAGTTATAATAATACTTATTTCATATTTAGTGGTTTTATTTAAAAATACAAACCTATATTATATATATTATATGTATAATAATGTATATTTCTTACTTCTCTAATCACACAGTATTCTTTGTGTACTATATTTAGCAAATATTCTCTCTTCTTTGTTCCTTTCACATAGTTGTAGCTTAGATATAACTTCGCAAATAATTTATCTACATCTTGCGGTATGATCTTAATTAAGCGCCATTATGTTGTTGCTCCTGTTCTTAGCTCTTCAGTGCCTTTGTTAGGGTTTACTTGTGGTATATATACTTAAATACATACCAGTATGACTATTAGTTTAATAACAATAGGTATTCAAACATTGGTATCAACTTTGGTAGGCACATTAGGTTACTTTAGTTTTAGTTTCTGTCCAGTTTTTAATGTATTTCATAATGCAGTTTACTGTTTCAGTCACATGTAGTATAACATAAATGCGACTTCATGGTAGCAAAACAATATAGCCCAAAAGATAATTATAGTTAATAGTAGCCAAAGAAAATTAATATTAAAAAGTTTATGCAAAACAAAGGGATAACTTTTTGTTAGCCAGAATTTCACAACTGGTAGTATTTTTTTCCGTTTATAAGTCAAAGCACTTAGCTAAATGGTACTTTAAAAGAATATGGCCAAAACAAAAATATATCTTTGCGTATATGAGAAAACACCAAAATATACCTAGCTAGTGGTACCTGCTATAAGACATAAGGTACCAAAACATTCTTGATTATTATTTTGAAAAGATTAATAAATCGGGGTTTATAATACTTATAGTTTAATTAAACAGATATAATATACCTACTTACATATTAGTATTATATTTAAAATAACAAAACGACACAACGCCCAATTCGCTTACGTAACAAAATAAGCCTAAATAAAAATGTTTCAGGCACAATAGCATAAATATTAAGCTTGATGGATAGCCACCTGTTACATGGAGATAAATTATGCGGATTTTCTAGCCAATGACTATAAGCTACTGTCACTTATCTTTAAATAATATCAAACATATTAAATCGTCAGTTTTAGTTATCCTGGTTGAATAAATATATTTAATTTGGTAGGTAGGTTTGGAAGATATATTTTATGAAGCTTTTTACCACTTTGATGTATTACTAAATGGCAATGTTTCTGAGCCTACATTCACAAACTTCAACCATCGGCGTGGTCGATATTTTTATATACTAGGCTATCTTATTTTTATAATACGAGTACAATGAAGTTGGCTAACAAGGATTTGGCCTATTTGGTGGTAAGCCGAATAAGGCTTGCCCGAATATACCCACCCAAGGCATCACTCACACCGACTCTTCCCCGAGCTCTGTTGAACTTACTCATGTGCAGGATTAGATGGAATGGCACAAATATTTCAATTTTCAGTTTCTTATATAATAAATTACTCAAGATTTACCTACAGCTTTTATTTTAACAATTGTCTGAGATTGATTCGCATCTAATTAAAATAACTCAAACCTTGACAAAACCACAGCGACGGAATACAATGGGTATGTACGCCCTTTTGTTTTAATTAAATATTTCCTTTGACCTTACAACGACGCACTTTATTAAAACCTTTTTATCTTAATTATGATACATTTTATATGTCAGTGATTTTAAAAATGGTGGGTGATATGAAATGTTACCAACATTTTCCGTAACAAGGTGAATGATTGAGGTAACATCATTTATTCATATTTGGTCTTTACTTGCGGGTAATATGAAAATGGCACCTCATTTTCTTCGAGGTATAGCACTCTCTTTTATAAAATCATCTTTCTTCAAGCATGCAGGTTACAAAAGTTGGTTATTTATGACAAAAAGCTAAATATCTTTTGCGTCTGTAATATGTCTGTCTGTAATAATATAATTGGAGTCTCAAAACAAATTGTAATTTGAGATCACTCTCAAAGTAATTTGTTTTACAAAGTTTGGTGATTTTATGAATTTTCATTACCTAACGCGGTGGATGAAAGAGGACTTTTTAAACTTTATCTAAATGGCTATCTTTTAGTTGATACCTAAGTACCTATAGGTAGGATATTGTCGTTTGAGGGTTTCTCGTAGTCAAATCGTGTCCTGTTTTGATTTATTTCTTTATTATAGGTAAATAATTCTATGAAAATACCTATATATAATAAATAATAAATTATTAAAGTATAGTTTATAAGTTATTATTGAACGTAAATGTCTAATAAAAACTGATGGTAAGCGGGTAAAATAGCCTATGGACACCCATCGCGCGTTGTCGACCCTCTCTTCCTCAACGATGAGTTCTGGCGGCCTTTAACACGCGCAGTAACACTCTTCGAGCGAAAAACACCATGCAGGCTACGTCTCAATAGTGCAATATACTTACCTACCACCCTGCCGCTCTCTGCCAAACACATAAGTACCAATAAAGAACTTTAAGCATGATCAGTTTTGACTGACAACAGTAATTAATCATAGTTCACCCTGCCCAGAAAAAAGCCCTTGAAAAACTATTTATTTTGAGTACTCTTATGGTAAGCGCATTATATGCAATTATCGCAGCCACAAGCATGGTCACTGCACACAATAAATGCTTGATGAGTTTGGTGGTGTACAATAAGTTCCACATACCAATAGGTACGTAACAAACTATATGTTTAGACTGTATATTTTATTTGGTAGTAAATTTCCTTGTGTCTTACCTCGATCTCAACAAAGTGTGTGGTGATGGTAGTACACTAATTCAAGAAGCTACAACATTAAATAAGATAACTAAGCAAAGCTTACTATGAAAAACAGATATATTCGTACTACAGCCACTAACAAACGAAAGTGTTGGAGCGTGTGTAGACGTTACAGCGAAAGCAAATGAAGGCCTGAACGCTGTCATTCACTCGCCTACGGCCATACGACAACAAACTGGCGACGAGCGATACACATCCTAACTATGTCGGTAGACCAATCAATCTATCCACACCTTTATAACCCTACTAGCTTCCGCCCCGCGATTTCACCCGCGTTCCCGAGGTATCTTATGTTTTCCCGGGATAAAGAGTATCCTATGAATTAATCAAGGTTATAAAATATCTGTGTTCCAAATTTCATCCAAATCCGTTCAGTAGTTTTTGTGTGAAAGAGTAACAAACATATGTACATCCATACTCACAAACTTTCGTATTTATAATATCAGTGGGATAGTAGGATATTATGACGAATTTAATCTGGAAAATGATAAAAAATTACTAGTAATAAATGAGTTTCACGATATGACACATATCGTAAGTGTGTTTATTTTGAGGTGTGGTGGGTGGTCAATGAACTTTGTGGGCGTTCGTTGTATTATATTAATAATATTACATGGTATGCTAATGACCTGAAAATATTGTCCAAACTTTCAATTTCCTATAGGCTAACAAGACGCTGCACACTGGATGCAAGTGGCTGAGAATCATTAGTAATTAATGAACCATATATAAAATATTCGTGATGAGTTTCGCAGAAGTTGCCGAGATCTCAGTAATGTTTTTAACTGAATTAAGTAAAGTGGCTTCATCGGATTACATTGATCAACATTCTCAAAGTTAAGTCATAGTGGGTAACAAATTGGATTAATTAAAAGTTATAGGATAAGTTGAGATGAAAGTAGTTACGCACTGTAGTGTAAGAAATGCAAAGTTGATTAAAGTATTATTTATTAGCTTCCGTCCCGCGGTTTCGCCCGCGTTCCCGAGGGATCTAATGTTTTCACGGGATCCTATGTGTTAATCCAGGTAATAAACTATCTGCGTTCCAAATTTCATCCAAATCCGTTTAGTAGTTTTTGCGTGAAAGAGTAACAAACATACATCTATACTCACAAAATTTCGCAATTATAATATTTTATTTTATTAGTAGGATTCCTCAGTCGCCACCTTTTCCTTTTATATAAACTTAACTTTGATAAACAGCGTCAAATTGAATTTATATTAATGAGATTAAGTTTATTAATTGGCTCCAATGACGTAGCTAATAACCTAATACATAATTCAACGGAAGCCGTGTATCTAATAACATAAAGAAAACATTTATCCATCATGCTTTCATTTAAGAGAGCGCAGGCTCTTTATACTCGTAGCTCGTTCGTTTCGTAGGTTATAAAACAAGCAATTAACTTACGCTATTCTCAATCTTCTAATCCTACGTATGCTAACAAAGTTGATCCAGGTTGTGACTTTGAAACAGGAATAACGATTTCTTCTAATTTTATGACACCATTATTTTATCGGTAATTTTTGTGACTTTGTGATGTATCGCATACTAATAAAGCTTTTTTGTTTCACAAAATCAATATCACTAGGTACAGCTTTTTGACTTGATATCTCTGTTACGCTGCGAAACGTATAGGTACTGATTTTGGCCATATGATAATAGTGGTACTGGTCATGGCTCTCAAAATATCTTTAGTGTTGCTAATATAATAAATAAATATTTAATCTCTTTATTTTGATGCATGAACCCTGCATTAGTTAATTAACTGCAAGTCTTTTTTTTTTTGCCATCTCGAACTTATGTGGAATTATTGTTGTCATCACTATAAACAACTTTTACTATGGGACCAACCCTGAAATCACGGAACAACAACATCAAACATTTCATACATTTTAACCGATAAAGATAGATGTTTTGTATGAAAAGTTAGATTTTTCTGTAAATCAGTTATCATCTATTTGGATAACACCTTTATAATTCTTGCAACTATTTATGATATATATGTAATCTAAAATAAATAATAAATAATAGGTATATATGTATTAAAATAAGAGCAAATAGTCAAAGGGAATACTAACAAATTCATTTATTTGCAGCCAACACCGCGGACCTGGGAGTATTGGACCCATCCCTTTACAAGTCTGACTGCCTCGATGAAGATCTTATGTGGCCAGAAGGACACGTTGTACGTAAACAACCTTCAATTAACATTATTATTACGTTAAATACGAGAATAACGAAAATACCCTTATTGAGAAACATTTATTATTATCTAACTTCCGCCTGCAAATTACACCCTCGTTTCCGAGATAAAAGTAGGATTCATCCTGTCAGCTATCCCTGTGCAAAAAATGAAGTTATACAGATCAAATAATACGAATAGGTATAATAATAATTTATAATGAACGATCAAGGCAATTACTAAAACACTAATTGGTGCCGAGAATAAATTAGCAGTAATTCGTCATTAGATGAATCCGTTTCCAAGATTTGGTAATTGACGGACTTTATCCGCTTTAGGGCCGGATACAGAATGAGATTCAGAGCTTTATTGATGAGGCATCCTCTTTATTATTTACATAAAAGATAGTACCTGGATGACCGTTTTTTTGATAAATCGTGGTTTCTAAAAATTAAACCTGGCTAGATCGATTTATTGCCCCCGTATACTAAATTTCATGAAAATCGTTGGAGCCGTTTCCGAGATTCAGATATTGCTCGTTTAAAGGTATCAGATAGATATTGAATGAAAATCGACAAGTAAAATAAGAATGTGAATAGTTTTAAAAATCAGTGTTTCCAAATTAGCTAGTTGAAATGTATTGATTTTACCACACATGGGAAGAGGTATATGAGGTTGCTTCGTAGGGAATATGGTTTGTAACTGGATGGTGCTGAATACTCTTACTCTTAATACGCGTTAAACTCAATACATAACGTTTTCAATTCGTAACTCGTAATGACAACACCTACAAATTAATAGCCCATTATTATAATCAATAGTCAAAAACAAATTGTACCTGCTCTATTATAACAAAAAAAATACTTATTACTAATTTTGTTTTAATTAATAAAAAAATGTTAATAATTACAAACGTCTGTAAGTAACTAAGTAGATTCCATCTAAAAAGTTGTAAAAGTACCTAGATCCTATATGGAGTGAATATATTTTATTTATTATTGAGATTATTGCAGGGTGCGTGGACCATCGGACGGGTCGTATGCTTATTTGCTGACTTCGTAATTTAAAACAATTTTAATATGCCCATCATTCATGAAAAACCTTTTTCGTTAAAAAACAAACGTAGTACTTTCTCAGAATCTCTTTCAATCATATTCAAGACAGCCTTCCAAGGCCCCAAATACACGAAAGAAAAATTACGTTCCAGTTTCATGTTGAAATATTATGTTAATACACTTTTAAAGTTAAAATGTGCTTGCGACTAAAATAAAAATAACAAAGGAAGATGAACTTTTGTCCCTAGTTTTTAATTCATCCCTGAATCAAGCAAGGTGGGTGATAATGCTTATATTCTGGTACCGTCTTGTTTGAAAATTCAAATAAAGCTTTGAACTTCGACGTAAACAGCATTCAATTTCCACGTTGTCGCCCTTTTATTTTTTCCTAGTGCGCTGGTTTGCCGATGGAAATATTTTAACTGCGATATACAAATTTGAATCTCGACCAGTTCAGTGGTTTTAGTTTAACATATACGAGAACATATGTACCTACATATATAAAAGGTCATATTGAAGTTACTGAAGCATTTATTTTTAGGATATGTTGTTTTTACTATTTAGGTAGGTACTTTATAAAGTTAGTAAGGGTCGCATGGGGCTTATTTACTCAATATTAGAGCGGTTGTAAAATATAGGAACGCGTGGACTGAGCATTTTATATAAGAATAATTTATTTCATTATTATGCTTGAGCTGCAGCTCTCCTCGGTGGTGAAAAAGATTCGTGGAGATACTATGAAGGGTGGTGAATCTAAAATTGTGCTAGTTTACTTGAGAGACAGTTGGCTTTAGGGTCGATTAAAGTCGGTAGGTAATATATTGCTGCAATCCCCCTGTCACAAGTAGCTATAATAAACTATCCACCCGCATGCTTCTTATGTCTTCTTAAATAAAAACAAAGCATGTTGCAATCATTTTTTACAGAATGATATATCGAAAACAACGTTCTAATAGCAACGTAATAGCTATTAGCAACAAAAAAAACATTAAAACATTTTTTACGTATAAGTGGAATGTTTTTAAATGTCACTAAAACTGATTTTGTAATCACCATAAATACACTTTGTAAACTGTCTAACTCCTCAGACCTTAGCGAAAGTTCGTGTTGGTAATGAATATTTATGTAGGTAATTTGCATGAGACTTTTACTGTTTTCATGGTTTATATTGACAGAATAAAATTTATTATAGCCACTTAGGCCCAATTGCACCAGAGTCGTACAACACTAACCCACAGGGTAAATGTATGTAAATTTGACAGATTCTCTGTGCAAATTTTGTCTCATAGCCATATTTCACCCGTGGGTTATTCTATAAGAACAAATCACGAATAGTACAGCTAGCGTCAAAAATATATGTCACTGTAAGACCTTTTCAGAATAATTTATTGAAAATTTGTATGAAAATTCAATCAACAAAGTATTTTACCGGGATGTAGAGTTAAAGAAATATCCACACTGTCTTGTAAGTATTTTACATTAAATTTACGTTGCGAATTATTACTAATTTATAACAAAGTTCGGTAGAGTATATGTATATACGAGTAGGTATAGTACTAGATTTTTAGTACTACTGATTAAAACATATTTGATGGCGTTGCAATATTTTCAATATTGCTATGAACATTTCCTAAAATTTTATAAAATGTCCGAACGAACAATTTTCAATAAATAGTTACATTTAAAAATGTAGAATATTTTTTTGTAAATAGCAATAAGTTAAGTTCATATTTAATTATTAGCACTTAAAGCTGTTTAACTAAACTTAATTAGTAGGTAGTTCAAACTAATTATTTTGGAATATTTATAATACCTCAGTTTCGTCGTAATTCATTATAACAGAAAGTTCTTGTCTGTCCGAAAACATGAATTAAGAAAATCTTATTAAAATATGTCAATAACATTTCACACAATAGCTTTTCGTAATTCTTAGACCTATACCCGAAAATAAAATGCCTCTCGATAAGTAGGTAGGTAGGTACAAGTCTACTCAAACTCTTTTTGATCAGGGTGTTTTTATGGCGAAAAATTTAAATATTTAAAATCCCGTCCTGCGGTTTCACCCGCTATCCCGAAGTATTTTATGTTGTTTTCCCGGGATCTATCTATGTGCCAGCTTTTTCCACCACCGCGCTAGTTTGGCCATCCAAAGAGGAAACGCTGCCAGCCTTCTGGCAACCTTGCTGTTGATCGGCAGTTGCGGCCTTTTTTTTAATTGTAGATTGTACTTTATATGTTTTGTAAATAAATAAATTAATTTAAGCGAGGTAGTAAAAACAGTTAATCAAATAACATGTAAATGTGCCAAAAAAATCGTTGAGAGGTATAGGTAATATGACAAGCCTTAATTGACCTTTCAATTTAATTTCCCAAGGGTCGAGTGTGGTTCACGCTCAAGTACGAGTCGGGGACGGAGAGGCTACAGGTGCATATTATAAAGGCTAAACATTTGCCCTCCCGCACCCCCGCGCTGGCCAACGCGTGCGATCCTTACATCAAGTAAGTTTATCTGTGTACATGACACATGTAGGAATTATATTTTATGATGTGATTACATAAATCAAACTAAATGTATGCTTTACAAAAAGATGCGAAATATATGATTGGAACATTATAAATTTTGAAGTGTTTCATAGTTACAGCAGAGTGTTTTAGTTTTAAATATAAATATTTTTTTCTACAAGCATTTATATGTATTCTAACATGCTTTGTTCGTGAACGAATATGTATGAAATTTATTGAAATTAATTGTTTTCCTATTATTTTGGACAGATTTAATAAATATAGCTTTGAACACACGTTGTACATAATTATCTATTAGCTGTTGTATTGTACTCTCTGTCTCTGTCTGTCAAGATTATTAAAATTAACAAGATCACAACATTTCAAAATCATAAATCATATGCGTCTACAAACGGTGTTTATTTTATTTTTTTTACGTCTTTCAATATATGTTAGAAACTGACAGTATTAACATTTATACGAATTATATAATGATAGTCTGTTCTATATGATAGGCTTTGTGTGCTTACCTTCTTCCTTCGACCATCACTAACACAAAAAACAAACCCACCTATCTAGATAGATATATAGTAATAAATGGATTTAAAAAGTATACAATATTTCTATTCCATTTAATGGACAGTATCTGTACTGTAATGCACCTGTAATAACACCGGTGCTTGAAGGACGTAGACAAAGGGAAAATAAACTTGAACAAGCCCAATAAAATAGCAATTAATGCACGAATGTTTTCTCTTCGTTATTTTGGCTCATTTCACTTGACTTACTAACGTGGCAAATAATTGCAATATTTTATTACCCTTGAAATAAATTCTACGTAAGTACTTTGTTTTACAGAGTAAATTTATTTGTGGTCATCAAATTATAGTCGACTTTATAGGTATTGTAGAACTTGACAGGGTATCCAGTTGCAACGTTATTAGTTTTCTAGCGTTCACAGTTAAATCTAAAATTATTTAACAGGATCCAACTTATGCCAGATGAAAGGAGAGTTCTTCATACAAAACAAAAGAAAAAAACTTGCAATCCATTTTTTGATGAAACATTCGTGTATCAGGTAAGTGTTTCTTTTTAATTTGTTTTTTTTACGGACGATCCAACAGTGGACACTATAGTAAATAAATTTTCAAAAAAGAAAATGTAACACCAAACCCTTTGAATCATTTAAATACCTACTTCTACACAAAACCTAGATTTAGACACGTAAATTATATAGGAAAATGACTAATATTCAGAATAACTACTAAGGCGATATCCTTATCGTGTATAAAAATGCTTTATAAAAGAAATATATCGAGGACCTCGGACATGATGATGATACTCACTTTGCAATTTTAGTCAAACCTTTTAGTCAATTTATGAAGATAAACCTATTTGTTCATGAAAATAAATTGCAGTTTTCATTATACTACCATACTAAGTATCACATGAATAAATACTTCATGTGATACTTAGTTAAATGTCATACTTACAATGATAAATTTGACGAATGACGTCAAAGGACACCCCCGGTAATCGTTATCTATGTGAAACGTCTAATGTAAGAACGAGACATCAGAAACAACATGAACAGATATCAAATGACCCGGATTTGTAAATTGAACAGATTTGTTATCTCGAGATTTTTAAATAATTGTATACTTCGGCGAATGCTAATACAGCTATGTCATGCTCATAATAACTCACTTGTAAAGGCACTCTCGTATATGTTGTACTCTGGTAGATATTTACTCCTGTGATAGGAGTAGTAGTGATTTAATTAAGCTAATGGAAATATTGCTATCGTACGAACTCCCACTTACCGATACTGATATGTGAAGCTTTTAACATTAATTATTATTGGTTACATGCAATAAAGCAAGGGCTGATTGTCATTCTATTAAATTATAGGTCCCTATTATTTTCTGCTCTTTAAATCGTATTATGCCATTATAAAGCATAAGCCTCCATTATTAAATCTATAAGGTGTTATATTTACATTTTGTTTAATGTGATATCTCGTTGATAGAATATTCAATATGATAATATTCAAAAATCTATATGAAAGATAATTCTTTATCATCATGTTCACATTAAATTCAATAGTTTTTTAAAACAAGATTCTGCTTTATCTGCCCCCTTCATGTAAGTATTCGAAATAAATATATTACCTATATGAAAGATTATTACTGAGAATGGTACCTACTAAACGTAAAGTTCTACCCCCGAGTAACTCGACTATAACACAGAGGTAAATCTATGTCGAAACCTTTGCCGACTCACTCAACTTACGAAACTTTGTAATCCTTCATCTTTCAAATGACGTTACCGTACCTTTTATATACCTAGATTTAAATTAAGAACGGCAGGTTTTACCTCCAACCACGCTAAAGCCCGTTGAATGTTACTATTTGCGTCATAGCCTAGCGGCATTTGTCTGCTTTTGCTAGACGTCGCTGTGTAACTTTTAAATATTTTTAAAAATTATTATGTCAGTTATAATAAAAAAAAATCGTGGGTTATATTACTTTAGCTAAACAAGTTTTACTTTAGCTCTTTGAAAGTAGATTAAATTCAATTACTTTTCAAGAAACCATGAGCTTATTATATTTTTTTTTTTTCACGGGTTACACCCTAAAATGATTTATATGACGCAAAAGCCTAATAATGTGAGCTGGCTAAAAAAGGGCCTAAATTCAGATTTTATTTATAATCTATTTACTTCAATCAGTCTATACGTTCGAGTATTTTAAGTATACTGGTTCAATTGAAGTACTAGACCGCTGCTTCTAGGTATTTCAAGCTCCTATTATATTACCCCTGTGAAAGCGATGACGTTGCCTCGACGTAACGCTGTACCTATGCGTGAATAAGTTTCAATAAAACTCCTATGAGCGGTGAATTTAAATGTAAATTTATCCAAGTGCTAGTTGGTAATAAATTCACCTGTGAAAGCGATTTCCTTTGACGTTACATTCCGTGTGAATATGTTATACAACTTACATTTAGAACAACATTATTTAAGACGCATTAAAAAAAATCATTTTTGGAATTTTCAGTTTTGCAATTTTTTTTTATTACAAACTAAACTAATTTAGTCTCTCTATATCTCTTTCTTACAAACATAATTGATGAAGGATAGAAAATATTTAAAGCTGTCAAATTGGTATATGACATTGGGCATTTATAGGAATATAGTCGTGACAAATTATTTTTTCTTGTATGCTTTTCCGTTATGTTTATTTTTCGAAAAAGATATAGTAGAGATGCTAAGTTCTTATTAATTTTAGTTTACAAACAAAGTAGACGTTACAACATTGAAGAAATGTCTAAAACATTTCTTCAATGTTTAAAAACCTTTATAACAATATATTTTTTTTATCAGATTCCACCTGGAAAACTTGAAGGCCTAACGCTGAAGTTGTCAGTACTTGATATTGGTAGGGTGGGGAAGGGCAAACAGCTTATTGGTCACATAATCCTGCCTCTCACTGAATTGGAAGGAGTCGCACCTGATGAAGAGCCCCAGCTTTACAAGCTTGATATCGAAAAGGTATTTACAACAAGTAACTGGTGCTAAGCAACAAATAAAACATGCCTGAGTGAATTTTCTTAAGATTACAGGGAAGAGATTTGCATACAGTTTCTTTTTTATAATTTGTGTTTTAAACAGGACTTACAAGAACCGACGTCTGATCTTGGAGAGGTCTTGGTCTCGCTGTTGTATAATGAAAACCTTCATCGACTCACGGTCACAGTGATAGAAACTCGTGGACTGAAGGTAATACATAAATGAATATATGGCATTTTATACAATATTCCCGTCGTTCATTGAAACGAAATTTTCAATGGATCAGTCTATTACGAACATGGATCATTCAAAGCACTTTACATAATTTGAATCGGTCCTAGTTATTGGGAATATCTTACAATAGGTACTCGTAATTTCTTTGTTATATTTGGTACTGTGCTGTTAAATTAAATCTTTCTAAATCTAAATCTTTCTTTCTAAAAATCTAAAATCAATAATGTTATTCGATTCGTTTCAGGATAAATTGAAATTATTGAGCAAAGTCTTACAGCATAAAGTTGTTGTCTTTATAGTAGTATTTAAATTTATTTGATCTATACGAAGTAAATTATAAATAATGCATATGTATAAATAAAATATTATTAGACAATTCATAAATATATTCTGAGACATACTTTATACCTACACGACCATCTGATCGCAAACTAATCAGAATAAATAACTTGTATAAATTATGTATTTTTGTAGTTATATCCTGAAAAAAAAACATTAGATCGGTTTAGAAATAAAAAACAAAAAGAGTAAGATATCTAGATTTAGATTCATTTATCATCAACATTGAGTACGACTAGTTAATCTCCAAAACGTTCCTCAGATTATCTCACAAATCCCTTACAAAAACTATAGTAGCACTATGGGCGTCGGCCATCTGACAGCGGAGGTCACTTTTTTCCACATGAAATTTTCAAAATAAGTTCGCAGAAACAAAAGCGTTTCAATGTTGTCACATGGTTGTCCACTATAAAGTGAAAGCTGTGACATGCTTGTCGACGCCCTGTTGGGTAGGTAAGTACTAATGTTATTCTATCTCAACCAGTTGGACCCAAGTTCAAGTAGACGTGAAATGGTTGTGCGAGTGACGCAAGAGCGAGCGTGCAGAGGGGTACGCGCCCGTAGAACTGCTGCAGTTGAAGTCACTGACGACGGTAGTGCCCTGGTCTCCGAGTGCTTTCACTTCCGACTGAGAGCTGATGAACTTCACACCACGAGTGTCACTATACAGGCTTTGCAACCGCACTCTGTTTATGCTAAAGGTATACTGTTTATTTTCATTATATTTCATTATTATAACTTTCTTCTACAGTGCTCTGCGCTCCTGTAATTTTGCTGTACTTATCTGGAATTTATGTTTTATATTTATTTAGTAAAATCATACAAAGACAACAGTAAATTAGCTAATACTGTTTTACTTCGTAAGTAGGTATTTAATTATCATGAATGTTTCTTGTTGTTAGTACAATATTTTATATTTAAAAGCCTTCTACGCATAGTAGATATGTACTATAGATTGCCACACACTCTCCATTCAAAGCTCTACAACTTCATAATAAAATTTACGAAGCACTAAGCTCAAATAACTAAGTAAACACTCGGCGAGATCAAATGTACACATCGTAAAAGCTGAAACGTCCACACTTTTATTTCTGTTCCATCGACTTTAGTATCGAACGCTAGCGTTTCACTGATTGGCGGTCATGTAAGAGGAATTGAACTAGGTTATTTTAAATTGGATGTAATTGAAGCTTAGCAAGCAAGGCTGTGCATTTGAACTTGTGCCTTATTTAATAATGTAGAAGATAATTAAACTTCGCTTGACCTAAAAAAATCTTTAATCTTTCGTGTGTTTTCCTATTAGGTACTTTCATGAAATATTTTTTGGAAATAACTTTAATACTTTCAACACCTGGAGTATAGATAACCCACTATCCGCGAAGTAAGTAATATAATCTGCGAACCGGGTCATATCACTCACGTTACCGACCTTTCCCCTCCTCGAGCTCTGGCGACCTTACTCATAAGAAGAAACACGATACCGACTCCTTGGCAGTGCTATTCTGTATGGATATCTTATATGGAGGTAAACTTCCCCAGTTCAGTTGCTCTTTGGGGGAAAGAACCAATGTTTTAACTCCGAACTTGTGATTACATCAACGTGTTAATCTGAATAAAATGATTACACTTAAATAAAAGGTGTTAGTTAGGCATGACTTACTTTTATATCAGAACTAACTTGTAAATATAATAAATTATTGTAACGATTTTTTTTTTATAAATTGTGCCAGTATAACATGATACGTAACCACGATAACATGATATTTTGTGATAGAATAAGACGCTCAATATTTTCTATTTGAACATATCAGTATTCAGTAAAATCTAAAGTAGGTATTTATCTTATTTCAGATCGACTCCTTGGCAAGTTTGTGTTAGGTTCGTATATGTTCGCCCGAGGTCGTGCTCTACAACACTGGAATTCTGCGCTTGCGACTCCAATGGAGCAAGTGAAACAATGGCACCCGCTCAATCTGTAAATCCCAACCAAAATTACTGATCAGCTATGTATTTAAGTTTATTATGATTTTGTGATCCATGTTTATTGATGAAATTTTGATTTTAAATAATGTCAAGGATTATATCGAAGAAGTACAATTGTATGGTGGTTTTAGTTAACTGTGTAAAGTCGATAAATGATAATATTGTCCAAGTAATGAAATCCATAAAATGTTATAAAAAGTTTTGGGGCGATTTTATACAGAATACAAATGATTATGTTTTCCAACTTTAACGCAATATTTTTGACTTCTTCAATTGAATAGACAAAGATTTTATATATTTTTTAATTAATTAGAAAGCTGATCTATTCGTGAACTTATATTTGTAACGACAAAAGCTAACTGATGGAAATGATAAATATAATTCTTATTTCAAATAATATGAACAAAATCAATTTTTTCCTTACATATCTTGACATACATTTAGATTCAAATATCAAAGAAATTATCTTTAAAATCGTCATGTCCTGAATTGACTTCAAAATACTCAGATATTTCGAAATAAATTTAAAAATTATTGTAAATCATAAAATTCACTAATATTTTTGTAATCCCATTTTACACGCTATTTCAAGTATTGTAGTCGAGAAAGTATCTAATAAATATTATTATTAAGTATATATATCACGCCGAATTAAATTTAAAAAATCACTGTAATTTTCTCACTATCTGAAAATCTTTACGTTTCTAGATAGGTACAAAATACCATTGATACTCAATCAATTTCAGAAATAATTTATGCTTATACCTAGTCGATAATTTAATGAAATAAACGTATTATTCAATATATTTTGAAATAAGCTACTTATTTATAATATTGATATGACTATATATAGATGTTTAATGTAATATATGGCCATTATACACATACATTATTGTGTAGTAGTATAAATTTCGACTATGTGCAACAGAAATCAATGAAATAAATTGTGTAACGCCAAATTGGCGATATATTATTTTTTATTTTTCATTTCGCAACACAATTTCAGAGTTTCCTATAAGTCATCTTAAGTTAGCGAAAGCTAGTATATCATAAAATAATCATGATTCCAAATAGAAAGAGTTACCTAACACGTAATCTACAAAGATAACTATGTAATAGATAACATCCTGTGACAAATGAAACAGGGTCCCATTGGTACTGGCTATTTTTTTTTCATACTTTTGGAACGAAAACCTTTAAAAAAATAATATCGACAAATCTAAAGCTCTTGGAATAACGTTAGAGATTAAGAGAAGGTAAGATCTTTTTAGATCATACATGCATGCGTGATGTCACGAAATACAGATTTTTCGAAACGCAACACATAAGCAAGGGGGTAAAAATGCGGATCGTAAGTGAAATGAATGGAAAAAGCCTAACATTACCTGTCGAGTCGGATTTATTATGTAATAGTATTATTGCTTTGTGTATAACAAGGCTTAATTAAACCTTTTTTTTTGCTTCTGAGAAGTACAGAAATGTACCGCTACCCGTAAATATCTAACGCATTTCCAAAATATTCCAATTTCTACGCTGCTCTCAGGCAACTGAGCAATTAATCAAGCGTCATCATCAATAAATCACACGGTACAAATTGATTCTCATTCATGACAAACACGTTTGTTTGCATGATCATGTCTATTCATTCCGAGTCTGAGTGTAAATATTTTTACCCAGTTTTTTTTTTATTAAGAATATATTTACAGTAGCAATGTGTGTTACAGTTTTCCCAGGACATGATTATTATTCCGAACCAGTAGTAGAATCATTTGTAACTTTTGACGTTCATAAATAAGTGCCTTATCAGGGCCTAAACTTATCAGGGTCTAAACTGATTAAATGAGTTTTGACATAGGTTATAATGTATAGTCAATAAAAATCCAATTTATTTTACTCGACCCTTATACGAGTTTGCATCAGCATGTCTAATGCTAATCATATTGCAATTATCAAATACAGGCTTTGTTTCCTGACAAACTACGGCTCACAAAATGTTCTCGACATTTGGTAAGCTAACAAATTATGCACGCTATACGAGTATACACTTCCGGTAGGTACTTGGTTTATATTTCTTCGATTTAAATGCAAATTGGATCGTTTGTCCTTGAGGTTTGTCCTTAAAGTCGGAAAAATATTTAAGGTTCGGTCAAAGCCCTCTTGAGTGTGTTATAAAATTATGGGGTGTGAACATACATTTCCATCTCAATATTCTTTTGTTAGTAGTATCGGGCGAATATATTCGCCTCTTTTTTTAATTTAAAATTATATTTAACATGAATAATTATCCACTTACAATAAGAAAAAGCTTGTAACCATACCTGAGCATTAATAATAGCACAAACGGTCCAAGGCTTGTCTTTTTCAGAGCGACCTCTTGTTTAAATTTTTTTTTTAATTTAAAGTCGTTCTATGAGTAGGCGTGCTCCAAGTGCGATATGTGATGCCACGAAGAGAAAAGGAGACAGTGTTGCCGCTGTTGTTGGCTTGAAATTTATTTATTTACCAAGTTTTACTGTGAGAAAAATAAAATTAATTATTAAATTAAATTAAATTTTATTTTTATTTAAAACTAATCATATCAAAAGCTACTATTAGTAATTTTGAGATTTGTACTGAAATCACTAAGAAAGTCCCCGTGAAAGCGTGCCAAGGAGACTGGTAGCATTCCATTTCGAATAGCAATGAAATTCTTTGAGCAAAGTAGGTACGTACTAGTATATGCTAAGACGAAATGAGACCTTTGAACAATCGATGAGTCTCCGAAGTCCTTAGAGCATCTTTAAGTTTATACCAATGTATCTAATGTGGCGCTTGAGGCAGTTTTGTTGTATAGCGGTAGCACCTGCGACGACAGAGATATCTGGAAGGTAGGAGAGCGCGAGGGTGTTGGTTGACACATGTAGGATCCAACAATAGAGCCCTACCTATCTTCCAGGGTACAAATGACATACCGTCTGGTCAGGAGACCTCCTGCGTCATTCACGGACCGTTTGGTTCTAAAACAACTATTTTATGCGGGCTATAAACTATTTATTTTTAAGTTTTTAATCGAGAACAATATTCTAGATTCAACAATTCTTCTAGAACCCGAATTAAACCATGAGCAAAAGCAGTAGTTAAATTAACTTCTGTTTCCCAAGTCACTGAATGACGGGGGCGAGCTTATCTATTTTATATCTATAACAATTTATTGCTCTATCGAACTACCCATACTCAGCTATTTCAAGTTTTGCTATTTGTCACTACTATAACTCCTATTCGATAAGCCCACGCCCACATTTTGCAATTGAGCGGAAATAGTATGTAATTAGACCTTTTGTACGTCGTGTTTTAATTTTATGTTTATAATTTTGAGTTTGATCACTTATTCAGGTTGTAATATTTTTATGTATTCTAATATTATAAAAAGATAAAAATAGTTTATTTGTTGTAGAAGATATTCTTCGTAGCTACTGGTATAACGATTCTGTAAATTTCCAAGAAGCTACAATAACATGTATACTTATAAGCTACTTTTCATCCCAGGAATGTGGGGTAAACCGCGGAAAACAACTATTAGGTGCATACTCTATATTCAAACATTTCAACGTTAGTTTAAATGTAAGTACCTACTTTGCCAAAAAAATGCATTGCTATTTAGCGTGGCGATGCTGCCAGCTTTCTTGGCATTTCGCTTACTTATATGGGTCAATTTTTATTTATAAGTATCTAATCTAATACCTTTAAACGAGCATTTCTTGTATTTATATATAGTACATATAATCTGAATTTCGGAAACGGCTCCAACGATTTTTAATGAAATTTAAATATTGAAAATTATTATTAAAAAAGTAACGTTGGACACAAATTACCAAAGTGAACATTTTCATTTATATATTATACCTATATAATATTGCTAGTGAGTAGACGATAAAGTTTTTATTGAGAACACAATGTGGCAGAAGAATTGGACACGCGATGCGTACGTGCTACGAATTTGAGAAGGATAGTTTTGCTAAATATATATTATTTTCTCATAAAAAATATTCAATTATTAATTACTTTTATGGGTTAAATTGCATCCCATTATAAATGGGTTTTTGACTTTGAAACCTATGTTACACTAAAACTGGTTAACGTAGCAGATTTTTTATACGTGAGTATTTATATAATAGTTATGTTGTTATTTATAAATCAATTATTATTTAAAAGCACGGTTATTCAACGTGAATTTAGTCAAGCGATAGCCGCAAACAGCTACCTATATTTGAGTAAAATAAATGACACCAATTAGTTTTGAGTAGATACGTATTACACGACGACGGGTAGAATGTTTAGTCTTTCTCAAAAAAATTAAATAAATTATTTTTGATTACATTTAATATAGATTTAATTTAATTCTTTCATAGTATTATCTAGTCTCCGCACCAAGTTTCATCCAAATCTGTTCAATCGCTACGAAGCTTATTGGTAATAGAGTGATAAAATATGAAATGCCTAGGGTGTAGAAGTAGTACCACTTACTTTATAGGAAAACTATTTATTATACATATTGACCTCTTTCATTTTAGTGCTGTGGCATAAATAATATATTGCTAGCCTTTTTCTTTCTTACCTATTAATAACGCCCAGTGATTTCTAATATTATTTTTATTGTGAACTTTGCCGAACAAAGACTTAAAAGCTTTTGTTTTCAGATTCTCTGAGATTCAGATAATGAGTTTTAGTATAACAATATAGGCTCAATCCCTTTTAACATTCGGATTCAACGCAATTACGTTTCGTTTTACATATTCGTAAGTATTTTCGATCTCATCCTTTTATGTTGAAAATATTATGAATGTAACCCTTGCTTGCTTAATGACAAATGAAAGGTTTATGGAAAATATTTATAGGGGATCTATATAGATAGTTCTGAAAATAAAAGATTTTACTGCTTTACTGCGGTATAGGTCTGAAACATGTTATTAAAACCTTTCCCACGACGGATGGAAACATCCTGTATTGAAATTTTATGGAAATGAGTTCCCTTCTTCAAAATAATATGAAAATGTTTTCACATCAGTCAGGTATTTTCTAAACTATCTCATCTTTCTAGTTCGCGATGTTTCTTACTAAGCAGATGAGTTTTTAGTATCTCAGATTCTCAATTTCTTCTATTTTTTTATTAGGTATTAAAGTTTTGAACTTTGTCACTTATATGTTACAAATAAATATGTTGGTTGGTTTTATCTTCTTTTTTGTAATTTGATATCAAATTTTATTTTTGTATTCTAGCTATTCCGTTTTTGGATAAACGAATAATTGTTGATCTCTAGGTCTAGATTTAGTACCATACCAACAACTTAAAACTGTACCATCATGTCGCATTTTTATGCAGAGTGTTTTTGGTAGGATATAGTAAGCCAAAGAGCTATTGATGTATGTGAACTTTGTAGGATCAATTTTTTTACACAACTATTATATAAATGTTTAAATTAACTTTAAGCATTTTTTTATGATCTACACTACAAACAAAATTACTCTATATTATTGTGATATCTATACAATAAATATAACCACTAGATGTATCGAAATGAAATGTGGCATACACATAGCTATTATATAAGCATCTGCTAAGAAAGGATTTTTGAAAATTCAACCCCTTTGGAGGTTTAATAGGGCATCGTGAAACCGCGTCGCGAAAGCGCATTATTTTTTCTATAAAACGAAATTTATTGATGTAGTATGCACGCGTGTTAATATAACCATTGGACTAGAAAGTACGTTTTCTACATAATATTTTCAAGGTAAATATTATTTCCTCGCGAATGTAAATATAAATGATACAATTTTTGTTAGAAACATAATAATATGGACGTCTATTATTGAGAAATTCAAAATGTTCCATTAATATTATTACTACTTAACTACCTATAAAAATACAAAGTTTACTGTAACTGTAACTACTTAGTATTTTAATATTTCAGTTTAATACTATTTGAGTAGATCGTAGCAGTGCTACGGTTCAGCTACGGCGTAGTTTGTTCGTAGCAAAGCAAACCAACACGTTTTTAATGATGTTAAATTTATTTAACAGATTAAAAAAATTGAGTCAGCTCTGTGTAAGTTGACTCAATTGTAAGATTAAAATGTTAAGTGCATTATCATTGATTAAATTTACAGTACTTACAGTTGACTTTACCACCCGGTTCGAAACACAATATTATTTACTAGTCCATCTATTCGCTTTTTAAATTTATCATCACTTCATAAAAAAACGTTTTTTCTTCGTAGAGACCTCGGGGGCATGCGAAAACCTCCCTAAACTACTGAGATTATGTCTACAAAGCTATCTAACTCATCCCAAATCCTTTAAGCTACGTGACCGCCGTACATGTACATAGTACCTAGTTTAATACATCCTGTCATATACACGCCCTAACTAACCACAGAGCAAGAGTTTATCGTATTTCGCAATTCAGCAACAGAATTGCCATATTATTATAATAAATTAATTTCCAAGCAATGACGATGTTATCAAAAGCGTACTTTTGGTTTGTTTCAAAGTACATGTAGATTTAAGTTAGGTAAGTGTTCAAAAATATAATTTCAAAGCAAATATTACAAAAATAATATCCATACCGTAGGTCCCAAATAAGCCTATTGATAAACATGACTTCAGTATGTCATTATTGTTAGTCGGTAATAAAAGCATAGTACTATTATTTTATTCTTATCTAATATTCGCTCTTTTATATTACTGTAATCACAAAACAGACACAGCACAATCTTGTAAAATAATTCTAGATTGCTACACAAATAAAGGTACATTTTTGGACCTAGAGAGCCTTTAGGCTTAGTTTCAAGAGAAA
This sequence comes from Tethea ocularis, assembly GCA_963555595.1. Taxonomy (NCBI): domain Eukaryota; kingdom Metazoa; phylum Arthropoda; class Insecta; order Lepidoptera; family Drepanidae; genus Tethea; species Tethea ocularis. Next base: position 5,230,429 of record OY741970.1, on the reverse strand, counting down.
ATATAGAGTTACTTTAGATTAATTTTTCCTTTACGCAATTTGAAATGGTGAAAACATGGCCACTGATTATTACATTCCTGCTATCTATGGACTGGCTGTTTGATAACTAGTTATATTATGGTGACCAAAAGTAAAAATTAAATAATTATTATTTTTAAGATTAGATAAAACTTATAGTTTGATTGCATGCCTAACTTGTATGAAGAACCTAACTTATTGATTACTTATTTGGAAGTCTCTTAGAAGCTAGTTTATAATTTCAATTTATTTAGGTATTAATAGCTTTACAAACTAATCTAATTTAAACATACTAGCCCCTTTAACTACCGATCGATGAAACAGTTTTAAGTTGGTAACCAAAACATACATCCATGCATAATATTCAACGTAAATTTTCAAACTACGTAAGTAACTAACTATATTGAAAAGGATTTATCTAACTCATACAACATAAGGCTTAATTTACGCTATAATAAACACCTGACAGTCGCTTTAACTTGAGGTGGAGTATGATTAAATTACATGCTTTGCTAGTGAGGGATAAAATTAACCAGGTCGCCCTACATTCCACGAAGTTACTTCAGGTAATCCTTTACTTACTTCATATATTATTTTATTGTTTTAATAAATACTAAATACAAAATTGAATAATTTTGTTAGATACTTGGGCATATATTTACATAGGTTATTTAACAAAATATTGTTGATTAAAAACAATATTAAAATGTCTTTCCAATTTCTTATGTAATTCGTTATCTATGCTACTAAAAGGAAATTAAAATGTTATTTTCTACACTGAAATTGTATTTCCAAAACAATATAAAAGAAAATGTTATAACAACATAATATGAGAAATAAAGTATGTTTTCCTTAATCTATTTGTTGTGTCCTAAATCCAGTTCAGTTATCAGCCAGACAATCACATTCATTTCCTTACAGAATAAATAAGGTTGAAAATAAAGCTGTCTATCTTCATCACGGTGATTCTATTACAATCCATTTGTATTCAACTATGTACGGCCAGTGTGCAACAACCATGAATGGGTAGGTATGCGTAAATTGTATTCAATGTACCTAACTCAATATAATGCATAGGACATGTCTTAAAGTGGGCTCAAAATATTTTTATTTTTGAACACTATCGTGTGAAGTTTTTCTTATAGGGAATATTAGAATATGCTTCTCTTCGTAGTCGTGCCCGTACTGAAACGCCTTTGTGACATTGTTCATAAGATGTCTCCATGTTCCTCTGTTCTCGCCTTTCCTCATAGCAGTCAGAACTGGGAGGCCTGTGAGTGCAGTGACCTTATACATCCATCGGCTAGGTGATCGTCCGCGGGGTGAATATTAAATGAATTTAAAAAATGTCCATGATTAGGAAGTCTAGTGTAGATTTTCATCATCATCATCATGTTTGCCGAAAGACGTCCACTGCTGAATAAAGGCCTCCCCCATAGATCTCCACGATTGACTAATTGCCTCAGGCGTGACCTTGGGGAAATCCATTATAAGATTAAACAAAATACAAATATTTAGCAAATTCTGCTGGATCTCCTTCTCTGTCAAGTCCCACACAAGGAAACTCAACAGGAAATTGATACGTGTTTCGCTTCTTCACGAAGTATCAACGAATGACTTGAGTTTCTGTCAATCAAGCGGTCCGGTCGGTGAGGCAACACGTCTGCGGAGCTCAGGGTGTGTGGGCTTGTGCGCGATCATGCGTACCTTCTGCCCCAGCCGCCGTCGGTTCTGCGCGCGATGTGCCTCACCCACTGCCACTTTAGATTTCATCACTCACCTTCGATTAGCCGATGACTACTATAGTCATGGCTGAGACCTTAGAAGACCTTACAATGCCGGCGGCGCGGGCTGCTGCTACAAACACGCGTTTGCAGACTCGAACGACGAAGCGAGCGTGTTTTACGAGACTTCGTCGAAAAAATTACAACTTTGCACGAAGTGTACCTTTTTAAAATTACACGTTTATTATATATTTTATTTTGTGACAATCCTGGCACGTCTGCGTGCGACACCGACAGCTTACACGGGCGGCGGCATCGCCCGACAACGCAATTCCCAACTGTAAGGAATAATTTATAATGTGATTAAAGTATCCTTAATACAGAACAATTTCTCTTAAAATCTCAGTTATTTCTTACATCTATGTACTACATTGACCGTGACATAAATTGAGGGTTGACCTGAAACAAAATATTTGTTTTACCTGTTGACCTTTCACTAAGGCTGTTGGGTGTGGTTCAGTCACCGGATATCTGCAAAAGACTATCGATTTTTGGAGTATTTATATTTCTTTGATTTATAGAAAATATCCGGGTAGGTACAATCACGAGCATCAATATATTAGCATGGACAGATCAGCAATAATATCTGATTTCATGATTCATTCATTAACTTTATTCATTCGACATCACATAATTATGCTGCTACTTATATATGCCTTCCATAAATGATCACATATTGTTGCTGTCGTCTTGAGAGCAGAAGTTAATGAATGAATCATGAAATCAGATATTATTGCTGATTTGTCCATGCTAATATATTTATGCTCGTGACTGTACTAAAAATGAAAATAAATATATTTTAAGTTCTATAAAATATTTATGGGTGATAAATTAGCATCACAAATCAAAGTCTTTTGAACTTTGAAGTCTTTCAATAAGAAATGGAAACCAAACCGGTGAGTACCTACCTGCTTAAAAATTATGATATTAATCAATATAAATTGTAACAATATAATACAAAAAATAAACAAAGGACTTTTTGAAATCACAAGTCTAGATAAAATCCCAGAGAAACATTCGTTATTAAGAATGTCCGTATGATCATATTACAGTACTAAAGTATAATAAGATGGCATTTCAAAGTCAGGGAGATAAAAAGAAAACTTGAAACGAAAGAATAACTTTTCACTAGTTGTGTTGTTTCTGTCACGACCTTTATTGCGTTGTTTCATTGAAAGAGATACGCAACTTGAAGACAGGATGTTCAATATCACTTCAACTTATTTAATTAAAACTTTTGGTCTGTTTGAATCGACATTGATGGGTCTTCTATTTCATTAAATCTTCCCTAGCAGTACTTTTCCAAACTGCGCTGATACCAAATTTTCACTTATTTACTTCCTAGTTATTTAAAATTTTGGCTGTTTCTATCTTAATTGCTTTTTAATAATTAAACAGTTTCTACAGTATTAAATAATAAATGATTTTGTTTTATTACCTAACCTAACTAAGTAGACTACTAATAATAAAATTTGAGAATTATAAAACACACAAAACACTTTTTTTATTTTTGTAAGATAGGTTATGATATTCTTTATTTGTGGACTGTAGGTTACATAAAGACGTTGCAAAAATAAATATATAAAATATTCCTCTACATCTAACCATTTAGGGTATACAAAAATTAGGTAAGATAACCAAACATGACAGAATTTAATTAAAATGTCAATGTAATAATAATGTCTTTTATACCTACAGGATATTTTTTCTAGATTAATCGGGATAAAATGGTATTTTAGCCCGATTTTTGTGGTGCATCGTTATCAGTAATTCTACATTTCAGGTGCCTGAGTATTCATTCGTTCTGTGACTTAGTTTTTCATAGTTTTTTTTTAATTTCCGTTACAATTACATAAGTAATTTACCTTATTAAACTAATGAATTTGACACCAGATATATTTATTATATATACAAGGATATCTTCCACCCACACAAATTTTAATTATATGTCTAATAATATTACGATAATAATGAATCACAAAAATGATGACAGACTAAAGTACAATTGTAATTTTCAATAATAAATATAAATTGAATACTATAATATTTATAATGGTTAACATGTTTGTTTTTCATACTTTTAAAGATTCAAGTTGTTTCAATTTGATTACATTTGTATTATTCAAAAAACAGATAATGTTGTTAATTGGCTTCGGTCAGTAATTATTAGATTTAATTGAATCGTAAAATCATTCTTATTGTGTGCGTTTGCGACTATGATACCTGATACTTTTCAAACGCTTTAGATAAGAATAAATATTTTAATTAAGTTTATATGTTAATTTATGAAGATTAATTGAAGAAGAGTTATCGATTTGTTATGATATTTATTTTTATTGGAGACATTTTTATGTAATAATAATACTGCCATACAACAGTTTTATAAGAAGGATACAGTTGACAATTTTATATTCATGTAATTATGTACCCAGTTGCAATGTACAAGCCCCTTAGGAACCCAAACCTCCAACTTTTGGTTTTACCAGGGCCTAAACATAATAAAAAGTTCTAACTCATATGTAAAGTTCATAGTTAATTTTAAAATATGATTATAAACTTTTAAGTAAAAAATGAACATAATACCTAGAATTATAGTTCAATGACGTTGGTAAATTTAACGATTGAAATAATAAAAAAAGTATTGTACCGATAGTAATTTCAACAACATTTTCAGATTTGGGTTTGGACTTCTGAGGAAAGATATTTTACCCAACCAAAAAATATGAAACGAATCAAAATTCAAACGTATTAAACGACTGAAAAATAATAACATACCTAATTAATATGAACTGAATAATGATGTATGAATAAAATGGCAAACCTGCCATTGGCAAAAATATTTCTGAAAAACAATGATTATGCTAAATACCTACTCTAATCATACCAAAAGCAGAAAATAATTGGTGAAAGAAATAGGATAACACAAAAGATTTTCATCGCAATCCGTGTCATAATTAATTAAGCAATATACCTACCTTTAGGTGTACTGATAGATACACCTAAAGTAGTATCTAGTACTTTAGAATCCTAAGGCGCTGGACACACAGAAAATTCGTTACACGTCCCTTTCATACAAAATGTATAGCCCCCCCTGTCCCTAAGGGTAGTGAGAATACAAGAGCTGAGATGATTTTTATGTATTAGGTCGTAATAATTAATGTTTCAAATTCATAATGTAGTTTCACTCTGTGAGGGAAAAAGTGTTTTTGTCACCTATTCGAGCGGCAAAAATATTATTCTAATTTATTATCACCCTAACTTATCCGGTCTCGGGAGATCGGCGGACGGAGCTTTTTCCGCCAACGCATTAGCTTGGCCATCCAAAGTGGAAACGCTGCCTGCTGGCAACCAGACTGCAAAAATGATTATGATCAGCAGCAGCGGCGCTATGTTTGATGTAAATTAAAACATTTATCATTAAAATCCGTATAAAGGAAGAATAATGCAAGAACATTTTTCTTCAAAAGTTTCGTTGATGAATAATACCAGTGTCAGTCGATATCAACGGATGGCAAAGGTCAGTAGGTCAAACCGCCATTCTAGAAGGGCATTTATTCCACTGAAAATATTATTTAAGCAATGTTATATTACATAGATTTCGATATAGGCCATTTAATTTTAATATGATATTAAGTTATGTTACCAATAAAAAATAAATTTATGGATTTAGCAATTATCGCACAGGACGCTAATAAAAACAGAGTTGCTTTTTTTATTTACGGTCACTACTCGCATTTTTAATAAACCCAAATAAACCTATAATATTTTTAGAAGATAAAGTACCTAAGCTTTAGTTAATTGGTCCCATAATCGAAGCGAGGTTATGCAAATTAGAGCACAAAATGCCTTAAACTGTCAAATGAATCACAATCGTATTATGTATGTAACTGAGCTGTTTTACGCCTTTGCTTCCATTATTTTTAAGTTACAACCCGTCTGTCTGTAGAATTAATTATGAAGCAACTTTATTTCATAGCAGTTTAATTCCAGACACGTATAAGATGATTGACTAGACGAGACTAAATTGATTTCCATAATTAGACTGACACTATATGGCATATATTATTAGGTACCTTTACATATAACATAATTAAAATACTTTTCAAGATCCAAGCATAGAATATTAATTAGAAAGCTATGAATGCATTTTCATTGCGACCATTTCATACCAAAGTAAGATTTTTCAATCATGAAAAAGATTATGGTTTACATTATCAAAACATTAGTTAAATATAGCTACAGTTTGTTTTGGTTGAATAGGGTAGTTGACAGTGTCAAAAATAAATGATCAAACACTAACCAATGCATAAAACATCTAAAAACACGTGGAAACATCAAATATGTTGTATATTTAATGCATTTTATGATTTTTAATTACCCGTAGAACCACAAAGAGTAGATCATTTGATGCTGTGAAACTATGACGTCAGAATGTAATATTTCGTACACGTACTATTTATTTAAAAGTAGCTGATTTGATAAGTCAGTCAACTACCCTATTGCTTTGCAGTATATTGCTATCAGCCAAAGTATCTACTTGATTAAAACATCCCCTTATATTTTTACTTCCCAGGGAAAACGTGACGCAGACAAAACTAGTCATATTAAAGCCAAATAATAAATCCTATAACTTTTATATTGCACCTTCCAAACATTATTTCCATCATACAGCAAAAGGGGGAACGAAAGTGCCAACAATCATAAAACTTCTTTGTGACGATGTTGTCACGTGATCCGTATGATAGATGTGGATTCCAATATAGATTGTGGTGGTAAGATGTAGATATTTTCAAGCACATTTTTCATAGTTTTTGTCATATTTCTGTTCACATTCGTACTGTAGCAGTATTATTAAGGGTAAACCTTCGGTTGGAAATTCAAATTTTATCACGTTTTTTGCAAATTGCAGCTTAGTTATAGGTCGTAAGTTATCAACATGTTAGTTGCGAGAAGAATGGTAGTATATTTACTGATTAATAACAAAAGAAATCATCAACATATTCCTCCAAGGTTTATTACTGACATATACGACTATTTCATGAAAATCTTACTAATGTGGTAATGTAAAATAATGATATCGATGAAAAAATATAATGTTCGATAGGTACACTTGTTTGTATCTAAAATATTCTGGCATCTTTTCTCAAAAATATGATTTATTCGCCTCAATTCTCACCATCAAAATTTTTTCATTAGAAATTTAGAATAATAAGCTAATTGGACAATGCTTAAAATAAATAAAGTATGATTAGGTAAAGTTAATCAGGAACCTAAGTCATAAAGGCTAATAGAATTATGGAATCACAAATTAGTCAAGTACCTAAGTACTCTTGGAAATTTCTAAGTAAGAAGGTATAAATATCCTGGGATATCCTGGGACATTCTTCACACACGGTTATCTGATCCCGAACTAAGCAGAGCTTGTACTATGGAAACCAGATAACTGATAAACTACATATACTACTTTTTATTTTTTTGTAAATACATACTTATAGAGATAATTACACCTAGACTCAGGACAAACAGACATGTTTATGCACACAAATGTTTGTCCTGGATGGGAATCGAACCCACGACCTGCGGCGCGATAGGTGGCAATAGGTGGTTTTAAAACATTAACCAACTGCGCCAACTGGCCTGTCTTATTATAATCCGGTATCTTAATAAGGTTTATGAAAGTTATTGTTTATATAATTTACTGGTTCTTAGATTAGATAAAGCGAGAATACTCAAGTTAATCGTTTAATAATATTATTTCTCGTTTTTTGTTGTGTCAAAATATTTTATTTCAGAAAAATTATATCACTCCGCTATTTTAGACAGATGACTATATAGGCTCAGTCTGTTAATCGGGTGAATGTAGGTATCTACTGTATATAATAATATGTACATTGACGAATTAAAGATTATCGACTAAAAACATATAAGTAAATAGAAACGTTGTGTTGAATCGCTGTCCTGCGGAAGCGTGCTAAGAAGACTGGCACTATTGGCAGGCAGCATTAAATTGCCACGCTGAATGGCAATTGCAATATTTCAAAGTGACCAACGTCATCAAAATGCATAATTATAAGTACTTAATTGCAATGATTGTTATTCTTACTTTATATAAAAAGTGTCTCATAATACGCAAAAATACGTCTGCTGCCATTTTTTTCCTAAACGGGTCTTATTAGGAAATTGTGTTTTAAAAATATTTAATCCAGATTTACCTACATGACATACTAAAAGAGGACAATTACAATTCCCGTAAAAATACAATATAACTGAAAGTAATCTTCTAACACTCACAGATTAACATTGATTCATTGATATAGTTACTTCAACTGGGCCGTTTATGAACCATCAAAAATGTTACGTTCTTTAGCAATTTAGAGTGTAGGTGCGTGTAGTCGTAAATGTGAAAGTATCATCCCACTTCATCTTGTAGGTGGAGCCTGCCGATCTTACGCCTAAGGGAAAGGAAGATTAGGTTTTAAAAGGTTACCCTATTTTTATTACTCGTACAATTTTATACGCTTCTTTAATCTATAACGCCAATCCAAACATTTATCTATGTTTATGCATTTTTACGCGGTTACTAACAAGCCCCGACCCCTTTACAGCTATAAATTCCAGGGCCTAAACGAACAAAATGTTAGTGATATGAAAGACTACGTTTATATATTATATATATATTGTTGTGTAAGACCTAAAAACACCTTGCCTTTTTTTCTTTTGCCCGCTAGTCGCTACCTGCTGATTAAGGGGATTAATCCCACAGTTTGAGAAACACTGCTCTAGAAAAAACACGTAATTTTTACGTGCTTTAGCTATTCAATAGGTAAGTAATGTGATACGTCCTACCTGATTTGACTGTAGTTAAAATAGGTGTTGGAAATGGAATTTCAGTAATAGCTAGGTATTCTTAATAATTTTGTAATGTTTATTGTAGGCAAAATAAACGTAACTATACATAGATACCTACGTATTTTTTTCATCATATAAATAATTTATAAAATCACCCCATTTTATAATATTTTCTTTTGAATTATAAATTATTAGCTTGTTATTCAGCTATAAAGTCAAAATTAAAGTAATAACATAAACACAAAAGCTTTATTAATATAAATAAGAGTAGGTAAAACTGCGTTTTACGAGTTTTTTGTACTGAAGGGTATAGACGGTAGGAGAAAGTTATTGTCTCAAGAAAGGGTTATTTCAGGACTGGTAATATTTTTTTTATAATTTTTTCTTAAAAATTAACATATGGTAAACGCGCAGAAGATTTGAAAGCCATACAGGAAGAATGCTGGCAGGGAAAGTAGCCTATTACACTCTCCGGCCCATAAACTAACTCAAAACATAAAATCTGTCAATTTGTTGCTGCCGACAAACCAAGAAACACATTTTACTTAATAAAAGTGAAAGACCTTTGAACCTTTTTGTTATATCTTCGCGGCTTTGGCACCGGGAATAGACCAAGAATAGGTACCGAATTTTTATCTCGTGAACTCGGGGGACAGCTAGTTTTGATATGAATTAAATTCAATCACGGCCTAAAATGCCAATTGGACTGTCATTAGATCTTTATCTTCTGGGAAACGATGTCCCAATGTTTTTTTCTGCGAGCAAAGTTTGATCCAGGAAAACCTCATAATTAACGACTTGATTCTTTTGGACCATGATTAATGTTGGACATTTATTTTTTAAGAGACAAACTCCCTTTCATTTTTAAATGACTTCATTTTTAATACATGCATTATTTTTTTAAACAAACGACCATCAAGTTATATGAGGTATCACGGTGGAACAAAAACGATTAAATAATATTTCTTGATGTCTGAAAATGAAACTCTGACAAAGGCTTTTCCAAGGTTTTTCCTTATGGCAATAAGGAAATTCGGTGAAGCCTCAAGAGAAAATGTATAACCGAGAAATTAAACACTAGAACATGAAATAAACTTATAATGCCAACCTTGTGAACTGTTGAATAAATCCCCCTGAGGGGTCACATGGAGAAGTAGTGAAGAAAATAAATAAGAGTACATTATTATAAATAAGTAAAAGCAATTTAAAAACTGTAACAAAGTGTTTATAGTTATTTTTAATTTAACGACTTGTTAATAATTAAATAGTTGTCATGTTTGATTTTAGTGTATATGACGTCACGATAGAATTATACCAAGAGTATAGGTATTAAGTAAATAAAGCGATTTACATATATTGTAATTGGTTTCGCATATATAATTGCTTAGGGACCGAATACGTAGCGTATGTAATTTGCTTTAACTCAAGTAATAGCTGTTTTATGTGACAGTTATATTGTATTTTTATGGGTTTGGATTGTATGTAAGACATACAAACGTGGAATTTACTTTCGGTGTGTTTAAGGGCATAACTAAATTATAACATTTATTTCCACTATTACCCAAAAATGTATAAGTTCCAATAAAAATACTCTATCTACCTACACTAATAATAAATTACAGAAAATATTTCTATCTTTGTTTTTAATGAATAGGTAAAAAAACAACTACACCGATTTTAAAATTAGTTCACCAATTAGTGCAATTATTAATACCGAGTAAGATAGGCTATTACACAGTGGTGGAGAACATTATGAACTAAGTATGTTTGTACCAAAAATAATAGGCTATATTTTAGTTTCAAACATTTGAGATCCCTTTAAAACTCCATTCGTGTAACGCGAATGAAACTGCGATGCGATACAAAAAGAGAACGATACATACCTATTAAACAAATAACAAATATGGAAATAATCTAAATAAAATAGTTTAACCAAGCTAACTTTTCCCAGAGTTAAAGTCCCAGAATTCTATAAATATACTTTGCAATTTTTTTCTTTACTCATCCCAATAAAAGAGCGACAAATTATATCATAAAATACCGTTTGGTTATAAATTTAGATTGTCAAATACCTACAATTTTATCTTAGTACAAAGTAATTCCAAAATACTTGACCTAATTCATGCAGGTTTACTTGGTTCGAAAGTTCTATAGCTAATCTCAAGTTCTCCCTGAAGTTTTAAGCGATGTTTTGTTTAAATTAGTAAAGTAGTTTCTAAGTTATACGAAGCCTTATGCTTTGTACCTACAGACAAGTTCAAAAATATGTATTAACTTATTGGTATATTGCCAATGTATTGGTTTACACTAAATTTTACTTTATGTACCTACCTTATTTTAATTCAAAATATTTTATTGAAGTTGTATCTTTTAGCTGCTAATATATCTATATGAATAAAAGTCTATTGTCGACATGTTATTTAAACGCATAACTTCAGGAATTATTCTCGCGTTGTAGAGATGATCTCTAATTCGAGATAATATGTCGAAACAAAATGGCAAATGTCGAATGAAGACCAGTTTTCGTATTCTCGGCATGTCACGAAGTAGAGAGAAGTATCGAATCCCTTTCGTTCATATTCATGATTAGAGATAATCTCTACCAGCGCGAGAGTTGGCCTGCTGAACGGATGCCTACCTATTTGATTAATTCTTTTTTTGTGTTTTTAATTTTCATAATAAAGTTAGTATAGGCAAATGAAAATTTTTGGTAAACCCACCGGGAATGTCGAAAATTTGAATGATATTTTGTATGGAAATCTCAATTAAAATCATCCAGGTGACGCCGGGACAAACAGCTAGTTTAATATAAAATCCAAAGCACAATATTATATTATTTATATACTGAATATCGTGAAGTCGTAAAGTAAAGCATTAATTAAGATATCATTAAATCTTTAAACAAATTAGTCGTAACAAGAATTATCTACTGCACAAGTAGAAAAAACTACCAACAAAAAAAAAACTCATTTAACAATTTTCTTTCACCAAGCGAGGTATAAAAATTCGATTTCCTCCATTCTTTTCTACGTATGCCGATAAAATCAACGCCATTTACATAACATATTTTTTTTATTTCGCTTCCTTTGAACACTTAAATAACCATTGAGAGTTTCCGATAACCAAAAAGCGGAGCTATTTTTTCGGAAGGAAACACCTACGTAGGTTTAGTTAGGTTTAATACAGCTATCATTGAAATCAAAAGCCTTTATCGTTGTGTATATATATTTTTTTATAAAAGCGGAAGAAAATGTATGGGATCTTATAAATCCTTGCTCTAAACAAGACAACGGTTGACATGGAGATACCTTTGTCAACCCCATCGGATATGAGAAAATAAATCTCAATTTTTTAAACAAATAGCCTCAGAGCCCTTGTAAACATTTTAGTTTGACACAATTTGAATGTAAATATAATATTTGTAATGGATTCGTTAAAAAGTTGTGGTTTATATGTAGTAATTTAGGTATTTCTGACCGTTATAAATTAAGCATGGAGTTTGGTATGACCACTATAGGAATGGGTTAGAATTTTGTAGAGTGAGTGAATTATAATGTGTTTTTTTTAAAGGAATGTTTTTGAATAAGTACATAACTATAAAATTGCTGCTTTACAAATACCTAAATACTATATAAATTGACTACCTATTAACTATGGAGTTTCAGGAGAATACCCATGTTTATTGAACCTAATAGTTTGGAATAATCCAGATCCCGACCACCGTTTAGTCATGTAATTAATCTACGTCACCTGGCAACACGTGTTGCTAGCAACCCAATTATAGTATTTCAAACAGTTACTGGACCCTTCGATAGTTACAAAGCTAATCGGTATTAGGTAGGTATTCAGTTGATAACGTTGTCTATATAGTTTATGGAATAGACCTAATGGGTTTGGGGTATGGATTTTGGATTTTCGGGTGATGACCAACATTAGTTATTTTAGTATAGTTATGTACTTATAAGTAATTCTAGTAAGGCCAGGTAGGTATGGATGGTTTTACTTTTCTATTATCTAGCTATATATAGTATCGGCCGCCGAACAACATAGGTACCTATGCAAATGCACAAACACATGTTCGAATAGAAAAACTCGCCCTCTTTTATGAATCACAAAAAAGAAAGAATCCTATCAAAACCCGGATGGCCGGATAAATGTGTTGGACGGATAAACCGGTAGACGCATGTACGTAGAACACGATATGATGATCGTAAGAGTAAAGTTTCCTTGTTTAACTGTGGGATCATAAAATGATCATAACAATTCTGTTTGTATTTAAAATTACTTGCAAATATATTTTGGTAGGTATTATGGTATTCAAGCACTGAACTTTGAAGTATTTTCATGTAAGACGTTTGCAGAAGTGTGGTTTCAAAAGCAAAGGTAGAATACTTGAAAGTGACAAAATAAACATTATGCTTCAGCGCTCATCGTGAAGCGTAAATATTCTTACATTACATTACATTACATTCGGTAGACGATCTGTTTACTTAGATTCCGTTCTAACATGAATGCGATATTATGAGCTCAATATTGTATCTAAACGTATGTATTCAAATTCAATTTGTGCTACGTTTTATGCGTAACTAAAGCTTTTATGAAAGCAAACAATTTACATAGGTAGGTAGCTTAGGGTTGCTACCTACCTATGTAAATGTCGTCAGACTTACGTCGACTTCATAAATACTTATACCTAGGTTCCTAAATGAATAGTGTATAGTTCTGGTAGGCCTTTGTCATTTTAATAGAACGTATGCATGGGTTTAAATAAACAAAACCTGTATGTACCAAATTACTGTAATACCTACCTAACTAAAAATAAATTATAAGTAACTTAACTAGTACCTACAACTTTAAAAACCATTTGATGATATTCTAATAAAGTTCAACCTGATAGCTGAACAACGTAGTTACTTCCAATTGAAAAGAAAAATGCTTTGTTTTATTCTCTGTAGTAACTCCTTTAAACCAATTAGAGGCAATTTGCCAAGATGACTCTGAGGAGAAGCAACGACGGGCAAAACGAGAATAAACGACGTAACCGTACCGTAGTCAGTAATTCAATCATGGTAACGACTTGTTTTGCTTAAGCCGCTATAGCATATGCATTTAAATTCAGTAACAAAGAATTCACTGGAATCCCACAATTCCTCAAGCGCCGCAAATACCTACCTACTTTTTATTTTTAAGTTGGTAGCCTCTGATGGCTGCAGCAACCTTACCGGACAAAACGAGCACAGAGGGCTCTCAGCCAGGTAACATTTAGGTAACCACGCCTCATCGATGATTATGTATTTGCAGTGCTGGCGCGGCGGTCGAATCCTTCGGCCCTTGGCCCAATAGTTCATGACATAGGCAAGCGTTTGATCTTAGTAACTGAGACTAAGAGCCAGGGGCGTTTTGAAACAGATTTTTTTGTGTTATTCAGTTAAATCAGTTTAGACGATAACGATAGTAAAATGATGTTATAATATATAGTTCACGAGATACCAATATAATCAACAAGCATTGAGCTTTTTTTAACAAAATGAAAGAATAAAATGAAAACACAGGCCTCTTTCTGTATGAAAATCTATACAATTTGAAAATTCAATCCTATTCGGTACATCTCATACAAAACATCAATATTGTTGGGTCAAAAAATATATAGGTAGGTATATATATTTTACTTCAGAATAAAAAAAAATCGTCCAAGACATAGGCAAGCGTTTGATCTTGGCCTCTGGGGATCTGAGAGCCAGGGACTTTTTTGCCCAGAGGCTAAGTCTGATCATTCAGCGAGGCAACGCCGCAAGTGTCATGGGTACCATGCCAAATTTTGAAGGAGATTATTATTTTTGTAATTAGTAGTTATATAGTTTAGTTTTTATTTGTTTAGTTTAGTTTTTATTTATGTAAATAATTGTAAATATAAGTTGTATACTTATTGAATACATACATTGTAATAATATTCTTAGCGCTTCGGAATTAGTTGTATAGTGATAACACTCATTGAAGTTTCAGCAACGCTCCTTAAGGCTCCTTACGCCATCTATCTTATACATCATTTCTCCGTAACAAAGTAAGGTAAACTAGGTATCCTATAATTGTTTTGCAACTTTGGAAAGGTTAGAAAATGCGTTGTAGATGCCTTTAATTCTGGATTCAAGTTCTAGATGGCGTTATGATGGATCTCTCTGGATGCCTTCTTGAAACCTCATCCTTTTAGACAGGGACTTTGGCCTGTGGGAATTAATGGAAGACGAGAAACTCTCATGAATAACCTTATCGAACAAGATGGCGTGTTGATTTCTGAGGCGGGGGCAGTAATAAATTACGCATACAGGTTAACATAATAAGGATATAATAAGGATGTTTTTTTGAAAATATTAATCCCCTTGCCTGCGGTTTACAAGACTTGCTAAACTATATCGTGTAATAAGACTGGAATTGCTTTAAAGGCCTCACTTTTAAAATGCTATGTCACGATCACCTTTTTGTTAATATTAAGTACCTACTTGTACATAATGTGGTATTACTGACGTGACCAATTAATCCGTATATTTAAAAAGTTGATTTAGAATTAGAATGAAACAACAATATTTATTTAGTATTAACTATTCATATATTTCAATATTATGAATCTCTTATAAATTATAAACTATTTCCTCTAATGCTCCGCGCACAATATTTGGTTTAGTCTAAGTGAAGACGAATCAACAGTTAGTGTCAATTAACTTAACCATAATCAACAGTCGAACAAAAATCTTAAAGATTACATTTAATAATCAAACTAAATGTAAACTCAAATTGTTAGTGTGCTCCGTCAATTACTCCTGTTAGAATACTGGTTCACATTAAGGTAATAATTACATAAAAAAAAATCTACACTATTTAGTGGGGAATGTTAACTTTGGTATAAAATATTAAGTAATTATAAACAACAAAACATAATGCAAAACAATCGAGAAACGACACTTATCAATGCATAAATTAAGAAAAATACTGTTTTAATCAATAGCCTATGTCCAGTTACAATATATTTACAATAACTGGTAAACTTAAATTATTATAAGTATAAAGGAAATATTTTTTATAAACATGTTTTTCACGAGATAACTTTCAAGAGCGATCCACCTCACGTTCAGTTCACACGCTGTGGTTAATTTGCGCAGATACACAGCAGCTATTAATAATATATTTCAGTTATCGTACATATATTTTTTCTTAACATTGTGAATGAGATAACATCATTTATTCAAATACTTGAAATCATCACTGTCAAACATTGTGTCTGCAGCGTGTGAACCGTCACCATTCAGAAATAAATCATTGCACAGCTTAGAAAAAATGCTACTCAATTAGAGAAAATGAAATGTACTGGGATATAACTATATAATAGAAATTTATATATCTAACACACTATAAGAGCTATTTGTCAGTTATATGCTTTTTTTCTAATGCACCATTATTATTAATAGGCTTCTACTAGATAATAATCAAGGCTTAATTTAGTAGGTACCGTTACTTTTTCTAGCTCCTAAAACATAAATATTTTTGTAATTAAATTTGGTTCCAAAAAGTTGAAGAAAACGAACAAATCAAACTAGAATGAAAATCAAAATACGTTTAGTGATAAATCAAAATTATTCAAGAATATTTAAATGAAAGGTTCAAGTTCCTTCAATATTATGCAAATCGCTAATCAAGATTCATTTATTTTGTCCAACTAAGTAATTACGCGTGAACAAAACATTACAACGTAGTTTTTTCTAAATATTGTTCCTATAATTTTCTTATATATATACACGAGATATTCTTTAACAAACCGAGAAAATTTCATAATTTTCTATGAATCATCCTTGAAAATTATTAGAAATATTATAATGTCTGGATTAAGCTACATTATCACATTTACATAAAGCGAGTAGCCTACAGTAGACATTAACAATTTAGTTTTGGTATAACAACATATAAAAAGATTCGAATTATATTCTTTATATTAGCTATAGAAATCGTATCAGTATTTTCTCCAATAATAGTCAGTCAAGCCACGACCTAAGAAGTGTACACTAACGTTATGAAAACTGGGGTTGTAAATAATGTAGGGTTTCATAGGGTAAAGTATATATATATATACCTTATGGTATTTGCAGTATATTGCGGGTTTGACTATCCATTTTCAAATAAATTTGACTATAAATACTCTGATGGATCAGATATTGAATATGGATAGTCAAAGAAATATATAATATATTATTATATAAATATAATATATTGCACAATAATTGTCTTCATATAGACAGATAATATCAGTAGTGACATCAACTATAAAAACTGTTACATAATAAAATTTCACCCTCAATCTATCAAATCCCAGCTTTACAAATTTGGTCTTTCATTCAGATCTTTATCCACAAGGTAATTAAAACCTTTGTTCATTCAAACGTAGAAATTCAGTAGAACAGCTAAGCGGTGGAGTCATGTGTCGAAGGATTAGGAATAGTAGTGCCCGTAGCTTGTTGTTCCCGAAGCCTTCGTAGTTCTCGTGAGGTGGCCAGTAACTCAGCTTGTAGCATCATCTCTTTCTCGCGCAGATTTTTTATTTCGTTTTGCCATGTCTGAAAGGAATAAAAAAGCTAACATTTTAATAGTCGTAGTTGTAGAATCTTGTATTAAATTTTAAAGGGGGCGGGAAATAACGATTTGTCAGTTACAATGCCACAGACATAGATGTCAAACTTTTAGACACCCTTTCGATTTCGACATTAAAAACGCATCCTCATCATCAAGTCAGCTGAAAGACGTCCACTGCTGGACAAAGGCCTTCAACAAAGATCTACACGATGGCCGGTCTTGCGCTACCCGCATCCAGCTTCCCGCGACACTCGCAAGATCGTCGGTCCACCTTATAGGGGGCCTGCCCAAGCTGCGTCTTCCGTGGTCGCCACTCGAGAACCATTCGATCCCAGCAACCGTCGGTTCTGAGAGCGATGTGCCCCGCCCATTGCCACTTTAGTTTGGGCTATGTCAGTTACTTTGGTTTAAATACACACATTATTCCTTATGTAATAAAGGTTATTTCTTTACGGAATAATTTCACATGATATTACTACTACATAGTAAGTTATGTCAAAGATGGCTAGTTATAAAAATAGACATTTAACTATATTATTTTTTATTTTACTTTGTTAGAGCCAATTCATTTATCACAATATAAACCAAAAAAAAATTACTCACAATATTCTGCTTCAAGAGGTCTAGCTTGTCGTTCTTCAGCTGACATACTTCCAGCCTTAGCTGGTCGGCGGCGTCAGGTCGAGGCGCGACGAGGTCAGCTCGAGCGCCTGCGCCCGCGCCCGCCTCCGCCGATGACATCGACTCCAGACCTGTGTCACTGTCCACGTATGTATGCCCACCTGGAAGTTGACGAGTGTGCTTGAGTATGAGAGTACGAGTGGGCTTCTTTGGTTCTCGTATAAACTTGGGAGCAAATATAACGAAACACCATTTTTATACATAAATATATATTGTGAACTTAAATTTTCATTAGATTGTTAAATAAAAAAATGCAACCATGCATCAATCAATTAATGTGCTCCCAAGTGTAGTTTTGGTTTTTGTTTTACATTACAGAGCATTTCGAAAATGACAATCTTTAATTCAATTCATGTCTCTCTAAATCTCTCTTAGGATGACTATTCTACTAAAATTTATTCAAGTCTAATTTATTGAAGCCATTACCTTAGATTTCAAAATATTTTGGGAATCAAAAATAAAGATACCCACCCATATTGTAACTTGTTGACTCCTAATAACATTCTACTTTTAAAGGAAGAATATTTTTATTTAATGTTTTACTATTTTTGTTATTTAATTATAACGTAACATATATTTTTGTATGTTAGAATTGCTGATGAAAGCGGCTCAGGGCATCCTAATAATCATTTTTTGAGTCCTAACATTATTAAAATTATTAGTGATCATCATTATTGAAAAAATCTACTGGTATCTACTGATAAAATTTTAAAATTAATATATAATACTCTTCTAGTTAAATTATGCTAATTACTACAGCTGAACAACTACAACGATTAAACTCAAGAAATTAAAAAGGTTTGTGCTGGAAATGATGTTTATCGAAACATGCTTTTTTTTGTGCGTTGTTATTTTATGGTAAACAATATCATGCCTTTAAAAACTATAAAATACTAAAATTTCTACAGTATTTCTAAAATACACACATTCTACAGGACTAACCTGTTGCATTTTTACCACAACTCAGCCAGTCCTTGTCGTCTAATTGGAAAAGAAATCCAATCAATTACGAATCTAATTAATTATGTATAATATAAGAATAGTATGCAATGGAGTCAATGAAATGAAAGAGTTTGAAAGAAAATTCAAACAATAATCATCGAAAATATGTTTGCGTGATCCATGGTAATAATGTAAATTATAAGTTCCTACCTAAAACTAAGATGTGCCTACGTTGATCGCATCCTAAAATTACTTACTTCCATTGATGAAAAATTTTACCTACCTACAAACTATTCTACGTTACTCTCATTTGAATAATTCTTGTAATTCAGGTTTTGCTACTGATAGTGTGCATTATAATGAGTAATCCTACAATAGGCTAGATGACAGTGTCAAAAATAAATGACCAAACACTAACCAATGCATAAAACATGTGAAAACACGCGGAAACATCAAATATGTTGTACATTTAATGCTTTCTATGATTTTTAATTACCAGTAGAACCACTAAGAGTAGATCATTTGATGCTGTGAAACGATGACGTCGTAGCTTCGTATTTCATACAATATTCCATGTAACCGATCGTTTTGACATTTATTAAAGAGTAGCTGATTTGATAAGTCAGTCATCTACCCTATTTCAGGTGCCTGAGCAATACGAAGTTATGATAATTGCAAGTTTAGCGAAAACTTCTGGTAAACGTTACTCATACTCTGAAACGAAGTGATGAGGCGAAATTGCTATTTTAGGACTTTGGTAATCTAATAGACACTCAGTTAGACTTACATTGTAGCGTATTTTAACACTAAACTAATTTGTTAATATTTTTTTGAAATTTAATATACCTATATATACATACCTATTATCCTGTTTAAGGGATACATCAATCCCTTTCGGCTTACTATACCCTTTCAAAATATCTCGGTGTAGGTGGAACCCTATGAAAATAGCTGGTTTTCCACAGATTATCGAAAACGCAGTAGGTCGGTCCATAATAAGACACACTACGAAAATTATTTTTAAAAAGAACATTTCTTACCAAGAGGATCCAAATCCACAGAATTCAAACTGGAATCATCACTATGATCGTGTAATGGTGGACGTGGTGGAGCAGCTCGTGAGGTCACGTCCGGGCTGGAGTCTCCGGAGCCGCCAGCTGATCGCACTGACACGGCGCTTGCTGATGACGAAGCTATTGAGGACTTCGATCGCCCGCTCTGTTGGGCATACGATGATGTTTAGGTGAGAATATATTTTATGGTTCATGAAATATTCAAAGCTTTCAGCAACAATTTGATTAGTATAGGTAGATATCGTTTCAATGCACTTGTTTTCTTCCCACTAAGGCATTTTAAGATTAGGATGTCATTTTGCTAGATTGTCCTTCTGTTAAGGACTGATTATTTAGAAGATAAAACTTGTCATTGCTGAATGCAGGTAGCTCAAGAAGATCGGTCTTAAGTTATGTCTATTGTATTGATGGGTCTATCGTAAACTGGATATGTGTGTAGGTACATGTTTAGAAACTAAATGCTCAAATAGTGTGTGTGTTTATGAAGTTTCTAATTTTTAGGTAGGTACTATGTGCAATGCTTTTGTAATAACAAATCTAGTATGATATTATGATTGTTAAAATACTTACATTGGGTGTATGTGTTTCATTTGGTGTAAACTTATTTTTATATAAAGTATTCTTGTTACTGTCGCCCGAGAGATTCGTGTCCACGCTTGGTGATCTGAAAACAATAATTTTACTAATATTACAACCTAAATAATCATATGTTTAAAGATTTTTCTAGGCAAACTTTTTTTGTGGGCTCACTTTTAACTATAATAACGATACTAACCTGACTTTAGATATAAGAGCCTTCTTCACGGTATCTATGAACCTGGCACCTGGCCCATCTTTATTTGGAGTCCCTTCAGGTTGTGGTGATACTGCTCCCGGCTCGATCCTCAACCCCGTACCAAGAAACTCCGAAGATTTATTCTTCAAATCTTCGGCTAAATTTTGCAGCAATAAAGCCCGAGTTCTCAGCTCAAGTTGAGCGAACTTCGCAGCTTTGTAGCACGCGTTCTCAGCGTTAATTAACTTGGTAAGGAGAAATTCTTTGAATTCCCGCCCCTTACGAAATACTGACGGCTGTGGGAGAGTCGGCCCGAAAAATGGTACGTCTACTCTAGCGGTGACGGCCACTTTGTACCTGAATAAAAAAAAAGGTTTGTATAAATAAGTATATCTATAAAAGTATACAAATGTATTCACAATCAATAATTTCATACTAAAATTTTAAGTAAAGTGTTACAATTATTTAACCTAGATAATTAAGAATAAAGTAGGTAAATAATAAACCTATATTTAGTCTTTCATAAAAATAATTCAAGACAAAGGGTATTCTTTAAACAAGGAATATTATACATAGCGCTGCGCTTTTTGAAGCTATTTTGTGGCTCATTTTCATTTAGCTCTCTAAATCCGAAAGTGTAATAAGGTGTCTACCTCACTCGGACCAGCCGTAGTGTTTGTTCTCTTAAAAAGCTCACTAATTACAAAGTCGGGATTCGTTTGCATATAAATTAGATGGAAAATTCCTATTTCAGTTTCCAAGCCATTTTCCCTCGTCCTCATGCAAATAATGCTACTGTGCGTTGTCGGGGAGTGACTCAAACTTTATGTTAAACAAGATACTTGAAAGCGTGAAAAAGTTATAACAAATGAAGTTTTAAAATACATAATGCCAACGAATTATTAACATAAATAAAAACTTCTTTGATAGTAAACTATTCCAATGACTTTATATTTTATTTATGAAGTCTTATCAACTGCAAATTCACAATACTGAAGTTAATTAAATTGGTAACCTATTTAAATAGCTTTATTATAATAAATAAATTCAAACACGACTGGACCGATTTTATAACTTTCACCAGTAGAATACTATATTTACATAGGCCATATTTTATTTAAAAAAAAATATGCATATCTACTAAAACTCCAACTGTCACCCAATGTAACAAAGGTGTCAAATTACCTATAAAATTCATTACATCACGCGGATCACGCGTGCTGAGAGCTGTCTTTTAATAAAGTGAGTTTGAATTATTTACCTGGTCTCCCCGCCAGCTGACTCTACGGGCGTTACAACGATGAATGCGTGAAGGAAATGAGATGCGATCATATCTGGTGTGAATGGAGTTGCCTTTTCCTGTAAATTAAAGTTAATCCTGAATTAGATGGGAAGCTTTTATTTCTACTGTTTTTATTTATTTGATAAATTTGACATATCCTAAGACCTTCACACTCGGCCACCCAAGCTAAGCAGAGGCTTTGGAACATAAACGTATAGTCTGTATCTAAATAATTGTTGATTTTATGGCAAATAAATTAAGACTTAGATAAGCTTATTTAAGAGCCAGCTTACAAAATTACGCTTATTCCAGCGCAATGAGCTGCACGAGTAAGAAAAAGCGAGACTATGTTTTGATACTTGAAACCTTCCCTACGTAACAATAAAATTTAAGGGCTTTCATTTTCCATTTTTGTAAGTAACATACTGACCTGAAAAACAATCGCCACTATATCATTTCCGACGTGTCGTTTCCTCTGAAGTTGCTGCGCGTCACAAGCAGTGTGTGGCAGTAGAGGCGCCACGTGGAACATGATCTCTCGGTTGTGGAACTGCTCGTACACCGCTTCGGTACCAGTGTGGCCGTTCATTATATCTAGACCTCCTCGATAGCCTAGAAAATGATGATAAGTATGGTTTAAATTGATAAGAAATTATGGGTTTTGGTGTGGTTAATTTTAAAAGTTTTGAGAAATAATTATAGCACACTAATTAAAACTATATGGGAATTGCCTAATGCATTTAACGGTAAACATTGAAAAATATGTCGAAATAAACAATAAATTAGAGCTAAAAGTTAATGTGATATAATAAGTACGTACCTTTATGATCCTTCAACTTAATCTTCTGACCAAGCATCTCTAGAAATTCATCAAAAGCAGGAGACGTTTCGTTGTTCCCGAACAATTCTTCTTCAGTCGTCTGCCCATACTTCTGGTATAATACACCAAATTTGAAGGTATTCACTAAAACGTGCTCATCGTAGGCTGCGATGAGAGTGGATGCGTTCAAGCACATAACTGGCGTGAAATTATCTACGTTGACTTGTTCGTTCAGCATTCTGACCATTCTTAGAGGCGACGGCATTATCCCTGATCCTGCAAAAGGAATAGTCAGATATTTAATCAACTGTTTATTAATTTACTTGTGGTATGCCTCATATTTTATCCTAGGGATAAAAAGTAGCATATAACTCTCGAGGATAAAGCTTCCTGTTAGTAAAATATTTTTTTGAATCGGAGCAGTAAGTCAGTAAGAAAATTGCTTGCTACTGAACATAAGAAACATTACCTCTTTATAATATTAACATAGATTGTTATTTTTCAAAAAAATATAGGTACTTACTAATGTTGGGTGTAAGTCCATGCATTGTTTCCGTGCGAAGCCTCAATAGTATCCTCGTGTGATCCTGTCCAGCCATGTGCTCGTTCTTCAGCGACATCACTACCGGGCCGAGATTTTCGTCATATCCGACCAAATTGATGTGCTCCTGAAGCCAAAACAATCTCATCAATACTTACCTCATATCTATTCAGTAGGTATAGGAAAACAATATCAGAATTATTCCGGAAAATCAAAACTAAAATCTGAAATAATCCATTATTTGTGACTCTCGATAGCAAAATCATAATAACTAATTAATTCAAAGGAAAACGTTGTTGATATCAGAATGAGAACACAGAGGTAATATGACTAAAATTTAATTTTGCAGAGGTACATTTTATGATAACGCATGAATAAACACATGGTAACAGGAAAAACTGAACTAATTAAGAGTGGAATAACAAAACAAATATTGACAAAACGATACAAATACCGCACATACACCATATCACCATCAGTCACACCCATGGTCTATAAACTACCATGGAAAATGATAGCAAGGCGGCATTTATTACCAAGGTTATTTTTAATGGTAATGATGTTCTCGTTAATGTATTTTTTTATGCCCTATTGGTCACTCGAAGCGATATGGCTGCAGTAAACGAACTAGATGGGTGGTGTTTTTTTATATTAAAATATTTATGTACCCATTATGTAGGTATATATAGCCATAAGGAGTAATTCGTATTTTAAATACCCGGAAAGACGATTACCGTAGCCTATAAGGACGTTTGCTACAACCAAAGCATCTGAGACAACTCGCATAAACGCTAATCTATAGGTTTTATAATTGTCCAATTGAGATGACTACATTGATGACGGATTCGTTCTTATGACACTTGACTTTACAACTGGCCGTGCGACGCAATACTTGAATCAGAGCATAGAGCGTTTAGTGATGATCTCACACATTGTTTCACAGTTCACCACATTAAAGTGATTCTCATATTCATGGCCTACCAAATGTATAGTAACCGAATAATGTTGATACACTTGCGCCATCTCACTTGCCAGCGACATGTAGAGTTGCAGGAGCGGCTGCAGCTGGTGCGGAAAATTCTAAATCCAAAAAATACGCTTCTATTGGCCCAAATTATTTATTTTTGCCTTTTGCGGTCGAGACCATGGGTCCTTGGGGGTCCGAGGCTCGCCGATTTTCTCGAACATTATCTTCAAAATTAATTGAGGTCACAGGGGACCGGCGGGCGGGGAGCTTTTTCCGTCAACGCGTTAGCTTGGCCATACAAAGAGGGAACGCTGCCAGCCTTCTGGGAACCTTGCCGTTGATTGGCAGCAGCGGCCGCCTCGAGGAAATTTTTTATATATAGTTTGTATATTTGTTGTAAATATTGTATATTTATAGAATAAAATAGTAACCGAATTGATTCGAGTTATAGGAATCAGTAATTAAGAAGTTGACCAAGTAATTTATTATTTTAGTATGGATTCATGTCATTAACATTGTGTTTTTTTTATAGGTATTAAATATATTATAGATTCCAGTACGGATAATCAGAATCCTCGTTGATAAATTCAACGACAGTAATTATGGTATAAAGTTCAATGACAACGTACAACGTATGTGCTCTGTTAGATAACTTGTGAAATCATATAAGGTTCATCCAAATTAATGATTTAACTTAAGCGATGAAATCTTCTAGAATAGGCGTTACTATTATATGATTACTATGTAGTTCACCTTTGGATAGATAGATTCTTACGCACATAACTGTGTGTGATGTATCTTTGCAAAGAACAAAAATGAGAAACATTTTAATGACGTTACGTTACCATTGGTCAGTTCCCTCAATTAATTATAAAGGATTGAATACAAAAAACCAAGGGTCAAACAAAACAATGTACGAGTTTCATGGGAAATGCTAATTAGTTACATACATTGTTGTGTCAACCTTGTATCTCCCAATTTTTATTCTTCCCAAGCTCTTAGACCTTGCAAAGGATAGATACCATTGTAAATAAACAATACCCAATTACTTTACTATTAACACGTAAGTAGAAGTGGATGAAAACAAATATGCACTAGAAAACAAATGTTTTATTTAATCATGGATTCATGAACTATAAAGAACTGTATCAAAGAAAACTCAGCGCACAATAAGGAGCTTTTATCTATATATCTCAATTCTTGTGTGTTGGCTACGTGAGTGAGTAGCAGAATTGCAGTTTTATCCAGTCGACTTCCTGCCAGGAAGTTAGTACATTATGCAGATTTTGATACAAATTTAGTATAATATGAAAACGATATTATGAGACACCGATTTAGGAATAGACTGGTTCGATTCGCCCCTTGTCAAAAATGACGCACATTAATATATCGTAGGTACCTATGTCTGTCCTAAGTACGACCATAACGACGCGAATGTTAAAAATCGCCAACATTTTGGTGTGTATGTCACATGTCAGAATTCAGATGGGGCACTGGGTTTAAAAAAAAAAATTACCTGTGTGCCTTTCGGCGGGCGTCAGAAATTTTCTTATAATGTGCGGCCGGCCATAGAATTACCATGAAGTAGGAAATAGAGAATAAAGATAATTATTTTATTTACTTAATGATGATGAACATTGCCACTTTGGCTTGAACAAAAACAACTATAAAAAAATTACAACTTATTGCACTGGAAGGGATTTCTTCACTTACACTTCGACATTACTGGCACGTGTGTATTTTATGTTGATTGTCAGAATATTTTCTACATTACTGTTGTATGAATTATCGTTCATTTTCTTCTGCATATTGCTTTACTATATTTTCGTTAGATCTGCTTCTTATTGTTATATTCAGTATATGCATGATAATATTAATATCCTGGGACATTCTTCACAGACGGCTCTAATCCCAAACTAAGCACAGCTTGTATAAATGGAAACCAGTTAACTGATATATCTTTACTACTTTTTTTTTAAATTTAAGTATACTTGTCTTGCGTCAGCATAATAATATGCTGTGCATATGATATGCCAAGATTTGTTTTGTTGGTCCAAATTAATATTCTCTTTGAATACATAATTCTATATCCTTTAGGTACTGAAATGAAAATTGCATGTCATACTGAGTATAAAAAAAATGATCTCACAATACTTTAATCATCTAACCCATCACTCAAAATCAAGAATGTCGCATCTAATATTGAAAAAAATATAGCAAATTTATTGCGTATCTTTTTTCAACGTTGCCACAAAGAGGCAAATTGAAAGCTAAAGATGGTAATTGAAGGGACGGAGGTTAATGCCTCCTTCGAACTTCACTGATGGATCACGTCATCTCAGATGGAATCTGACGGTTTTTTTCCCGCTAAGTGTAAATACTTTCATATAGCTTCGATTTTGGGATTTAAAGATTATTATAATTTAACTAGAATTAGCTTCTACATAGCAGTCAAAGCCGCATTCCCGGCGTTTTGTTTTTCTAGGATAAATATAACACATACAATATTCACATTTATTATAACATACTAGGATTTAACAAATGGTTAGCCAAAAGCAACTCAGCATAACAGATTTACCTATTTCTATCGCTATAAAAAACAATCTAAGCACATTTTTTTGCACCTACAAACATAATTAATTGCTCTTTACACACGCAACATTCACGTGTAGGCAAGAGTTCAATGCACGTAACCACAATATCTTGATCCTTATTAATAGATTATATAATAGCTTACTTCCCTAACATTAGTGTTACTAGTCCCATCTGACTGACCACTTTTAATTATCAGATAGATTCTAATCATCGCATTTTTTATAGCTTAGATACCTACGATCAAAACGTCAGACTAGATGCAACTAACCACTAACTATTTTTTCGAACATATATCCAACATTGTGTGTTTTTTAAAAAGTCCGTGACCGAATTAAATTTATTGGCGTTGGAATCAACTAGAAATATTTGTACAATATTCTCGCATGTAAAATGATATTCAAAGATTTAATTTTATACTGAGATCATAACAGAAACTCAATAGAATTATGCAGTTCACAAAGATATAACATACTCAACATAGTAGGTATAATGACATTTATACCAACAGTATCTATATTCATCTTCATTCCGTAATCAATGAGACGAGTCAATGTCCCGTTGAAATTCAACGGTTCAAGCGTGAACCGTACTTAAAATAGAATCAGATCTAACATTTTCATTTTCGACGTCGCAACTCACATTTTATTCACTCTTCCCGCTAAGCGCCGAAAACGGCAAACATTTTTGAAGCCCATCATTCGTTCCATTCAAACGAATTGTCCCCAAGCAATTTTGCGTTATGAAAGAAAGCATTTGCTTATTACTTCTACTTTTTCATTTGTGAGTCTTGGCCATCTGTCATCATCACTGATTTCAAATGGATTTGAAAATATTATTAGGTATTATCTGATGAAGCCATGTATATTAAGGTTTAAAATCCTCCGTCTTAGCGAATGATAAATTATTTTACAAATTAAGGATTAATACATATAAAATTAATATTTCTAGTGCTCTTGCGATCTCAACGAAAAACTATGATATCCTAATTCCTCTAATATTATAAATGTGAATTGTAGATGGTGTCAACTTGGTTGAAGTTGGCCAGGCTTTGAGCCAACCCTTAATTTTTGGCAACACTGAAAATTCAGATTTATATGGCAAATTTCTTGCTACGCTTTCACGTCAACATTCGACTGCTATCGGCTTAGCGATCGGAGTATCGCATTCATCTAGCCTAACCCTTGCGGTGTCACAATGGCCCATTGAGCTTTGCAAGGTTGACGTTTAACGATTGCAATATTTTATGCAGATCGTCCTTGATATAGGTTTGATTCTTTCATTGATGATGAAAAATTTATCCATACACATTTTAAAGTGCAAATTACCTCTTTTTTTTGTGAATTTTAGGTAAAATTAAAAAATAATGGTATAGGAGGTCAGATAAATTTCTAGGCATGCAAGTTAGTACCTCTCAAATCATAAAAAAAATATTTTGTAGACTTTAAATGTCATTTGAGTATATTTGAACAACGAATGAAACTCAATAGAATCTTCTCAGTTAAAGGCTGAGTTCCGAACCAGGGTGGGTAACTTCAGTAAATTTGACCATCATAAGTGCCCTAGCTTCTGGGGCTTAAATTGAATAAATGGCTTTGACTTTGAACAATATTCGGATAATTATAAATAACGCTTTTGATGTACAGTCAAAGTTAAAAGGCGTAGTACACAGGTACACCAAGTTCTAGCTGGCTACACCGGTAGCAGTTGGTTAAACTTAGGTAGGTATTATGGTTTATGCAAAACTTTTTTGAAAAAAAAAAATATTTTTATCACAAAGTGTATCGGCGATAGCTATCTGCTGCATACACTTCTAACCTAAAGTATCCGTGTCGTTTCTGAACGGAATGATGAAATATAATATTATTGTATTTAAATTGGACAATTAGCCGGCTAGAACTAGGTTTAACCGTAATTTGCCTTTTAGCCGTAACAGACACATTCTACAAGCTTATTGTGGTTACATTAATTATTTAGTTACATTATGTGAACTAACGGATTACTTTATAAATGTATACTAGACCTTTACCCACTTACGCTTGTGACAATAAACTAATATTTTTGTGAGAACCGAGTTATTTGCATGTCAAGTTAGCTCTAATTTGATGTCATGAAAAAAATATAATGGTGTTGGTAAATTATACCTGGGAATGTTGCCGGAGCAAAACTTGCAACACTAGGTAGGTATATAAAACCAATAGATTTCGTAGGCATATTAAATTGTTGGTTAAGAATTTCATTTTATTAACAACGTACATAATAAACATAGTCACTAAATATAAAGAAAAGAAGTACAAAGAAGTGTAAGAATTTTTTTTTTAATGATCCTCCTGGTAGGTACGAAGGTGTTTGTTAAGATGGGCGCATGATAACAACCTGGTACACACGGGTGGGTTTCAAATTGCCCCACAATGCTGTAATCGGGGCAATCTACATAACGCTGAGAACTTCACTACGCGTGAAACCAAACCGTTCCGCATTGGTAACTTCGAAGGTTTTTTCCCACTATCTTTGCAAGTTATTTTTTATGTAATGACTACAGAGGCCCTTAATCGACGCATCATTCTTGGTCAGTTTAATTGCTCTTTCACAGTTCATGGACTTTGCAGCTATTATAATGAAGGCAACACAGTGAAAAGTTAAGGACTGTACTTAGTTAAGGAATATCTTGAAGTCTTGTTGAAGCGAAGATAGTGGAACAATAAAATATAGATTTATTTTCAGTTTTATATTGAGTTCAGATAACGGTTACATGAAATTTCAGGTAGATTAACTGTAAACCAAAAATAAAAGAGCTATCAATTTCATTTGAAAATTTTTAAGAAAAATACTTTTTTAATATTTTTTAATCTTTTATTATTTTATTTTTATTGGTCTCCAGATGAAGACTAACCGTATTTCGATAATCATTTATTAGGTATCTAAAATCAAACTTAATGCTCGAAAAAGTCAATATTTTCGATTCAAACTTTTTCTTTATTGTATTCAACTTTTGAATAAATGGTGCTTGGTATAGTAGGTATTGCCTATGTTCACAGACAAAGTGGTGCTTGTAGCAGTATCGGTTGCGGTTACAAACTTCTGCTAACATTATGCACTTACACGTCCTGTATTCCAGTGTAGTGAGTGTACCTACCTATGTTTATATTGTGGGTACAGCTTTATGGGTAAATAAATATGTTGATATTTATAGTACGAGTATATAGTAGTCAGACTGTAGGGTATGTAGGGCAGACTATAAGATAAGAATAAATTAATTATTTAGTTTGCTAAGCTGAGTTGAAAGCTGTTTGCGATACTATAATTCGATGCAGCTACCAGCGCAAATGAATAAAAAATGAATGCCTTATCTTGTTCAATTTATTATTTCAACTCTAAGTAGGTAGGTACTTACTTGATATTGATTGGAAAACTATGATAATACTTAGTACATTTAATAATTTAAATATAATTTTTTTTTAACATTTTCACAACGAATTTCTATTCGCATGAAACTCGGATCATAAAAATTAGATTTACGACGAGAAGAATATTCAACTTCATTATTCTTATTCAGTTCAAAGTAAATTCAAGCTGGCAATAATGATGATTCGAAACGACTTTAAAAAGTAGAAAAAGTAAGCCTAGTGGGCGTGGGTGTGGGAAAGTTCACACGTGTCAGTAACTGTACCATACACAGTGAAGCTAAGGTTGTGTCTTTAGATATAGGCGAAGAGCGGGTATTAGGAATATATTAGGATTTCCAAGGAATCAAAAATATCCCGTTCATTTTTTGTTACCTACTTTACTATTACATATTACGCCGTCCCCAAAATAAATGGGAACAGGGAAGAATCAGACGATGATGACCCTATTTTATTTGCTGTGATGTCACTTAATTTTTTATTGACATGAATTGTTCATCTGAAGTAAGTTAAATGTAGGTAGGTACTTACCTACATCATATTGTAAGCTAATGTATTACAGTGCATACCTACCACACAAAACCTCCATGCTGAAATTATCTTCATTATTAGATTTTAATAGTATTTTAGATGCACAAGATATTGATATCCGTTTCTACACCCGCTTTTCGCTCTTAATAAAGTACTACCTTTAGATTTTAACTGACATTGTACAGTCGCTTTGTGAAATATAGACCACAAGCTTGGCGCGATGTGAAATTTTAATACTATAAAGATAGGGAACAATTAAGATAATAATAACAAAGAACGATGCCAGATTCATCAGGACGCCAGTTTATCTGGAGCCAATTTATTTGGCTCCAGACGTCCAGTAGTTTGGGTTGTGCGTTGATAGATCAGTCAGTCAGAAGGCACGCTTTCCCTTTATATATATTTAGATTTTGATGTTCAACCCATGCTGGGTTGATATGATAATGCAGTAACGTAATACGTACAGAGGTATGGCTTCCTCAAATTCTTATAAATAAAATATCAGGGGTAGCATAATTAATATGTTGATACAGCCCTGCTGTAGGCCTTTTACAGAAGGTCAAGGCATAAAAGGACGTCGACATTGACGAGACAACAGCGTGTTCATAATACTTTATGTCAAGGGGAACGTGACCAAGTGGACATGAACGGCCGGTTTATAATACTATTTTTAACGGTAAAGTGCACCCGAATCGAGTTACGTAGGGTGTTCCTACACGTTACAACTTTTGGGTTCATAAAAAAATCAACATAAACACAACTCCAATTACGAAGCTGGCCTGAAATATATTGTAAGTAATACGATATGCTATCATGGTAGTTTCAGTCAATTTGTATTCAGTTTGAGTCTTAATGTTGCGTTAGATTGCATCATAAACAAACCAAAGCAAATTAGTATTGACGCAGTTTAGAGGTAGGTACCTACTGAATCTAAGTAGAGATGCAATACCCGATAGCTAAGTATACGATCGATGCTAAATAGTGAATATTTATGCTCTAAGGATAGACTAAATACCTACATGATATGTTATTTATGTTCTAACAATTTAAAGCCAGCAAATAGCACTAGTACGTCGACATGTGGTTCAGATCTCTTTGCATTGCAATATGTCAGTAACAAAAAAGAAGCTCGTGTGTAGGCAGCTGTAAAGTTAGCAAGGAACTTGGCAACGACTCTGTTTTATTTTGCTCCCCGCAGACAGCGTGGCGCGCAAATGTCAGATGGCCTGCGTACCTGTTTTGTAATAGGTAGCACTTTTTATTTTTGTCCATACGAATACTGGAAGAAAGTGCGCTTTGGTCACGAAAGCAATTATATCGTGATTCGATTTGTGTACTTTTTAACAAGTTCGCTGCAACTTTTCGTCATACCATTGAACCTTTGGAACGTGACTTTATGCACGAATATTCCAGTAGGTATTAAATCAGTTGTATATATTGATATTTCCAGTTGGAGGTATTTCCGCACTTTTACTCGACCTAGTAAAACCTTAATATTTCTATAATCATTTTTACTAAATCTGAATAAGATATTCAAACCACAAAGGATTAGAGTGGAAAGCCGAGTTAAGAAAAACCAGTAATCATATTACAAATAGACAAGAGATTTCCGAATTCAATACGCTATTTTCTTCAAAAGTACTTAAGAAAATCGCCCCTTACAGTAGGTTCCGTATTCGCTAAACTGAGCCTTAATTGGATGATTTCTATGTTTAAATTACCTTGCCAAGGAAGAACCGCCTGTAGTACTTGGCGGTATCGTCGGTGTCGATATTGTGCCGCCTGCAGGCCTGACGAGGAGTGCCAGGCTGTGCTCTGGGCTCAGCCTCCTCGCCATCGGGAGGAGTGTCGTCGACTCCATCCACCCAGTAACCGCCTGTTGGTGGCTGCACTATTGCTGGCGGAGTACCTGGAGTTAACAACGTGGTGGTGAATACACAAATTTTTTTTTTACTGAAGTCTGAAAAGTGCAAGAATATACGAGCACATTTTAACTAAAAATACTTAATAGAAATACCGTCATAAATGAAGGTGTCAACTCACAAAAACATGTTTCAAATTTTGTCTTTGGTTTACGTCGTGATTGTGCGCCGCTCAGAAACGACATTTTCTTAACAAGACTCGTGCATAAGACGTGGCGAACAATGACGAAATATTATGCTTTTTGTAACGAAAACACTGCTTCGCATCTTTAGGAAATCACGACGCCAATTATTTATTTTTTTACATTGACCATAGAACTAGGCGGTCGTGAGAGGCCTTCGAGTTCAGATTAAGCGCACATACCAAGGTTGCTCTTTTAAAAGTTAATTGTGTAACAAATTTGTTATAATTAACTCTAAGATGTTTATGTTTCTTTGATTAATGATATTTTATGACTCTAATATATTTATTATTTTTATTGAAAAATTTCTGTTTACATTTATTAATTTAAAAAAAAATACACCCAAATTAAGTCACCAGTGGTCTTACATATTACAAAACGTGGTCTAAATATTGTATGTGGTTAAAACAAGAGTTTTTCCATTATGCCGCATAAAAAAGTACGTACTTAGAGTTCTCTATATACTAAAATAAACATATAACATGGTTGTATACAAGTCAATGAACGAGAGCAAAACAATCAGAGGGGTATCTCGTCCACCTTGCAGCTAATTTCAAACAAGGCGCTTTCTAGTCTACCCCAGCCATTGTCCGGTAGATATTTTTACATGGCTTTCAATGTCCCTACTTACGTCCTGTGGGAACGCATTGTTCGCTCTGTCCTCTCATATAAAGCATCCTTATTACTGAGAGTTGTGTGCAAAAACCTTTCGCTACAGACTACGCATGGGTTTATTTTGCCTTCAGCTGTTTTGTTAAAATGCATTAGAGCTTTCAGAAGTCCTTTTCTAATCAACATTTAAACCTTATACTTATATTTAATCATCACTTAAGTTACTGTTACTTTGATAGAAAATACTTCCCAATAAATCAAACACATTAAGAAAAAGTGAAGTCTAAAATATAAATAATCTATTATATAAAAGAGTAGCGGTTTTTTGGGTAAACATCCCCCTGCCCACACCGCTGAACCGATTAATGTGAAATTTGGCATGTGCATAGATTTTGTCACGTAGACCCCATTTAAGAAGCGATTTTTCGAAATTCTTTTCCGCAGCGGTGGAAACGGGCCCTTTGTGCGATTTTAAGAATCTTAATATCTCTGGAACCTTACGGTCTAGAAGTCTGAAATTTTTAATGTAGGTTTTTCAGTAAAAAATATTAGATATGGGTGCGAGCGTTTCTCAAACTTTTGTCTATGGGAGGAAAATTTAAAAAATTAAGGGATTTGCTTTGTTTCCGTTAAACCTTGATAACTTTGTGAGTTTGAATGCTACAAACTCAAAATTTATAGTGTAGGTAGTTTAATAATACTGCTAAAATGTATTTTCGGCGTTTCTCAAACTTTTTTTCTTCGAGGCAGATATTACCGATGGAAATTATGCATTTTTTAAACTCTTATATATCTGCAACGGCTGAAGATAGGCAAATGAAATTTCGTATACGCGTTATACTATACAAATACTACAAATTTCAATTTGATGTTTGTCAAAGTTTTGCCCATAGACAAAGTAAAAATGTTGAAAATTTACTTTTAACATCCTGTTTTTCTCAGTTAATATTCATAGCAGAAGCTTGATTTTTGGAATATAAGCTTTTTACAGTATTTGTTTTGAAATGTACTGTCAAGTTTCTCAAACTTTCCATACGGCATAAAGTTATAAAGGGTGAGATATCCAATTTTTGCACTTTAATATTTTTGTAATGGCTCAAGCTAGGGACCTTAAATTTGGAATATAAACTATTCAATACAATTGAAACAATATTCAAACCAGTGATTCTCAAATTTTTCATTGTTGTAAATTATATGACACCTTAAATTATTTTCTATCAACCTGTATAACGGAAGTACTATACAACTGAGAAGCATGATTTTTTGGAAATAAGCTACTCTTAGCAAGCACTATAAGAATCCTAAAGCATTTTGCAATACTATTTAGCAATAAAATGTTATAGAGGGTGGAAAATTTTATTTTTGACTTTTAATATTTTTGCAATTACTTAAGCTAGGGTTCCAAAATTTTAAATGTAGACCATGTAACATAAATGTAACAATATGCAAATCAATAATTTAAAAAAAAATTATCATAGACAATTTTATGACCTTTTTAATTTTTTTTTATCAACCTGTATAACGCAAGAACTATTTAACTAAGAAGCATGATTTTTTGGAAATAAGCTACCTATAGCAAGCACTATAAGAATCCTAAATCATTTTGCAATACTATTTAGCAATGAAATGTTATAGAGGGCGGAAAATTGTATTTTGGCCCCTTAATATATTTGCAATTACTGTAGCTAGGGATCTAAAATTTTGGTTGTAGACCATGTAACATAATTGTAACAACATGCACATCAATAATTTCAAACTTTTTAATCCTAGACAATTTTATGACATTTTTAGTTTTTTTTCATCAACCTGTATAACGCTTTTCCTATTCATTTAACAACCACGAATTTCTGGTTATAAGCTATCCATAGCAAGCACTATAAGAATCCTAAAGCATTTTGTAATACTATTTAGCAATAAAATGTTATAGAGGTGAAATATTTCATTTTTGCCCTTTAATATTTTTGCAATTACTTGAGCAAAAGATCCAAAATTTTGAATATAGACTAATTAACACAAATGTAACAATATAGAAATCAAAATTATTCTAAATTTTAGTCATAGATATTTAAATGATTTTTTCAAAAAGTTTATCATACTGTATAAAGCTACTCTATTCATATAAGTACCATATTTTATGAATTTAAGCTATCACATAGCAAGCATTGTTTATAGCAAACTAAGAACCCTTCCACTCACAGTATTGTTCAACTTTCATGCCAAAATAAAGTAACAAAGCTTTAAATTTTCTTCAATATCTCAAACAAGTGATCTAAAATTATAATACTTAGCATTTAGTTTATATAAAATAACTAGCTGTTCCCCGCGGTTTCGTTCGCGGGTTTATAAATAGCTTATAACCTTCGGGGATAATGTAGCTTCCCATTAGTGAAACAATTTTTCGAAACGGACCAATAACTCCGGAGATTAGCGCGTTCAAACAAACTCTTCAGCTTTATTATTACTACCTATAGATAGATTAAGTTTTCACCCAAGAAATAAAAAAAAAACAAATTTAGTAAAAATAATCTCAAAACCAATTTTGAAATAACTAGGACCATCTTAAGTAGTATTTGTTTCTATGAAATCCGTATATAATATCTACAACAATTCAACTTAAAAATATTCAACGCTAAAGCAATTATCATCAAACAAATTACGTATAGGACTTCATGTCGGTGAAGTCGTGCATAGTTCGGTATTGCTCGGGTTACATCGGGCGCCGCGTCGCATCGCCCGTGCTATACAAAAATAAATAAATATCCTGGGACATTCTTCACATATTTTTTTTCAGGTTTTCAATTGCAAAAAGATTTTTCCAAATCCGACTGGTAGATCCAGAGATTAGCGCGTTCATAGAAAGAAACAAAAACTCTTCAGTTTCATTATAGTTTAGATAGTTAGACATATAGATTATTATTAGTATAGATAAATTATAGATAGGTTTATGTTGGGAGTTCTTGACAATTTTGCATCAATCTGTATTGTATCATTGAGACAATCATTTAAGAAGCTGTCCTTAGTTTCTCACAAGTTCTGGGATAAAAATACCTACCTTCTTATCTCACGGGTCTACCTCTCTGCCAATTTTCATTACACACTGTTTGAACGTTTAGAAAGAAAGAAGAAAGAAAAACTTTTATCTCCTGCATTGCATGCCATTCGAAACTTATAAAAAAAATATCAAACATAAAAATTCAATATAATGGATTGTAATTTTTGACAAGTATTTAGACGGACTTTTTGGCGGGAACTTGTGAAGTGACGTTGCGTTTTCGTTTTATTTTCATAAAATCGTGTATTTTGAGTTTTATTGAATATTATCGGTGGTATTTTATCCAATAAAGATCAATAAAAGTGCACCAGTCAAGTGAAATGAAATGATTACGTGTATAGTGGCTTTTCAAGTTGTCTCAAGAAGTCCGTGAAAAGTTTTAGTAGAACGGCTACCATTGTACTAAAACTTAACCTAACCTAAACTGACTATGACTTGAAGATTTAACATGACTAGAACTTTACTACTAACTATGAAACTTGACGATTGACGAGAATTTAATACATGAAGAATATAAAAATAACTACATTGCTCAACTTGACACTGGCAAAATACACGAAGTGTGACGCCAAAATTAAAAAAAAAAAAGTACTTAGACGTTAAAACTGAACTTCACATGCATAATATATTTATGTAGCATTCAATCGTCACAGAACTATACCTACCTGTCCCTGGATATTAAACAGCCTAAAACCTTCCTCTAGGAATCTGAACCTAAGAGGATACCTATGTATGAAAAGCGCTTCATAATCTGAACTGTGGTTCTCAAGGTATGATAATATTAACAGACAAATTGGCCTACATATTATTTGGTTGGTTAAATTGAGTACGGGGTGTTCATGAACTCTAATGCGGGTGAAACCGCTGGGCGAAAGCTAGTATTCATATAAAACGACATTAAATTAAAACTTTGAAAACAAAACTATAATTTATATTTTACTAAAGTCCAATTACATAATTAAGCTAAAAGTTTTCATACAAAATGGAAGTGTAAGGTTGTTAAAGCATACCAGCATTCAAGCCGTGAAACGTAACCGCAACTGGCTTGATTTCCCAAGATATAGCCCAGGCCTGTCCCGTCCGCCATCTAATTTAATTAATGTTTTAATCAGCTAACTAGCAACGCGGAACTCAGGTTTTTTTAAACTCCTTTGAAATTAGCTTTTAATTTGTCACCGTTGCCATGAATAGATGGTAGATGTTTTGAATGTAGGTTCAGCTGTTATATGAGATGAAACGGAAACGAAATGAATTTAATGTAAGAAGAGTTTTATGACTGCGTAGAATTATCATCTCTGCTGCTATTGATAGAGCTTTTTGTAAATAAGTGAAATGTGAAAATGGAAAATTACTTTCGCTGTCAATAGTTTTCACGACTGCCATCACGAAGCTGACAAAAAATAATTATCAACTTATAGAAAACAATACTAAAATTATATGAGTGAGTTTTTATAAAAGCATTGTTTTATGATTGCAAATAGAGACTTTTCTAGAGATAGTAAAATTCACATTCTTTGCATCGTTTCTATTGAAACAAATATTTTTTTTAGAAAGAAGTTCTACAAAAATGCTGATATTTTTTTTTTACTATTACGTAATAATTAGTAGAGTCAATGTTAAAATATCTAAGTAGTCAATCTAAAAACACTCTCTCCTCTTCTCTCACATCTGGTTCTCAACATTTACTTTGCGTTTCAAATATACTTTCTCCAATGGTTTGCAACAATGAACGAAAGTTATTTTGAATTACAGAATAGGTTAATGCTGTACAGGGCTTTTATTATTTATTTCATTAAGATCGCTAACAAAAGATTATCTAAGAAACTTACATGTTTAAAGATATCAACTGATTTTTCCTTTACGTTTTTAGATAAAAATGATGTCATCAAATAGTTACAACACAGCTGACCTGACACTGAAACAAAATTTCGTCATCTAGCTGCCAATCAGTATAATAAAAAATATTAAAACCCCAATGAACCTTATTGAATAACCTGATATTTATTATCACCTTGATATTTTATTAAAAATCCATATCTTTATTTATGTACACACACAGACAAGTACCTATAGAGAAAAGACAAACAGATACAAGAGCACAAAGGGACTGCTTATTTTTTACAGAACTATCTTCCAACAAGTCTGCGAAAGTCTGCTGGAAAGTTCTGGTTGACAACAACATTAATATTTATAATCCACTTGAATTTACTAGGCAAAGGCACATTAAAAAACATAATATGTAATTATTGCATTTTAACAACGAAAAGTCTTAGTTTCATGGAATGGTCCCTCGAGATATATAGGTAAATCTAATTCAACAAGCAAGCGATAAAACCGTTCAACAAATCATGTTATCATGTTATAGAAAAAAAGACTGAATAAAT
This sequence comes from Tethea ocularis, assembly GCA_963555595.1. NCBI lineage: Eukaryota > Metazoa > Arthropoda > Insecta > Lepidoptera > Drepanidae > Tethea > Tethea ocularis. Next base: position 5,191,402 of record OY741970.1, on the reverse strand, counting down.
GACGCTGACGTGTTTTATACATTATTAAATTGCGATAAGTTGTCTTTCTACTGATATTTAAACTGTTGCATCACTTATTAGCACCTATTGATTTAGCAATTTCTGAGTAGGTAGAACTTTGAACTTTACCGCGATTTGTTGTGTGATTCATCTTGAAAACTAGTTAAATTTTCGCGAATAAAATAAAGTATTGGTCATTTGGCCTTCGTAAACTGATGATATACTCTAGAGCTAATGGATTCTGTCCGTTAGGTACTATTTTTGGGTCAAGCCAGGCACTGTTTATATTAGCAAATTCAATTTGAGCATTATCCTGCCAATTGAATTGCTTGACAAGTTGGAATGACTATTTCTTCCCATTAGAATATGTATATTCTATGTATTTAATAGATTTAAATAATGTTTGCTTACCAGGTTTAGTAAGAATTTCCTCAAGCAACCGCTTACTGGCCTGACAAGCGACTCTTCGCTGGACGACGGTGGCGCCGGGCGATGGTGGCAGCCCATGGGGAGCAGGCACCCGTCCTTCGGTATAGGAATGCCGGTCCGCTATTGTGGCGCCACCTGTGGCACCCACTGAGACTGAACGACTTTTGATCTCCGGTCGGGTAACCTGAAATGAAAAGAGCGATTAGGTTTCAGGGAAAAGGAGTTTTTAAAGGTACTATTCTTATTTAAATTGTTCTGATGCAATTTGTATTATTGTTGTTTTGTAATTGTTAACATTAATAAAAACTATAATGAACTATGATTTACAAATTCTATAATTGTACTACTTCTAAGTAATAGATAATTGAGGCCAATTGTGTATACCAATATACAACGTACGTATGTTTATCAATTAAGCACTAATCCCAAAGCATGTCTATAAATGGTTAGCCAGTATCACAAAATCAAAAGGTATATTTTTAGACATGAAACAACGATGATTATTTCATTTGCATCTGTATAGTATTGAATATTCAGAGGAATTTAATCTCCAAAGTTCAATAATCAACGCAACGTTCACCTTGTGAGGTTCAAACACATTAATTTACTTAGTATGTTGGTAGTGAAATGCAATTTGCTTTAAAATCGATTCACTGTTTATACTACAAAATGGAAGCAATAAGCTTAATCTCGGCGTCATAGTGCGGAGCAAGTAACCGTGACGAACGCATCGTCCAATGAACTCCTACCGTGGGATTCTATCATTGTTACTTTTCACTCTAACTGTACAGATCCGCACAAATCGTTTCGCGGTGAGCCCATTTATATGAACTATTTGGGTATGAATGAGGTACGCTGGCGAGAACCACAATTTCCTAAACCCACAAGAGGATTGAATTCATCAGCGTAACCGAAAATGTTCCAGTGTTACGCACGGATTAATAAATAAAAGAAAACAGGTGCCAATGGGCTGAGAAACTCACATTCATGGAGCAAATGAAAATCGATTTCGGAATATCGACTGGCCCATAAATTGTACCACGCCCGTAAACACCATCAAAAGTTTAAAATTGGAAGCCGGCGGAAGCATTAGCCGAACCGTTGACAGCAACTCGAAACAAGTAGCGTGGAAAATGCTTGGGCCATTTCCACTTTGATCAAATTAATGTGACGTCACTACGCCGTGTTTACTTTCCTCACGCGTGGAATCGCATTAAATATTTAAAACTTGCGTAAATGAAAACAGTTACAAAAATTTAATTTTGTGTAACATCACATAACTAAACTAGGAACTGAGTTAAGTTAGATTTTCAAAGTATTTCATTATTTGCTTCTACATTAATTGATTGAAAAACTATTGAGATTAGAATAGCTAAAGCTCTTATAAAAAACGAACAAAACAAGGAATGGAGGTTTCATGATTTCATCACGTATAATACAAAAACAATTTTAGTAAAAACAACTCCAACCAACTGCCTCGGTTATAAAATAAATGTATTTGAACTATCGTAAAAATAGATTATTTCAGCACTGGAATAAAATCGATAAGAGTAGATAATGCCGAGAAATCAAATTCAATTTCAATTAATGTTACGTCCGATATTTGTATCCCCTACTAACTTCAATGTTACATTTACAAACAAATATTTCGATGTTATTTCTTTTTAATGTTTTAAAGTTGACGAATATAATTAATTACCCATATAATGCCACGAAATAGCATATAAATTCGTCTGAGTTACTTTTATAGATTTATAATAATTATCATAGCACTGCAGAACTCTTCTAGCCTTACTGAAATCCTAGTAAAACAAAAAATAACATAAACATTTAATTTATAAGTAGGTAGAAGTTTTTTTTTACATAGTTAATGTTAGTTTAGTTTAGATTATATAGTTTTAATTCCAGTTTAAATAAATGTAAGTAAGTAGGTATATTAATCAGAAAATAAATAATGTATTTAATATGTAATTTGATTTAAATATAATTTATGCGTAGTTTTAGTTGACTGATTAAAATACTGAATTTGCATCCTAAAAAAAAATGTATAGAATATTATTTTAGTGGCACCCATCATAAAATATTATTTTATCAACTCTGTGACGTTTATTTTGTGTAAAGGTTTAAAATCAAGTGACATTGCTTTATATCCAATACTTTTGATGACTTGAAAAGTAGGTAAGCCTACTCTTTTTACATTTTATAAACAAAAGTCATCAACTTTTTTATATTACAGGCGCGAAATATTGTTAATAAATCCAAATAATTACTGGAATTATAACATACCTAGCTACCTACATACGATCGTGTTGTAATATTGCGGATTTTACGTATCAAATAGCTGCATTTGTGGGACTTCGAGTCCGGCGTGTAATACACTAATCCTGGTTACATTTGTTATTTGTAAGATATTTATTTACTTTTAAATGACATATTTTTTAGGAGTTATGGATTTTTTTTATAAATGAGTGAATCGTATTTTAGAAATGAAAATATTATGGTTGGTTGATTGAAAACAAGCACATTCAAAAAAATAAAAGTAACAGTAAAATTACTACAACTTTTGATATAAATGTTCACTGAAACATTTCTCAAAGTTAAATGTTAACTTCAACAGAAACGGTATAATATAACCCAAACGCACCTGGAACACATTTGTACCTCGTTTTCTCGTAATTAGCCGACCGTGACAACAAACGAAGGTAAACGTACTTTTAATTATCCCCTGAACCTTATAGTTATGAGCATAAAACACATTAAACCTCGCCCAAAACTAAGGAGATACAAAACTGTACTGTAGAACTGTGTAATAAACAGAAAGTTGTCCACCACAAAGAAATGTTGTGATAATGATCGTGTTAAATGAGCTTTATACATACTCGTAGTTTTACTCACTAACGAGCTAGTTTGTTTTTTTTCATGAGGGAAAAATGTTCAGTAAAAGTATTTTTCCACAATCTCACCGTGGTGATGATGTGGCCGAAGTTGGTAAGCACACAATAAGATACTGCATTTCAAGTGGAGCTGTCGAAATGCACCGCTAGATGCTTGGCGACAGATTTTCAACATGCGGTTGGTAGCCAGCCAGGGGGCAAGTTTCACCACATTTACAGCCTCATGTCTTTTTTTTATATAAATCGTAATCCTCGTAAATTTTAGTAGGGGAACAGTGGCATGGAGAAGCCAGGTTTTGAGAGAGCCACTTGCATTACTTCGATATTTTCACAATTTCACTGCATAATACAGACTGGCTTCTTATTAAGTTACCCTACCACCGTGCTATAGTTTACCGATGATTTTCTTTACTGAAAGCTCAATCACTGTATTTGATGTCACAACCACTGTCATCTATCTATACTCGTATAATAACAATGCGAGAATATTAACATATATATTAGTAACTACTCGTAGTTCCGTACATCAATGCTTATGAATGTTATTGTTGATTTTCGCACTCATTTGTTTACTTTATCCGTCATTACATAAACTGGCCAGTATTTAGTTTAAAGTTCAACAACAGGAATAGTTGTTAGCCGCTCACCAGATCAGATCCAGAACATACATTGTAGCTACATCGCATCGCTCGGTTTAGCTTGTAACATTTCTGAGAGTATATTTAGAATATCAGTTCTACAGATTATTTATAACGAATTTCGGTACCTCCGGTACTCCTCATTGAATATTTATGATCTCGTATTTTATTAATGGTGGTATACATATATTTATAATAATTAAACTGTTACTTATTAATTATAAACTCGGTAAATTTAACAGAGAGTAGCTAAAGCTTACGCGCTTTTTATTATAAAATTATATATTTTTATTAGATTATCAAGCGTACAAAAATAATGTATACAATACATACGTTCATGAGGCTCATACTTTTACCACAATATTCTGTCACTTCAGTATTTATAAACAAGAAACTACGTCACATTGCATTTCATTTAGCAAATGCAGCCTCCATTTAGTTATTGGAAAAGTTGGAAACAGTGGTGGTCTCACTACATAAATATTACAGTTTATTACTTTCTATATTATGAGAATGGTAAAACATAAAATCATAATTATTTTTTTACTTTAATATCAAAAGGTATATAAGAACTATGAGGAACTAAAATATAATTATAAAGAATCGTGCGTGAGAATTTTCATAAAAAATATCGATTCATTGTCGAACAAACTCTTGAATTTAAAACACTAGTAATTTGACGCCAAGAAAAATATACGCTTGCCCTATCTTTTCGATATTACGTAGTCAATGAGACATCATAGTGTCAGTTTCGATTTTCAAATTACGGTTTTTATATCGGACAAGTTTAGAGAGATAGCAGATGCCCATTTTTGTGACAGATTTTTCCGATTGGCGACCCGACTCAATACTGATTATCTCGTCGTCTCACTTTGTCTTCTTAGAAAGTATATCTCTTTGTTCGTTTCTACGACTTATTGTAGAATGAATGCGTTTAGAAGTATTGAATTCAAGTGTTCTATTCATTCCGACAAAAGTTATCCATCTAGAGCATGGCGTATGCGAGCTCCTTTAGCATAAACATGGAAGATGAATGCAGTGGGGTGTCTAGCATCAACGTAGACCTATGATTGGTTTGTGATCGAAAGTAAATTGCAACCGTGTGGTCGTCGTTCGCACCACTTTATCGGAAGCAAGCCGGTAAAGCTACATGAGCGTTTCTATTGAAACTATCCAGTGTAGGTAGTCTATTGAAACCGTACTAGTCCGGCCGATCCATTCCAAATTTTAGGAAATAGGCAATTTCTACATACAACGGTACGTTTTAAACGGCTTTACATTTCGTCGGTAATGCGTAGGCTGTCTCCTTCTTTTGTTAACTGATGGAAAAGATATTAGAAAAACTCATGAAAGCTAGTTCATTACCATACATAAAAGCCTGTTTAAAATTATGACAACATTGAGTTAGTGACGTAAGCTTAATGACAAAATCGTGTAGTGATCTCTCGTCAACACGTGTCAGCACTAAAGCTAAACAAGTATTATCTCACTTCAAACACTATAATGTGATAAAAGATAAACTTAACTATGTATATTTGCGAGTACATTACACTCTTAACTTTATGAATATATTTTTAATACTACACTAACCACACCTATATCCCAATCAGTATAATGTAGGCAAATTCCAGACACACAAATTATTCCAATGAAATTACTGATTACTTCGGAAAAGAATTAAGTGTTTTCCGACATTTCGTGATCCTGCACGTTCTATAACTATTATTTAACATCATTACTGAATATTCAATCAAATATTACATGCACCGCAGGTAGAAAGAAACATTTTGATCGACATACACGAAATCATTTAGTTGTGTAATAACTGAACAAGTCAAAATGAACACAGGTAACATCACATGTCATTGTCTGTATACGTGTGCTTATTGATTTTCAGAACGCTTTCAAATTACAAGATCGTTGGCAAAGGATTAGTACACGATATTAAAAATAAAGTTTATAGACAATTTCCCAACTTTTCTGACAAAGGAGAAGCAATGACGCTATTTTAGAAGGCTTAAAATAAAAGTATCGTTTGGGAACACGGTTACCAACCCCAGCAATGAATTATAATAATACCAACATCCAAACGCTATGTAATGTAACGTGGTTTTCTCATGTTCATTAAACAGCGAGAACATATCTATGTGATACCTTTGTTCAGTGCCAGATCCTAATGATATTGCTGTGCCATTTGTACTTGTTTTTAAGATTAAGTTGCTCTTTCACAGCTTGCACAATATCTAATGGAGGCATTATTTAAACAAGATGCTTACATTCACACTGAACTTCGCCGATGCAAGAGTCCAATATTTCATGAGTCAGTCTCTGAAAGATTCATGAGGAATATTTCTGGGGGTATGTATTTTAAATTTAAAGGGCACATTAATATTAAATTGAATATACCATCCTCTCTGTTTCTACTCACATTATAAAACAATTAGTTGTTACACACTGGATACATAAAAAAACAAAGTAAACATTTCCGAGAAAAATAAGAACTGGCAAAGATTTTGCTTGTTTTTTCGATAGCTAACGAGATAATAAACTATTTGAAATTATTTCTGTAATGAATCAGATTTTAAAATTCCAAGATATTGTAGGCAAGTAGTATTAAAATCGTGAATGGGAGCGAAAAGAGAGCTCTTCCTAGATCCCCAACGAGTAATTGCGTTTATCGGAGCGTTAAATGAGCGTTGCAATCTTTAATCAGTTCGGTCTTTTTTTTAAATTCATTCCACGGCGCAAGCTTGTTTTGTTTACCAACACACAATATTTTTTGTTCATTTTACCATTGTTTACGGCTGATTAGCTTTGTTTTGTTATGAAAAAAAAATTACGTTAGTATTTTTGTAATAACTGAGTTTGCAATCAATAATCATACGATCCAAAATATTATCAGGATGGATAGTCATCTTACATTTAAATATATGGTATGTTATTACTAACAAAACTCATTGTTTACAAACCAGGTTAATAATGCGTTGCTGAGAATAAGCTATTGTTTTGAACGACTGACGTGTAAGAAATATGGTTTCGAGTAAGTGGGTAAATAGTTAATGATCAACAAAAATAATTTTAATTCTACAAACTAAATATTATAGTGTTAGAAAAATACACTGTATTGTAGGTCGTGTTATTAATTTTAATCTAACGAACCATTTGTTAGATTTCTTCATTCATTTTTGCAATTAGTGACGCAAGTGCGTACCTCGAATGCGCTTGTTATTTTTGCATTGTGTAACACCCATGCGTACTGAATGCCACATTAGTGTCATATGTAAACGATTATTTTTATTGTGATCGATATTGCTCTCTGTTTCGAAGCGGCCTCCATTCTCTTGTTACTTACTATAAATGACGTAATACGCATTACGTCGACACCGTATTGCCAGCATACAATAATATTAAACAATCGAATACTACTACTATGCGTGCCTAAATTACAATTCAAGCAGAATATTTATTTATTTGAAGCGCACGTCACGTAATGAACTACTTTAACAGACGTACCCACGTCTAGAGAGAATCTGGCTTTATTCAAAAGGTTCACAATCGTGAATGAGAGTATTTCCCTCACAAAGCAACTGCTGAGCTCTGGGATTGCATCATTGTACTGAACAAAAATCCTGCAGTGCTAATTTCACATGCACCGTGCTACTCGTGAATGCCATTATGAGTTTACGTACAAGCACTAGACCTCCCGTAATGAGCTCCTAAAAATATTAATGGGCTTAGCATTAGAGTCTTGGTAGGTTAAAATGTAACCCTAAAATGATTAAGGATTCTGAAGAGGCAAGTATCTACAGTTTAAAATTGGTAAATTTTTCTCCTTATGCTAAACTTTTATCCACAATTCCAAAAAATACAACTTAATGTACCTAATAGTAAAAGAAGTGGCACATAATTTTCTATTTGTAGCAAATAGAATTCTGAAATCGACTTTGAGATTTAGTATTAGGTCTCTCAGGCTTTTGGAATATGGTGAAATTATGGAATTTTGAAAGTGAAAGTAGAGGTCAAAACCGTTAAATGCTAAACACATAAACATGCGTGCGGAAAGAAGTGACACAAATCTTGCCTGAGGTTGACCACGCTAGTTACTGTTACTTGTGACACACATGTTCGATTTAAAAGCTTTGTTTTTATGGAGATGACTTTTGTTACTTTGTTTCACAAAAAAAAAGTATCTCTCTAAAGGTCTCTATCTAAAAGTCAAACATTGATTCTTAGTTGGTATCTTAAATGATAGATCACCTTGTATACTATCTATACTGTATTTATTTGTATAGGGTAGAAACCAAGTTCTTTAGGCATTTCATTGCTTTTATCAAAAACATAATTCAAGTTCGATGTTATCAATCCTAATCTGCGTACATCTGAGTGCCAAGTAAGATTCCAGAGAAAAAGTTTGTTATATGAACGGACCTATAGCGTTTAAAAAGCTAAAAAGCTATAAACAGAATACATTACAAGATTGAAACCATGTTATTATTATAATCATAACGTCAAATATGGAACAGGGTGCGGTAATGGAAAGCGTATAAGAAGTGATGCGGCAAAATTAATCCAAGGTGTGCGGATGCGGGAGAAACATGGCAACAAAACATCAACGCATAATTACGAAATAATAAGCACACTCTACGAGCATATGCGTACGCCATTGTAGTCGTCTCGGCGCATAATGTGGAATAGAGATGTGCTATCGAGCGTAGAGATATAGATTCTGATACAGTTACAGATGTTTGGAATTGTGGATAAAAGCTCTATTAATTCAGTCCCACGTGGTCCGTAAAATTTGATTTAGTTCCATGATGACTTTAAATAATCTATGAAAAAGTAACACAAAGTACATGGCTTTTTTTTAACGTCGGAATCATTTTTTTTACAGATAATAGGAAGTCCGACATGAAACTATTAATTAAAAATGAAGTGGGTACTTACAAACAATGCGGTCCCCTAAAGGAAGACAAATTATCAAACTTTCGGTGTTTTAGTCCCGCGATCGATAAATAACTGTAGGTATACCTACTTAATAATTCTTACGTCCAACACAATGTTTGTATACGTTGTCATAACAACATTTTGTGTACTAAGATTGAGGTTAATGGTTAATATAATGTATAGGTATAGCTTTTAGTTAGCACCATCTAACCTTTGATAAAAATATTAGAACTAGTTTCCTTTATCAGAGTTTAGGATCTGAAACACCGGATTTTGAAGAAATACTTAGCAAACTATATTAAACTAAGCTATTTTGATCGTATCTGAATAGTTTCAGTTTGAATCGTATCTTCCCTAAAAATATACAAAAAATAACGTTTATTTTTATGTAAGTCACAAAATTTTTTATTGGATGAAACCTCAAACAATCGACGTTAAAAACAAATTGAATCAATAGAACTCCCGTGGTTCAAACAACCTAGAACGGAAGCAAATATAAACGGTATAAACGCTATCAATATGCTGTGAATTTGTTCAAATCCAATCTAACGCCTGCATGGTCAACACGGTACATGGTCAACATAAATAAATTGAAAAAAGGTAATAGCTTTATAAAAACAACTAGCTTCCGCCCCGCGATTTCACCCACGTTCCCGAGAGATAAAAAGTAGCCTGGGTGTCTACCTCCAAATAAAAACAATATAACAAATTTCAATAAAATTGGTTCAGCCTTTTGAGCGTGAGGAAGTAACAAACATACTCACTTACAAACTTTGAAATTTATAATATTAGTAGGATGCAAACGTTGATCTATTGGCACCAGAGCCAATTTAGAACCAGGTATCTAATTTCTTATGTTATGGATAGATACCCCAAAGGTTTCATCGTAATGTCCGTCATCAGTTATTCTAATAGCTGCTATCCCCCCTTTATAACTATTTTGAGGAGCCAATCTACAATACATTTAAATATTAAATTTCATGATACTGCTCTCTTGAAACTAAACCATCTACTGGATATTCTAATTCTACACGAGACGCCTAAAGCAATTACGCTAGTTCCATAAATAACAAGTATTCTCAGACATTCTATAGCCTTTGTATTTACTCGTATTGTAAGTAGGTACACATTTATAGTACAAATTCGTAAATAAGACTTAGAGCAAACAAATTGCGACCCTTTTTGGTAATTTATTTGAATGCAATGGAACTAAACTAATTGGTTACCGTCAATCATCATTATTTCGATAGTGAAATTTGTCGAGGTAAAATAATCAAATAAAATTACTTAATCGAGTAGAAAAATCTATTTCATTCACGATAACGATAGAGAATTCCGTGAGAAATGATTCTTATTCACTTCCAGGCGTGGAAATTGACCTCATTTATTACCTACATTCATTTACATTTTATATTCATGCATGTAAATTTTAAGAAGTGCCAATAAAGAAATTATTTTCTATTTTACTTGGTATTGCATTTATTTTTACGAAGCTTTGTGCAACTAGGATTATATTGTTGTTATTTTTTTTTGCAAATTACTATTATGAAGAGTACTATAGCGGTCTTAACTCATTCATTACTTTCATTACTTTAATCATCGTCTTTATCCTCAAGAATGAAAAGAAAATATTTTCCAACAAGCTTCAACTAATTAAAATGCAAATTGATACCAAAACATACAAACTTAACAAATATTCCAAACGGTCACATTTCTCAGATGCATTCAATGCAATTTCTGTTGTTGCATGGAGCACTGCGAGATTTTGTTCTCACTGTAATAGCTAATGTTGCATGTACGTACAGTAGTAATAATCTGCATTGTATTGCTTCAGGCGATGCGCAAGTATTGGAAACGTATTTAGGTCGCAGGATTGAACTTAGTCTCCGATCGACAATGGATTCAATCAAACGCTCACTTCATTATGCGGGTATTGCGGGTGCACTGAGTTGGCTTAGATAATGGATTCTACCGTTTCAAACTAGAACCTATTTACTATTACGGAGACATTTTTAAAATATAACTCTAGAGATAAATTTTGTTTGGATGTATAAGGTCAAAGAAAAATTTTGACTAATAGGTGACCTAGCATACAGCTGAAGTCACATCTCTTTTGCAGCCTCGAATGCTAGGTGGTTATAGAAAGCTTTATTCATGCGGGTGAATCCGCGAGGAATAGCTAGTTATCTTATAAACTAATTTCGATCGACTGATATGAAAAATAAGTGAAATTAACTGACTCTACAAAGTAAGAGCGTTTGTGGATATTAAAATGGTAATCATAAATAATAATTCAATGGATCAATTTCATGGCTAAATAAGAACCTGTGTAATTATTACTTTACATTTTTCTTTTTAAAAATTCCTTCAATATATATAGCCTGTGCTTACGTCATTTTGGTATATTCTGTAGCTTGACAAGAGGTACAAAGTCTTAGCTCGAAGGCATTCTCTAGTCTCCGGTAAACGTTTGATACGTTCTAAAAGTTTGACAGCCACTGACGCATATGCTAATACTATTGACAGGTATGTTTGATAATAACGTTTCAGATCAAAATATCTAAGCTATGTCATCGTCATATTTTGTTACGTTCGCTTTGTGTTATTATTGCATATAATACGACGTACCTATTATTATTATTTGAAGTTTTGGGTTGCCTGTGTCAAACCTTTATGATGTGTCGTTAGTTTTTTGAATATTTAATGAATCCAAATTGAAACATTTTAGTATAATGAAAATACATGGACATTTTACCTATAAACACCCACTTGTAATTTATAATGTAGTTATTTAAATATATTTAGTTATGATTTCGAATATTTATTCTCATGACAACTTTCTTACAGGCAGGCGCTCACAGTCGGAGCGTATTATTAAAGTTCTTAGATTTTTATTTCACCGGCTGCAAAAAATCCTCTTTGTAATCGCAGCCTAAAGTCTAGGCTAACGACTAGCGTTTGCAGGTAAGCGGAAGTTATTAGCGGGGTCTTTGAACCTGCCCGCCTAGTTGGGCTACGCGCCGCCCGCCCAAACAATTTGGTGCCATGAATTAATTTCTGTTGGTACAAAAAATATTTTAGAATACTTTTTATTTCGCAATATTTTCTATAGTTTTATTAATTCTTACCTCAAACTCTGGTCTATAATTTTTTTACCATATTACGACTAAACCTCTAATCGATTGCGAATGAAATTGGCACACAAATAGCGTATAATATAGAGAAAGACATTGGTTACATTTTATTTCGAGACCACTGGTGAAACTATGGGGAATAATAGGTACGTCCACAAAAGAATACTCTTCAATAATTTAATTTGCTTTGAATTTTATTCAAAAGCTGTTACAGTTGAAATATACCCAACCAGTGAAGGTAAGATTATCTCTTAATTACCCATCTGGAACAAGCCGACAACATCTCATTACTCGTGCATACTCGATTACTAAGATTTAGTGTTGCGAAATACAAGCATACATTAAGTATTCCGTCTCTTACTACACACCACACTATTTCATTAGGGTTAGCCAACGTACCAAAAGGACTGTTTCGTTTTAACTTTGACTTTCGGGGTTAACTGAAAATATTCTAAAAATTATGATTATGTTAATATGCGCATCTTGTTATAGGTACTACTACTTATACTAATTTATTAATGTGAATGTTTGTTAGGAAGTAAGGATATAAAGATTTCTTACTCTTTTACGCGAAAACTACTGAACTAATTTTGATGAAACTTGGCACTAAGATCATAAGAACTCTAGAATAACATATACCTAGGCTACTCTTTATCCCGGGGGACTACTAGTTGATTGAAATTGACATAAAAATATGTTGAATATAAAATAACTGCTAGTGCTTTTTACATGCCGCTTAGAATCTGAAACTTATTAACGTACACAATATTATGTAGATTCAAATTAATTTTCAATGCTATAAAAAATGTAGACGTAGAAAAATTTTGAAGGGGAAAAGAGGTCAGACAACCTTAGAGCAAACTTAGGCTAGACCGAACAGCGAACATGCTCGACGTCGAGCACACGACGCCGCGCCGTGACGCACTAATTGCCGACGTTATCGAACACTACAAGTTTCGAGCTCGAGCAAACTTTAAGCTTTCAAATTCCAATTTTAAACTAGAAATGAACACGATAGGCACTGCAACGTTAACTTTTATAATAATTTATACATACGAACCTACTATTGGAAGTGTGTGTTTAAATCTCCTCACATCGTGAAACTGTTCACGTAAACATTTTTCAACACAGATGTTACTCGTATGAAGTTTGTCGGAGGTGAATTTACCTATCACGTGAAATCAATTTGCTCGAACTGAACTCCCAGAATTATAGTTATGAAGTGCACAACTACTCGCTTTATATACAATTATACAGTCATTAAAGTAAATTATAAAAAAAATGAGAACGGTATCGGGATATATGAAACCCATTGTACCTGGAAATATATTATCTAATAGTATTACAATCGTTGATAACTGTCGAAGATTTAATGAAACATTTAGAATGAGGAAAATTAATACTTAAAAAATAAATAATTAATAAAAAAAAAAGTAAAATACAGTAAAAGTAATAAATAAATCTTGTTCTCGATGTTTCAGAGCTTTTACACGTAAAGCTGAACACTTTGCTGAAGTATTTCATCCAATCACACTTAACTGAATTATTTGTAGACACAAGTAATAAGCTGGAGTTCTAATTAACCCCAAATAACCGTAAATGGCCCGAAACGATACAGCAATTTTACTAAAACCATGGATTTACAAAATATTTAGGTCAAACCATTATACATTTACTATAGATAGCTTTAGTAACGGCCTAGTTGTTTCGCTAGTGACCTGTGACATTAAAATAAGCTTTTAGAAGGGAAACTGTAGTTACGGTGTTACTAGTAAGTGAAACATTTTTATAAGCCTTCACATAAAAAAAACAGATAGAGAAAAGAAACAAATAAAATTTTCTTAAAAAAGATTTCGCTCCAGACAAAAATCAAACTAAAAGTATAGCACTAGCAATTTCATTCAAACTTCTATTTCCCAATTCATTGAACGCGACACTCGATGTTCAGACGAGTGTATTAATTGAAGTAAAAATCGAGTGTATAGACACACCGTGCATGAAAATCGACGGTGTTACCGCTGCAATTGAAATATTGAAGGGACGAATATTTAAACGCGATTCTCGCTATGTAGTCACTTATTCGTTTCAAGATTTTTTCGTATACCTACTTATGTACTCACAGTTTATAATTCAGGCATGAATATGCCAAGCGAGTTTTCAGGTTTGAAATAAAAAATGCAGTGCAAGGCGGGCGAAGCGCTGAATGAGAGAGCCTGGTGTAAAGCGAAAAAAAATTATACAAAGCTGACAGAAAAGCGGTTAGGTTGCAAAACATGAAAAGAAATGCTTTTTCATAAACCGGCCGTTTTATTATTCTTTCTTGTTTGAATGCCCGTCACAGAAGCAATAGTCGACACCTTTTAAACTTTGCACGCAACACGAATTCATTAATACAAATTGCATTATTTTAAATTAAAAGTAAAGAGGATGCTGAAAATCTAAAGGCAATGCTGAAATGCTACGTTTTTATAATTTCTAAAATAACTTATAACTTGAAAATGTGGGCACCTTGAAGGTTCTTTTATTACATTTTTTAAAGAATGTTAACCAGATATTGGCCAATCCGGAAGGGCTGTGACGATTTTATCCAACTCTGCCACTATTTGAAATTCTACGAGTGTTTTAAATTCAATGAGACTTTTATGAAAATGCGCTCCACATTTTAAGTTTTTCTGTTCCTCCTTCTTACCGGATTATTACTGCTCCAAAATACCTGTAACAAAAAATTATAATTAATAAAATATCTGCAATAAAGTATTATTTTGTATTTTAAACATTTTTAATGTAGGTAGGTACCAAAATATTTTAATAAGCATTATGTGAAATAAATAAATTTAAATAATATTAAGTAATGAAGTATTTAAGTCAACAGCATTACTAATCTTGGGCTTAACTCAATAGATAGTAATTTATGTGAATACCTCATCTTCTATACATATTATCATAACAAACAACTAAACTCTATGAACTTTACTTCATTTATGAACGGAAGCTATAGTATCTCTTATAATTTCGCTATCGGGCAAAATTTATGCGGGAACATGAATAAATCGAAGAAATAAAGGTAGAGAAGCTTATCTCGAGAGATATTGGTGCTATAAAACATCTAAAGCGCGAAATATGCGGCTACAGTGCTTCAAAAGATAAGAGAGAAAATATTTATAAATCACTGTTTATTACTTTTCGCACAAGACGGAATACAAAGTAGTCTCTTTCATATTATAGAAACGTACATCGGTACAATTATATTTACCAATACCATTCAATTAAAAATAGAAACTGAAATATATTATGAGATTTATGAGAAATAAAGAAAGTATTAAACCTAATTCTAATTTTAAAATGAATGTTTAATTTTAAAATATGTATAATAAATAATAGTACTTATTCCAAAGTGAAAACTCAGATAATCAACAAAATTTTAAAAGTATACCCCATTCGTTGTATGAGACTATGAACTGTTTGGCAATGATTTCAAGAAAATACAGTTATGCAATTCAAAGGGACAATAAAATTTTGGAAATAGAACTCGGCATATTTGGAACTCGTTCAAAAACCTGTCTATCGGAGTTAAATGGATTTTGAGGGTGGTTACGCTGCGAAAGTTTTCCGACGGAGTGGCCAGGTGCAGGAAGAAGTTTTACCAAGCAATTTTCGAAGGTGAATTTACTAAATCATATTGCGCATGCATGTAATGTTCAAAAAACAAAACTTTAATGCTTGTCCGATTATTATGGGCGCCATAGGTCTTATCAATATAGTGGCCTTTGACACCGATCTAATTTAGTTATTGACTAACAAATAACAATACATTGTAAAGCCACGAGCAATAGATTCGTTTCAATATTCTAAATGAATTTATACATATTAGGAAATAAAAGCAAATAATTATACGCTATAATATTGGACGAGGATTTTGCAGTTTGTTTATGGCTTTTATCATCATCATCATCAGGCATATCAGGTCCACGGCCGGACATAGGCCTCTCCAGAAACGTGCCACTCCTTTTATTTTCTAGCCATTCAGCCCAGTCCAGCTACCATTTTTTGGTCATCAGTCCATCGTGCTGGAGGGCGTCCCACATTAAGCTTGCCAAGACACGGTCTCCACTCTTATACTCGTCTACTCCATCAACTTTTTGGGTTTATAATACAATAATCTAAAAACTTGAAACGTATTTATGTTAATGCTCATGACTACATACAATATTTGTAATAATTATTTGCTTTGATGTTTTGCGCTCATGTATATACGCTGTCAGCCCTTATTGATAAACACCCACCTTCTTCAGCTCCTCTTCTCCGTCCATCTTTTCAATCAACTTCAACTTCCTCTGAACCATTACAGGTATCCGAAAAAGATGTCAGAGGAGCACTGATGTCTTTTAAGAATGGTTCCGCCGGTGGCCTCGATGGTCTCACCCCACAACACATCAAGGATTTGGTGTTTGGGGTGACAGGGGACGCCGGCCGGGCCCTTCTTCGAGACATCACTGCACTCATTAACTTCATGCTTTTGGGGAAAGTGCATGAACAGATTGCTCCACTTCTATACGGAGCTAACCTATGTGCCCTTAGAAAAAAAGATGGCGGTATAAGACCGATTGCCGTAGGTTGCACGTATAGAAGGATTGCATCTAAGATCTGTTGTAAGCACATCCTCCCAAAACTCACAGAAAAATTTCAACCTCTACAATTAGGCTTTGGAAGTAAGGGGGGATGTGAAGCGGCTGTTCATGCACTTCGCTCATACGTCAACCATAATGGAGGGGAGGTGATTTTGAAGGTGGATGTCAAGAACGCCTTTAACTCTGTTGACAGGACTACGCTTCTTTCGGAAATTCAAAATTGCATACCTGAAACATTCAACTATCTTTGGCAATGCTATGGTTTTGATTCCAAATTATTGTATAGAAATCATTTGATTAATTCCTGTACTGGCTGTCAACAAGGTGATCCACTCGGACCGGCCATATTTAGCCTTGCTTTACATCCAATCATTTCATCTCTAAATTCTAAATTAAACATGTGGTACCTAGATGACGGGACTCTGGGAGGCGATGTGGATACAGTTCTACAAGATTTAAAAATGTTAATAGAAAAATTTCAATCCATTGGTTTAGATCTAAATTTTACAAAATGTGAATTATTTATAACAGATGTTGTTCCGAATAAAGATCGAGACAACATCATCAACAAATTTAATAGTCTGGCTCCAAATTTAAAAATTTTAAAGAAGGAATCGCTACGCCTCCTTGGGGCCCCTATTTTAGACGATTCTTATCCGGCTTATATTGACGAACAACGTACTAAATTTGAAGAAACTTCCGACCGTCTGATGAAAATTCATTCTCATGTAGCTTTTCACATCATTCGGTTTTGTCTATTTCTTCCAAAATGTGTATACACACTCCGCTGTTGCCCGCTTTGGAATTTTAAACATTTGCTTACCAATCTTGATGAAAGTATAAAAAATATTTTATCCCAAATTCTAAATTGTAATCTTTCCGATAACTCTTGGTGCCAAGCTTCTCTTCCTATCAGGTTTGGAGGCTTAGGCACCCGAAAAATTTCCAGTGTTTCCTTACCTGCATTTCTGTCTTCTGTCCATAGTACCTCTAATCTATTTAGTAAAATTATACACAATTCTTTAGGTGATATTTCGATTATGTACATGGCAGAGGCCAGAAATGCATGGAATATGGCCTGCCCGAATGAGGGCTTCCCAAAAAACCTCCGTTTGCAGAGGCAATGGGACGAGCCTCTTTGCAAAATTATTCAAAATTATTTATTAAACAGTGGTGATGATATCAGGGATAAGGCTCGTCTCATTGCTACTAGCGAACGTGAGTCGGGCTACTGGTTACAGGCAACACCTTCGATTAATATAGGAACGCTACTGGATAATACTAGCTTTTCTATTGCAGTTGGTTTGCGTCTGGGCGTCTCCAGAACCGAACCTCACCAATGTCACTGTGGCGGCGGGGTGGATCGTTTGGGTCACCACGGTCTATCCTGCCGTCGTAGTGCTGGGCGTCTTTCACGCCACGCCACTCTAAACGATGTCATTCGTCGGGCCCTTGCCACCGTGAACGTGCCGGCTATTTTAGAGCCGAACGGTATCTCGCGTGACGATGGAAAGAGGCCTGACGGTATGACATTGATTCCTTGGAGTCGTGGGAGGCCGCTGGTATGGGACGCCACATGTGCTGACACCCTTGCACCCTCCCACGTCCAACATTCATCACGGGTGGCGGGCGCTGCCGCAAACGCTGCGGAAAACCTCAAGCGGAGGAAATATACTTGTCTTGGAGATAGTTATATATTTCTTCCGTTTGGGGTCGAAACTATGGGTAGTTGGGGTCAAGATGCTCGCAGTTTGGTTAGGGAGCTGTCCAGACGCCTTATTGATACCACAGGTGACCAAAGAGCTGGCACTTACCTCGGACAGCGCATCAGCCTCGCAATTCAACGAGGTAACGTTGCCAGCTTTTTGGGGACCCTGCCTGCAGGCGGCGATTTAAATGCGGTATATTATTTATAGTTACTCTGTATATAGGATAGATAGTTATAGTTTAATTTTAATTTAATATTTCATTTATGTTATACCTAATAGTTGTTATGTTTTACTGAAAGAGTATTTGGACAAGTTTATCGCCGGTTCCAAAATAATATGACCTAATCTAATTAGCTTTCGTTTCTTGGTAATGAGATAGCGAGTGAATCAATAGCGTTTGTACGTTATCGTTACTCTGTATTTATATAATGATACTGGACGCAGTAATGTTTACATTTGTGATAATACGGCGAATGCACTATTCGTTAATATTAACCATACTATATTAAAATTCTATTTTATTAATAATTTATTATATTGATCAAAGACTAAATTATGAGTGGATCTAATAAATCTTCAGTATTTATTGTTATCTGAAAAAAAACCTCTATTTTCTTTTTCAGAGGGAAAACTTCTTCGACGATAGAATCGATTATTGGCAACAGAAACGCCGCCTAAGGCAAATCGGAGACTAATCTCTCAGCAGACAATAAAAAGGGACTACCAATTACCATGATAGCATCGCCTTTTACATTTAGCCATGATAAAGATAAAAAATCTTAATTGGACAGTCAATTAATTTGAAGTGGGATCACATATTTAAATAATGACATAGAATATACTTTAAATAATATATCCAGTGAAAGTATAATTTTTAGTGACCAATAATGAAAGTAATCACGTACTAAAGTTACGAAACGAAATGTGTTAACAGAATGGCGCTGGGTGGCCATTTATAGAAAGAAAACAATTGAAACGGTGCTATTCAGCGATATAAAATAACTACCAATATGCCAAATCAGACTACAATAACGTTGTCGAATAGAATTACCGGTACTTGATATTGTATGTAGATGCATATATATCGCCAAGTAACAGCGTAAAGTTACTATTAAAAGACAAATTTAAAAATAAAATACTATGCATTTTATTCTGAACTACAAGGTAAGTTAAAAAAATAAATAGAATGAAATTTTCCGACTTTCGTTGCGAGTGCACCAACCGAGGGAGGAATAGGAAAATTCTTTACAGGGTTTACAATAAGCCGACTTATATCCTACCTGCCGTTAGATAAGAAGTTTACTACATGGGAATCAAATACGGTAGGTTGATATAGATTTTGCGGAAATCTTCTTATACATATATTTTGCCACGGTATTTCGCAACTTGGTACGTCACAAGAGTAGCCTTTTACACATAAAAGAAATATAAATAGGTTAGTAGAGCCACAAAACTGAGACTAGAAAAAAGAAACATGGGTATAGTACCGAAGAAATAGAATAGGCTATGCATTATAGGAAACATAAATCGTGAACTGAACTATAAATACTTATAATGTCAAATATTTGTAGCTAAACAGTTATGGAATAATTATTTTAGGACCAGACTTTACACTAGAGCGAATCTCTTACGTCAGAGTTAAGCTTGACTGAAAGATCGTGAATGAACCTAAATCCGGAGTTGTGATAGTTTAAGCCGTAAAGGTTGACATGAAACTGTGAATAGCTTAACTCCTTTGTAGGTACTCGTACGTATAGTATTCTGTCTGATAAATGCTTTTACCTAATATGTTACATATCATTTTCATTAGTCAGGGACGTATAGATAGAACAGTTTCATAATTTAAGTCTATTTATTTATTCAATTAATCGTTTTTTTTTTACTTTGTTTATTACATACGTATGAAAGATAGTCGACATGTTTACATGTTCATAATTTTTTTCAAAAACTGAACTTTTTGTAGAAGCATTAAAATTTTTACAAAACATATTTTCATGCTTTAGGAATAATTACGATCATGGTGTGATTTGTGACTGTGTTAAGAGGGAGTTAAATGTTCGGAGTACAAATAAAGGTTGGAAATGCGGTCCATAAGCACACGAGAGCATTCATTAAGGTCGGTGCAATCCTAGCGAAGTGTATTTACCTCTGGAAAGTGCCGGCAACGAGAAATATACCATAATTATTTTTTTGCATTTGTGTACAGCGTTTGTTGTCAAGTAGAGCAAAGTAAACTTTATTTATGTCGCAGTAAGGATCTTAAGCATTCAATAAAACTTTATGGTATTCTTTTCCATGTAAAATAGAAAAATGTCGGGTGCAGGATATCATCAACATAATAATAAGATTACGCTTAGGTACTTATATTTTGAAATGGTTTGAAAATAATAATAATATATTTGGAAATGTTCCATATTAAAATACAGATACAGACTGATATTAAAGTTGTTCCAAAATATACCTATTCTTGCAATTTTTCTATTCTAAATAAAAAACCTAATAGGTCAAAAACGTTAATTAGCAAACAGCAACGGTTGCTCGGTTACTATGCAACAATTGCTAAACCACCCACGCCTGATCGCATACATGACACCTACCAACAATGTTACTGCATTAATATCTTAATAAATAGCCAGCTAGAAATTTAAAGCAACAATTTTAAATGGCGTCTATTCCATATAAAATCGCAATACCTAAACTTATGCCAACATATGTTTTTTATTTAAATTGACTGACATAACATTTAACCACAAAGTTAGGTACAGTAAATGGAGACAGAGTAAATGAGGTTATTTAGATTTTATATCTATCAACATTAATCAAATTTTAGTTTCACTGAGAGTGCAATATAAGAATAGGTAGTTTTTCTGTGTATAATAACTATATTCTTGATTAATTTCTCGTGCATAGGTATGTGACACAAACTGTAATCCAGTGTTATACTTAATCATATGCCATACATGTATACATCCCAAATATACGCATAGTGTATCCAGCTCGTTTAAATGTGAATAATTTCCGCTATTCGTCTTTGAGACTGAGTTCCAAAGGTTCTTAATGAGATCCAATAATTACTCATTAGTGCTATGTTTCAATTCAATTGCTACAAACCTTATTGAATACTTAATAAAACTAAGTGTTACTATTCAGAAAGCTACCTAAAGGTAGTTTCCTGTCGACATAAAGCTATTTTTATAGATAACTTAGATGACAGATCCTTTGAGTTTACTTTTATTTTAATTAGTTGGAGTACATTGATTTTGCATGTACCTTTTTGTATTGTTCTATTCTACAATGGCATGATAAGTATGGTTATGAGCATATCTCATTATTGAAACGTAACAATTTTGCGACTATATTATGTTTTAAATACTTTTTTAATTATTATTCTTTTAATTCCTAGGAACTTCAACTACAGAGATAGAGCTTACCTACATAATAAATCATAATTCTAAGCACTTAATAATAAATCAAGCACTTTTCTACTACCTAACCCAAACTTTGAAGCTTCTCAATCAACGAAGCTCAATCGCTAGTACGAAATTATTATCGAAAATCGAATATTACAAGAACTTTTGATGTAATAAATACATACATAGTTTATATGTGACTGGTTTCTAATCTTGAGATAGAAGATATGTATACAAAATATTAGAGATACAGACTACCTATTATCTATTGAGATATAATGATTTAAATTCTTGGTACTAGGTACAAAGCAATCGTTTCGTAGCCTTAGGCTACAATGGAAATTAAAGGATTTCAGAGAATAAAGCTTATTGTAGAATAAAAACAATTTGATGAGAAAAATATAAGGTTACTATTATTTTTCAAAAATAGTTGTTGTTTTTACTTTAATTATAGGTAATTTGATCAGACAATTTTTCAAAGTACCCGAGCTTTTATTGTACTAAAATTTATAATACGGATATTTTCAGAATTTGCAGCAACGTTTTTTAATCCTTGTTTATTACAGTGATAGTCTTGCAATTGATCTCATCGAGTCAAGTGATGATTTCACCAAAGGTGGTTAGGATACAGAATTTAGTAAAGAAAATAACGACTAGACGAAATAAATTACGACTTTAAAGCCTATAAAGGCTGTCTGTGACAGTGACAACCCTTTATACGTTGACTGAATTCAAAGGAAAATTGCAGATAGGTACTTACCTACCTATATAAAATCTATTTACCAATAGGTACTTATACCAATTCTCAACATGAGAACTAATTAAAACCTATATCACAGAGCGTATGTAGGTAAGTTTAAAACAAAATACTATAAATTCAAATAAAATTTATGATTGTTCGTTCAGTCAAGAAATTGGATTGGATGGTTGTAATACGCATTTACGTAATGACTGATTACAATCAAATATTGTAAACTACATAAGTTTTTTACAAGGATACCTATATTGTTACATGATATACAAAAAAGTTGATTTTGATAATTATAGCTTGATATTATCGGTCCATGAGTTATTTTGTGTTCACCGAAATTATTTTAGAATGATTGCTTGTAAATAACGTTTAGCTTTAAAGACATAAGAAAAAGATACCTATAAAGATATTCAGTCTCCATCATTTTTTCCTTAAATACTTGAAGTGACAAAGACTGTAAATAACTCCGGAATAATAAAATGCTTCTTATGCTAACAAATCATGCAAGAATAATGAATGAATCATTAATGTGCATTTAATGATTTTAAATGTTTTGTATGAACATACGATAACCACACACAATGTCAATCTGTGATTTAACACAGGTAACATGAATATGTACGCTCCGTAATTACAGCTATCAGCTATTTTACTGCTATGTTACGTACTTGTTACATCGAAGGAAAGTCATGACTTGTGATTTTTAAGGGCACTTAGCTACGCACGTCAAAAACCGCAGACATTATTATTAGGTACTTACGAAAATAAATAAATATCTTACATTACCTAGATTGGTTTTCCAGCTTTGACATTATAATCTAAAATAAACTGCATTCATTGATCTTCCGCCTATTGTTCTCCATCCCAGTCTAAAACAGACTATTTTGTCATCATCAAACCTATTAATATTTTTCATAAATTACGAAGGCTTATCTATTATATAAAAGAGTAGCGGTTTTTTGGGTAAACATCCCCCTGCCCACACCGCTGAACCGATTAATGTGAAATTTGGCATGTGCATAGATTTTGACACGTAGACCCCATTTAAGAAGCGATTTTTCGAAATTCCTTTCCGCAGTGGTGGAAACGGGCCCTTTGTGCGATTTTAAGAATCTTAATATCTCTGGAACCATAAGGTCTAGGAGTCTGAAATTTTTAATGTAGCTTTTTCAGTAAAAAATATTAGATATGGGTGCGAGCGTTTCTCAAACTTTTGTCTATGGGAGGAAAATTTAAAAAAATAAGGGATTTGCTTTGTTTCCGTTAAACCTTGATAACTTTGTGAGTTTGAATGTTACAAACTCAAAATTTATATTGTAGGTAGTTTAATAATACTGCTAAAATATATTTTCGGCGTTTCTCAAACTTTTTTTCTTCGAGGAAGATATTACCGATGGAAGTTATGCATTTTTCAAACTCTTATATCTCTGCAACGGCTGAAGATAGGTAAATGAAATTTCGTATACGCGTTATGCTATACAAATACTACAAATTTCAATTTGATGTTTGTCAAAGTTTTGCCCATAGACAAAGTAAAAATGTTGAAAATTTACTTTTAACATCCTGTTTTTCTCAGTTAATATTCATAGCAGAAGCTTGATTTTTGGAATATAAGCTTTCTACAGTATTTGTTTTGAAATGTACTGTTAAGTTTCTCAAACTTTTCATGCGGCATAAAGTTATAAAGGGTGAAATATCCAATTTTTGCACTTTAATATTTTTGTAATGGCTCAAGCTAGGGACCTTAAATTTGGAATATAAACTATTTAATACAATTGAAACAATATTCAAACCAGTGTTTCTCAAATTTTTTATAGATGTCAATTTTATGACACCTTAAATTATTTTCTATCAACCTGTATAACGGAAGTACTATACAACTGAGAAGCATGATTTTTAAGAAATAAGCTACTCTTAGCAAGCACTATAAGAATCCTAAAGCATTTTGCAATACTATTTAGCAATGAAATGTTATAGAGGGTGGAAATTTTTATTTTTGACTTTTAATATTTTTGCAATTACTTAAGCTAGGGTTTCAAAATTTTAAATGTAGACCATGTAACATAAATGTAACAACATGCAAATCAATAATTTAAAAAAAAATGATCTTAGACAATTTTATGACCTTTTTAATTTTTTTTTATCAACCTGTATAACGCAAGAACTATTTAACTAAGAAGCATGATTTTTTGGAAATAAGCTACCTATGGCAAGCACTATAAGAATCCTAAATCATTTTGCAATACTATTTAGCAATGAAATGTTATAGAGGGTGGAAAATTGTATTTTGGCCCCTCAATATTTTTGCAATTACTTGAGCTAGGGATCAAAAATTTTGGGTGTAGACCATGTAACATAATTGTAACAATATGCACATTAATAATTTTAAACTTTATAATCATAGACAATTTTATGACCTTTATAATTTTTTTTCATCAACCTGTATAACGCATTTCCTATTGATTTAAGAACCACGAATTTCTGGTTATAAGCTACCCATAGCGAGAACTATAAGAATCCTAAAGCATTTTGTAATACTATTTAGCAATGCAATGTTATAGAGGGTGAAATATTTCATTTTTGCCCTTTAATATTTTTGCAATTACTTCAGCAAAAGATTTAAAATTAATATAGACTAATTAACACTAATGTAACAACATAGAAATCAAAATTATTCTAAATTTTAGTCATAGATATTTATATGATTTTTTAAAAAAGTTTATCAGACTGTATAAAGCTACTCTATTCATATAAGTACCATATTTTATGAATTTAAACTATCACATAGCAATCATTGTTTATAGCAATCTAAGAACCCTACCACTCACAGTATTGCTCAACTTTCATGCCAAAATAAAATAACAAAGCTTTAAATTTTCTTCAATATCTCAAACAAGTGATTTAAAATTTCTAAAATCAATTTAGTTTATATAAAATAACTAGCTGTTCCCCGCGGTTTTACTGGCGTTCCCGGGATTAAAAGTAGTCTATAATAACCTTCGGCGATAATGTAGCTTCCTATTAGTGAAACAATTTTTCGAATCGGACCAATAACTCCGGAGATTAGTGCGTTCAAATAAACACTTTAGCTTTTTTATTAGTACCTATAGATAGATAAGTTCTCACCCAAGAAATAAAAAAAAAACAAATTTAGTAAAAATAAACCCAATACCAATTTTGAAGTAATTAGGACCTTCCTAATTAGTATTTGTTTCTATGAAATCCGTAGGTAATATCTACAACATTCAACTTGAAAATATTCAACGCAGTAAAGCAATAATTATCGTCAAACAAATTACGTAAGTATTAGTAGTTCGGTTCTTTTCGGTATTGCTCGGGTTACATCGGGCGCCGCGTCGTATCGCTCGCCCGTACTTCCCGCTTAGCGTTCTTTTTATTATTGCTCAGCTCCTAAGGAGCGTGATGTTATATAGCTTATGCCCTATAACCATCCTTGATAATTGGGTTTTCAAATCCGACTGGTAGATCCAAGCTTAGCGCGTTCAAACAAACAAACAAACTCTTCAGCTTTATTAGATTAATAATAATCATGGATAGGTTTATGTTGGTAGTTCATGACAATTTTTCATCAATCTGTATTGTATCATTGAGACAATCATTATAGAAGCTGTCCTTAGTTTCTTACAAGTCCTGGAATAAAAATACCTACCTTCTTATCTCACGGGTCTACCTCTCTGCCAATTTTCATTTAACACTGTTTGAACGTTTAGAAAGAAAGAAGAAAGAAAAACCTTTATCTCCTGCATGCCATCCGAAACTTATAAATAAAAACAATATCCAACACATAAAGAATTCATTAGGTACAAAAATAAAAACTATATGAAGGCTGTATGGCTCTGAACCTTTGACTGATTTTTTTAACGTAACAAAAACTTATGTATTTATTGTAATTTGTAACGAGTGCATAATACATATGTCACCGAAAATGTATGAAACATAGAAATTGTACACAATTCCTGTGTAATTCCTAGGAAATTTTATTTCAATAATGATACTAGGAAATATATAAATTCTATTGAAAATAAATCGGACAAATGCGAGTTAAACTCGCGTGGAGAGGGTTCCGTACATGTTTAACTAAGTTCCATAAATATTTTTAAACCTGACTCAAATTTGTTGATGGTAACTATAAAAAGTTTTTATGTTTTTGGAAATCGTCTTTTCTAAAAATGAAACCTAGCTACATCGATTTATCGCCCTCGAAACCCCAAATTTCATAAAAATCGTTGGAGCCGTTTCCGAGATTCAGATTATATATATATATCCATGAATTGCAAGTTTAAAGGTATTAGATAGACTTCTCATAGGTTTTCCTGTAATCTTTAGGTAAGGAACTATTATCTGATTTTTTTTCAAAATGTTTGGCCCAGTAGTTTCGGAAATAAGGGGGGGGGGAATGGTCAATTTTCGCCAATTTTTCGCCTATTTTCTTAAATAACTTCAAAACTATTTATATTAAAATTCTAAAAAATATATATTTGACATCCTGATAAAAAGCCCTTTCATTTGATATGTTACACAATATTGTCTGCAAAACTTTTTTTTTTAATTTTCTAATTTACCCCCCAAAATTAGCCCCCATGTTTGAAATTCATTTATTTACGTAACACGTCCATGTTTGGGTCATTGACTTACATATGTGTACCAACTTTCAACTCAATCCAGTCCAATATTTTCGGACAGACAGACAGACAGAGAGACGCACGAGTGATCCTATAAGGGTTCCGTTTTTTTTTCGGAACCCTAAAAATAGGTTGGGGTTATTTTTTTTATTTTGCATAAATTTGAAAGTATTCGCACAAAAATAAATTTCACTTACAACCCCCCAAATACCGCTATCCTTACAAATATCCCGAATGTAATTCTCCAATAGATATTTGGGAATGTATACAATGACGGATTAGATACTTTTCCGTTAACACATATATCTATGTAGTATTCAATCAATATTATTTGGTTGGTTAAATTGAGTACGGGGTGTTCATGAATTCTTATGCGGGTGAAACCGCTGGGCGAAAGCTAGTCTATTATATAAAAGAGTAGCGGTTTTTTGGGTAAACATCCCCCTGCCCACACCGCTGAACCGATTAATGTGAAATTTGGCATGTGCATAGATTTTGTCACGTAGACCCCATTTAAGAAGCGATTTTTCGAAATTCCTTTCCGCAGTGGTGGAAACGGGCCCTTTTTGCGATTTTAAGAATCTTAATATCTCTGGAACCATAAGGTCTAGGAGTCTGAAATTTTTAATGTAGCTTTTTCAGTAAAAAATATTACATATGGGTGCGAGCGTTTCTCAAACTTTTGTCTATGGGAGGAAAATTTAAAAAAATAAGGGATTTGCTTTGTTTCCGTTAAACCTTGATAACTTTGTGAGTTTGAATGTTACAAACTCAAAATTTATATTGTAGGTAGTTTAATAATACTGCTAAAATATATTTTCGGCGTTTCTCAAACTTTTTTTCTTCGAGGAAGATATTACCGATGGAAATTATGCATTTTTCAAACTCTTATATCTCTGCAACGGCTGAAGATAGGTAAATGAAATTTCGTATACGCGTTATGCTATACAAATACTACAAATTTAAATTTGATGTTTGTCAAAGTTTTGCCCATAGACAAAGTAAAAATGTTGAAAATTTACTTTTAACATCCTGTTTTTCTCAGTTAATATTCATAGCAGAAGCTTGATTTTTGGAATATAAGCTTTCTACAGTATTTGTTTTGAAATGTACTGTTAAGTTTCTCAAACTTTTCATGCGGCATAAAGTTATAAAGGGTGAAATATCAAATTTTTGCACTTTAATATTTTTGTAATGGCTCAAGCTAGGGACCTTAAATTTGGAATATATACTTGTCGGAGAGTAGGGTTGTTTGTCCGACTCGATTGGCTCAATTTATTATCATGGTGGAGGTATTGGTTGAAATGGTGACGTCATGTAACAGTCGATTGCGAGATCGCACCTGTTGAACACCTGCGCTGCTTTTGCTGAATCATAGAAATTACCTGACGGACACGTGCACAACCCGTTGCACGTGTGAGCCCGGTGACGCGTTGGTGGAAAGGCGGGGCAACCGCTTTATAAACGACCGCTCTTGACAGGGCAGGCATTCATTCACAGTTAATACGTTCAGTCGAGCGGAGCTCCGTTGTTGTCGAAAACGTTGTTTCATTGTCTGCACTACGTCCACTGAATCGGATCCTGATACCACTGAACCCTATACGTGATGTTGGTATCGCTTGGCTATCGCTGACGCCGACATCAGAAGCGGGATAAAGACAGGCAATGAAATAAAACGAAAGAAAAAGAAAGCAAGAAACGTGAAAACTATAATCAGATTGTTGCGACGTGTATTGAAAATACCACGTGCTTGAAAACCCCGAAAACGTGATTTTGACTACCTACCTCAAGTGCTACGTACATGATCGCAATCTTATGTTGGGAAATTGATGAAGTCTGGAACCGGGTGTGCAAACGACCTGAGTGATATCTGGTGAGTCGATTTCATGTTGTTTGATAATACGAGGGTACCTAAGGTACGATGGACAATGGTTACTTGTAATTTGTGTTGAAATCTAGTCGGTTAGCTAGATTTAATCGATTAAGTGAGTGTTATCTGCTGTGCAATACACAGTGTATTCAAATCACAGGGATGACCGTAGACGATAGGGTGTCGATCACGAGTAACCCTGAGTATGAACGCGGAATATAATAGGCGATGACGTATCAAATCGGCAACTTTTTATGAAACTTCAAAACGATAGTTTACTATAGAGTGTAGTAAGAGTTTAATGGGAAATACCGGGTTGTGATGTAATAATTTTATAACGTCGGTTAAGCTATTCGTAGTGGTTCGACTGGTAATTTAAAATGTTTTACACACTGGTTAGTGTTTGATCTTTGGTTTCTCGTACTGTCAAATAATGAAAATGTTTCTAAAGAGCGGGGTGTTGAAGGCAAACATGATAAATCATGATACCTGAAGTAAAACTGGTTGATATAACTTCAAGCTGCATATGTTGGAATGTAGTCGTAGCTCCGGTCTAACCAAAGAGTGCGCGATGCGCATCTAACTATGCATCCTATCACTGGTTAAGTGAAAATCACTGGTAAAGTGAAATCGCTGGTTAAGCGTAAAATTTTAGAAAGCTCGCTGGTCAAGTGACTTCTAAAATCGTTGCTGGACAAGTAATGACAAAAAAAAAACACTGGTCAAGTGAAAATGCAAAAAGAAAAGAAAAATAAAAAGATTTGTATCGCTGGTCAAGTGATACAACATTATTGAGGTTCTATAAACCAGTTTATTGTTTTTTTTAGTTTGTACATGATTGTAATTACAATTTGATAACTTAAAATTTAAAGAAAAAAAAAACTAAACTTAAAAAGCAGTCACTTTATGAAAGTTATTAAAATACCAGGTTTGCATTCAAAACCTTGCTCTATTGTAGTCAAACCAAGTTACCTCCAAAATATAGAGATCCGTTTACAATGATTGAGATTTTGAACGGTGATCGTTATACCCTGAAAGCTTTTAACTGTAACCGTACCTACAATTACGTTCAAGATAGGTAAAGGAAGATGCCAGTGGGTCACGTACCAGTTTTTGTTGATAATGATTTTGATGCTGAAGAGCATGCCTAAGTGATGATGGAATCTCGAGTAAGAAACCTATCGGCCGTAGTAGAATGTCGACCATGCCATTAGTTATTATGTAATCGTAGCCCGGTGGAAATCGGTGTCTCTTGAGAAAACTCAAGTAACCCATGGGTGCGCGATGCGCGTTTAGCTTTGGCGGAGGTTGGGGTCGTAACAGACCGTAATGTGTAGTCATCGGGTGACGCACATGGCGATTCATGGAGTGATGAATGCGCGTATGAGAGAGCAATGTGATTGCTATTCGGCTGTGGTTGCCGTGGCGTTAGATGGTTTACTCGTGAGATTTAAAGTGTAATGAAGTTAGTAGTTAATTTGAATGATGAGATGGTGTGTGACTCTGGTATTTTTCTCGTTAATCTTAATTATCGATTGTGGCGGTTGATTATTGTACTATTTGCTGGAAAGTTGTAGAGGGTAGTTTACCTAACAAAGTTAAGAGATTAGTATACAGTAGGAACCATATTGTGGTGTGGTAGTTAGTACGAGTTCGTGTTGGTACGATGATCAATTTGAAACGATCAGTAGAGAAAAACAGTTCGAATGTTTAGGCAGGAATGGCCGAGCGAAATGTTCAGTTGCTGTGCTGTATTTCTTTGGTTCCAGGTACATGTGATGGAGTTTATCACACGAGGACGTGTGAATCGCAGGATGGCCGTGTCGGAGAGTAGGGTTGTTTGTCCGACTCGATTGGCTCAATTTATTATCATGGTGGAGGTATTGGTTGAAATGGTGACGTCATGTAACAGTCGATTGCGAGATCGCACCTGTTGAACACCTGCGCTGCTTTTGCTGAATCATAGAAATTACCTGACGGACACGTGCACAACCCGTTGCACGTGTGAGCCCGGTGACGCGTTGGTGGAAAGGCGGGGCATTTTGCAATACTATTTAGCAATAAAATGTTATAGAGGATGAAATATTTCATTTTTGCCCTTTAATATTTTTGCAATTACTTGAGCAAAAGATCCAAAATTTTGAATATGACTAATTAACACAAATGTAACAACATAGAAATCAAAATTATTCTAAATTTTAGTCATAGATATTTATATGATTTTTTTAAAAAGTTTATCAGACTGTATAAAGCTACTCTATTCATATAAGTACCATATTTTATGAATTTAAGCTATCCCATAGCAAGCATTGTTTATAGCCCTAACTCTTCCACTCACAGTATTGTTCAACTTTCATGCCAAAATAAAGTAACAAAGCTCTTATTTTTCTTCAATATCTCAAACAAGTGATCTAAAATTATAATAGCATTTAGTTTATATAAACTGTTCCCCGCGGTTTCGTTCGCGGGTTTATAAGTAGCTTATAACCTTCGGGGATAATGTAGCTTCCCATTAGTGAAACAATTTTTTGAATCGGACCAATAACTCCGGAGATTATTGCCTTCAAATAAACTCTTCAGCTTTTTTATTAGTACCTATAGATAGATAAGTTCCCACCCAAGAAACAAAAAAAAAAAAAAACAAATTTAGTAAAAATAAACCCAATACCATTTTTGAAGTAATTAGGACCATCCTAAGTAGTATTTGTTTCTATGAAATCCGTAGGTAATATCTACAACATTCAACTTGAAAATATTCAACGCAGTAAAGCAATAATTATCGTCAAACAAATAACAAATTACGTATTAGTAGTTCGGTTTCTTTTCGGTATTGCTCGGGTTACATCGGGCGCCGCGTCGCATCGCTCGCCCGTACTTCCCGCTTAGCGTTATTTTTATTATTGCTCAGCTCCTAAGGACCGTGATGTTATATAGCTTATGCCCTATAACCTTCCTTAATAATTGGGTTTTCAATTGCAAATAATTTTTCCAAATCCGACTGGTAGAACCAGAGCTTAGCGCGTTCAAACAAACAAACAAACAAACTCTTCAGCTTTATTAGATTAATAATAATCATGGATAGGGTTTATGTTGGTAGTTCATGACAAATGTTCATCAATCTGTATTTTATCGTTGAGACAATCATTATAGAAGCTGTCCTTAGTTTCTTACAAGTCCTGGAATACAAATACCTACCTTCTTATCTCACGGGTCTACCTCTCTGCCAATTTTCATTTAACACTGTTTGAACGTTTAGAAAGAAAGAGAAAGAAAAACCTTTATCTCCTGCATGCCATCCGAAACTTATAAATAAAAACAATATCGAACACATAAAGAATTCATTACAAAAATAAAAACTATATGAAAGCTGTTTGGCTCTGAACCTTTGACTGTTTTTTTTAACGTAACAAAAACTTAGGTATTTATTGTAATTTGTAACCAGTGCATAATACATATATTTATGTAGTATTCAATCGTCAGATCAACTATACATATTCCTGGATATTAACATAGCCTAAAACCTTCCTCTAGGAACCTGAACCTAAGAGGATACCTATCTATGAAAAGCGCTTCATAATCTGTACTGCGTTTCTCAAGGTATGAGAATACTAACATACAAATTGACCTACATATTATTTGGTTGGTTAAATTGAGTACGGGGTGTTCATGAACTCTAATGCGGGTGAAACCGCTGGGCGAAAGCTAGTCTATTATATAAAAGAGTAGCGGTTTTTGGGTAAACATCCTCCTGCCCACACCGCTGAACCGATTAATGTGAAATTTGGCATGTGCATAGATTTTGTCACGTAGACCCCATTTAAGAAGCGATTTTTCGAAATTCCTTTCCGCAGTGGTGGAAACGGGCCCTTTGTGCGATTTTAAGAATCTTAATATCTCTGGAACCATAAGGTCTAGGAGTCTGAAATTTTTAATCTAGCTTTTTCAGTAAAAAATATTAGATATGGGTGCGAGCGTTTCTCAAACTTTTGTCTATGGGAGGAAAATTTAAAAAAATAAGGGATTTGCTTTGTTTCCGTTAAACCTTGATAACTTTGTGAGTTTGAATGTTACAAACTCAAAATTTATATTGTAGGTAGTTTAATAATACTGCTAAAATATATTTTCGGCGTTTCTCAAACTTTTTTTCTTCGAGGAAGATATTACCGATGGAATTTATGCATTTTTCAAACTCTTATATCTCTGCAACGGCTGAAGATAGGCAAATGAAATTTCGTATACGCGTTATGCTATACAAATACTACAAATTTCAACTTGGTGTTTGTCAAAGTTTTGCCCATAGACAAAATAAAAATGTTGAAAATTTACATTTAACATCCTATTTTTCTCAGATAATATTCATAGCAGAAGCTTGATTTTTGGAATATAAGCTTTCTACAGTATTTGTTTCGAAATATACTATCAAGTTTCTCAAACTTTTCATGCGGCATAAAGTTATAAAGGGTGAAATATCCAATTTTTGCACTTTAATATTTTTGTAATGGCTCAAGCTAGGGACTTTACATTTGGAATATAAACTATTCAATACAATTGGAATAATATTCAAACCAGTGTTTCTCAAATTTTTCATAGTTGTCAATTTTATGACACCTTAAATTATTTTCTATCAACCTGTATAACGGAAGTACTATACAACTGAGAAGCATGATTTTTTGGAAATAAGCTACTCTTAGCAAGCACTATAAGAATCCTAAAGCATTTTGCAATACTATTTAGCAATGAAATGTTATAGAGGGTGGAAATTTTTATTTTTGACTTTTAATATTTTTGCAATTACTTAAGCTAGGGTTCCAAAATTTTAAATGTAGACCATGTAACATAAGTGTAACAAGATGCAAGTCAATAATTAAAAAAAAAACGATCATAGACAATTTTATGACCTTTTTAAATTTTTTTTATCAACCTGTATAACGCAAGAACTATTTAACTAAGAAGCATGATTTTTTGGAAATAAGCTACCCATAGCAAGCACTATATGAATCCTAAAGTATTTTGCAATACTATTTAGCAATGAAATGTTATAGAGGGCGGAAATTAGTATTTTGTCCCCTTAATATTTTTGCAATCACATGAGATAGGGATCAAAAATTTTGGGTGTAGACCATGTAACATAATTGTAACAATATGCACATTAATAATTTTAAACTTTTTAATCATAGACAATTTTGTGACCTTTTTAATTTTTTTTCATCAACCTGTATAACGCTTTTCCTATTCATTTAAGAACCACGTATTTCTGGTTATAAGCTACCCATAGCGAGAACTATAAGAATCCTAAAGCATTTTGTAATACTATTTAGCAATGCAATGTTATAGAGGATGAAATATTTCATTTTTGCCCTTTAATATTTTTGCAATTACTTGAGCAAAAGATCCAAAATTTTGAATATAGAATAATTAACACAATCGTAACAACATAGAAATCAAAATTATTCTAAATTTTAGTCATAGATATTTATATGATTTTTTAAAAAAGTTTATCAGACTGTATAAAGCTACTCTATTCATATAAGTACCATATTTTATGAATTTAAGCTATCACATAGCAAGCATTGTTTATAGCAAACTAAGAACCCTCACAGTATTGTTCAACTTTCATGCCAAAATAAAGTAATAAAGCTTATAGGTATTTTTCTTCAATATTTCAAACAAGTGATCTAAAATTTCTAAAATTATAGCATTTAGTCTATATAAAATAACTAGCTGTTCTCTCGCGTTACCGGGATTAAAAGTAGCCTATAACCTTAAAAAGAGTATTTGTTTCTATGAAATCCCTAATAGGTATCTACAACAATTCAACTTAAAAATATTAAACGCAGAAAAGCAGTTTATCATCAAACTAATTACGTATAGAACTTCACCCGTATTTCAAGTGAAGTCGTGCATAGTTCGGTTCTTTTCGGTATTGCTCGGGTTACATCGGGCGATCGCTGTCATCCATTACCATACCGCGCTATACATGATTGCCGCTTAGCGTTTTTTTTATTATTGCTCGGCTCTGAAGAATCGTAGCGTGATTTAGCTTATAACCATTCTTAATAATTGGGCTTTCAATTGCAAAATAATTTTTCCAAATCCGAATGGTAGTTTCAGTGATTAGCGCTTTCAAACAAACAAACTCTTCAGCTTTATTATTAGTATAGATAGATTAATCATGGATAGGTTTATGTTGGTAGTTCGTGACATCTGTATCAATCTGTATTGTATGAGACAATCATTTTAGAAACTGTCCTTAGTTTCTGACAAGTCCTGAAATAAAAATACCTACCTACTTATCTCCGGGTTTACCGCTCTGCCAATTTTCATTAAACACTGTTTCAACGTTTAGAAAGAAAGAAAAAAGAAAAACATTTTATCTCTTTCATGCCATCCGAAGCTTTTAAAACGAACACATAAAGAATTCATTATAGAAATTTAATAAAAAATATAAGAAGGCTGTATGGCTCTGAACCTTTGACTGTTTTTAACATAACAAAAACTTAAGTACATCATGGATTGTAATTTTTAACTAAAGGCTGTATGGCTCTGAACCTTTGACTGTTTTTAACATAACAAAAACTTAAATAGGTACATCATGGATTGTAATTTTTAACCAGTATTTAGACGTGAAAATTGAACTCCACATGCATAATATATTTATGTAGCATTCAATCGTCACAGAACTATACATGTCCCTGGATATTTACATAGCCTAAAACCTTCATCTAGGAACCTGAACTTAAGAGGATACCTATCTTTGAAAAGCGCTCCATAATCTGTACTGTGGTTCTCAAGGTATGAGAATACTAACGGACAAATTGACCTACATATTATTTGGTTGGATAAATAAACCACAGGGGTGTTCATGAACTCTAATGCGGGTGAAACCGCAGGGCGAAAGCTAGTAATTTATATAGTTAAAAATCGTACAAACAGTCACTGAATTATTTTATACTATTACCTATCCTATCTTAATATTATGAAGCAGTAATGTAATTAATATAGCAAGTAAGAATAACACGCACCCACACAAACTTATTTAAACTATATAGAGCATTGAATACAACGCAATTGCACTCCTATACAATTTCGTTTTAGAAGGTCAACAAGTATAAAGTGGGGATTAAAAACGAGCAATGGAATAAAAAGGTATTCTTTATGGGAGATTTTGAATGGCTTGCTACATGTTTAGAGTCGATATGGGATGGAAGCTAAATGGACACATTCATGTTCATTCAACCGCAACATGATTTAGCCACATTTATGTCGTAAATACATTGAATACCTACTTAAGTACCTACCTACCATTTTAAGTCCATGGAATATGTAATTATGTTGTATGCCAAATCCCTCACATATTTCTATCTATATATACGTATATTATGCATAAATAATATCATAGACGACTGATACTGTAATTTTTACTTAGTAAATAGTGATGATATATCAATAACGCATGAGAAAGAGCTATTATGGCCTCGAATACTACTAACTACTAAAGAAAAATATTACTATTAATGATACCTATTCCAATAAACAAAAAATACAAAGATTTCTTGTGAACGATGACGTACTATAAGGTATTGTAGGTAGTACTTTTATTCGTGTGTTTTGCAAATTATACAATTTTTATGATCTCAATCAACATAAATTAATCAAAATTACGCATCAATGATTGCAGATTGCATGTTGTGGTGTCAATCACTTCGCTGTCAACTGTCTTGAAATTTGTTAAACTTGTCGTTGTGGAATAATTTTATGAAAGGTTCAAGTAAAACAATTTATGAATATTATTGACATATTTGCTAAGCTAAAATAAGCAACAAAACCTAGTAAAACATCTGTAATCTATTCTCCAGTGACTATATCAAAACAAAACTTCTCGTACATAGTGTTATGTCTTGATCATGACATGACAATAAACAAAACAAAAATTAAAGGTGTAAATGACCCAACAAGCTGTTTACGCGAGTTTTTAGTGCACCTTTCACTTACAGTTACTCCGCAGTGAATTATGCAAAACTTCTTTATGCATTATCACCAACAATTTTTGCATAATTATTTAACGACAACAAGTGCACTGGAAAGTTTTATGGCATGAGGAAAGTGGATTTCTAGAGATGCGATCGGTTTCGTGATTGCGGATTGTGCTTGATATAATACGTACAATTATTCATTGCACAAACAGCTCTCTAGATCACATTATGAGAACTAGATTCAAGTAGATGATTTTATTCGTTTCAGAAGTATTTTACTTGTTTCATGATACTAAATTCCACAATAGTACATTCATGTGAAATACTTTAGTGGGTCACGCAACAACCGATGCACGTTCTATTTCTAGTTTGATCGATCGCTTTGGATGCAGTTACCAAAAATATCTGTAAAGTTAACCAATAGCGGAAGACATCGCCTCGAATTAAATATTCTCGTGAAAAGCGGAATGGCTAAAACGAAAACTTTTGGGATATTTATAATACTGCAACAACCGGACAACTGCTACTTTCTTCAACTTTGTTTCGAAATTCTGCAGTAGATATGCTAATCTTATGAATATTTTATACAGTATCGCAATGTTTGGTTAAAACACCTGAAATAATAAACTTGTCATAAGACAAGGTCTTACATAAATACCAGTGATACGTATAAGTAACTGCGCCACAAAAATATACCTGAAGATGCATGTCAGTGAGGCGTGAAACTAGATCAATGGAGATTATGACAGCACAGAATTAACACAAAATGTCAAAAAATAATCAAATAAACTTACTTGGGAAACCAACAGATCCTGTTGCTCCATTATAATAGGTGAAACACACGCACGTTTGGTAGATTCTATGTTACAACTAAACTGCCGACGAATTATAAGGAAACATTAAAGTAATTCGAGCGTGAGCAAACCTTATTTTTAACTACAAAGATAATAAGCGTCATAGTTAACTAATAACAGGTGTTTCTTAACGATA
The DNA here is from genome assembly GCA_963555595.1 of Tethea ocularis. Taxonomy (NCBI): domain Eukaryota; kingdom Metazoa; phylum Arthropoda; class Insecta; order Lepidoptera; family Drepanidae; genus Tethea; species Tethea ocularis. The sequence goes on along the minus strand of OY741970.1, from coordinate 5,153,389 downwards.
CGCTACGTTCGTGTATGTCCAAGGTATTGATGTGGCAAAATGAGTGATTACGTTTGCATCACTACCATCTGTATTGGTGCAAATATAACCGTTTAAGGAAACATTGTGTCTCAATATAACAAACACAACATGCTACCGTATTTCTTAAGATGTGTAAATTCTCGATTCTAAGTCTTAGAAACTTTCTTTACTCAGGTGGTATATGTTTATGAAATTCTTAGCTATGAACTTGCAAAAATAGTAATTAGGTACTCTGTTTTTCATCAGTTCTTGCGTTCTTACTTTGTTGTTTCGACGATGTATTGTAGAAAAGCATATAAATTATGGACCAAGCAAAAAGTAGTATCCTAGAATATAAGTGCTTAAGAATCTGGAATGAATTTAATCAACTAGAAAAAAATATGAGGTCAGACCATTATTGGGTACTTGGCGCGACGCCCACATTGTCTGCGCTACAGAAAAAGCCTCTCTCAGGAATCTGGGCATAGACTTCTGGCAATTTTTTTACGTATTAAATATATTAGTTTCTAGTAAGATGTTTTTAGTAAAATACTAAATTAACTATATTAATAATTTAGTTCTTAGTCAAAATAAATAAATACAAATGTTGGCTTTGAAGAATGTATTGCGGAAATCGGAACAGATCTAGCTAGAATCGTCAGGGAAGTCAACTACTTCCCTGACGATTCAGGAAGTATTGCTTGACATGAAAAAGTTGGATATGATAGTCAATTGTCAAGACAACAAAATCGCTAAGGAAGCAAATTGTCAAAGTACGATGAAAATTTCAGGTAATGTTCTTATAAATTGCAAACCACAAAAGGATGCAAGTAACAAACGCGAAGGGAGCTACATTATCCCCGAAAGTTACTTATATCTATGTACTTTTTATCTCCCGAGAACTTGGGTGAAACCGCAGGGACAGCTAATGTTATATTAATATCAACTTTACAAGATGTAGTTAAGCGATTCAATAGAAAATTCTTAATTTATAATATTACTAAACTACGTCTACGAAGATTACACCATCATATTATTATGCTGGTAGTTCAGACTGCGAGTCGATTGCGTCCATAACAAAATCTAGTTTACGATTCATCTAACAATACCATTACATTTTTAACCTAATGGCATTGTAATAAAGCATTGGCATTATTGACTAACGGCAAACGATAACCAGACAGCAATGATATATAACAATGAGGCACCTATGAGTCAGAACGAAAGCAGACTGTGTAAAGTATACCTGTCCCACTGACAACTATCAATAAATGACCTCTTTCTGCTTTGTGTTCTATACCCAACAAGATTTAAATTATATACCTATAATTTTGTATTACACGAATGGAAATAAAAAAGGTCTATTACAGGTAGATATAATCCTTATAAAACATAAATATGACGTATTTATTTTGCAACATGTCTGAATTAAATTCAAATAATTAAAACCTTTTCCGTATCTATTTAAAATATTTAAAAATAATATAAATAGACAATTTACATACATTAAAATTTAAAAAAGTAAAGAATTGTTCAGATCTATCAGGCCAAGGTGGAATAAAATATGACTGTATTTGCTCATTTCTAAAACCGCAAGATCATTTACGTCAAATCAACTCGAGATCGTTAAATAAAAGGGAACCTTCGTGAGTCATCGTGTTGACTCATTTTAAATGAGTTGTCTAAACTATCAAAAAACATACTCGAAAAAAGTATATTTAAAAACAGGAAAAACCAAAATTAGTGTAAGAAGCACTAACTAAATGTAACCTGTTTTTTAAATTATTGAAAGGAAGAACAAAGTAAAATGTCACCTATTGCCACTGTCAATGTCACCGATTTACCCTAAAAAAATGTGTATGTATTTTACAAAATGTTTCACGTTTCGTAGCAGATGCTACGGTTGAAATTATTTCTAACAAAGTTTACGGTCGAAAGTTCAACAATTACTACTGAGTTTATGAATGAAGATTATTTCTGAAGAATGTGGTTTTTTTTAGACAACAAAAAATTATGATTAGTTTTTCTTATAATTTATTGAATTTTGTAGATACCTATTCGTAGGCAAATATCGAATTCGACCTTCATGACAACATAATAAAATCGGAACCCTGGCAATGAATGTCAATAACAATCTATTCAATGAAATAATACATCATTGATAGGTAACTTTATTATACCTAACACTTTAACTACATTTTAATTGCCACTGTCATACTTAAATAAATCATAGTCACAATTGCTCATTAGCCAGTCACAGCGACTGGTACAAGTCTGTTATTATGAAACCACTGATTGGCATTTGTTGCTCCGATTAGTTCATTGACACTGAATAAATCGCTCTCATTCACTATTAATGAAAGACTTAAGTTATACAAGCATGTATGGAATTAGTATTGCGTGCATTTTGCAGGCGGTGCATCGTAAATCAGTATAAAACAGAATCATGCTAATTGTATATAGATTTGGGCTGTCAGATTAGGACTTCTATAGCATGGTGTACTCTAGTAATAAAATTAATGGACAAGGCAAATAAATCTGTTTCAGTTTAAATTGCCATCATGCTACTTACTATTTGAACAAATATTTTCTTATTAACCACAAAACTTTTAACAAGATAATATTTCACCAGAATAATAAGATATACCTAAGCACAAATAAAAAGTACCTATTTGAAAACTGGTGTTAGTGGAAAAATGGTTTAATTTTATTATGATAAGTACCTAGAGATAAAAATCATAGACCGCAAACAAATTCATTCAACACAGTTTTACATAAGATTAGATAAGATTTGTATAAGATTCCGGCTATACTATTCCCTCCAATATACCTATTCTATACATCTGTAACTAACACGCCAAGCACGTAGACGAGAGTATATACCACGTACATTCGATACATTCCGGCTTACAAGAAACTCAGCTGCACTAGAGGCGATTTTCATAGAACGTAAATCGACTTTTCCGATCCGCATACACGGCTTATATGCCAATTCGTGTTCGTTTAAAAAGAAAAAACGTAGCTGTTGTTTTTTACATTCAATCGTTTTTATTTGATATCGATTTTAAATTTAACTACAAACAATGAACAAAATATTAAAGTAAATCGTCTGAATAGTATCGTAGCAAAGGACTATCTGTAATCGAATCTATGCAAATACATACTTTCTTTATATCTTATACCAATATCGGAGAAACGTAATAAAGGTACCTATTTTTTTTTTATATCGTATGCTAGTCATAGAGCAGGTAGAAGGATCTTGGAGTTAAATTAATTTCATTCCTGTACATAATTACCGTCTCATTAAAGCGATTAAGATTTTGTGTTTTCAATAACATGATGTTTGATTGATGTTTTCATAAAAATGGCACAAAATATAGATTAAGCAAACATACCTAATAACAAATTGGAAATCAAAATGAATTTAATATTATATTATATTGATGACATAAAATATCAAAACATTTATCCATCTACAATAGATTTACATACAATAGTTTTAAATTTAGAAACAGACAGACTACGTGACTGGAAAATCCGACCTACATAGTCGCATATAGCTTTGATTACATTACGCTAATAGGTTTTTTTCAGTACCTTTTATTTTATTTGCCTAATTCTAAATCAATTAAATACTATATTTTAAATACTATGTATAGGTATTATTAACCAAAAGATATCCGAACAAACTCTTCAAGAGTGTTTTCTCAGAATAATAATATCACAAAAAAATACATCGACAAATTACTAAAACTTAATGAATATACACGCGAATAAATGAACAATCACATCGTCAATCTTCAGTATCAATAAAAACTGGTTATATTATAGGCGTGTGTAATTAATAATTATTACTTATTATTGTCACGAACACTGTCTTTAGTTTTTAGGTCGATAACTGTTGAAAATGACACGCAATTTGAGAATAGCATAAAACCAATTAATTACCCATAAAAGCAAGTGTTAAGCTTATCTATAGAACTTCGTAATACTCTTATGTCCCTGTTACCCATTGTATGATTAAATTGAATTGTTTTCCCTATATCCTAATCGCAGTGCGGTATTTTTTTTTAATTTTAATTTGAGGTTACCTACTTTATTTACGATACGATAGCACAATTGTATGGCGAATGGATTTAATTAATTTGATATTTCTATAACGATATCCATTTTTCATTAATTAATTTTCAAAACCAGGATAAGTTATCGACAAGCAAAAAATATTTTTATATAATATGATGATTGCTCTGCGGGTTTAAATTGCTTTTTTTTATTGAAATTGAAAATCATATCACAATTTAATAGACAGTTATGAAACTAATACGTACTTAGCTCTACCAAGTAACTAATAAGCAATCTATGGTTAAACGAAAACTATCCACTAGGTATATACACTATATATAATATGTAGTTGCAATAAGATCCTACGAAAGTTGTGAGTGTTATGAGTGAGCCCTCAAACGGCTGGATTTTGATGAAATTTGGTATGGGGGGATTAACACATAGGCTATATAAACTAAGTATTTACTATTAAATACATAATATAAGGTAAACTAAACTATAACAAAATTATAAAATTAAATTAAGTTTGGCCCCTTCGGCTATATTATATACCTATTTTTATCCGGGAACGCGGGTGAAACCGCGGGGCGGAAAGCTATACAAATAATTCTATATATACGTTTTAGATGTGTCAGACTAATTAAAAACTACCCGGTAATACACAATTACCCGTAGGTACGTCACCTACCCATTTGACCACGTCTATTTCAGTAAAGCTGAAGGACTAAAATTAATATTAAAAACCTGGGTTACTGAGGCATACATAATCCCTTAAACGTGTGCAAAATTAATTTCAAAAGATCAAGCTTTTTACAACCGATTTATTTTTATTTTGATAAACATTCACTCAAACACTTATCATAACAAGAGCCGTGAAATTAGGTAATAAGTGATAACCACAAGTAAATAAAAATAATCCACATTCCTTTTACAATGTAAGTAAAATCGTTTACAAATTAATTATGGTTAAAAAAAAACTATACCTTTAATAAATTATAGAGCGCTTACTCTATAATTTATTAAAGCCCTCTCTGGGAAGCTTTGCTGAAAGTATTAAAAACCCATCAAAACTATAAATGAGAAGTAAACCGAGCTTATGTTTAGGTTTATATTGTTATTTTTGTTGTGATTATTATGAATGTGAATTTATTAAATAGTATTTTTAGGACAGTATGCCATTGACGTCAATTCATTAAAATTATATTTATGTCGATGAGGATATAAATACATTCGGTAAATACCTCAGTTTGTTTTATAGCTAATATCCTTAAATAAATACCAACTGAATAACAAAATAATGAAATAGTTGGAATATTCCATAATAGGTCAATTAGACAATCTGAATTCCCAAATTGTAATATGATAAAGAAATTTATGATTTGGTACAAATTTTGTTCCATCATATATTTCTTGTCAAGATAATATTATTATCACTAATCACACACCATTTGCAGTAGAAATGGCAGATGTTAGAAACACCTGCGCCTACGCAACTGTCGTTTCCAACGATCGTCAAAAACATATGGCTGGTCGGTATTGTATACACAATTTAGAAAGTGAACTATTTACCGGTATGGCGATAAGCATATGGCGATGTTCATGCAAAAAAGATTTAATTGTATTATTTTAATACTATTTCTGATAATTTATACCTATTATATGTTAACTATTTGTGCGATGGTACGAAGTCCATTTACTTTTATAATATGTCCCGTAGCGCCATAATACCTTAATAGACACTTGATGGATTAGACTAGACTCAATAAAATGACCACAGACGACGTCCCATCCCGACATAAAAAATACATTTTGATTAATTAATCATAAGCTCGACCTCATTACTTTTCGACATTACGATTACCATTATGTGAAACCCCAATATTTCCATACACAAGGTGAACTTCTTTCGCTCAAATGATGTCATCGTAACGGCGGTGTTGACAATACCAATAGGCATGTAAACGTAAAAGGATTAGAACTCCAACACCCTTTATCGCTGCACTAAAAACATGAAGGTTGTAACCTTGTAATACATCAAGCCGTATCATAATGGCGATGAACTCAACAGTGTTATCGATCCCACCTACAGATATCTTGTCTATGGGTGTGTAAGTTTACAATGCTTTTGATAACGAAGTGTTTTTACTTTTGTTATTAGCATGTTTACAGTTAACGTTCGAGGATCTAGAAGGAAGATTATTGTTGAACTATAGATAATTAATTGGTAGCCACCTGTGTATAAAATCTTACGCCAAGAACCTTCGGTGTGTTCAAGCTACTGCGCTTGAGAGCTAGTGCCTTCGCGGCTTTCTATGCATACATCGGCTATATACTATCCATGATATTGAGGTCCAGCCGTTTGAGCGTAAAAAAGTAACAAACAGACACATTCACAAACTATCGCATTTATAATATTAGTAGAATTGAATGAATTTAAAGATGGTAGGTGAGAAAAAAAGGCGTTCGAGAGACTTCTGTATTAGTAAACACAGACGAGTTGTCACGAAGTAAATAAACGACTCTAGATTCGTCGCAGAGGAGCCTAGTTCAGGAGATATAAATTTGTCAACATCCATAAGATTATCATAAAGGGTAAAATTTAGCAATTATTAAAATAATTTGTAACTATATTAGGATATCTACACCACCTAAGTATAATATATAAACGATTATTTTACTAAATAATTGTGTAATGTATTTGATACAATACAACTGAATTACTCGGGGTACCTATCCATATAACGGAAAAGCAGTAAAAATTTATTAAATTTTCATATTTTTTACCAGTATACGTGATATCGTAAAAAGTTGCGGTAAACCAAAAAAATATGTGTTTATATAGTTTTATTTACTTATTATTACGCCTATATTGCGTTTATTTCAGACTTTCAGATTTTTAAATAAAATACTGCCTCTTCATTTGGTCAAATAATTTAGAATAAAAATCTAAAGGAGAATAATTTGCCCATAAACTCATAAGAGTTTTATTTGACAATGAAAAGATGATACATACACAAATTATTCAATGGAATGACATTTTAGTGATGATATTTGTGCCAATGCCACTCCGGTTAGCATGTATGACCGTTTTTTCCACGCGGCGTTACCTTTAAAGCCATTTACAAATTTAAAGGTATGTTTAGGATGTGATAAGCAAAACAACCAGTTTTTGCGTGTGTCATGCGTCTATGTGATAAGGAATCGAGTTTCCTTGGACTTAGGATTAATATCAAATTTTAATATTTACATTTTTTCACATTTCCATTAAGTACCTTGTTTTATTTAACAATCTTAATAACCTAAATTTTATGGAACATAATTTAAAGAATCATAAAGGTGCTCTCATATATCTTATTATATTTTGTGATATCATGGTTGAATGTTTGTTGTTATTGACAACGTATCGCAACTGCCAAGAATCTTTCAAAGCGACGAAATGTGCTGCAGGTGGCTAAAATGAATGCCAAAGTAGAAAAACGTTTTTTATTTTTCAGTAAGTCCACTGAAATACTTTGCGATTGAGATAATTTGAACGGAATTGGAATGTGATTTCAGATCTGTGTTACTGAAGTTCAAAGTCAATTGTAATCAGACTCACGATACAGCCGCTTATATCGTAATATGATAGTCTAGCCAAAATCATTACTGTAATCAGTTTCTGATATGAAGAGCGCAATTTTCAGGGGCGGATTTCATATCGATTTTTATATCAAAGTTTTATTATGTTAAAAATTATAGATACCTCGTCGGACAGAGGCGATGGAAGTGGAGAATCCTTGGAATTTCGTCTTTTCGCTAAAGTTTTCTCGACCCATATATTCAAGGATTGTCTTCGACGAGCGGAAAACATTTTTAAGATTAAATTCACTTCACCTAGTTCACTGCAATATTCATGTCCTTCTTATACGTTGGTTTATTTAAAACTGTATCCAAAAACCATTGGCACCGAATTAAAATGTATAACCCCACCAAATTAAATTGCTAATAGAATAATACGTGCGTTCGAACTGAATTGACAAAGGAAAATGGTACGAAAATTCTACCACTGTACTAGTGTTTACACGACTGATAGCAAATAGCGAGTACCTACCAGGAAAATAGGTGTGATAAAGGGATCATTTACATGTGCTATTTAGCATAAAAAAATGTTAACCCAGACGGCCCGAAGGATGCTCTTAAAGATTTGAGTTATAATGTAATAGTAGAATAAATATAAAATATTTCTTTACTAACTGATTTATTTATACAAAATGATATATTTTCGTTTTCTAAAAGCAAAGTTGTGATCAAGGTCCCAGTATGTCATCGGAAATTATGTCATCATGTCTAAGTAATTATATTTATTTAATCGAAAACAAAAACGTCCTTCGAAAACCCCTTTAACACAACCGAAGTGTGCACATTGAGGGAACTACAAACATAGTAAAAGAAACGGAATCATTATCTGACCAATCTAAACAACCCCAGAAATACTAAAAATAGCATACCATACCAATGTCAACCATATTTCAAGGTAGATTGGACACAAATTTGTAGTCTACAAGTCCAAGAAGAGACTGCACACGGATTTCCACTTGTCTCGTGAAAAAAAGTTAATGAATGGTGGAAAGTCGTCGAGAAGTTTATTTGAAACAAAAGACTAATGGTTCATGGTAAAAAATAAATAATAGTCTCATATTGTACAAATGACCTTTCTCTCATCTGTCAGGAATGTAAAAAATATACGGTTTGAAATATAATTGGATTTGCTATCATCAATATATGACCTACAATATTTTGATATCATGCTTCAAAGACAGCATCGTCGTGACTTTTTAATGTTCCTATTTAAAAATGTAAATTCAGATATTTTTCAGACGGTCAATAAATAGTTTTGCTTCAATCTTTGTTCATGGTATTATTCAGTATTTTCCCAACTTTAGGATTTTTTGGTCGGACAATTTAAATATTTCTCGAAAACATTTCGAACGAACGAATCCCATTTGAATGATATGAATGAGAATATATTTTACTGAAAAAAAAAAAAGAAAGTTCTAACGTTTCATTATTTCATACCAAATTATTATCCCACGGGAATCCACCGAGAAAGATCGAAGTTGCGGTAACTTGATGAATATTTTATTAGACGCAATATTCATACGGGAATTCAATTACTTTGTTGCATGATACTAATTCTTTTGATGTAAAAAAGGTAGGTTATTTATTAAAATAATTGTTTACGTAACTTAAATTTGCTTTTGCGTTATAAGTATAGGTATTTGTCTGTGAATGGAAAGGTCAAAAAATATTTTCTATTACGGTACTTTTCATGAATGTTCAAATAAAAACTAGTATTGATATCGCACGTCTTGGCTAACATTATCGTATATTCTTACTAAATTATTCTTCAATAAAATAAGTCAAGTAGCAAAACATCAACAATTTTGCCTAGAGATATATATCAATAAATAGTCTACATGAACAATCCTATCATTACAATTAATGTGAAATTTTGTATATTTGTTATTCAGTCAAACCAAGAACAAACAAAACAAGGAACTTTAATTTAACAGGTTTTAGTTCTAAATATTACTATTTACCACATGATAAGAAATAGTACTTAGATAATACTTCTTTCTTACTGACTTCTTACCAATGATAGGGTAGGTATTATAATATTTGCTCAATTGAAAAATGCTTCGTGTTATAATTAACAGGATATTAAATTTTTAGAAAAATAGCACTCGCATAATATTCAAAACAAAAAGTTACTTCGTAAGTCAAAGCTTTGTTCCTCCTGCTTTCGTTTCATGCAATTTGGTTACCAAAAGAGGAGAGCAGGGATAGTCTCAAAGGATAAACTTACCCCTCACACTAAAGTGGTACGATTGAAAAGTTTACCAAGCGGAAGCCCTTAAAGCGAAGTGGTCCGATGCACTTACAATTTTTTTTTCTCACATTTTTTCAGTTATTATAGTTTGTTTTAAAGATAAAGCAACTAGAGCGAGGAGCGAGCAAGTTTATTAATTTATACATTCTTTGTGAACGAAGTCTGCTTAAGTTCTGTGATATTAAATTGAAAACAGAATGTTTTTAGGGCTGGAACAATTTTATGTTAATATTTTTTTAATTAGCAAACATTCAAGTTGGAAGATCGATGTTTGGAAGTTTTATTAAATTGTTTTATTTATAAATTGTAACTGATCCCCTATCTTCAAGTTTATTCTAAGACACAACGGGTGGGTTGTATTGACTGGATTTCTCTTAAGTACTAGTAAATGTTAAAAATAACTATTGATACCACATAATATTTCACATTGTTCCGCGAATTTTATCAGTTCTTTCTCTCTGTAAATTTTCTTTATGTCGTCAGACAAAACACAACGAACGTTAAATACCGTAGCGCGCGTAGTAGGTATGTCAATGTCAAAATTTAATCATTTCTTTGAAATTATTCATCTAAAACAATTTTCCAACGTAGCTCGTTATAAACGGCCAAGAAAATTGTGTATTTGTTTTTCCTTAGTAGGACTTCATACTCAGGGTTTATTTCGCATAGTAATTTAAACAAAACATAAGGCTAAGACAAACTACACTGCTTCTATAGACTTGAGACGACCACTTGAGAGTATTTCAAGATTTATCTTCATATTACAGCTCTTTGTATATCATGTACCTACCCACATAGTTTAAGTTATAAAGCTATGTAACTGAAGCTATTCTATACACAGATTATCTTATCTTGAATCTTAATATTATTTATTGCTGCCTTCCTATAAGCTATAACAAATACTTGTACAAGAAAAATAAATAGGTATAGTTTTATATACCTACAGTTAACAAATTCATATATAGAGCTGCACACCGGACTCTGCTAAAAAAAATATCTGGAGGAAGAAGGGCCTTTGTCCTGCCATATAAAAAATAGCTGCATGTCGTAAAAAAATGCCATATTATTGTAATTAGATATACAGCGACATCATAACATAAACGTAAACCAAGACGCCTCTGATGATGCTTCGTGGAGAAGCAAAACACGTCTCGATTACCTGTGGAGAAGTGTGAACTTGTGTGAGAACAGTGTGAACTGTAAGAAGGAGATCCACCGGAACAAATTATTTAATATTTGTCTTTTGTATATTTTTTAACCAAGAAGGTTAGTTGATTCACTACGTTACCTTTATGATATACTGTGATATAGTGGAAGAACACTACTTGGCACGCGTTCAATCTTCTTGCTATCTCAATAATGTGTAATGTTTACATCCACGTCCGTTACCCAGAAATATTGGAACGGTTTGCCTACGTGCTGGGTTTCCTCAATTTAAATACATGACCGTGTTGGTACTTCATTACAAGCACTAGTATTTTTCAGGGAAATTGCTGTGAAAGTATACTTCAATGTTCTGTACTCCTCATACTATATAATAGTTATTTTTGACACCAAAAAAATTGAATTTACATTTGCCTTATGTACAGTTATTTCTAGTTATTACGAAACAGTTGCAATCTTAACGCTCTCTATGTACTCATTTGGTGCTGCAATACTTTGCATATGATTTACGTGATTAAGTTAAAAAGTCAAGGTATTTCAAGTTCTTTCCTATCTAACACCACATTTCACAATTTAATATCAACAAGACACGACAAATAAAGAGGAATGAATTCAATCTGATAAAGTATTCGTTGACAGGCCTTAGGTCGAACCACCCCTTTATAAAGTCATGTAATAAATAGCTGAGCCGAATTTCTGTTGTCTTTTTACCTCGTCCTCATAAATATTAATGGAACTCTCGCCTTACGTAACCATGCGTAGACGTATGAGGGTGCAAAGATTTATGTTGGGTTCGAGTCTGATGCTTACGAAAAATGAGTACAGCGCCATCTATTTTTCGGTAGATTCCATTTGCTGACAAGGGTCAGTCGTGTTATTGCCATCGAATCGTAGCACTGACCCGAGTTTTCACAAAATCTTGGTCAGATCTCATACACATATTACGTGGGACAAAAATAAAACCGCAAGAGTCCAAAAAATTTATGTATAAAAAGAACATACGTACCTAAAAGCGCACCTAACGTTATTAGGTAGATACTTTGTTTATAATACCTACTAATACAGATAATCCGTTATATTTCTACAATAAAGAGTACCAGGTCAGGTTTCATTAATGGAGCATATCGGCTGTCCGACATCTCATTCAATTATAATTTCAAAACGACTGATAATGCAATAACTGCACACTCTTAGAAAAATGCAATAAATTTGCAAGTATTTGTATTTTCAAATGGAATCCATAACATGAACACACTTACTTGCCCATTATACTCATTCGTCATGTTCACTTAGCTTTCTTCTGTAGTTGCTTTTATTGCAGTCGTTATTTTATCAACGATTTTTTCATTTTGTGGCTTTTCAATTGTTTCTCTTCCCACTTTTGTTCGACATTATTACAAAAGTCACGCTTTCGCGTGTCGTTTAACCCTATTTTGTTGCTAACGGTGCTAATTGTCACGCCGTTGATTTATTTCATTTTAGTTTTCATGGAGCAAACGAATTTGCACGTTTATTTATGCAAAAATATGATGCTTAAGTGCTTCCATGGGCAGAAATAAACATATCATCTCAAACATGTTATTCAAAGTTGATATCATAAAAAATATTCTGGTGATCAGATAATTTATTCGAATAAACGTGGAAAAGATTGCACTTTTTTTTTTTATATAATCGATTGTAAAACATCGATTCGTTATGATTATGAGTCGGGTATACATTTCCGCTTGGATGACTTTACATAAAGATTGCTATGTGGATTCAAACGCGCATTTACAAACTACATAGACATAAATCGTCCATTTGCTCTGCGATATTTATAAAGTTTGCTTTCTAATATCACAGTGTATTACACTTTCGCTTGCTATGCCGGTAATGTGAAGTGAAAACGCAGAAAATGTTACTCTTTTTGTCGAGAGCGTATGTGACTGCAAACATTATAATATTATGATTTGTATTAAACTCAACGGATGCATTGCTCGAGACAAAAGAGCTTTCTATTTCAACGCATTTGGCCTACTAACATTTATAGAAATGTTATACGAAATGTTTTTTTTTAATAATGAAACTCAATCCTAAAAAAGACATTTGTATTTCCTTTTACTTACTGATTATTAAGTTATTATTTTGATACCAAATTAGACAAGAAAACATTCTTTATTGAGATACTTAATTGTTTCATCGCTATATTTATACATAAGGCTTTTTTCACATAAGTCTACAGAAATAATACCAACTAACATTGAGTTATTAAGTACTTTGTTAGAGTTGACTAATTTCAATCCATGGCATATCGTCGGCAGCACTTTGGAAATACCTCTGCTAATGGCGATTGGCGACGGTAACCACTTACCATTAGGTTCTCAGGACCTTCTGATATCAAAAATAAATTGATCCGTAAATTTTCCAGCAAATTATTCAGTAAGCTCTAGTTACTCTATATTTTCACTTCAATATATTCAATGTATGCAACTTGTTATTGATACGGCGTTTTCCGCATTGTTTAGTAATAAATAGCCTGTACCTAATCGTGAGTTTATTAAGTAATTAAATTAACTGGCTCAGTTCATAAATTGTTATAAATTATTGCACGAACATAACATGTTATAAAGTTATCGTAACACACTTAGACATGAACCTTTGGTATCATATTACAAACTCGTTGAAAATAACGCATGTAATTTATAGATTTTGATCTAGGTTAGTGAGCTTTTTTTTTTAATGAGTTTTTGGTCTAGTTTAGGTTGTTGAGGGTGACTTGATAATAAGTTAAACCAATTTGACAATAGACCTACTTATACGAAATTCGGCTCGCTATATGAGAATTTAAAAACCTGCAAGAAACTACTGTTCCTATAACCATTTATAATATGAGTAAAAAAAGGGCCTGAATTAAATAAGTAGTATTTAGAGGTTTGGTTTACTGATATCAACTGAACATCTTTACAAGCTTTTATTTCAATTGCTGAGCTAAATAAAAAAGCCATAATACTTTAAATTATATTAGAATGAATAGCTCCCTAAGCTTTGTATAACTTAAAGCAAGAGAATACCTACCATTAAGTTGACGTAATGGCATCGACCTTCACCCAACCACTCAACATGACGGAAATAATTGCATGACCACAAAAGTTTTTGTGTTCAAAAGTAATTTGAAAATTTAAGGCGGTTTGCTAGTTAAATGGTAATCTTGATTGTATAAGTCGTTAATCATATTGAAAACTAGGTTTTTCGAAAGGTAAATTAAAATACAAATAACTTCTGAACTAACTAAAAGGCATCCAAAATAAATTATCGTATGGAGAAGAATAATCTTTTATACCTACCAAGAAAACACGGGTGAAAACGCGTCCATTATACTTTTTAATATCAAAATCCTTAAGCTATTCAAATATTTCCAGGTTTCGAAATACATTGGAGAAACCTTACTCTTATTTAGCATTGCTGATTCTTGCCGGACCTGTAAAGGCTAAGCATTGACGCTCTAGCGTAGCTTTTTTTGCTATATCGTTCGTTATAAGGCCAAAAAATAAGGTTTGAATTTATTTATATCAAATACAACCTAATTTCTAGATAGTTATTTGAATAAATATTAGTTGACAACAAATAACTTCCATGAAAAAATTCTAAGCAAAATCAAGATTGGAGAGGCAATTCAGCTACTGAAGAAATTGCGTGTAGTACCACTAACACGTCATATAGCGTGCTCATGCGGCCGTAATAGTGCTATATCTACACTACTCAACAAACTTAATGTTATTTATTCATGCTATTATCAACTTTACAACAATAAGATAAAGTTTGAAATTGCTATTAGCTTTTAGTGACGGCAACGCTTTAGTCACGGTTTTCAGTCTATAGTCTAAGCGTAATGTAAGCCACGTTGTGCTAATAACTACAACATTTTTTACACAAAGTTTATAATACACGACAGGTATCCATTGAAGCAATAACGTTACCGGTATGGGATACCCACAATATGTGTTAGCAGGTGAAAGCTGTTTTAAGTTGGGGGAATAATAGTTTGAGGGAACAATGTTTATAGGGAAATCCGTTGAACGTTGAAAACATATCACGCACTCATTTTTAGGAGAGAATTTACTTATATTTATATAGTTTATGTCCACTTTTTACATTTTCAACGATAAACTTGGGTAGTTTTGAATAGATTTTTATAAAAATTGGTATATGGTTAACTTGGATTCTGGAGAAAAATAGACAACAACCATTACGGATACAGCAATAAAAGAATAAGGACATATTTCTTCCACTTTACCTTACACTACTCCAAAATAGCAATATTAAATAGTACCTGAAATGATAAAAACAATAGTTATACACAAAATCTTAATAATTTAACAGCATTAACAATAAATAAAGTTATCTTTACGTTAACAAAAGTACCTATACCAAGTTAACAATAAAATATAAATTGTATAAAATAATTATAAAACGCATTATTATCCTGGTAAATTCCAAATAGCAATTCTAGGAACTGTTTATATAACTCGGTCGGTTTTATTGTATTGTAGACTTTGGACTTCACTGCATACTTTTTCTACGACTACAAAACGCACAGCTAAAATGAGAAAAAGGATAGTGTTGGAGCAACATTATTGGCAAGGTACGAATTACGATACAAAATACAATCTTGTATGGAAGGTAAATGGTGCACGTAAAGTACTAAACCCTTTATTTTAGACCTTGGTTTAAATAGATACAATATTTAGACTATGCCAAAGCTTACGTTGATAATTTCATGTTACATCGGTATGTTAAAACAGCATGTTACCCATTTCCAAGTATTGCGGTTTCATACTAGAATAGCATTATTTTATATTAAAAGTCCCTTTAATAAAGGTGTCTATAAATATCCAGATACATAATGGGGAAACCTAAACGACAGAAAATGATGACATTCGGAAAACATCGTGAGGTACCTATATAACGGTGTAGGGTACTTTGCGGTCGCTTCGCAGGCTCATAATCTATTGCCAAGCACTAATCTGGTAGCTAGAGAGCCAGTTGGCTACTAGGCTAGTTTCTATGGTACCCTATTGATAATCAGCCTGATTTCCAAAAAGTTTATGTTAAGAAAGACATATTTTAATGATTCACTTTCAAACATTTGAACACTTATCGACATAATACTTCAAGTGTGGTTCCCATCATAAAGGGAACAGTTTTACATAAGCACTATAATCTCACGTCAACGCGTCCCACTTTCAACATAAAAACAAACACCGTAAAGTTACCATAAACAATATTATGGGGACAGAATGTTAAACTGTTGCGAAAGTGGAGCTCATAGTTTATGGAACAATACATTGTTTATGGTATGTGGTATGACGAAAATAGATATGCCCTGGCTTTTTGTTCTCTTGGTTTATTTATCCGGATATATCCGGATTATTACGGAATACACCATGTATTTAAAGGATACCAATCTGTAGACAGAACACGTTTGATATTTCCTGCAACCCAGTGGACGAACTTGGGACCTTGGGTAAATCAAATTAATACAATAAAGAACAACCCTGTAACAAGGCAGTTATTTAAAAAAACCTAAAACTCGACTGCAGTACGAAAATAAATTCAAAATAGTTCAGTAATATTATTATTTATCATTCCAAATTACATTTAAAAATATAATTCGTATATATTTTTAAAACCCTTTTGATAGACCACTAAGTTACAGAGCTTTTTTTAAAGTTTAAATTTTATAATTTTAACTTACCTACCCAGTGACAATCGCGAAATAATCTTATTAATTATACGATTCACTAAAATCGGTTCAGCCGTTTAGTAGTTACGAGTGAACATAAGGACGGACATATATACAAACAGGTCAAACGCCTAACCTTCCTTTTATATTGACGCAGCCGGGTAAAAAGTGCTTAACTTTATAGTATTTTGCTTAGATAGAGCGCTCTTTAACAAAGTCAGGTCAAATAATGCATTTACAAAACCCTTCACGGACTGACATTTAATTCCCGGCCTGATTTCTTCCCCGTACCAACTAGATAGGTACCAAAGGAAGGTATGCGTCTCGCACCAGTGCTCACCCCAGGCGCTCTTTTATTAGCATTAGCTGACTAAGCAAGTTCTTACCGCTCAGGAAATGTGGCCTCTAGTGGTCTCGCCAATTTGTAGGTGAGCAAAGGTGACGCAGACGTGCAAGGAAAATATTATACACAAATATTCAAACTAGAGTAATATTGTATGAGAATAATGGATGGTACTTGCCTCACCTTTCGTTTTATTCTTTGAGTGTTCATAAATCTAGTTTAGATTGCTAAAGATATATTAGTATATTAATGTACAACTTAAAATTTAAGTGCATAAATCCATAAAAATACTTAAAACTCATATAAATATTTCAAAAGTTGTCAATAACTTCTCAGTAATTAAATAAAAAATATTCCAGACAGAACATTGACCTTTTAATAGAGCCGTCCTCGAAACTAGCACGAATAACGCACGTAAATGCTAGATATATCCATTATTTCAATCGATAGCATAGAGTCAATGAAAGTTTTTGAAAGGGCGACAAACTTTGATCATCTCGCACAATTTGTACCAGCTCAGATATTTTATAAGAATGCTTTTAGTATCTTTGAAGATAACAATGTTAGCTTTGAGGCCGACATTTCTCGAATTGAAACATTTTATGAAGCAATTAAGAGTCAAGTTACTGATCCAATCAAATTATTAGGTAAACGTAATTGTGATAATTCTTTGTTTGTTAAAATGATTTGACGTCCACATGTCGTTTACTTGGTAATTCACAAACAACGAGATTTGTCCGTCGTGACATCACTCACGATGCATCCGAAATAATTGTACCTAATTATATTTTAAACCAATAAGGGGGCGTCCATAAATTACGTGAGGTGTTTAAGAGGGGGAGGGGGTCGAGTCAAATCTCATCTAATCTTACGTTGGAGAGAGGGGGGGTCTCGGCAAATATCACGCAATTTTTTTTCTGATTGAAAAAAAAAAATTTAATACTATTTTGGTCCATTTAATCCAGATTGTACATGCATAAGATTTAATCTTAATCGTAATCGTAATACGATAAAGATCATTCACTAATTCACATGCGGTATTTACTTTGCATCTAGCACAAGAGCTGCAGAGCACAGACGATCAGCCCACATTGCACCAGCTAAGCAAGCGCGTATGTTCCGAAAAGTGCGACCCACACGGATTGTCACAAGACGAGCTAATGAATTACTTTGTGCAAGTGCCAATGCCTTAGAGTGGCTAGATCAGAACAAAGTTGAAGGATCAGATGATTTTACTGAAAATCATATGGACATGTTGGTTCCAATAGTCTCTCTTGAGACCGTGCATGATTCTCCATGGACTGAATTAGAGTAGATACTCTTTTTTAATCTAAGTAGTTACGATTTAAGTATTCTATTGTTAAATTTTTATTACACTTATAATTAAACTCTCAGCAACATTGATTACTAGTCATAACTAGTCGTAAATAAAAGCACGAAGCAAATTTGTTTTTTTTTTTTACAATAACAATCCAACACGTTTACGTAAGAAACTCACATTTTGAAAAATCTCACGTGAGATTGGGAGATGGGGGAGGGGGTTGAATAAAATCTCACGACATCTCACCAGGGGGGGAGGGAGGGGCAGAAAATTAAAAAAAACACCTCACGTAATTTATGGACGCCCCCTAAAGTGGTAACAACTTTTCGGTCCACCTGATAACGGCTACCATAATTTATATCGAAGTGTCTGTTCCGCTAATCGGACCAATAAGTGGCAGTTCTTTGCCAGTCGAGCTAGTTCAACCTAGGATCACAAACATAAAAGAGAGAGTCTAATTTCGAGAGATAAAACAAGCTGTCTATACCTATCGATTTTATTGATAACAATGAGACATAAAAATACGACTGTATGAGCATAGAGATCACAGACGTTTATAAAACTAGAAAATGTGTTTTCAAAATGAAACAAAAACGAAATGATGAGATAAACAATTGACAGTAGGTAAACACACAGTAAAGCTTAAAGAAGAAACGTTAATAGAAAATATACTCCCACGTTGTTTTTTCTAGTGTCGAGTAAGATACAAAGCTTGTGTCTCTAATTGGTTTTGCATAACTAAGACAGAGAGAGGGACACAGAAACATCGGTTTTCTCATTGGAAAGCGTTGCCATATACGAGTACAACGTTAGTTGTGGAAAAATTAATGTTTAACTATTTGTACGTTACAAGCAATCGATTATTCAAAATAATAATTTTGTTACAAGATAACGCAGGCAAATATTTTAATTAGAATTTTAATAATAAATAATTTAGTAATTTACATCAATATTACTAAGCAAATTTTCATATTTTATGCCTACCCTACATATTTTTAAATTGATTGGTATATAACTTAACAATAAAAGGGAATTCACGTGGTAAAACACATTCACAAGAAAATAATAATGAAGTAAATAATATCGTAATCTTAATTGGAGACCGTAAAAATTCAAAGGCCTTTACGTAACATTGTTAACATTTACGTAACTATAGATATTAGAATTTTCACAAGCATTTTTTATAAAAATTGAGCAAACAAAATATTCGTTCATTAAAATCTTGCTAAAGAATAATATACAGCAAAGCCCGTTACCGCTAATTATATTTTAGGATTACAGGCTACAAGGTAAAAAAGAGTTGAACGAGTGCCTGAACTAATTTTGATTCAAATTACTTTTATAAACTTGCTAAAAAGATTTAGGCAATCCAAATTTTAGTTATCATCAAACAATTATCTAATGTTGTTTCGACTCTGTAATCGTATCTATTATTTATTATAATTTGAAACATCATTAAAAGTTCAAATTTTCCATTTGAACCAACTTCGAAAATGTAAAATCAATTGTAAAAACAAGAATTCTCTTCGTTACCTACATTCACTTCAACCGTTAGCAAAGTACTCACAAGTGAAACTTTACAACAATCAGGGGACGTCAAAAGTTCTCTAATACCCACGAAAAGCGTTGCTTTGTGACAGTATAAAAGATCTTGAAGTTGAACTCGGATTACTGGGTCCGATGCTGTATT
This sequence comes from Tethea ocularis, assembly GCA_963555595.1. Taxonomy (NCBI): domain Eukaryota; kingdom Metazoa; phylum Arthropoda; class Insecta; order Lepidoptera; family Drepanidae; genus Tethea; species Tethea ocularis. The sequence continues at coordinate 5,133,218 of OY741970.1, read as the reverse complement.
GCTCAAAGTTTAAAGTTTTGAACGACATTTTGATAAGAGATTCGAAACTGAACACGAATAAAAGTTCGGCCCTGTAGATATTTTTCGTAGGATTTGTTTTATGCCTTCAAAATACAGAACTTCTCGACTAGTTCGACAATCAATGTTTAATTATTGACTACATTTAATCTTGCCTTACACAATTTTAACATAAAGAAAGTCCCATTTCAATGCCTAATACAGTTTTTAGAGTCTTCATTCAATTTGATATTTTTTAAAGAATAAATTATTAACATAATAAAGATGACATACAAATCGACCCACAGGATACACGTGGTGTTTGAATCACACTACAGTTAGGACACGACTTGTACTTGTACCTACATATTCAATATCGATACTGTCTTACATTACTGCACGAAAGTCGTGACGGCCAATAAATGTTTTCAGACTAACAGAACACATCGCACCGTTCTCCGTTTTACATTTGTTATGGTCCATTTCGCTGCCTTATACAGATGTAGCGTACAAAATTTTCATGATGCATAACATTTTATAGCAATTTAACGCCAGTTTATTTATTTGTTTTTGTTATCCTATTTTGGAAGGGTAGAGAAAATCCCCCGGTTGATGCAGCATTCTGGGCGGTTTTTATGATACTTTAGTGTTAATTAAGTGACTGATAAAATTCTTAACATGGAAAGTCAAGAGTTTGTTTTCAAGTAAATTATAAAGATCGTCGTGGAAAATAAGCGAAACATTGACCATAGAGCATTCAGAAAGATAAGTGTGCTTCTTGTGTTGAGAAAATGAGGTTTATTTATGCTCGTGTCAATAAATGGAGGCATAAAATATGCACAACTTTATTTTATTCACGTGAATGAATTATTTCCAGCCACTCAGGCATTCATCAACATCCTTGTACCTACATGCTTAGCCTGAGGCAAGCGCAACTATTCTTCCGTTCTAAGCCCGAAATGAAAACGTCATCTTGGCGAGATTACGTCGCATTTTATTTAAAAAAACTGCTTTCAACACTGGTTGTTTGGAGACAAAACTCTTCTATTTTAAATAGCTTTACATTTTCTTTTGTCGTCTTTTATTTTTTAAGACGGCCACCCTTAAGTATCGTAAAGCTTCACTTTTGCCATTGTCACGTGTATTCATTACCTGGCTCTTGAGATTTAAAAAAATGTATAGCATTAAATTTGTCCTCTATAAAAAGTAATGAGAGGAAACATCTAAAAATTCAAAATACGAACTAGCTACCAAGAAATTTATATCAGAAAATCCCATGTAGAGACAAAGAAATATAACCAACTTTACGTTTCATCAGCTCATTGATAAGAGTTTGAACTATATTTGTGAAATGTTTGATTTACTGAAACATCATTAAGTCGAGTCATCACGATATATACCATACATCGTACGTCTGCATCTGTCAAATGTTATCTGCATTTTTTTTTATCATTTGTGGTAGTGCTTTAACCTTTTTGCTCGAACTTCGTTATCTTCGTGACACGGATGAGTGCCTTCAGTTCCACGTAAGAATAAATGAAGTAACTACCAAATTATTAACCAACATGTTTATTTATATAGACAGCGTTTATTAGACTGTCACCATCATATCATTAAAGCCATTGTTGTTCTATTTGTAGGTACCTATAATACTAGAAGTATGATGTTCATGCATCATGTAATTTTTTTTTAAGTTAAAAATTATTAACAATAGTATTAAAAACTTATCTAATAACCGTAACAACTTGATTTATCGAAATAAATAAAAACATTTAGTAAATTGATAGATAGTTTATTAAAAAATAAAATATTACACTATACCCGGATTATTCTATTTCTGAACGAGAATGTGAAGCTCAGTAAATGCCGAGAAAGACCCAATTACTTACAATATTGAGGAAGCATAACTCATCAGAAATCACTGGATAAAATTAATCCGAGTCATAACTCTTACTAGTTTAGTACATGTTTGTCCTCAAAACCGATATCTTCCTCATCAATTAATACTGAGTTAAGGTGGTTTGTTTTTTTATTTATTCATTCGTTTTCATTGAGTACAGACATATTTTACAAGCATTTATAAAGTTTATCAAATTACTTTTTGTATATTTCAGTAAAATATATTTTTGTGACAGAATATAGTGAGCGAATTAGGGGAATAATGATTTAATGTATCAACAAAAATTCCCATAATAGTATTTTCTTTTTTTTCAGCGTAGTAGGATAAGATGAGCTAACGCGCCAGTGTCACCGACCGGGATGACAACGCGCAGCAAATGCTGTAAAATACTTGTCAAAGTGCCAACTTACGCCATTCCAACGATTACACTGCGTTGGCGAAATTGAAGTGCGCCGGTTGACCCTGTTTTCAAACTGCAGTAGTTTTAATGCAGTCATTTTCAAAGTACAACACTAAAAGCGCAAGTAAAGCACTTCATAGGAAAATACTACGTAATTAACACGATTGACTTTTATGCAAAAACAATTAAATGTTAGGTAGCTAGTTGTATTTTTACTTATATTTTATTAGATAGTATTTCATCGGTAATGATAACATATTACCAATAAAAATCTGTTCGATCTTCTAATTTAATAAACCAGATCTTCCACTCTTAGTATTGTATTATTGCCCAGACAAGTTTAATAATAGAACGGTTTCTAAAATTCTTTTACTTAATCCTTTCTGAACTCGATTAGTGTAGTTATTTTTTATTCATAGAAAACTAGCAGGAAAATTAAAAATAAAATAATTTTGGGAATCGCCCAAACTACATTTGTAGCAGTGAAGCATAATAAAATATTACACAATGAGACACATTTATGTAGGGAACAGTTTGTAATGGGGCATAAGAATTGTTTTTAGGTTAATGCACTATGTCTAAACAATAAACAGTTACACGAGGATTAAAAATTTAAGGGGTCTTTATACAAAACTGATTGATAAAAAAATATAAATTTTCATGGTTGTACTTATTACCATCAACGAATTTTATAAAAGTATTATTTTAAACTAATGAAATATATGAAGGATAATGATATTATATTTATTCATAGCACTTTTCACTTAAATTCCAAACCTAAACATAGTTTTTGGTTAAATTTCATATATGATTGCCGTATCAATTCGAGAATTCTAAATAAAGAATAAGATATGTAATAAAAGGCGACACTTTATATTATGCAAGCAAATCTCGGTAGTGTGTGCTGGCAGGATTTCTTGAGAAAATTACAGCTTGTCCTAATACAATTTCGTCTCAAATGTGTCAGCCTAGATAGTCTCATCACATCTATGGTAATAAGTTAAGGGCTGACACAGAAAAAAGCTAAAGCCTTGGGACTAACACGTAAATATTACAAAACTTTAGTAGGTATTTCTTATCTATAGCATATTTTATTCAAAAGAGAAAGCAGATAATTCTTTATCTGATCGGAAATATGTGTCGAATTCCTTTGAATTACGTTACTTATCAGGCATCGTAACAAATGATAATCATATCCGACTGATAAGTTAATCATCAAATAAGGTCGATACGTCAAACTGATGATGGATATTGTTTTATTTAAAAGTACGCACAATGTGCACAAATATTTTAATAAATACGATGATTATAAAAAAATATAAATATTCTTTTATTAATTTTTCTATTTCTAATTCGACAACCCTAATAATACGGCACAGAGAGTAATTGGAGTAAGAAATACCGACGACACAATATACGCTAAGCGTCATCGCGTTTATTGTTACGATTTCTTTCCCTAAATTTGCAAATGTTACATATGACTCAAGCTGTAAGGGAGCTTTGATCTCTTGAGTCTCACTTGACTATTTAAAAATGAAAACATGAAATTATCTATGCAATTATTTTAAAGCGTCGTGTTTTACTATGGTCGATTTTCCAACTGTTCTTCAAATTTTCCTCATGGTTTTATTGTTTCAAGTCACATTAACATGATGACAAATATAAATAAAATATTTGTACTGTCACTGATTTAGCATTCAATTCTCAGAAAATGCCATGATTAGTAAATATTTATGTAATCATCAAGTGAATAGTCTGTTTCAGTGTTGATAATGCTATGTTAAAACACAATATCATTATTTATTTTGAACTGTTTGTTGGAACTTATCCTCTCAATAAACCAAATTACAGTAACCTCTATAAAGCTATCGTTAAAGCACCCAAGTGGTAGTTCTGCTCAATAAATCTTCTTGCGGGCTGTTCACTTATTAAGTCTTAAGGAAAGCTGTAATTTTTCATTAGGAGGCGCCGCTTCAACCACCTTCTACCCCAGGAAAATTAAGAAGCGACTACGTGCTACGAACTTCATATGAATATGGAACATGCAGTAGGTACTTCAGTAAAACATATCGATATAATCCTAGATCATACACTTATTTTACAGTAAAGATATAAAGTAGGTAAGCTGCTTAGTATGAGGACCACTATTTAGCTGTAGGATACCCTTACGAGAGGCTATAAAGAGCTCAAATTTTATAAATTACTTTTTACAAAAAAGAGAACCGCATTCAGAACCAACAAAGAGATATCGAAGAGATATTAAGATACATAAAAAATACATGCAGTCGAACATAGAACCTTCTCCTTTTTTGGAGTTGATTAAAAAGGACCTATATTGAAACAGCGTATGGCACGACACCAAAATAGACGTAAAAGATTTACTCTTACAAAATGATTATACCTGCTAGATGTGAAATATTACCACTATGCAATACTACAGTTTCAAAAAACTTTTATTTCTTTATGTGCTTACGAGAACAACTGTTTAACTTTAACATCTGGTCCGTTGCGGGTTTTGTCTATGGTCAAAGCTGCAAAACCGCAGTAAGCACGAAGTGCATGTACAAAAGTAGGAACTTTTGTAGATATTTACATTAAAATTCGACGATGATGATTATGAATAGAAGTAAACTAACAATTTATCACAACTATTTTATTCCGGTAACAGTATCGTCATGCTTACCTATTAATAAAATGAGAATGTGCCGTTTATGATATTTTAACTTCTAGTTAATACTTAAAAATATATCGTGTGGTAGCTACTTAATACATACATTCCAAATATTTAAAAACTACATGTTTTTATGTCGCCAACCGTATAATTTAAAATTTTATGAGGACAGAGTACTCGTATTTAACTACACTTTATTAAATAATTTCATAAAATTTTCGGTATATTCTGTACATAAATTTGTTTATTAAAATCAATATGTAAAATAATACGTAGCTACTAAAACATTGTTATTATTAAGGCAAAAGTATTTTCTGTTCAAGTATGTACGTAAATAACACTGATTTTCAATATTTAGGTAGGTATCAGACAGTCTAATTTTAAACATTGTGATATTAGTTAATATATTTGTTTACCTGTTACGGTTACATATACCTATGGCTACTAATGATCTCAATTAGCAGAAGCTATTTTAATTTGATATTCATAAATACAAGATTTTAATTAATATATTCCCATTATGCCTTAACAATTCAAAATACCTAACCACATAAAGCATTAATCAATCCTTGAACAGTAAAAACTGTAACTTAAATTTTGTAAATTCTATCATTTGTATTGATACACGGCCAGCCTAAAAGTAAAATTAAGGAGGATAAGTTCTAATTCCTAAATTAATTAACGTATATAGACCTTGACCTGGTGACACTTACTTTGTCACAGACGATAAAAAGACTAGCAAGACAGAAATAGGCGATGACACTAAATCTAAGTAACACTGTATGTGATAATTTGGCAAAATGTCATGCCGGACGTGACCCAGACCGAGAAGACGAGAGAATTTCACCATTTGTCATTTTATTTACATAATACATGACTCATATGCTGATGAACAGGTTCTAACAGTAGATAATTTAATGTTAAATAGATGCTATCATTTTTGAAATGATAAAGTCGTCAACAGTTGCAGAATGAAGCTTAATTTTCCGCATGTGATTTCGGTTCTGAGTAAATGAAAAGAGTAAGTAGAATGTTTCTTTGTTGGTAATAAGAATTAAGAATATTTATACAAAGTCAGATTGTAGGTTAGGGTTAAGGCAATGATTTAGTAAAATAAATAACTAATTACTAATGTTTATGATGAGAATTTCCAATTATATTTAAAAGGAAATACTAAATATGTTTGATAGAGTACCACCAAAAAATAATAGCTAATTTACCTGACCAAAACAGAAAGTTTTTTAGATTCGTTTATAAGTTTACTCATGAGATAAGTTACTGTTAAATCATTATTTATTTTTCTAATACATAGGTATGGTACTTTCCAGTAATAGATTTACTTACATCATCAATGACGCAATCTTAAACCATAGCCCTCCGCTTATTACTATATTACCTACCTCTTTCTGATCCGTGGGCGTACTTGTCCTGACACCAGTCAGGTCCTTCCATCGAAGCACTCCCATGACTGCGTGACGTACCCACGAGCCTCGTCTCCCAGTTCTACCGTTAGACAGTTCATCCACCACACCACATAAAACCGAGTTCACAACCAACCCTTTCCCAGTTCCATCTTTATCCCCTTTCAGCGCCACTTCGCTATTGATCGGCAAAGACCTCCTCTCCCTCATAAAGCCAGAAAAAAGTTCCCAAATAGATCTATTCAGCGTTTCCCGTAACGCATCCTCACATCACACGCACTATTAATCATCCTAAGTTATCGGACTTCAAAGACGATATAAATCTCTTGCTAAATCGTTTATTTTTATTACAGTTTTGGGTCACCCAGCTGCGATCTTTCCCATGAGTCTGGAACTTTTTCAATTATTTCTAAGGTTCCAAAAGAAAATTTCTACACAATCTCCAACAGAAAGAATCTACTAAATGGCCTTTGCAAAGAACAAAACGTCAGTGCACAAAAACAGTGAAGTTAAACTTTCACTCCGCACGCGTTTTCGTCGCTCTCTGGATGTAGGTTAGACTTATTTTGCAGTTGATTTATACACAAAAATGTCAAAACGGGTATTTACTTCATTCACATAAACTGCAATCTGAAAACTTTGTTAACACTCAAAGTTACACAGTAAACACATCAAACAGCATCCAGAAAAATAATGTGATTAAGATTTTCATCTCAATCGCCATGCACAATTCATTTCAAAATTCTAAAGTTCGTGATTTTGGAGCTGTCAAAACACGATCGGAGCGCGACTATTTGAAAATTCGAAGGCAGAGCAGCACAACGTCCACACCCGTTTGCGTTCGGAAACCGAATGGAGCGGCGCGTGCCACATGCTTCTCTCTACAAAAGCAAACTAAGAGACTCCCGTCTCTTTCTTCGGTATGTATCAATACAAAGTAGAAAAGGATAAGCAGATAAACCAGCCTTGGAATACAGAAGCATATAAGAAAAAGACAGGTGAATGTAACAGCCGGAGAAGACAACAAAAACTTTTGAAACGTTTTTAGTATGAGTTCTATTGTCACGATGCAAAACTGAAATAATCTATCTGGCAAAAACTTATAATCTCATAAATTATGACTATATCAAAAATAAACAATCCATGATAAACCAATAGTGTTCATAGGTAAAAAACAGTGATTATACAGCTACATAAGAGAAACGATCAAATTTATATGCGTATTGCTGTATCACCTAAGCTTAAGTTAACTAATTTGGCAAATAGAAATCAATGCATATTGCAAAAAAGAGCATTAATTTACGTTGCGTGGGAACATCCGGCGCCAGACGGCCACATCGAACCAAACCTACCCTCGATGATGGGAACAAAAGTCCTACAGGTGCCCATATAACACCCCTTAAAGACAGCTGCTTCCGAAGCCTAAGTTAAACTTAAGTGTAAAGCGGAAGACGATACCATAGTTGTAAAGGAAGGATGCGGTACAGTAATGTTTAATAATAAAAAAACCGGCGACAGCCAACTACTAAGTTTAGAAAGTTGTTTTGCAGTTAAATTAGTAAACAATATACGGAGATATCTAATTAGTTAAGTAACTCATTACAAACGTTGAATATAAAACAAAACTATACTGAATAACAACATCATTGTTGGTAATTATTGTAACCTCAAACAAAATTGCTTTCCCAAATTGCTTTCCCATGACAGAATTAAAGTCCTGTTAGAAACATTTGGTTGACCGCAGGGTGTCCGATGACGTTTAACAAAACGTACATAATATTATTAACTTAATAGAATGCAAATATAGTGTATTTGATACTCGGATTACAATAAAATAACATACAAATTTATTTTACGACACAGATTTTAAGTGTAACAGGAGGAATGACAAAAACAATAATTAATTAAGTGCGGTATCAAAATATCAATATCAGACACCTTGAACTGCAGTTTGCTGAATCAACAAGATATAAAAATAAATCAACGTAATCAATACTTAGTATTCTGGATAAGCACGTGTTTTTTGTAACCTTTTATGTAGAGCCTTAGAGTCCAAAGCTATTATAACAAAAACTGCGCCATTTTAGATACACTAATTTACAGGGCTAATATACTCAGAATCTCAAGACGCCAAACATTTCTGCATTCCATATCTTTCTTCTCACAAGACCTTAGTACTATTTTTAGATTTGAAATTGTAATTTGTTCAGGGTTAATTCCTTCTGGATATCAGACATTTGACATAAAGGAAATAAAACAATTTTCACAGGCCAGGAATAAAGCAATCTTGACAGGCCAGTTGGCGCAACACTACGATCACGCCGCCGCGCCGCAGGTTATATTGTAAAAATTTAGCAAAATTTTCAAAACAATGAAATGTGCAAAAGAAAACATTGTCGTAATCAAAGATTTTTCAATCGCGAGATTGCTTACTTATCTTGATTTTAGTGAATATTAATAGTAATATACCTTTTAAGAACATAATATTGCAAGCTCATCAATATAAAGGTAAAATCTATCGCCAACTTATAGTCGGGGTATTTTGATGCACTTCGAGGCAAATGCCTTCTAGACTTTACAAAGGTCCATGGTACATTGGAAATCTATTTGTATTACTTATGTCCATATCCGACCGCGGCGTTACCAGAATCCACGAGTGTACTCATTAATTATCAAATAACATACCATTCAATTAAATTGTCCCAATAAACCAATATGATACACCAATGGCGTGTAGGTACTGTAATAGATAATGTTCTATTCGCATGCGAAATAGAAGCCAAGAAATAGTCCTCGTTTAATCGCAGATAGGTACGTACAGACGTGACTGATTGGACCCAGGGAATCGGCTAGGGATGCAATTTTGCATACTCAAGATCACGTTTAAGTACCTAGTGAAGATGCATGTTCCTATCGATAAAAATAATTAATTGCTAATTTTCGGTTTTGATATCGATAAATACAGATTTTAAATTTGGAGTCTACTAAAAAAAATGTTGTCGAGTGTTTTTTAAGCTGATTGATTATAAATATGAGAAGTGTCTCATTGTAATGGAATATTATCGAGGCTACATCATCGTCTCGACACTTTTACCTCAGTCTTTTTCAGTAATGTAATGTGATAATGTAAGTCTGAGGAATTATTCAAATGTAATAAGAGTGCCAGAAATTAAATATTTGATATGGTTTTGCAATTATTTCGTATCTTTATTATTGGAACGAATACGTGAAATCTTATAGTCGTACAATAAGAAAGGAGGAAGAAGATAATTATGCTCATTAGCGTAACAAAGTAGAAATCATGAACAGGTAGATTTTTCTCCATGGAATAGGGATGGCAGACCCGTTAATATCTGGTCGACTGCAGACTTCCCATCCCTAGTTATGAGTGATTACGTAAGCCATGCATCACTTATGCAAGTGCATGCGCCTCATTTGGCGGTCGTTAGAACATAAGTACGTAGACCTATGCCATACCTACACCATTTCTATTCTGAACAGACATCGCTACGTTTTTACAAGTCGACGGATTTGCGTTTTGTTGACTTTCAGATAACACAGAGTGGGATGGCTGCAAAAACGGAGGTTACGTCATGATGTTTTAAGCAAAAAGCCAGATACTAAATAGAAGAATCCTGCCTAATATGATAGCTCGTAAGGCTGGTTTTCCCTATCTTGAACACATGAACTGATAGATTAACTAAATACTGAGGCTAGATTAAATAAACGTTACCAAATTCGTACTTGAAGGATCTCTGTCACTGGTGATAGGTAGTGAATCGGCTTATATACATACTAGTGATACGACGGTGCACCTTGCTTATAGCGCCAAATATTTAATTGTCTTAGCCTGTGGTTTTCATTATAAATCCTAGTTCTTACTATAAATGCAAAAGTCTGATAAAATGTTTGTTACCACTCAGCTCCTTAACGGCTAAACAGATTTGATTGAAACTTGGAAGTGGAATATAGATAGACCATACCCTGGAATAACATATAGGCTGGCCACTGTCTGGGTGGTAGCACCCTCAAATTGAAAATCTGTCGCCAAGCACCTTCCAGTGTGTTCAGACAACTGCTTTTGAGAGCCAGTTTTCTTCTAGGCTTTGTGAGCATACTACCATCGGCCACATCATGATTGGCCACGGAGAGATTGGGGTTATACACAGGACTATCTACTGGGTCATGTTTTAATCACCGTTAAAATTTTCATATTGTACTCATTATAAACAACTTCTACTATGGGACTGAACCGGACGGCACCCGGAAATTACAAAAACAGTTTCAATCTTTTCATACAAAACATCTATCGTGTTCGGTCAAAATGTATGAAAGTTTGAAAATATTATAGTAAAAAAGGCTACTTTTTAGCCTGGATGAATTCACAGGGAACTGCTAGTATGTAAGTAAGTAATTAATAATTAATTGTAAGTAATTCTTATTATAAAAATACTGTAACTCAAATGACTCTTAATGGAGTATTGCCAAATACTATAGTTTATAGTCATGAAAACAACATGCAATATCCAAATCGTTATAGGCTTCCATGCCCATTCATTCAAATCAAACTAACGTAACGCCTCGTATGCAACTTTTATTGTATCATAATCTCCTAGCCACAGATTACATACAACAAGGAGATTAATTTGTAAATGCTTACACTATTCATTTTAATAAGTTTTATTCTCTTATTAAATAATAATGTAATAATAGATCAAAGAATTGTGTACCTTACATAAAAACACGACCTTTTTATATATCAGTGGTGGAAATAGTCTTCATGACCACTCATACAAGCGCAAATGCTGCAGCATGCGAGAATTTTGGCAGTTTCCTTTACATACGGAATGTATGTCTTTGTTTTTATGTTCTGAGTTCCATACCAAGTGTATGGTAACTGCAGTTCAACTTAATTTGGTATTTGGCTCACGTAAGCCACGATTCACGAACTAGTTTGCTCGCGTAATATTTTTAATCTGATAAAACATTGCTGGTTGCCAGTGGGTAATACAGTGGTAAAGATTTTCAAGAATTTAATGCTGATTCTACATATATATGTATAGCTAAATGTAGTTGTAATATAGTAGTGAAGGTGAATAACTCTTAGAAAATCCTTCTCAGGGATAGTTTTGATAGTAACTAATAATTACTAACTAATAAATTGTATAATAGTTGTACAGTTTCTGTTTTAGTCTTTGGTCTTTAAACCTATCTAAATCATATTCGCTGGTACCAATTCACGATTCCCCATTAAGTGTCGCTGTTCGAGCCACAAAGCCGCTTTGCTCAATGACCCAGCTTCGATAGCCGAAGGTCGGCAGTAAGTGACCACAAAGATCACCTCTCGCCAGAACGTAACCTTGTCTATAACAATGACTAACGCATTTCCATTCGATATTGAACTGGAATGTTATATTTTATCTTATAGTTTGAAACGAAAAACGTTTACCAAAAATAATTTGGTAGGTAAACATTAAAAAATTTAATAAACCAAGTTTTGTCTTTAAAATTTAAATGTTGTTAGATATGTGTTCCAACTTGTGAGTGCAATAAGGTATTTTTGCCTATGTATATTTTTATTTAAAGTAGGTACGTTGATCAATAGCTACCTACATCTAGTGTTAACTTTCTAAGCAAAATCTAGTTCGTGACAAACATTGTCATGCTGTCATGCTTTCTTCTAATTTTGCACCATTTACTTACGTCAAATTATAAAAAAAAAACGTTTACTTTTTTATATTTGTTTATACCGGTGATTGTGTGGTAGTAGTACGAATGAGCTTTGTTTATGAGTTGACGTGCATTATGTACTACCTACACACTACCTACATACAGCGGTTATTAGACAAAACTAGATATTTTTTGTCGATTAGAAATAAAAAGAAAGCTCCGATAGAGCTAACATGTCGATAATAATCTATGTGCGGAAATAGAATCGAATGAGCCGGTAAGCACCAACATCAGCCAGTGCGATTGTACAATCTTTGAATAGCTATTTATGGTTTACATTTAACTTGAAAAATGGCGTACAACAATGATATATATTTGAAACGTGATACTGGACTTGGCATACGGAAATAAACTGCAGCAAAAATAGAAACACTTGCAACTGCTTGGGGCCAAAAAAGTACTTACCTACTAAAACTACATAATACATTTTTGTTCAAAAAAAGGATGCATAAAAGAAAATCTGTTTTTAGCGGAAAAACATCATGTATTACTTATGTTTGATTGTATCAAACATAAGTAATACATGATGTTTTTTTTTAACCTTTTAATACTATGAATTAAATTATTTTTTCTCTTATTTGGCCCATCCAAGACTTGAAAATATTAACATTCTGAGATCTAATAGAAAGGGAATAGTTTTCTTACTTAAAAAGACTTAGTTTTTTTTAATGACATAAAACCGTCTTTTTGCTAAAAGTGGTCCTCGCCTGTCTCGCTTTTCCCCGTCTGTTTAGTAAGGAACGGAGAAATTAGCGGAGAACATCCTCTTAATACACTTGGAAGCGGCATGCTATGCAGTTTCTTCTAGGACCAGCAGGGCCATGAGTACTTTCATTTCTTATTTTCCTATTAGGTGTGTGCTGTAATACACATAAACAAACAACGACTTTATTTCGTAGTTATATAGGGAGTTATTTTAAAATAAATTCCAAGAATTGTACGAACAAAGGATAGTGTAAAGTTTGCGGTTAATGCATGTTTCCGTCCTGACGACGACATCTTTATAATAAACATATTACAACCACGAAAGAATTTCCATTTGTATCACAATGTCCGTTAATAATAGAAGGAGTATTTTAAACAGGAAGTAAAAGAAACACAAACATTAACAGGTACCAACATATTTTGCTTATTTTTCGTGAAAGACATAACCCAAAATATTGGAACCGGGTAATTATCCAAAAATATTCAATATTATACAAAACAGCATCATTTGTGTGTCATAAATATGCAGTAGATGCTAATTTGTGGGGAAGAAAATATTAAAACCGTTTCTATTTTAATTTAGTTTAAACAAATTGAAACAACGAAATAGGTTTTTGACCTCTCTATTTTGCACTAAATGCAATCGAAATTGAAGACAGTTTTATTTGTTTTTTTTTTTTTATTACATAATCTATTTTTAGTTTCCGCTCGCGATTACCTGCATTCCTGCATCTTATATTGTCCCGGGAAAAATAGTTTCCTATAAGTTATTCATGAATGATCTATTTATGTAAGATGTCAGCCGTTCAGCCGCGTTTGCGTGACATCCAACCTTTTACATTTATAAATTGAGATTAATATTATATGGTAGGTACATACATACCTATATCAAAATAAAATTAGATTTTTTTTAAAGTACCTAAATGTAGCTTTTAATAAAGTAAATTTAATAAACTTATTTGGATATTTACTACCCTAATAGGTATCCTAGTAGGTAAAATAAAAATAAACTAAATAAATGCCTAAATTATTGTGTGCCAATCAACATACCTAATAATATAAAACATATGAACACTCTACACAAAGAAAGTCAACAATTGAAAAAATGAAATATTTTCAGCAAGTGTTACGCTAAGTACGCCTCTATGCCGCCAGGCGTGACCCACTGGTTCCTCGGACATGCTTCGCTTACCACCCCATCTGTGGCATCCGGTCTTCGGTTCTTTACTTTATCGCTTCATCGTCAGTTTCCGTCGATTATTTCTAGCAAGCTAACGAACTTATTGACTACTGACCCTTGAAATTATGCCGGTTTAACCTGTAGAAATGAGGGTTTGGAGGGTCTAGGTATGTGGCTACTGTGACGACACGACAATACTCAGGCAAATAAAGATATAAGACAAAAAAAAATATTGTATTGTGAATACATTCAGAATTCAATACCTACCTATCATAAAAAAATGGCAGGTTTAGTAGGCTAGTAGGTACCTAATTTGCTGGTATTTAGTAGGTTATTATAATATTTTCATTCACTAACTCCAAGTGGTAGGTAATGTAGGTTTTGCAAATATTAAAAATAATATCACTAATTCTATTTTTAATACCTAGGTACTTAAATAAATATTTTTTCCCTGCAAAACGATAGGTACATTATGTTACTATACGTAGTATATATTATTACTCTGTGGTACTAAGTACTAAACTTACCTGAGAAAAATATGGCGGCAGTACTGCCCTCTGGTCGTCTAGCCGCGAACATTGTACTCGCTCTAGTAATTCGAAAAGTTCGTGTTGAGCTCGAGCGCCCCCTGTCGTCGTGGAGCTCCATGGCGTCGACACGTGCTGCCGCCTGTCGAAAATTATAGAAACTTTTAGTCAAGTTGATAGTCATTATAGTTTATATAGCATCCGCTAGATGTCCAATACTACAGTTACAATTCTTTATTGCTAGATGGCGTTGTACTTTGACACCAAAAATACCTACTAAATTGAAGTCCTTTAAAAAAATATAGTAGTTTTTAAGATACCTAACTGCTATTATTTTATTAACATTAATTCTGTTGTGACTTTTATGTATAAAGTCCATCAATCTTTGTCGAGATATGTATTTTTTTTGCATGTCTTGAAGATTTCAACCCTATTGCCGAAGAATTCCTGACAAAAGAGCTCGTTAGGTACTGTGGCAAGCCAAAGCGAATGGCGAGAAGATAATAATGCAGAGATTTTTCTTTTTATTTCTAGGTTGAATAATCGCCTGAAAGCTGATGCATGGTGATTCCTGATAAATGGAGTAAAGAATATTTTAATGAAAGGTTGGTAGTTAGATAGATTAGATTGATCATACACTTACACACAATTTAAAACAATGAACTTGTATTATTGCTTTTTTGTAATAATATATTAACCTACCTAGATTTTACTTAAAGTGTTTGATATCATAGACTTCGAAATGTTTTGAAGGTTTTTATGTCCCCTTCTATAACACGTCAATTCTAATTATCATCTCACTACTTATTATAGAAAGTTTGATGTTTAGATGTTTGTCACTCACGCATCAACGAATACACGGATTTGGAAGAAACTTGGCACAATCATAGTCTGGAATAACTGATAACATAAATCCCGGGAAAACATAACATCCCTCGGGAACGCGGGTGAACCGCGGACAGAAACTAGTATGAACAAGAGACAAAAATAAAATACCTATTATATAAATTCGACATTTTCAAAAGCATGTAATTTACTGTGACAGATAATATTTAACTTTGATCATAACCGGTTATGTACAATTTACTGCTATTTAAATAATATAAACAAAAGTGCACGCGACAATGACCCCATCTGTTGACCTACAACGGAACTCCGAGAGAATAATAATGGTTCGAATCTGTGATTTATGCGACAATTAACTGACCATTCTCTTGGACCCTTCGCACGGCACGGCACTTACATTATGACCGAGATAATGGTTTTCCAAATTAAAACCTCCCCTATTTTGAATAACCGGTATTCGGCAACTCAATCAAGGATTGTTTGTTTTTCAACTTAGCCTAATTTTGTTGTGTTGAAGGGTACTATTGTTGGAAGAAGTATAATGAAGTTGATTGGCAGATGTTCTGATTGATAAACTGTTTGTTATTTTTCAATTTGGCAATATTTTTCCAAATGTTTTTTAGTTACAAAGATTATGAGATATAATGGACAAAGTGTTAGGTAATCATTGTCAACGGCTTTTCTTCCAACAAATAAACCTATACCTACCTATCATTTAATTGCGGATTAAATATTTCATCTGTTATTCAGTATGTAGGATTTAAAGTCCTAGGACTAAGTTTAAAAGTAATATTAGTGTAAGTAATCATAATCTTGAAAAACTACAAATGGCACAACTTCCCTTCTGGTTACATAATATATTTACGGAAGCAGACACGGAAGTAAGCAAGTCAGATGTGTACACAGGTGCTAGCAAAGGTTTTGCCAATAAAACAAGTTAATTAAGTTATTTATTTTAATCTATTTTATATAAATTCCATGCATATTGCACGTGATGCATATTCGTTCGTCTATGATTCAGCGCGCAGAAAACACATGTTGGCAAAAGGCAATTGTATTCAGTTGGGAATATTTTATGACCATTGCCGCTGCATGCCTGTCGCCCTTATAAATTTACAGTGTTGATTTAGCTCGCAATCTGGTATATTGATAAATATAAAATGATTGCTCGTACGAGGACAAAATATACAGTAACATAAGTCATATTCTGGGATGTGGCCTGATAACCTTGTGATGTTTTAAATTTTACATTTAAATCAAGATATAGACAAATATTATTACATATTAGAAATCCCATTAAAAATGTAATAATCATCAACTCAAATTAAATCGAAATGTCAGATCAATTGGTATGGTTATTAAAAACGTTAAATTTTTAGTAGGTCATAAACCTTAAAACGTTATTGTTAAGATTTCAATTTGCTATGACGCTTAATTGCTTGTGAATGAATAAAATACTACTATCTTTACAGTAGGTAGTGAAATAAGACGAGAGAAATAAGTTTTATCTAGTATCTTACATACGCTTTAATCACAGTATGAAAAGAACAATATAGATTTAAGAGAACAATTCACACGTCCCAACGAGGCGCACATGTTAAATATGATACAATTAACTTGATTTATATAACGGAAGAGACGTATTGCTTGTTTCACGGTCTCGGTCGCTTATTGTTTGTTGTTTTGTTTTATTACGAGCTTGAGAATGTCTCTTCGAAAGTTATGTTATAAACCTGAAGTGATACTTTTAATTACAAAGCTGTAGATATAGGAGTTTTTGGTTTAGACTACAATGAGCTTTGGCCTTACATGAAGGAAAACATCGTGTGGAAACCAAACTATGGTTGCTTGGTGTCTACAGCATCTTCGATCATGGTGTGATTGTGGTCAAACAAGCCTATTCCCAGTTTATAAAAAGTCATAAATAGAGTATTATTATAATTAAAAACTCTTCGATTGGTTTTATCCCATAGCAGTTTATAACTTACGAGTATTAGTAAATCTAACAACTATCAATATTCTATAGTGACAAGCCTATCCCTTTCGTACAACATGGAGTCGATGCAACAATATTTATTACCGAATAATACCGAGGTTGTACACACGGCCACAGATCAAGCTGCACACTGCGGCACCTTATACGGTTGGAATAGGCGCTAGTTTGCAACAAAAATGTGTAGCTTGATCTGTGGCCGTGTACAAATGCCGCACCCATCTCGGTAACTTTTTTAATTTTTTCAAAACTTTTTAATAGTTCATCTGTGTAGGAAACGCATATGCGGCGCGACAAGTATTCCCAAGAGGGAGAGAAGCATAAGTTAATGCTTTGATAGTTTGAAAAACTTCATGAAGAGTATCGTTCAAGAATGCCAGAGTCAAAGACGAAGTGAATTACAAAATAAACCTTGCAAAATATGCCCGCGAATAAAAACAGGGACTACTTTCAAACCATCTGACCGTACTTAAAAATATCCATCAAATAAACAACAAAAATAAATACTGGTCATTAAAATCTAGAAGTTTGAAGTGCCTATACATAATCTAGCAATGAAATCGTGCGTTGAAAGATTGTCTCGAGTGAAATGTCTAATAGATTAATTATGGTTGTGCTTTTTTTCAATTCTAACGCGCAGCGACGGCATAATTAATGAACAAATACATAAGCGTTGTTTTAATTCTGTTTACAATGTCAATCACGATTTGTTACATGCCCTTAATGTCTCAAGAAATGTGTTGTTGTGGATGAAGACACGATGCGGGGGAGCATAATTTATCTATACAATGTTCGTTTATATCTTGTCTGGAACGTAAATGTTACATCTTTTTCTCTTGTCGTTCAATGCAGATTAACATAAGCATCACTATTGTTGTGAAAACTCTTTTGTCGTCTGATACTATAATAACATAAAGATACGATTGATTTTCCTACATATTTTCCAAAGATGTAGGTAGGTATAAACATTAAATCTTACTCAATGACTAATCCTGCTTTAAAATGACAATGATTAGATACTATCTTTCCCCCGCGGTTTCATCTACGTTCCCGGCATAAAAAGTAGCGTGTAGGACTCGGGGATAATGTAGCTTCCTATTATAGTGAAAGATTTTTTCGAGTCAGACTGGTAATTTTAGAGATTAGCACGTTTCAAACAAGCTCTTTAGCTTTATTATTAGTACTCGTATTAGTATACTTAGATACCCAAAAAAATACCTAATGAATCATCATTATGAAGTTTTTAAATTAAGTTACCTTCTTCAATGGTCATACATACATAGGTATACTTATTTATTATGTCTGTAGTATGAAATCAAAATTAGCCCAAACTTGAAACTTTTAATTAAATGCATTCCTTGATTCTTGTACAAAAGTCAGCATCCCATTATCTATCTATAAAAACACCTAGAATCTAGGTGTTGGTTTCATGTGCACGCGCGTGACTGACACTTGACACTTACGTCCTCGACTAACAAATACATCGGCTTTGACTGGCTTTGAGCTACTGATTGATCGCTCTTGTACATGTCTTTCAAACGATATTGTTTTTCATTTCAAAATAATAAATGAACATACGAAATGACATATCAATCATCGGTCGTTGCACATTGTAACAAGCTGTATGATTGATCAATAGAATGATGATGGATTTCATCGTCTCTGTCAGTCGGATTCTCATTTAAATAAAATATTTGGAAATATCAAATCTTATATAATTTGAATCATTGTTTTGGTTGTGTAAATAGTAAAGAAATAGTAAGCTTAGTTTGGGATCAGATAACCGTGTGTGTAGAATGTCCCAGAATATTTATTTATTTAAAAGAGAAGCTTCTCTTTTATCAAATCTAATGGAAAATGACTTCAATATATATACATCTTGGTGTCCCTGTGTGTGCTAAATATAGCGTGCCTACTACAAAAGCATTTCCCGCGATGCACAAATTGTGGAAGACTCATGCATGATCATACATTCGCATCCCTAAGGACAAGGGAAACACTTAAAACAAAGGGATACTTAAAAAGCTCTACATATACGCACATATAGGCTAGATGACAGTCGCACTTGTGCACCTACAAAAGCCTTTTAAAAAGTGTCTGGGGACGTGTGAATCACAACAAAGATACGTTTCCGGACACATAGATCCCACCAAAAACATTTTATGTAAAATCTTAGCCACCGACATTTCATGTAAAGAGATGGTAGGTACTTTGGAATTATTCTATATTTCGTAGACATATTAAATTTTGTTTAATACGTATTGACAGTATATTCCACTATGTAACCTGTAACATAATCCTTTTAATCACATAAGTACCTACCTATGTATCTAGGTACATTACAATAAATATGAACAAACAAAAAACTCGATGAATTCGAATGATAAATTCAAAGATAAGCAACCACATTATGCATTTTTTACATTGTATTGAAATCAATTTGATACAAAATAAAAACATCTGGTGTCATGCATAATACCTATTCATGATTTTGCTTTATTTTTTGCTAGGTCTTAGAGATGTGGTAATTTATTTGGCATTCGTTTATGATATCTGATACCGACTCTATTTTCGTCGGTGACCACCTAATACAGATGGTTTTTTAATAACTGGAATTTTATTATGACTGATCTAATTGTCAAAATACAAATCTTTAAATGTTAGATCATTACGATACATGAGATTATGATTTATGAGATGACGATGACGTAAGCTTTTTGAACCATCTTCCTTACATAGATCATCCTGGACTGGAGACGATAGCATCCAATTTATAATATAAAATATTTTTGATAATAACCACAAAATTATTACAATATTGATATGCAGTATTTTTTTATTATGTATAGGCCTATATGGTCGATGATGATGTGGCCGATGGTGGTAAGCACACAAAGCCTAGAATGGAACAGGCCCTCAAGTGCAGCTGTCGGAACACACTGGAAGGTGCTTGGCGACAGATTTTCAACTTTTTCCAAAAAAAATCTTTCATTACAATTACAAATACAACAAAAACATACATATCGGCAATAGGTTTTTATACCAATTTAAGTTTTATCTGTTATTCAAATTTAATTCGATGTTTACAAATATTTACAACAAATATACAAAATTCTATAAAATCTACATATAAAAAAATCCTAACTAACTTAGATTATGTAGGTATCAAAATGGTCACAATTTACAAAGGTTAAATTTGAAACGAATTCGATCCTATTCTAAAATCACTCATAACTAAGTACCCAATGAACGCACAGTAAGTATTCAAGAATATGGAGATGCTAATGAATCAATAAAATCCCAATTAATTTATTCATAGCTAACAAAAAATACTCAATCATTTAAAACTTGCTAACAAGATTTACAGAATAAAATTGATCGTGTGAGATTGATTAGTTTTAATTCGACGGAATCTTGACGAGACCTAAGAATTCATTCATTCACTCATAGCAAAAAAGCAAATGAGCATGTTTGTTAAAGAACATACGACTTACAAGCTAATAAATTACAGCTCATTAATCATTAACATGCCACAGAATCGAGTACTGGTTTAATGGGATGCGTGCCACGTACAAACACTTCTACCACTTTTGTTCACCGTTAGCCTTTGATCCCTGATCCCGTACGAGCTCTGTCATTCGTGCCATAGTTAAAATTTCTCAATTTGAATGGTTGGAATTGTTTTATTAACTGTCACTTTGCATAAGAAATGCAACTAGTAGGTACTGAGAAATAAAAAAAATATGACAGTGTCAGAGCTTTTGTATAGGTACTAATATAAATAATACTCCTATCAATAAAAATATACATTTCTGTATCCTTATTTTATTTTTCTGTATGTGGCAAGTTACTATTGAACTTGTAACTCTCGAGTAGTTTCAACAAGTCTTCGAGGGATTTGTGAAAAATAGGCCACGACTTTGCACTATGGCTTTAGATAATTCCGAATGTTGTTTGTTTCAATTTATTTTATGGTGAGAGTATTAACGCTTCTTTATTTATTGGGCCTACTCACATTTTACAGGACAACGCTGATGTCGATCAAAGAATAATGGATTTGAAAAATACATCCTACCTAAATAAAAAGGGCGGCATAAACAGTGATAATAACTCGCGAGACATGTTGCACCAATATGCTCAGTACATAAACATGCGGAAACACGATATGGGGATGCTGCTTCTTATTAATTTTATTTCAAAAAATAACTAAATTAAACTCTTGGGCTAACTTCATATCGTCTTCGTTACTTTTTTATTTCTTACAGCAAAGTATGGGCAAAACTGTCTATTGGAGCGAACGAAAGTTTAAAATCATAAATTGCTACTTTGTTTTACATTAACAAGCAAAAATACAAGTGGAAATAAATCACTACATAAGGAACCATTTCTAATTAATTATACTTCTTTATATTCGAACGGCCATTTCTTCAGAGTTGACGAATTGTATAGGCATAAAGCTAATATAGCAGCCATGTAATATTTAAAAGGAAATTTACTAACTGCAAAGAGATTTCGTGACCGAGCCATAACATAAGTCACTCTGACGACGTCATGATGAAATTTAGTGTAATAGTCCCTGATGCCATTTAGACATGGTACAGACTAGACCGGATGAAGGCGAAGCAAAAGGCTTACTGCGAAATTATTTTATTTATCACCCATAGGCAATCGATTAGAATATTATTATTTTAGTTTATAGGTATTATACGTATTATTTATAAGTAAAAAGTATTATTTGTTTATATATTCGAAAGCAAATTTTCATGGAAGAGAACAAATGACTACTAATGAGTTTCCAGGAAATTGTGAGTTGGTATATTACATTCACTCAGGAGCATGCTATGATGTGATGGTGATAGGAACACGTTATCAAGGGCAGATTAGTGTAGATCCAGAAACTAAAAAAATGAAACTGTTTATTATAAAAAACAAAAGAAAAAAAAAACATGCTATTATTTCTAAAATACAACTTCTATTACTATTAAATATATACGTATTACATATATGACAACCAATGCCGTACTTTCCAGAGGAAACGTACGATGAACGGTAATTCTGTTAATGATTCATATTTTTCTAAACAATTTATTATATTAATATACATTACATATTTATATTCTAAACATTTTATTATGTGTTGGTTGCTTTTAAGTAATTATTTTATTTATCTTATAATTCAGCTATAGATTGTATTTGTACTAGCAATATCCCCTACCCTATACCTATACCCTAGTAGGAGGCGTGAGCTAGGCAGAATAGGTGTAATGTTATGTTAATAGGTACAGCAAACATCACCAAGCCGGCTATTAGAAACAAAAACTAGCTTCTATAAAATTTTATAGTTTCATTATTTTAATAATAGTATATAAAAAAATAATAGTTGTTAAACACTGGGCACGTGACCGTAAAAATATGTAAGCTATAATCATGTCATGTAACACCGTCTATTAAGGGAATAATCGGGTTTAAACGCAGGTGCGCACGCGCCGTTAGCCGCAATGGTATTCTGATGTGAACACAGATCGGCAGCACATTGCAAATTGATAGTTGAGTTTAAGGTAATGTAACCTGCATTTATATTGGTAAATATTAACGTATGATTTATGGAAGTTACGAACATTAAAACATGAATAGAATAGACAGTCAAATAATACCAACGTTACAAATATTAGATTTAATAGGATACTACTACCTACTACTATCCTACTTTTTGACGTGTATTTCCTTTTTTTTCTGGATCATACTTATAGTTCTAGAAACCATTATCTGAGATGTCTAATAATCGTAGCACCAATGTTATACTTATGCATATTTTTTTTTCATTGAAATTACCGAAGATAATACAAATCAATTTGGATTTGCTAAACAAGATGTAACCACACTGCCTCCTAAGTTCATCGTCACACCGTCTTCACAGGAGTCACAGATACATAAATAGAATAAGCACCGCAGTGCAGCTACAATGTTCAGCGGAGGTTTGCTTATCAAGGTGTACTTATTGCACAGCAAGTTGAATTGCAGAAGTTTTCGGTAAAAAGATGATATTCGTGTCTGCGGTATAATCGTGTTGGTAATGCTTTACTAACGCGGCTGCATTACTAATTAACATTTTCATTTTACTGACCAGTTCAGTCTGATTGTTAAGTGGCAACGCCGGCAAGAGTGCTAGTAGTGAGTGATAATTTTTTAACTAAAGTAATTGACATAAGACCTGATAGTACTACATACAACATAGGTATGTTACGGACAATCCTCTCTTTTTTCTGTTCTTAGCATGGAATATTAGTGAAACCGTCAGACTGCAGGCACAGCTGCAGGTTATATTATGAAGTCATACCTGACCTGGACATATTTATATTCCTCTTCACTGATCAATTAACAGGTCTGATGATAAACAACCTGCAAAACTCGAAATCGGCTTGAAACTTCACAACACAAAATCGAATTTTAAACACCGATAGACCACTCTACGACCATTCATAAAACACTTTGGATAATGTATTATAAATTTAAGATTTAGTTTATATGATTCCTATATGACTTAATGCTTTGATTAAATAAATTTGTATTTACGGTAATAAACGTTAGTATTCTTTCAAAATTAGCACATAACTGCAAACTATTTGTACTAGTTTATTTTCCTGTTCAAGAATGATTATGTATACATCATAAGAGTTAATTTTATTTTACCTCAAATATAATAAAATTTATACTCTGTGGAAATCACATGAGCAGTAATATGCATGAATTAATAAGTTAAACAAGTGTCTAAATAAATGGTACCTATCCGAGGAGTCGAGAGAAAAATAGTTTATATAGAAAACCCACGAATTGTTAATTCTACGCATTTATTGAGTAGTTATGTTTTAACCCCTTTTAATATTTAATTTATTCTTTAATCATATACGACAATAAAAATCATCAAATAATAGTACAAGTAACTTAGAAAAAAATATAAATAACCTTACCATTGAAACTGACCTACTTAATTAAATAAAAAAAAATGGCTCGATGACTACATGAGCAGTTAAAACCCTCAGTATAAATTAATTTAATGCTATTTATGAAGGTGCCTTTTCATGCTTTTCCAGAGCCTTCTCATGCTTACATATTTTATTTAATTATTAATATTTTTTAGCCCTCTTGACCTATGAATTAAAATTGGTTCAAACATAAATCAACAAAAACACTTTGAAATTGTACAATTATCTCCACAATCTCATTTGTCGAAGCACATTATATTTTCTAAACAGTTGATTAGGCGAATTTAGGCGTATAAACTCAGATTTCGTTAGAGAGAAAGGCACTGATTTTAATTCAGAGTTCCCTAACATAATAAAGTTTGTAGATGTTTCTCCCGATTTGGATTTACAGTAATCATTATTAGAAACGAATCGATTCAGACCAAGAGACAAACTACTGAGAACAATAACGATAAGCGATACCCGCGCAGTGCACCGAGTGCACATCCATCATGGATAGATACCATGGTAACCATAACGGTAGCTTAACAGAGTACTTGTTCAACAACTTCAGTTATTGAGTTATATTTCTTGTTATCAGATTTACTGTATTGGGTCCATTTGGGTTACCTAGATTTTAAATAATCTTAGTAGGTATTACTAAGAACGACTATTACAACATTTGAGCCGTTTGGGGTAGAGACGCTGGGCAAAGGACAAAGGATAAGCATTGCCATACAGCGTGGCATTGTCGCCAACTTTCTGGGCACACTAGCAGCTGGCAGCGATTTAGATCAGCTGGACCTATTATAAATAGCTTTTCTTTTTTATTTTTAGTCTTGTTTTTATTTTATTTCTTGTAAATATTTTGGATCCTAGTTTTGATGACGGTACATAATTAGTTATGCTTAAATATATTCTTGTATTACTAATAACATTAATATTATATTTACAAAATATGCGACTAATAGTGATGCAATAAAAAAAAATTGAAATTAAATGCATAAATGAAACTAATAGGCAGAGGCAGGGAATTCTAGAATATTTCTAGGAATATGCTATTACATGTGTTTCTAATAGGAACGGAAAGAGTGCTGAGAGTGCTACTTACATTAACTTCTTCATATATCTTCTTCTCGCCGTGAGCAAAGTATAAGATTCCTTTTGCCCGCCCGTGGGCAAATATTTCATCTTCACAATTTTCGACTTCATCCGTGAAGATGCCTTCACAATCACTTCTAAATATCACTACAAATTTTGTCGAATAGTCACGAGCACTTATCTTGACTTTGTTGCAGGCTAAAGTTGCTGCGTCTCCTATAATTAAAGAGAAAGTGATTTTGAAGGGATATTTACAGAAAGACTGCTATACTACAAAGCTAATAAGCAACTAACAAGCATTAAGGAATATTAATTAATGCTGTTCTTTAACTACAATTATTATTACAGTATGAATCATGCTATACACAATATTCACAACCATTTGATAAAATGTAAAACAATAAGGAAATAAAGTATTAAATATGTACAAAATGTGTGTCGAAGCATTATTCATTTTAATACATGTACCTGGTTGACCGAGCTATGCTCGTTTTCTTTTTAAACGATGTTTTCTAAAAATGAAACCTAGCTATATCGATTTATCTCCCCCGAAACTCTCAGCATACTAAATTTCATGAAAATCGTTGGAGCCGTTTCCGAGATTCAGATTATATAATAATATATGAATTACTCGTATATAGGTATTAGATAATAAAATATTACAAATATCATCCGAAATATTTTTTTCCTTTTCAGTCTTTACGTACTGAGTTAGCAAAACTACACTTTTTTTTAAATTGTATTAGCTTTTGTTGCAAGAATCAAGTATGCAATGACTTACTCATGATAAATACCAAAAATGAATTAAATATTATTTGCATCTTCCTATCCTATTACTGAGAATGTTTTGCTCATCCCTGGCGGATATAATACAGACGGTAACTTCCTTCAAAAGATCTATTGATACGAAGGCATTTATTAATCAACGGTACTTTCCTAACAATAATTAGCTATCGTTACAATGCATTTTGAAGACCGGCTTTGAATGTTGATAGCGGTTTATTGAACTTATATTTTTTAATTTGTAACATTAAAAAATCCTTATCAAATGCATCAAATTTGAGAGTAAGGGAGTTAACTTTTATTCAACTTTAGGTAGGTACCTAAGGTTGAATAAAAGATATTAACATTCTTGTTAACAAAATAAGAAAGAAAATTTTAAAACAATCGAGTGTTAGTTGCTCCAAATAAAAAGGCGAAAATGAAATCTGAAATAAATTGAGGTAGGTAGATAGAACCATTCTCTAAAATGGACTTACACAATATTATACATTAATAGGAGTATCCAGTATAAAATTATACCGTTGCATTAGTCTATTTTCTGAAGTATAACGCTTTTACTTTAGATTTTTCCTAAACTACAAATTATCATAAATTCGAAGGTAATGGTAGAGCTGTTACCTGAAATTTTGTAGGATTACTGATAACGATGTTATACATTATCCGTAGTATTTAGGCTAAAATACCCTCCCAAAATCAGTAGGTATGTGTAGGTAAAATACATATAAACATTTTTAATGGCATTTTCCTGTCGCGTAAAAACATTAGTGTCATGTGTTCTGTTCTTATTTAATCTAATTGATCAGTTATGTCTATTACAAATGGTCTGCCCACGCTTTAATTGTTATACCGAGTTATGCTATTTTGCGACCTCTAAAATGGTTGTAAAAAACTTTTGGCAAAAATCAGAACCGCCTTCAAAGGCGGTTCTATTTTTTGTTGTTTTTTAAATTTTTAGTTTCATATGTCTTAAGTATCCCTTTTTCTCTTTATTATGAACCAGATTTTTTTTTTTTTTGAAAGGACTAAAGTTGGTAGCCTCTGATGGCTGCTCCAACCTTACCGGACAATCGGCGAGCGCAGAGAGCTCTCAGCCGGGTAACATTTAGGTAACCACGCCTGAGGGCACCCCCGAGTGGGGTACGAACCTCGGCTCAGGGCGTTACCGGGGGGAAGGGGAGGACTTTGTACGAGTTACGACTAATTGGGGGCGGTCGGATTACTAATGGCAGCTCGGGCCGCTGGAACGGGACGAGACTGAGTGGGACGTCGCGGCGGTCCTCGCCGTCGAGCACAGTAGCGTGATCGGTTTTGTGTAGTGTGTTGTGTACTTTTACGGGCTTCGTCAGCTTCGATCTGAGCTAATGTTATGGGGTCATCCGGCTCGCTGAGGGGTTGCCTTGGTCTAAGGATACGGAGTATACGGGAGGGCGTGGGAACCAGATTATGCTTATACTTCTGACCTAGTATAAGCATAATCGGTGTACCTTCTATTAACGGTCCTATAATATTTAAATAATTATTCTCTAACTCTTAACCGTTAAGGAGTTGTACCTCCCATCATCAGCTCAGCAACAATAGATGATGACTAACTACCAGACTCAAATACCTGAATAGCTTTAGAAAGTATATGAAAAACATGGTAAGTACCTGAAGAGCTCCTCCTTTTTTGTAGTTGGTTAAAAATTAACAATTATTATGACTCTAATTGTTACTTTTGATCAAAACCCATGTTCAAATAGTCGAGTGAGAAGATTCCCAAAGTATGTCCAAGAAATTAAATTTGGGTGCTAATGATTAGGTAGGTACTACCTATATTCTAGTTATTAGTATGTCTGTTTTACATTTTGACAATTTGAGTACCCAGGGTGATCAATAAAAAAAACAATATTCTAAATCAGGACATGCATTCGGAAATTATGTTGAAATAAATAAACGCACTTACAAATTAATATACCTACATGAACCTTGAAAATATTATTATCTTTTCGGACAGACCTGTAATTACATAACTTAAAACTGTTGATGGTACTAACTAAATTGTTAACAGCGACAACTCAACATAGACATTGATTGAAAGTATCAATACAAAGTACAAATTAGAAATCCATCTTAGAACTTAACCTCTAATTTTCAAAACAATGGAGAGACCTCGCTTTTAATTGTCTAACCTAGTTCGCCATTCGAGATGTCTATTTATACTTCATATGTACCTATTCATATCAAACACCCAAACCTAACCTGTGATTGGCAATTAATCATTTGATTGCATTTTTATTATTGTCTATTTTGTACATACGTAGGTGTGATCCAATGGTTTATATTGGAAGCCGTTTTAGATTGAGACATAGGGATAATACATTTATTTCAACATCGATTGGCAGCAAAATATAGTTGTCTAGTGGTTGCAAAAATATTTATGTAACTATTACAAACCAGATTTATGTTGATAATTTATTTTATCGATAATGGACAAGTAAAATACCTAAATTATTATGATAGATAGATATGCCTGATTTAGACTTATTTAGTGTAAGTAACAGAAATATCTACATTTATGGTCATTTTCCAGTTTTAATATTTAACTTATTATCGTTTTGTTTAATCCAATGACCATTTCTTGACTTATTCCAATATGTTGTGATACTTGTGAACTCTTATTTTAAAATATGTTTATGAATTATAATTCATAAACTTAATCTTAGTTGCTTGTGTCTCATCTCTGGATACAAAGTTTTTTGAAAAAATATTTACAAGGTCAATTACTTTAAATTTTACTAGCCTCTCTCACGGTCCCAAATCCAATTAACTTTATGGTTAACGGTGAGGCGTTACAACTCCTATTTGCTTGTGATCTGGTACACTCTTTGTTTTAGGGTTCATAATAATATATTTTCATTATTATATAGATCTATGTCATCTGCCAAACTATGGAACATTTTTATTATTTATGTTCGGCATCACGATTGTGTGTTTGTGGGTCCATTAACGTATAATTTAGATGTACGTCAAATTTTCTACCTTGGGTGTGTAGTTTTATCTTTTAATAATAAAAACTACTTCAAAAAATTACTCCATTTCGTTATCATTATCTTATTGTAAAATATTTCAGTTTATTACTATTATTAAAATTACATTAGATTATTTAAAAACTTTATTTATTTTAATAAAGAATAGAACAGTCTTCAAAGGCACTAAAAGCATAAAATAACTATGTAGGAACTCTAATCTGACTGTTTTGAAGTAAGCGAAAATGTAGTTCACGTTCCATGGAAGTATGAAGAATATAATGTTCGCATTTTTTTCATTCTCATTGTAAATATTTTTTGATTATTTTGATATTTTTATCATTATTTTAGATTGTACCTACCTATACAGGGTTACAGGTTAAGTCGACCTAGATCCGTTAAGGGCGTGTAGTACCCATCTTTTCTGACATATTTCACTATAGAACACCCTACCCCAAACCTAAACGTTTTCAAGAAAAAAGACATTAAATTTTTTTAATAAAAATTGCCGATTTTTTGCCATTAATTACGATATTTTGAAGTTAGTGCGGATTAATTTTACATGCGGATTAAGATGCTCTATGAATTTAATAACCAAAATCCTACATAGGTTAACTAAATACGTTTTAATGGCAAAAAATCGGCAATTTTTATTAAAAAAAATTAATGTCAATTTTCTTGAAAACGTATAGGTTTGGGGTATGGTGTCCTATAGTGAAATATGTCAGAAAAGATGGGTACTACACGCCCTTAACGGATCTAGGTCGACTTAACCTGTAACTCTGTATACACAACAAAAATTGTGACATAAATTGAATTGAATATATTGAATTAATGATATACCTACCCACGAAGAGATATCCTTTCATTATCATTGACAACCAACTATAAATTGACGAAAATTATCTACGTTTAGGGGTTGTTGATAACTTTATCAATTTATGTCACTCGTCACTTACTACACTGTCTATTACCTTACCTACAAAGGAAGTTGCCGATGAGAAGCCCTCAATATTTAATGATTTGTTTGTTTGATTTATGAACGAACATACCTAAATATTTCTATAATTGAAGTTTTACGGCAATGATAGTGACGTCAAATGCCATGACTAAAAATGCTGGTTAGATTTTATATTGCAAATACTCATAAGTATAGGTACCTAACTAATGCTATTATTAATTGATCGAAGAAAGTAAATATCGTAAAGACATGACCTTCTGAAGCTCTTAGATAAATCTAGTCTAAGCAAAACGTTAAGATAACCAACAATAGCTCTTATTAGAACTTATCTATCAACCAGTCAATATTGATGTGGCAACACTGTGAAATGAATCAGACGCATTCCCAATAAACAATAGATCGGCGGACAGAGATAAAAAATGTTGAGCAACTAGTTTTTGCTGTAAGGTTAAATGTCGCTTTGTTTATGACAAATAGTCATTTTATGATTTATTTTTATATGGAAAAAATCCTATAGGTACATTTTTTTATCATTCATGACTATTTTATTTATTATCAGTCAAATTTTAAGGGTCTTACGGAAGTATAAAGCAGAAAATGTTAACTGAATGTACCTAAACTTAAAAAATGTTATAATCTAATAATAATCTAATATTATAATATAACGTTTGAATCTAAGCTACCAATGACGTCATTACAAAGGAATATTATTGTAATTTAAAGGACAATGTTAGTTTTAAAAGTAATTAAAAGCATCAACTCCCGAAGGAATACGTTGCAAATTTCATAAGCACATTACCAGTGAGCCACAGAAATCTCACACCTGCTCGCTCATACCAGTAGGTATTTAATATTTTACTGGAAAATGTAATGTCAAATAATGATACTTAATAGGTAAATACACTTTTATGTGAAGAAGAAAGGCTCTCGTGATAATAAGTCAAGATGACCTAGCCTCTCGATAGTAGGTATAGGGAATCCTAGTTTGAGGGGTCAAGGCTCATATCAAATAACATTATTATGATATTTACTTAATTGTTATTTTAATATAGCTATTGCTATGCTAAGCTATTTTTTATTTTTGTATTAATTATATAAATGAATATTATATAGTTAAAAAACTACAACACATTTCTTAAGAATTCTATGCAGTGAACACAGCGAAACTTTAAACGTAACTAAGACTAACAACAAAATAAGTGATGCAAATTTTGTACAAACATTTTGCTAAGTGCACCAACCAAAGAGTTTAGTACAATATTAAATTTTAACTTTTTTTATGGTACTGTCTTAGCTTTAAAATATATTACTTACCTTAGTTTAAAAAATATCAATCGTTGCATATAATCTAACCGGATCAGCAGTTAAAAATAAAACTTTATTCTTCTACTGAAGTGGAAGCAAATAAACTAAACACGTCAGTAATAAATTTTCTTACAAACTGTGTATATTTCAAGGTCTGATTCAAGTGAGTATTAACGGCAATTAATAGCAATTATCCTAATAAATTAATAAGAAATGTATTAATTAATCAATTAACCATCTTCTACCGCAATCTGTCACCGACTTACTTCGCTGCACACCTACCAAGACGGGTATTTTATATAATTTATTACGTCCATGTTGTATATACACGTATGATTATTTACCAATTAACTCTTTAGCTTTAGGCTTAGTTCTAAAACAGTTTACTGTACTACTACTGGGATTTTCATCTCTCAAGTTCGTTCTCTTCTGAGATAATTCCTAAATAATGCTTTAATTAAATGATAATTTATTTTATATAAGTTTTCCCTTTTATTTAGTTTTGCTTTTTAACTTATTATTTTAAAATTTTCAATAGTTTTACATAAAGGTTTTCCCATCAGAGAGATTATCTAGAACTACTTATGTATTTGTGATTTATCTGAGTTCATTTCAACAATTATTCATCAAATGACGCCTGCGCAGTTACTTGTGATAATCGACCTGACGATAATTCAACTAGCAGTCTAGACTGACAGTATACGCCCCCGGGATTAGGTCATTTAGAAAGCCCTGTTAAAGGCAAGATCTCAGCCATTTTTAAACAAAACCATTATACGTGTTTTGATTTTTTTATTGCACTTATGATAGAAATATTGAAACAAAATTGATACCAGAAAATAAATGGAAAAAGATTTTTAAAATTTGTTGTAAAACAGCCGTCGAAAATGTTTTGTAAACACGTTTTAAAAGCTTTTGTTACAAGGCTGTTTGTTACTTCGTACATATATTTTTGTAAATAACGGTAATTTATGGGCAAAAAAGCTGGAACATCTTTGATAGTATAGAGTCTTGAGTGCATCTTTATTCACACAGAGCCATCACCATCAAGAAATTTACGACTGCATTTTTTTCATACTTTCATTTATTCTGCTGCTACACTTTTATTCTTAGGCAATTTTGAGAATACAATAACAGTAGTTTAAAGACATTAGTTTCGCAATAAAGACACGCATAAACATTTAGATTAGCAGTTAGATTTAATATTCACGGAATGTAATTGCATTTATATTCAAATGCTAAATACGTGAAAGTTTTAATTAATTACCGAGTACGGCTTAAAAATATTTAAAAAAGACGTAACTGTAAAAAATATAACACCTCCACTCTTACAATAATATAACACTGAAGAATATTGTAAGAGTGGAGGTAAAACTTTGGAACGAAAGCAAACTCTTGTCTCCTGAAGCGACGGAAGATAAATTAATATGATAAATGACACCGCATAATAAACCGCAATGGGAAAGACGACTTTTTCATCAGGCAAATCATAAGCATGTACCTTAAACAGGTTGTTTGTACAAGTATTAGGTACAGAAGCGCATAGAAGTAGTATTCATTTACTAATTATTTTTATAAGGCGATCTAAAGCATTATATTCATTACCAGACGAAGCCAAAAAATATTCTTGAAATAATATATCATGAAATATTATATTTTTGCTAAATATTTGTATAAACGTACCTATATTAACATCTTAATTCGTGTCTACCTTTTGTAACTCCGTTCTTTCGTTGAAAAGTACAAGATAATTCCGATTGCAGACATATTTCAAAATGAACGTAGGATATCATGATTATTGTTTTAAACAGTTTGTCAAATGTGTCAGTTCGCGGTTTTATTGACTAATTTATCAAACAAGTGGGATACATGTAGGTACAAGGCAAACGGCTCCTACGCGAAGCGACCATCGTAAATCTAGGACCAGTCTAGACAGTGTTCAGCGCCGGCTGAACTCCTATACCGAAACTTAACTTACTGCCAAATACTGCTCGTGGGTGCAACGGCCAGGGCAGATACGTATAAATTATGAAATTAGGCATATGAAAATACTTCTTTTATTCATTGGCCACGAAAAACTAGGCCTTAAAAAATATTTTCAGTAATAAATTCAATAAAAAATACCATGTTGCAGGTAGGTAGAAAACAAGATTGCGATAACACTGATTCTAGCCATTCTAGTTCGGCTCGCGCCCGCGCCTGAAACAATTGGCACAAATCAAACCTGGAAATAATTGGACGAGACAGCGTAACCGAATCACTGTCACTTTCCAAGAATGATCGGAACTGGTAATTTGATAGCAAACAAACAAACACTTAATGTTACAACATATGACAGAAACCAGCATTTGAATGGCAATAAAAGAAAAGGATGAAATTGACTACGTACTTACAAATACTAGAATAAAACTTGGTAACCCCAGGATAGATCAGAAACAACAAATTTTAGTTTTACATAATACATTTTATATTTTTTTTAACAATTAAAAGTACTTGCAATGAGTCCATTTAATAAAGACACTAAAGAAAACATCAGTCTTGAGAATTATGAGATTTGAGTACCAGATTCATGCAGCCTAGACAGGATAACAAATTATATTACCTGATGGAATAATATAAATAATTCCTACTAACTAGGCAATGGTTCCAATTTATTTTCACCATGAGTTGGCATTATAATGGAATGGCACACTCTGCATTCGGAAATGAACGAAGGTAATAAAATATAAAACGGATATAACACGTTTGAAATTTGATAAATATCCATATACAAGTATATAATATGAGTAGGCGGTTAGTTGTTTGTATTTTTTTAAGGATTAAAAAATTTGCCCACTAAATAATTTACACTGTTTTAATGCTGTTCGCAGCCTGTGCAGGCTATTTACCTGCACCATTAAGGCTTAATGGCCAACTATAAGGCAATTTAATACATGTTTTCATACAAAGAAATTTAACCGGGCTGTAAAAATTGCATAGGTACATATCATATTTTTTGATATAGCTGCTACTATTTTTTTTTAATTTAAAGTAATAGTCATATAGGTCCTGTAATAGTTATACCTAATAGCATTTATTAGGCACTGGCTAACAAGTTGCCGGTCTGAGCCCCACAAATAGCACACTAATACAATTACAGTTTACAAATGGGTCGTATGGTAGGGGCAAAATATAGTTGAATATGTTATTAGGAAACAAAAAGTCACTGTTTCAAAAACAACGGCATTATGAGGATGATAATACAAGCGGGTATTATAAAGTTCCCCCCAC
This sequence comes from Tethea ocularis, assembly GCA_963555595.1. NCBI lineage: Eukaryota > Metazoa > Arthropoda > Insecta > Lepidoptera > Drepanidae > Tethea > Tethea ocularis. The sequence goes on along the minus strand of OY741970.1, from coordinate 5,098,461 downwards.
CGTGCTATGTTTTCTTCACGATATTTTTCACAAGCACATGTTTATTGTAGGAATCTAACGATTCGCCACAACGCAGGTAGTAGATAATTTTATAGCAATAGCACCAACAACCGAAGTCACCAGTCTCCACCAAGATATAATGGAAAAATTACCTTCTGCTGTGTCCTACTGTGCGAAGCTTGCACCTATTTTCACCGTCTATAAATCTCATAAGGCACCGACATCTAATCTATAGCCCTTTGGGTACGGAATAAAAGCTATTCACAAATGTTTATGTAGGGCCAAGCAATTACTTCTTGGTTTAGCTACATTTAATTACTATTACCTAAGAGTTTTGTAGTTTTAGCAGCAATTAGCACGAACGGAGCTTGAAACTTTTTGTACGTTTGATTGTGAATTTGATTGCGATCTCGAAGGAACGTGTTTTTTCATGTAAAATAGAATAGAAAGAGTTTATTAAGAGTTAAATTTAATAGTATTATTTGATGATGAATTTTTACAATAAATATTTATAGGTTTTTGCTTTGTGTCTGTAATTGGCGTATGTTCTGTTGATAGGCACACCATAAATATTGTATTTTTTTAATGAAGTAGGTACTCTCGGACCAGAAAATATATGTTTTATAAATAACAAAGACTAGAGTTAGCTAATATAGGATTCAGGATTCTAGGAAACCACTGATTCCAGTCAAATTCACTATTATTACAATTATATTATACATATTACACTATGATAAAAATCATATTACAATTTAGTAAAATAACGTTTACAAAACCCTGAATTATCAACGAACAAACAAAAGTTAGTGAGCCCCGATTATTAGTTAAAACATATAAATAACGATTACAAACCTACCATTACCATATCATTACATTTATAAACTCACTCCAATATGCAGGATTACGATTATTGTTATTAAGTATCGAGACAATCGATTACATGTAAATTTTATTCATACCAACATGAGATGCGGAACAATGTGACTAAACCGGTCCAATTTAAATAGATCCCTTATTTGGGTACAAACCATTAGCAATACTCATAATTGTTTTAACCAAAGATTAATTGAACTATTCAAAACATCCTGGTTAATTTTGTCATTATTCATTAGTTTAATTACCGATATCCATATAAGAGTGTGATGTAGCAAAAAGTTAATCGATAAACTTCAAACTATGAATCATTGATTGCTTTTATATGTTGTATGTACCCTTTAAGATTAGTATGGAATAAATAAGACTAATATTTTAAACCAAAAAATATCAAAACGAATTCCTTCAGTTATAACCATCAGAGGATGGCATATGTTTACTTTTAACAGAGTTTATTTGCTTTTGGAACCGCACATACGGTGGTCCATGAAATCCCATATATCCTATAGTCCAAACATAACTGATCCATATAGTAAACAGAATCGAATGTGTAGCAATAAATTAACATTAAAATCGATACGTGAACCGTAAATAATTAACGATGACTCAGGAAAGATCGATTAAACGCGTATAGGCTTGCCTGTGAAATTGCGAAACAGCTTACCTTAACGTCCAGAACTAATCACTTACTCTAATCTAAAATACTGTGTTTTATGGACAGCTACATAATGAACTGTGATTAAATTATGTATTTCCTTTATTACTGGGAAAATATTGGAGCTGTAAAACGGTAAACTACCTACTTTGAGAATATTTAATAATTGTAACAAAGTTACTTTCTAGACAAAAAACATGCGAATTTTTGTCATAATCTAATAGCATTACAAGGTTCAACGTTTATTGCCGGATAAAAAAATATGATTCTTGCAAACCGGTCCAACTGGAAAAAACATCTTTCCAACTTTACTTTGCTTTTGACGTTTATTAACGACAAATAAGGGCAGAACGACAAAGTCGTCCTATTGACGCTTCCGACAAGCGTCCGAGCGACGAACGACTCGTGGTGCAACTAATTATTTCTACTTCCCTGTCGGCAGCTTTAGTTCTGTAACCTGACGCTATACGATTCAATAACAATAAATTATGTGACATAGTTCTAGGAAACCTACTGTCACCGAGATGTTATCTGGAATCCAATCCATTCAAATTCACGTTTTGAAAACAATGAAACTGCTATTGTATGTATCCCTTTAGGAAAGGTAGGCATACTTGACGTGCCAAATGCTGGCTTGCATTAAAGACAATAGTTGATCCTTGGCTAGAATTTCTTTGGTACGTAGATATCCTATGGATTTCCTTTCTTGGCTGGTTTCAAGTAGCAATGAATTTTTGATGAAGTAATTTAGAAAATTTTGCTATGCCACTGTACACTAAAACTTCTACGTATTTACATTGTAGAATGTATTTTTATTAGCTTTAAAATATTGTTAATCATATTTGTGACATCGTTTTCAGTAACTGAATTGTTTATTCTGTCTCAGTATTCAAGTATTAACTATCTATGTATTCTGATTTCTGAGAGGGACACGAATAAACTGCACTTTTAACAACATATCATAAAATTAACGTTTTAAACTGTGACGAAACAGTACAAATTTGTGTACGTACAGCTATTTGTGGTAAAATAACCATAATTTCCTGTGAAAATATCAGCTAGCATCGACTATTATTCGCCCACGTGTCCCACTAAGAGTTAGCAAAGCATATTCTGCCTTATCTTTATCTGTGTAAACATAAAGACTCGACTAAAATCTCAATGAACAACTTCAGCAGTATACCATTGTAAATGTTAAGTTTTAACTCTCTATTAAAAAAGACTTAGACTAAGATTTAGACTGAAGAAAGGAAAGGTGGGTTAAGTGAAGGATTACATGAACAAGAATGCTGAGATGACGGACAGAAAGGATGAATAGAAGTTATGAAGCTTACGTACGGTTGTGTGGACTCCAAATATTAGGGATTATATCGAATTGTGAGCTAGTTTCTGGAACTATATATATAGAAAAGATAGCAAAGACTACACTTTGTTTAATTTTGCTAATAAATATAATCCAGAAGTTGATCAATAATTTAATGGCAACCCATAGGTAGGGAAAGGTAGTACACAACATTCTTTGATCTACAAAAGATTATGATTTTTTCTAGAAGACCATAAATACATCTATCTAAGCTGGCTACTTAAAACTTAGAGTCAAGAGGAGACTCCATTCACCGATGTCATTCAGGCCGTAAAACGGTATTCGCCAGGCTTACAGTGCAGATGGTCATCTCAGTTTATTGGACGTATTAATGTCGTTAAATGAGTGCCCATTTATGACTACAGTATACCCTTTGGCCATAGCGGTCTTTCTTGTTACATTGTTTACCTACTAATATTTTTTTAATTTTCCATTTCCAGGTTAGAATATGTCCTGTTACGGATTTGATTTCAAGCAATGTTTTTCGAAACCTGATGTGGAAAGTGGAAACTTTATTTTCCCGTCCAAAAACAGTATGGAATGGGAGATTTTCAACTAGTAAGACATAATTTAAGACCCAAAATTTTTCAGTTATTGGTTTACTTGTTTTTTTCGTCTCGTTCTGCGAATGTACTTATATATAAAATGGGAGGATATAAATGGGAATTTAGTATTTATTTATCCTACTTCCACCATTCCACTATGAACGAAGCGCAACATGGTAATATTGCACTAAAAGCCCATTCAATGTATCACAATATTTTACGAGGTTACAGTTGCAAGTTGCAGCCCACGCTGTTCCCATACAATGCCGCGGTGGGCAGCACTGTGCTGACTTCCCGGGTCACGTGGTCTGGTCAGGGGGCGGGCCGATAGCTGATGGATATACTAGTAACTACGCATTGTACGCTCAAAGATATATGGTATGATGGGAATTCCGAATGTTATATCTCCTAGTTGTTGAATCAACTGATGTTGTACTTGAAATAATATTATGCAGTAGCATTTACGAAGATGGACGTAGAAGCAAAAATAGTTTTTCGGCTTAAGAAATGAGGATTTTTTAATTAAAGACGAACAAAAGTTTCTTAGAAATTGTTGATTTAATAGCTATTAAAACAACTTAGAACACATGAAAGTCAATTATGTTAGATAATGGAATATCAAATCATTATTTACAGTTCGGAAGTTTGACACCACGATTCGCGCTGACCTTTCCGTTATGATAAGATAACGGGCTTACACAATGCTACTAATAATAAAATGGGTTAAAGTGAAAGAAAATAACGATAATAGAATATCAAAGTATAACCTTAGATTGAGATTTCTGGGAAGCATAACAAAACGTAATTTGTTATACCCAATAATGTACGATTATTTGTTGCATTATAATACCCTATATGTTTATGGTGACAAAGTAGGTACTTACGGACGTACCTATATAGAAATATAAAATGGATATACCTAAACTTAAAAAGATATTACTATTATATCACTACGCTCCATAATAGTTGGGTGTAATTAATTTACTGCATTTTGCTACAAATGCTCGTAAATAGTACGTACGTGACGTGCATTTGGCGTAGATTTATTTTATTGTAAAAAAAAATATTAATTTATACATCAGACAATAAAAACGGATTTTATACGATTAAAGTTCATTAAAGCATAAACAACACTAACCCTAACACAATACGTCCTAATTTGTATTCATTCACCCGCAAACGAACAACAAATCATTTCGTGCAAACCTAAACAAACTTCCACGTACACCTAACGCGATTACTTCCGATTAACTTGCGTCGAATCGAATGCCACCAACGATTTTTTATATCGATTTATAACAATCTGATCATCGACCGTTAAAAATATACCGTAAGCCGGAGGTACTCTTATTTATCAAAAATCGCTTATATTTAGGGCTAGGTAGGTTATCTGTTTAATCGGTATCAGTTGATCAATCATATAGTTATATATCTTTTTAATTTCATTCAATTATGAAAATATATACATAAAAGGACGTGCCAAACACTAATTCATATTTTAATAAGAATTATTATATTACTTTAAATTGAAACAAACTAAATTACTTTTCTTTTTAACCTAATTACTTATAGAGTATCTGAAATCTAATTACTCTGGCTGCAGACAATGTGATTTTTAATCTCACTCTTAGTAGTTATTTGATACTTTTGAAATCGATGACCCTAAAGTACAGCTAATATCGATCTAATCACTACAATAGATTTTCATTTGTTCGCTCTATATAACCCTGTGATATAACCATTATCATGCTGTATTGGTCTACCTATAGTCGAATGACGAACAAATAACTCGGCTTCAAAGACCAGACTTTATTAGATAGTCACGCGATGCCCGACTTACAGTGATCGAGTCGATTAAAAAATTAAGAAGCTAATTAGAGAAGGTAACAAAAAGACTCGCACGTCAAGCTAAAGCTAATTTAAGTGCTCCAATCATGCTGTTGAAAATGGATACCTAATTACTAAAAACTGTTATCTATGACATGCATAAAATGATCTTAGAGAGGTAATTTTGTAATTTTTAATCACATTGTACAAAAAAATACTGCCTAACCTAACTAAAGCCTGCATTATTTTTTTTAAATTACAGTAAAAAAATAATTAAACCTTCATACATCTGCTACAATTTATTGATAGGAACCAATGTTGGTCATGTACCTAAATATGTTTAACATTTTATTAACGGTCGTTTCAAGTAGGTAGTTATATCTTGTTGTTTGTACTACAAAGGTTATGATTATTAGGACAGCCTATGAGCAAAATTATCCAGTAACCGTTTTGCATCCACCAGTCACGAACAATAGACTCACAATAATAATGGTGGATACGCCATTAAATATTCATAATCCACAATACAATAAGAATCAATCGCACCCTCAATAAGTAACAAAAAAAACAGAACTCTAGCCCCCGAATGCAGATCCTTGAATTTAGATGACCGCTTGTTTATTCCACAGTTTTGACGTCCACGTCGTCAATTTAACATGATGTACAAACCGGTCCATAATTTTAGCAGGGGTGGTGTTTTCAAATCTTTTTTGTTATCAATTTAATATTTGTTAGTTAAATAAAATTTTAGGCGAATATAACTAGAATGTTTTAATATTTAGTAGGAGAAAATTTGAATATATCATCAATAATTTGAATTTAGGGACTGCACATTTTCTTGATTGTTTCACAATATCAGATTATATAAAAAAAAAGGTCGTAAATGAAGGGCGTGGTTTTATAGCCAGATTTATAATCACGTAGTACAAGTACATACCACATGTCATTACGTTTATAGAAGACTAATTCTAGATAGCAGTATAAGGGTCATCACGTCACATTTAAGTATTTTGTATTAATAATAAACAATTGTGAATATTCGTATTTTTTTTAACTATGTAAAGGCATGATTGTGACCATAATTTCACCGTGGTAAGTGATGATGGGGCAGATGGTAAGCATACAACATCTAAAAGGCAACTGGCTCTCATATGCATTTGTTTCGATTTAAATATTTATAATTTATGTATTCACTGTATTTTTAAACAATATTTGTTATTTGAAATAGTACTTAATAATAAGTAGGTATTTAGTACCTACATTACATATTATACATAGTGTAGTGAGTCACTACTCCAACGATAAAAGCAAATTAGATTTCATTATACATAATATTGAAGGCGCAAACGATTAAATAGTTACCTACTGCCATTATCTGTATCATCATTCCAATTATTTTGCCTAATGCCAGTCATGTTTTATATTAATAAATTTGCTGATTGCAAAAAGCTGTCAAAATAAAACAATAAAAACAAAACAGATCAATGAGATTAATGTTGTTTCATTTTATAATGAGATAGGATACAATTATTTTTCTTATTTTTGGAAGAACATGGTAGAGACCGAAACAAGTAACACACTTTTTATGTGAAGGTTTTTGCATATCGTTGATTAATTTAATAAAAGTATGCCGAACAAAATATAAATATTTTTTATTCTAGCTCGGTCGTTTGTGAAACATGTTTGACATGTTTTAAACAACAGTGTAAGAAATGACAGACTCACTTTTCAAATTAGCACTTTGGCGTATTACAAAGCTTTTGGCAATCGACAACCCTAAGATTAACGAGCAGTCAACAAAGGAGACATTGACTGACAGCTTGGGACAGATCCCCCTCTCACTACAAAATAAACTTAGTCGTAAACCGTACCCCTTGTACCAATTTTAGTGCTCGTCTAATAAATAAACTTATCGGATTGTGGGTAGACCCTCGCGCTATGAAAAAAAGCTGAAGAGAATTCAATAATAACTATATTACTAACGCTTGTGCGCAAAAATACTATTTATAGGCTCCTATTTCTAATAATAAAAGGCGAGTTTGCGCAATTGTATATCGAGGCTAACCTACGATTATTATGAGCGCCAATTGCATCCCTCAACTGACAGATGGTAACACAATGTAGTCTATAGAATGCCTTTGTTAAAACCAATTTTCGATCGAACCAAGTTTTAGGGGCAATTTTGCGTATTCATACTTAATTCGATATTTCATCTGATAATGATGACAGTTCCACGTTTTAATCTAAATGGACTTGATGACGTGACTAATTCATCTCGTTGAAAAATGTGAATAGAGATGATCATGACCTACGGTTGTTTGAGTTGTTAACAATAAGAAAACAATACTTCGAGCAGTGTTGTCAAAACTAAATCAATTACCTAGTTGTCAATGATAAATCGTAGTAGGAATTCACAGTGACTAATTTACATTTTATGTAAGCAATTAACTTATAATTAATAAGCGTGGCTCACTTACCACAGTGAAATACTTTTGATAGAGACGTAGAAAGCATAACTATCTATTCTTTAGGTGAAATCAATGTGAATCAGCAACAATTTTCTGTTTCAACATCAGCTTGTTGCGTGTTTATAATTCTACACAAGTATAAACCATAGATATAATGCAAATTGGATAGATGCTAGATTAAATAAAAAACGAATGTTTTATTTTTATGTAAGCATACAACACTCCATTTGTACTGTCGTAATATTCTATTTTATTAGTTTTAAATTTTAATACTGTAAGTACATAGGTAGTACCTGTATTTTAAGTCAATAAAATTTAATTACTTGTTATAAATAATATTTTTCATAATTTTGTATATCGTATTACGGTTTTATTCTACAGAGAACAAATCTGTAAAGTAGGTAGTAGTAACTTTAACTTTATTAGTCAGAAATAGGTATATGGGACTAAATTCGTTCATTCTCAAAAAGGTGATCTTCTGTATCACTCACTATGTTATCTTTTACTTTCTAAAATCATGAATAGGCAAGTCAATCGATGACGACATTGTAAGCAAGTATTATATTTAAGTCACGCTTATTCATTGATCAAATAATACTAACAAGTTATTTATATGGTGTGATGTCGAGACATTACTTTCCCTTTAATTCTACGTTTAGATTAACCTTTGATAACACTCGCACCTCGGAAATGATCAAATTTCACGAAGATTTTTTTGCAACAGACACCAAACAAAGATACTTAGGTAGGTACTCAATTCAAATGAATAATTGATCGTGAAGCAAACAGTAATCATAAAAGCCAACCTGAAGAAACTTAATGATGAGATAAATCGAGCAACACATTAAAAAAAATGGTTATAATATAAACCGTGAACGGATCGTTTGCGGTAATATGAATCAAGGAAAGTTATTCATTCGACACAGATTCGCGTGAGGACATTCATAAGTACATTATGATGTGCTGCGGTTATAATGCCATGCTTACCAAGTTTGTGGTGACCTGTAATGAAAATCTTCGAATTATCTCGTTTATGACGAAAGTGAATTATACTTTCTTCACAATTTCCATCCAGATGCATGCAAGAAAGCTAGCACGTTAAATACAATTAAATTCAATGTAAACACTCTATTAGTAATTTTTACGATTTCATATTATGCTGAGGCATATCAATTATAACTTTTGTTTGTGGATTTAAAAATTGACGCAGTTTATTTAAATTATTTCGTCAGAATAGGTAGGTACACAATGAAAATATTGCAGGATTAAAATACGATCCCGCATTACAAAGAAATCTTGCTTAAGTTTAGTATCTACTAGGAGCTCATTGCTTAGTAGCCTACCTATATCATTATAATAGTACGACAAAGACAACTTTCTACCTCAAAGGAGTGAGAATTCCGCAAGACGTGCAACGGCATATCACTACTTCATCAAACGAATGTGACCCAATTTGCTCACTTTTATAATGTAAGTCTACTAGAAGAACCGGTACCTGTTCCATTTAAAAACCTGTTGCACATGCAACGGAATCTTCATTATTTAGATCATCTTGCTTGATGCACAAATTGTTATGTTGGGGCGAAAGTAACTAAAACACGCATTGGCTACTAATGACTCCCGTATAATTTTTTTACCCAAAGTAAATTACTAGCCAAATGAACGATCTCACAAATTGCCAGTCAAATTACTAAAAACAGACCTGTTCTGGAAAAAAGTGGTTAAGAATTAATTTAGTATCTTAATATTATGAAATTCAAATTCATCTTGAGTCCAGTAAGTGCAGTGAACGACCTCGGGGCAAATGTAGCCGAGAATAATTGACATGGACCTTATGATGAAAGTAATAAAGTTGATATATCTTCAAAAGATTTGTTGTTAAATGAGTTAGGAGCACTTTGAGAGGTAAATATGCCCGTGGGCGAGGACATGGTACGTGATTCATTGCGAACAGACGTCCCACTCTCAAATATGAGAATGGACAATTGGACATGAGTACAACAATTTGTTTGAAGATGGATTTAAGAAAATCTTCGTTGTAAATACCAGATTACCAAAGGTATCTATAGCCTTTAAAAAAACAATGTGAATTGATACTGAATTTTAAACGATTTTGTCAATAATGATAAATTTACAGCAGTAGGTGTGCATGTCGTGATTAGTAGAACGAACTATATATAATTAAGTAGTAAAGAAATCTCGTAGAAAATAATACAATCATAAACCGGAGTATGCAAAGTTTATGAGAAGTAATTTGGACTTATTCGGTTTCCAGGTTAATGGTAAAACTTGAGCCGTACATTTTGGGATTAACTCGTTTAATTTTATGTTGTGGGATAATAATTATGATTGTGTATGCTGTATTCTTTTGTTTAAAGAGTTGCCAATGTGCATCATATTTTGTGCATACGCCTTTAGTTGGTATTTTTTATGTCTTCAGTAGTTGGTACCTACTCTTTATTTATTTATGAACAATTGTGAAAGCTTAAATTACGGCTGTTGGGAAAATATTAAAATTTGAACTTGAAATTATCTCCAATAGACCAAAGATCTTTTTCTTTCATTCTGCAGCTATGGAAAAAAATGTTGCTAATGGTAATCACCAATTGCTTTTATCGGCTTTCTGTCAAAGTCAATATTAATAAATGGCTGCTCGTCAAGAAAAAGCAGAACGCAGATATTTCGTAGCTAAGGTACTTTATGTCCTTACCAGATGAAATTGGCCATCTGGATTAAGTGGGTAGGTACCTAACCAATCACGCATATACATACTGGGTGGCACACAAATGTCCTACTGCTGATATCTATGTCAGCGGCGATACATGGAAAAACAAACAGTCTGGTCGGTGACGACGGAACCACAGTATCACATTTATGCGTGGAAGTGCACAGCTGGCCAAACCAGCATGCGTGCACATGCATATTAAAGATCAGTCAGTTTCCATTTCACCCGCGTAATCGGAAACGTCCATTACATATCTGCCAATCAATTTCGCACTTTAAAACCTGAAGCAGTGACTTGAAATTTGTTTGACTAAACCACTGTTGAATAATTTATTCATTTCTAAATTACTCCGGGCGTGGAGGAAGAGGTAGCCCGCAAAAGGGAGAAAAAAAGGCGTAAATTTTAATTGTATGAATAACAGTATGTTACACGTTAGAGAGTGACGGCGACGTGATGATAGGTTGCGGAAGAAAGTGATGGATATGTCACCGTATGATTGCGAAAACCGCTTGTTTACAATCCGTCTCGCTAGATTGTAAACCGTCGATACATTGTGAACTGTACTGTACCATACTGCTCACAATACAACATCATTAAATTGTGATCGGACCTGCACTAACCGACAGGGTTCTGATTTTATAAATAATAAAATTATTAACCTTTCCTAATTGGTCGGTCTCTGATTCAAATAAAGTATTTGGACTTAAAATCAAGAAGGTAAGTCAATCAATGTCATTTTTCGTTGGGGCACGTCACATTCGACCAATCAGAGCGCAAGGTGTGTTCTGTGAATTATGCCAGTTCATAATTTAATGGATCGACATGGTTGGACCATTAACTAGGTAAAGAAAATTAACACTTCATATTGCTAGCAATATGGTACAGTTCACAATGCATCGACAGTTTACAAACTCGCGAGATAGATCACAAAACAACGCCGCTCACAATCATAGTATGACAGATACATGTCACGATAGAATTGACAGGTGCTACGCCAATGAATTTTGTGTTGTAAGTACATACTGCCGCCGTATAAAATTGAGAACTGCATGAGAATGATGCCTGAGAATGGTAAAGGGTAAGGACCCCTCAGGCGTAATAAATGGCTATTAGATCATTTGTGTTGTAGAAATCTTATCATGGGTGGTGCATAAGCGGATGAGATGTTTGTTACAAAACAAATCAAGTTATCGCTTATGTATGCGATAGATAGTACGTAAGATTAGACCTATAATTAATTTACTTTAAGGTTCTCTTCTTCTGGGGTAGGTAGGCAACTGTATGCTTAAGTACCTACGTATTATGTACTCATATTCATTGTTTCAGTATAAAAACAAACGTAGGTACTGAATGTTGTGTACATAATAAGATTACAGAACTAATGAAGCGAAACAAAAATGTAATGTCTTCCTACCCACCAAGCCAGTGGAGTTATTAGAAACTATTTGAAGGTATCTAGGTATTTTACTACTTTCAATTTTCTTACAAAACCCTGTTTCGTTTAGGAACCTAGTTTATTAAAGAAAATATTCAATATTTTACCAAGGTATTTATTTAATTTACCTAAGTTTGATGGCCTAATTGTTCTTTGCTTATTGAATTTACTGTAGATCAATATGATAAAATTGTTAAAATAACCTGTACTTAAACTATAGATATAAACATAAAATGCAAAAAAGCATGCACATATTTTATTTAATAACACTAACCTGTTAAAAACACTGACAATCACCATATTGAACAATCCAAAATAAAACTTTACGTTTATCGATTAATTGTCATTTATAGATTAAACCCAATAACCCGAGAAAGTCATTAGAGCAATCAAACACATTCTCACTGTAATGCACATAATTTTGTCGAATGTCAACTATCGATATTGAAACGTACGGAACACGCGAGTGAGTGGTCACAACCCGGCAATCGACGCTACCATACACGATGAGAGACGACAAGCAACTGACTGAAGTTGTGATTGGTCGGACGCGGTCGGCTCGGCTCGGCGGCTGTTGCATCGATTCGGGAGCGATCGGGACGTTTTGGGGTTTTGGTTTGGTTCTGCGACAGAGATGAAGTGCGAGCGTGCGCACGCGCATCCAATCCAAAGGTACAAATGTACTGTTTTACATATGAGGGTTGGCTGGTATTCGAAACTAACCATGAACCAAGATCAGATTATATTTCGATGAAAGTATATAAATTAAGGAGATCTTGTATTATTGTTATTACTATTTTTAAATAATTATTTTAAAACTAGAAAACTAGGAGTAGCTAGACTTACGAAAATTGGTACACGCCTGATTATAATTGATCGCACCGTTTTCTTGTTGGTGAATATCGACCTAAGACAGAACGAACACATTATTCCTTTTACTACTTAAAATCATGATAATAAAGGTATGTGTACGCAATAGTGTACTTCAAAGGCTTTTACCAAGCTCCTATATTATTTTTCCTCAGTACGTACCTAATGTATTCCCTGAGTTTACCAGGGCATCATTTGTCAGTGTGTTAGTCACTAGTGTTGTAGATGCTACATGCCTCTTCACTCACTTCGCGACGCATACTAATGTGTCTTATCACCTACAACGAGACAAATACATCACGGTGCATTTAAATGTAGAGACTGATATATAAATTGTATGCGTTATAATTCAAAGTGTATGCCATTTAAAAAGCCTCTCTGGGAATGGTAAGGTCTATGACTAAGTGGTTCATTTCTTACCAATAGGTGTTTTTTATTAGAAAATAATTAGGTTTAACTTGTCATGCTTTGTGAAATACTCAACTATAGATAGACACACGGACCGTTTTGACATTAAATACCGTATTGACATCAGAATGCTAATTTTGATTATGCAGGGACACAAATCTTACGTTTTATTAAGAACTAGATCAGTAATTTCAAATTCCTAGTCGAATTAGAAAATATCGATATCATGGTCGTTTACAACAGAAAACGACTATGATATTTATACAGTCTGTGGTCTATACTTTAATGCAGATAAGGAAAATAACCTAAACACTAATGCAAATATCCTAAAGGAGTTCCGTTGATGTAGAACCTATCTACACGTACCTAAATGCACGGTGGTAGGGTACTTTGTAGTACCCGCCTGGCTGGCTACCATCCTCAAGTTGAAAATCTGTCGTCAAGCACCTTTAGTGATATTCAGACAGCTGCACTTGAGAGCCAGTTGCAATCTAGGTTTTGTGTGCTTACCACCATCGGCCACATCATCACTGACCTTATAACAATCTACATTACTATACTGTATAACATATACATTAAATTTTACATATTAAAAAAAGTACAAAATATTTTTAAAAATCTGTAAGTGAATCTCGTATAACGTCGATAGCGTAGTAAAGTTTTCTCTTTTCACAAAAAACGATCATTTACTTAATGGTAGGTAATTGATTACACGGGAATATGAGGAACAAATTGTACAAGTCTTAAACTTATCCGATATTCAACAACTCAATTATAAAATGTATTTGCAATTTGCAATGACTCTATTTCTCGCGCAAAACAGGTTGTCAGTAAATGTGTGAAAGTTAAAACCTGTACGCTATCTTTAATAACTAATACTACAATATTTGTTATTCTGTTCTGATAACTTACTTTTGATAACTTATATTGTTACCAAGTAAATTGCTTTAAAATCAACATACCTGCTTTTAAAGCTCACGCAACAGCTTTATTTATTGGAGTAATAGAGGTGCGCCATATTCACGCCTTTATCGCGATCTCACAGCTTCCTAATTTAGGGTAGAGATGGAGAGATATCGGCGATTGAGTAGGGTGGAGACGTCCTGCGGCGAACGGAATGGGGTCACTTAGCTAGAATGCAGACACCTGTATTCTGAATTCTGGGGTGTGCTCAAGCCATGGGAAATCAGAGAAACAAGCCTCAATATGGACTAACCTATTTCTAATTCAATAAGTTGAGAATAGAAAGAATTTTGAGGAACTCAAGTGAAGTAAAATTATAAATTACAAACAATAAAGATGTAACTGTTGTCCTCATTCTGAGATTCCATAAAAGACTACCTCTAAATAATAAATGAGTATTGGCTAAAGGAGACTGCGTAATAGACGATAATGTTGAAATCAAATTACTGTTGTATCACAGTGCTTCAATCGAACTGTATATCAGAACAAAACTGTACAAAACGATTACATACAATGCACATTGATATGCGGGTACGCAACTCTGAATCATACATGCTACGTCTACCTACAACAGGTATTGAACAACGTGCGTTACACGGTCCAACTGGTTCCGGAAGACCAAATAGAGCCATGGCTTGTACATAATGATAATGGTGGGAATGGCACGATTAGTTTCAGTTGGAAATACTTACAGTCTCATATGAAAAGCAGTGTTTTCCTGCGTATTCCTGTTCGTAACGTGATGAATTCTTAATATTGATTTATTATTGTTGAGATTTTCTTAAAAAAATAAACTCATTTATAAAAGGAAAGTAACTGTAGTTACGAAAAGTATAATCAATCACCTAACTCACGAAGAATAGACTGTCAAGAAAAATAAAAAATAAAATTTTGTATTTCTTACCTGCACGTACCATCAAGGGTCAAAAACCTCGCCATTGTACTGTTTGAAGAAATTAAATGCCCTTCAACGGTTCTTTTAGAAAAAATCGTCTCAAAAGGGTCACAATCCAGAATGACCTATAATTAACTCAACGTGGAACTTCAAACGTTTTCAAATACACATTAGGTATTGTTACCTAAGGTCAAAATGTCAACCGTCATTTTAATTATGATTTCTTAATTGATGTGCTATAAGTACCGTACTACTTACTTGCAGTTACATTATGATGAACCAGTTTTCAATTTTGGCAATAGCATCTTACCTGAAACAAAAAAATCAAACTAAAGTGACATCAAGACTATCAGAGCGAGACTGCGTGACCTATTGTTTCAAAAATATTTATGCCGTGGAGACCTAACGTAGCAACAATTACGATATCAGATAGATGAAACAAGTCATAGTTTACTAAACAGAATACTCGAGTAATAAATAAACAATAGGTACACACACTGACAATACTAAGAGTAAACTAGCAACTATAGTGATCGAAAAAATCGATGGGACTGCTTGTATCTATAACCTGTAGATCAAAATTTTAAAGATTGAATGCACTTGACAGGTATGAGTTTTCAATTAGCATCATGATTAATGCATCTTTTGCATTAAAAGCTCTCACGGGATAAAGAAAACAGAATTCCCTTTAAAAATGTGTAGTTAGATTTTCTATTTAAAAAATATTGTCATCAACAATAAAATTATTCATAAAATATCAAGTTCAGCAACTATATTTGCATTATCTTAGCCGGTTTTTGCAGACCAAGCCATTGTCGGCATCATAACACCTGATCTTCAATTGTTATGATCTTTATAACATGTTCGGAAATCTCGTTTTTGGCATTTGCCACCGCGATGAGAGCGTGATCGAGTTTGACCCGAATGATTACATTTGCATCATATTATTGCCATTTATGGTAAGAAAAAAAATTTGTTTTATTATAAGTGTGTGAATATTTAAAATGGTCGGTCATGTGAGTGAACCATAAAAACATTGTTTTGATAATAATATTTAATTTTGATGCATCGAGCAGGTTCGCTCATTGCAGATAAGCTGCTGACTCTAATGACTTACTGGGAGCCGCTGGATACCTACAATACAAGGAGGGACCAACATAGGCTATGTTTAATATTATTCCGTGGGTTAATTGAGCGAACATATTATTAAAAAAAGTGACTGTAAGTATTTGTATTTAAATTTTATTTTAATCAATATTCCTCAATATAAATTACACCCACACACTATATTATTCTGAATAGCATCGATATACCACGTAATAATACAAGCAAATAATAACAGGCTCACCTTCTAAAACCAATTTACGAAGCATCGTAAGTGAGTAATAATTTTGAGTAATCCCTAAGCTGGCCCTAAGCTAAGCAACAATTTTATGCTCGCCTACCTTTGGTTTATAATGAGCCAATAAACTGAATAATTACACTCTTGTGAAATGCATTGGACGATACGAGAGAAAGTAAGTAGAGGCTAGAACATGCCCCAAGCAAAATTATTACGCAGAACAGAGTACCTACTGAACACTAGTTACTTATTTTCGATTGCCAAATTTGAAAGGCTTCAGGGTATGAAATTAAAGCTGGATTTCGTTTGTTATTTGATAGAACTAGCAAGCCCTAATAACATTGTATTACATAACAAGCAACCAGTAACTATATTGTGATACAGTATCAGCCGCTCTGGACCTAAATATATGAAACTAGTTTTTTCCACTTTCCAAACTATTTGTTAAATAAATTGTATTGATAAGTAACGTCAACATAGAACTCGTATTGTAGATATAAATTGTGTCCACTTGAAAGTCTGCGCCCATACGTACTTGTTTGGAGCAGAAAACAATGGTGATTGCTCCTAAAAAAATATCAAAGGACCCGACTGTACCTACAACGTAAGTTTCATTATGCCTACACCTTAATTTGAAGTTATGGTCGTGGCATAACCACAAAGACCCCCGCCAGGTTTCTTACCTTTGCCCATCCTTTGCCGCTCCGTTAAGAATGGAAATGTTCCTACATTGATTGAAACTAGTCTTTCTGAATAATATTTAGTTTATTCATAAGAATATTGTATGTTATGGATGATAAATTGAATTTCCTGCATTTTGTTATGGATTTCATCGCTTTTATTTCGAAATACAACATACATAAATTACATCAAAGTTTTTACATGGAGTGTTAGGACTCCATGTAAAAACTACACACAACTGTACACACGTACAAATAAATAAGGTAGAAATACCGTCTAGATGTTTCTTGCTAAATATTACAATATAAAAGACCTCAGTAAACTCTAAACGGACAACTTATCTGACCCATTTTTAAGATCCCAGCTTAAAAAGGGGTGACTTAAAATTTGACTACTTAATGCCTTTCGGACACTTTTGCCTACTTTTAAAACTTCGACACTATGGCGTTCGCGGAGTGGCACTAGATCTTGTAGCATCTTATCTGTGCAGTCGCCAACAAAAAGTAGGAATTAGCGGTACTACGTCCTCAGGGTCTTTAGTTAAAACAGGCGTACCGCAAGGATCAATTTTAGGCCCATTTTTGTTTTTGGCATACATCAATGATCTGCCCTATATGGTAAATGAATTGTGCGATATAGTTTTATTTGCTGATGACACTTCTCTAATCTTTAAAGTGGATAGAAAAGACACAGAACTTACGCAACTCAATAACACGTTATCCACTATATCGAAATGGTTTGCGGCCAATAATCTCATGCTTAATTCCTCTAAAACTAAGTGTATAAGGTTTACTCTCCCCAATGTTGCTAGGAATGACAGTCATGTCCTAGTCGATGATGTTAGACTCGAACTAGTTGATAGGACAGTTTTTCTCGGCATAACATTAGATAGTAAAATACAATGGGGTCCTCATATAGAAAGCTTAGCTAGTAAATTGAGTTCCGCCGCTTTTGCAGTTAGAAAAATTAGACATATAACAGATGTGGCTACAGCTAGGTTGGTTTACTTTGCATATTTCCATAGTATAATGTCCTACAGTCTTCTGCTATGGGGCTCGGCTGCGGATTTGGAATCTATCTTTATCTTGCAGAAAAGGGCCATTCGTGCAATCTATTGCTTGGGTCCTCGCGAATCCTTACGAACTCGGTTTAAGGAATTTGACATTTTAACCTTACCGTCGCTATACGTTTTTGAAAATATTATGTTTGTCCGTAAAAATTTAAATCTATTTGACACAAACAGTAGCCGCCATAACCTAAATACAAGAAATAAAGATAAAATTGTTACACCTAGATTCAGGCTAGCGAAAGTCAATAAGTCTTTTCTCGGGAACTGCATTCGCTTTTATAATAAAATCCCATATGGAGTAACTAAGATGTCTTATAATAGATTCAAAGAGTATGTTAAACATAAGTTGATTGACAAGGCCTACTATAAGGTGGCTCATTACATAGAAGACAAGAATATATGGTTGTAGTAGCTTCCCTCTGCACTTGCAGCCCCCTGGCCAAGTGATAATTGTATGAAGTTTATGTATATTTAAAACAACAACTGTAATTACATAAATTCAAAAAAAAAAGATCCACAAAAAAAGAAGCCTTGCTGAGTTTCTTGCCGGAGTCTTCTCAGTTCAAGTGTATTCCGAACCGGTAGTAGAGTCTAAAAATTGTAACTGTTGACATTCATAAGTGCCTTATTAGGGCCTAAACTGAATAAATGAGATTTTGATTTGATTTGATTTGATTTGACAATAATATAACAATAAGTTTGTATTTCAACCCGTGACCCACTGGCACCAAGAAAATGTTCTCACAAAATGACAATGGGGAACAAAGGGATGCTGTTATTCACACAGTTAACTCTTTATTATATTACTTTGTTTGATGTTAACATTAGTATGGATGGACTTCATATCATGTGATTAGGTATTAACTACAGGATGCTTTGAAAAAGTTTAATAATTTTATTTAGGAAAAAAAAACGCCGAGAAATGATGCATGGTTATGATATAATAATATGAGAATCTCATGACCAGTTAAGGCTTTTTCGATTTACAATGTAGATTGTAATGTAATTATTGAACATTTGAATAAAAAATAAATAAAACAGAACAACTGTGGGCAAAAGAATTAAAATATTTTTGTTACACTCTGTATAAAAACGAGTAAGATCTAGTTTGAAGCAAGGTGGAGAGGAGAGGCACAAGTGTGTGACAATGCTCATGAAAGGCATAAAGAAACCAAAACAATGTCGTAACAAAACCATTGCACCCTTGCATCTTCTCACTGAGGTCATCAACCTTTATTCCTACCCTCATTCATTGTGTTAAATTCTTGCTTTGACAATTGATATTGTGGTTTGAATATTGACGATAAAGATAAATCTGATTTTTCTTGAAGTGATGCAGTAGATTTAGGATTTAAGCCATTCAAGCTCTCACATCTACTCAAGTTATTATGATCATAAATACAATAACTTTAAATTACAAAGCAGAACCCTTAAGCTTCCCAAGTCAGAGAATGAAAGATGAGAATTAATCTAGGCACATGTTTACTGAATTGATCACATAAATCATACATGGTAGTACTACCTATTACAAAACAACGAGAATGATTTAACGATATTTAGGTAATCTGTTACCAAATGGGATCGTAATTACATCCATTACAGAAGATATGAATGAAGAATGCAGAAATAATCCTAAGTAATTAGAACATAAAACTAGCTTGTCACTACTTTACCAACTCTTAAACTCTTCAAAGACATTCATGAGCCACAAAGAGAGGTGAAATGGGATGTATTAAAATAGACACGTTCACACAATGGTTCTTTTAACGCCATTGTCTGACCTTACAGCGCGAGCTTTGAATGCAGAGAATTCCTATAAAGGTCGTTGGATTTGTTATATTTTTTAGTATTTAGTTATTGATCGAGTGAATAAATGAGCTGCATTTGTAATGGAATGGCTGTATCAAATGAGATAAAAATGAAGGAACTATTTCTTATCATAGGATATCTATGTTCTTATCATAAGTCAATACTTCAAACACGACGTATCCCCCATTACTTAAACTTTAAGGTGTTATTTTTACAAAAAAAAAACAGGTTGTAAACTAAGAATTTTAGGCACGTAGTGCCTAAAGGAAGCAAAAGAATCGGTTCTTTATAATACCTACTGGATTTTAAATATTTTTTTGCAGTCAAATGTCCGTATGCAAGCAATGATCTATCTTTCGTAATTGAATTGAATATATTCGTTCCCCAAGCTTGAGCGCTTTCAATACTAGGTGATCCGTCCAAATGCATAAATCATAATAATTCGAAGCCTTCGAGTGTAAGGTAGGTATTGAGTGCATTATCTGAAATGAATACGTTTATTTTATAGAAACCACCTAGTCTACATTTTTAAAGAACAATATCATGTGTGTGGCATAAATAACATTTTGAATTAATTCATGTTTTTAGCCAAAATTTTGCAATTATTTGAGTTTTTTTGGGTTATTATAGATTAGTTTTATAAAATGATCGGATCTTTCGTAAATCTTTGGGTTTATTTTATTCTAAACGTGAAAATTGTCAAGTATAAAATTTCACTGACCATGCTGCTAAAAAATCAAGGGTCCTCCATTCGTTATGTGAATTAAAATTTAGGGTTGAACCCTTTTGTGCCTTTGGGTAACAATTATTCTTTTGCGTTGCATTGTAATAAGTCTCAACCCCGGATTACATGGGTTTTCGTGTAAACTCTCAAAAATATATTTAATTTTGTTAAAATTATGCAAAAAAAAAAGGATTTGCATTGTTAATAATGACTGTGTCGAATTGAATTTATTTTGCTCTTGACTCCCATTCCCATCCTATTTTTGGATGAGTGCTCTGAATAAACTCATTTTTTTCAGTAATTAATTAAAACCTTCAAAATTAATAATTTTGAAAAGTGAAATTTTCACTTAACAGTGTGCAAATTATTTTAACAAGGCCAAACATGTTTTGGCAAACATAAAAAAACGAATAAAAGGAAATTTGTAACGAAGTCGACATATAACACTCCCAAAACGTCTATTGTCCAATCGTATAGTCACATTTCGTTAATTTAAGATGTTATAGGAATGATTAACATAATCGGAGCAACCAGCCGTAAAGACAAAACGAAGGGTGCGTTGAATCAACAATCAGCAAAGGGTAGATTGTTTCGAACCAATTTATACTTTACCTACATCGTCTATAACTCTTATCTCAATGGCTCATAATATTAAATTGCATTGGCATAGTTCAGTATTAATTTTGAATGAGATGCCTTAACTTCACGAAATGTGGCCTGCAACGTTAGTTCAATGACCTGATGATCGAGTTGCAATTAGATTTGACGTGTTAATTTATTTCAAAGTGTAGGTCACTATCTGGATTGCAATCTAGACGGTAGGTTTTTGATACGGATTTACATATGATAATGTTAACACTAACTTCGTTTTCTAATCCCGCTTTTCAATTCAATAAGTTTATCAATGTCAAGTTAAGTTTAGGTTAGTGTAGGAAATAGGTATGCTTAAGGGTGGCGGACTCGGGGGGAGACTGCCGCCCGCTCCATGGGGCTCGGGTAAACGTGCGTGTGTTCCCGCACGCCACCCAAGACGAGACGGTGAGGACAAGATCTCCGGTCCCCACCGTCAACGACGATGTCGTCGTCAAAGAGGAGGCCTCGCACCTGCTGGGTACGCGGACGAATGCTTCGGCGCCCCCGTATACCCAGCCGGCAGCGACATGTAGGAAACCTGTGGGGTTTTAGTCAGTAGGAGTCTGACATATATGAGGATTTTCCCACCAAAAAAAAAAGGAAATAGGTATGCTTCCTCTATGATTTTATATTTGAGAGACTGTTTGAGAGTTGGTTAATTTGTATTTGGATCGGAATCACTATTCGTTTAACTCACTAACTGCAGCAGCATTTACAGACTCGTCACATGTGATTGTTAAAAATTAAGAACATCCTCTAAATATATATTTTTTAATGATATATAAAATCATCGGATGCAACCTTCATAATCCTTTCATAGTCGTACCTTGTTTAAAAACAACAAAGAAACTGTAATTCGCAGCAATAATTTAATGGTACGTGTTCTGGTAATAAAAATGGCAATAATTTTCCAATACATAATAAAACTTCTAAATTGAAAGAGGGCGACATTTTTATAGAGCGATAAAATATGACTGAAGCAGATCATACGTTTCGAGGGTCTTACTGCCATTAAAACTATGTAGTTTATAATATACTTAATACTTTCAAATAAAAACTAAATCTTTACGAGCTTCATATTAGGTTCAAAATTAATTTACTTTATAAGTACTAAAAATTCAATTTGGCTAACATCCAAAGATCACAAAACTGATTGAATTTGAACTTTCTGTAAAATCTTACAGGTTCGGATTTCACCCCAGTTTCTGAACTCAATAGAACTTCTTTCGAAATAATTAGGTACTTCATTTGACCTGGTTATTTTTGAGGTCGAGTGTTAATTTAAAAATATGAGTAAATATTTATTAAATTCAGTTAGGTAAAATAACTTTGCAACAAATAATTTACGATTAATCACTCGTATAAAGCACACTACGAGTGATTAGTCAACTGAACTAAGTAAGATAAATGAATATTAAACTAATATTGAATGATATTTACAATATTCGATAATTTTAATTTAATTAAGAACTGTTCTAAATATTATAATTTTAGTGGTTATTTTAGCATATCTAAAGTCTGGTACCTAAACATAATTATTTATTAATCTGCGATGTAGACTTGAAAAGTTGACATTTATTAAAACATTTCTAGTTAACAATATTTATATTAACAATAGTTCATTTTGTTTGGTAATACAATACTACCTAGCCTACCTATAGAAAATGTTTAACTAAGTACTTATTAAATTTCGTCGTGGTGAAATGAATTATATCAACAGTTTATTTTGAAAATAAATTTAACCCAAGTAAAACGATTCTGTGATTACTGAATTATTTAATTTAATTCGTGCTTTTATACGTCAAGAGTCCAAAGTTGTTTAATATTTAAATTATTTTCTCTTCATCTCGGTTGTCAGAGAATTCTGGGACGTTAAACTTAAGTATTTGAAATAAATCAATATTGGCATCAATAAATAAATTACTTTTGCAATTTTATTTTTATGTTTTTTATTTCCACTTATTTACAGTAGTAGGTGAATGGGGAGTACAAATTAGCGCAAGTCTCAAGTCTCACAATACTTATTACTTTGACTAGCTTTCCGCCCCACGGACTCACCCGCGTTGCCCTATTTATTTTTGCGGATGACTCATAATAGATATCGGTATGTCAAATTTCAGCCCAATCCGTCAGATGAAATACCTAAATCAGTAACAAATAAAATAATTCATACTTTGGTATCCACTTAAACTATTACTTATCAATCCACAAGGTACCTACTTTTCTGTAGGTATATTTGCCAGTATTATCAAATAGTAAATTGATTCTAATATAGAAATAATAAATGTATTTTTTGGTTACCAAATTGCCACCCCTATGAATACCTACGGCGGCCATGCAATGTAATAAACCTAACTTCAAACATATTATAAGGGGTACTTTATTGAAACACGAGTGGCCCACTTCAAATTGCAATTTATTGTCCTACACCTTTATGATCTTTTTTTGCAATGTTATAAAAACAAACTTTTGTTTGTCCATCGTTAGCAAACTTGTATGTTATAATTTATACAACGAGAATTAATTCTAAAATTTGCTGTATTATTTTCAACTTATAGTTTAAATTGCTGTAAAGATTCTTCTTGTTAGTAAACTGATATGTTTCTACAGAAACAAAAAACACGGACTTTATTAGGAACAGATGGTAGTTGAAACACGTTCAAATATAAATAGTTAATCTTATCATATTGATGATTATTTTATCTCCGTTCCTCGGCGCTAATTGATTTGGGTATTAATGACTAATCATTAAGCTATAGGCACATGTTTAAATACACAAATTGACAACACCATGTGGTACTAATGAGGCCTTAATTATGGTATTGATATTTAATAATATCTTGTTAAAGTAATAAAATGTTTGATTTTTTTGTGTGAAAGGAATCCTGAAAAGTCTGGCGACATCGGAAAGTCTTATGACCTATCTGATAAAAAAAATAAGGACGGTAACATTTTCGTTTCTTATCCGGGTATTCATTCGTGACCAGCAAATCCAGCAATATAGAGGCGTGGGGCGATTACAATATTTTTAGATGGAAAAAGTTTTGAATCAATCAGCGAAAAAGTGTTTCATAGAATTTGATTCTTTTCTTGTCACAAAACTTACATCTGCTTCCTTGGTTTTGAATAAATTGTATGAGATGGTCACATTTCATTTACGTTCAATTACTAGAATGACCGGATTGACCGGACATCCATTTCTTTTAACTATTCGTCAATAGTTTAACCCTCTATATATATATGACTAACTATTTCCCGTGGTTCCATCTGCGTTCCTGCAGTAATAATTGCCTAGTGTTGATAAAAAATTGATGTGTCATTTATTTATTTTATAGACTTTTTTATCACACCACAATATTTTTAAAAATAATATTTTATTTTAAGAAAGCTTGTAGCCCCTAAACTTTCAAATTTTGTATTCATGTGGCTTTCAACCAAATTCATATTTAATTTTCTATCAAGAACACCATGTTACTATTTCTCAAGTCGTTTTTTTGTTGCACCTCAAAAGGGCGCAAGTATTTCTCAATTATTTTTTGATACTTGAAAGTACCAAAAAAACTTATGTTAGCCCATAAATTACGCGTTATGTGAAGTAATAAAGTCACGGTTCACCGTTATTTTCTTTAGATAAATGAGGCGGCAACAACCTCTCTTTTTAGCACTATAATAATAAAAGGGGTTATAAGGAAATAAAATTAACCTACGCATCGTTACGCTTCCCTTACTCACCATTAGGAAATAAGAACTCCTTATTTTCAAACTTTATAAGGTCGTAAGGATCTCGTGAGACAGAAACCGGTGGAGACAGATTATCTACATAATTAACAAAATAGACTTTCCTGAGTACCTACTTTTAATATTATTGTGAGAGGGTTGCATCCAATATCCCACAATCTACATAGATGCTACCATTGGAAACTCTAAGCACATAATTATACAAATATTTTGCTAAATTAGGTAATAAAACTTTCATTATCTGCAATGAGTAATAAAAACTTCGAAGTAATTAATATTTATTTCAGACGCTGCGTTATAAAATCGAATGGCTCAACTTTTAATTTACAGTCGATTAACGATTTACGCATTTATCGATTATGGAGGGTGATATTCTCAGAGTCACCTTGGTTAAAAGAACTGAAGGTCGCCAGATACATAATGCGAATACCAATATATAATTAAATCTAAATCTTTTATTAGATTCCCTAAGGGTAAGTAATAATTAGTAGGGTACGAGATAGAAAATGTTTCCATTATCCTACTATAATATTATGAATGCGAAAGTTTTTGAGTATGGATGGATGGATGGACGGATGTATGTTACTCTTTCACGCAAAAAATACTGAACGGATTTGGATGAAATTTGGAACACAGATAGTTTATAAACCTAGATTAATACATAAGATACTTTGTATCCCAGGAAAACATAAGATCCCTCAGGAACGCGGGTGAAAACGCGGGGCGGTATGTAGTGTTTTATATATTTAGTATTTTTTTTTATAGGATATGCCGAACTTTTAAATGTTATCAACAAGGAAAATTAAGTCTATGCCTTTCTGCCCCGCGGTATCGCCCGTGATCCCATATTTTACCCTCCTAAGGGATTGAGTTTCCAAAAATTTGTAAGCGTACGCTTACGCCTTATTAGCTATCTGCATGCCAAATTTCAGCCCGATCCGTCCAGTGGTTTGAGCTGTGCGTTGATATAGGTATCAGTCAGTCAATCAGTCACGCTTTCCTTTTATATATTTAGATTAGTTCAATGTACAATTTAACTAGTTAGGTATAAGATATATACTATATGTATATTGATGACCAGTTAAACAAGAAAAAAAATAACTTTAGAATTCTTTCGCCTAGGAATACCTAAATATTCGACATTTATCACATGTTATATATAATCTAATTGTATAAATATAGTAAATATCATGAAGATTAAAAATTAAATAATATAAGGTCATCGGTAAAATTTTAATATAATGATGTTCATATGCTGGAAACGTAAAGTTCGTTTGTGACCGGAACGCGTGACCAGCATGCTTCGTTAGGTCCCTCTCGTGTCCTGATTTAATTAAACTCTAGCAAATCTATTATTTTTTCTTTTAATTATTTCCGTCGACAACTTACATACCTATACCTACATCCTGGCGATTGTTATTTATTCAAGTAGAGAGAAATAGAGTAATGGCATTAGTTAGTAATGTGACGAGCGTAGTCTTCATAATGTAAATCCAAAGCATTTATGTAAATTTTCTAAGGGATATGTAATAAAACTGCAATTTAGAGTGTAACCGCGGGACGGAAGGTAGTATATTATAAAATGGGTAAAATCTATTCATATCACGATCCTCAGACGTAGGGCTAAAGCTAAAATAAGTCACTCACTTCATATGAGCAGTGAACACAGACTTCTTTACTAGTATTATGCGTTAAAAATAGGCACTTTTATCTGCAACCTTTCCAATGAACATCAAAGTCAAGGTAACGAGGGCGACAACGGGGCCGTGAAGGCTGTTTCGTTCAGAGCTTTCATTAATTCAGCTATGGGACAAACTTTCTCTATGGTGTTTGTGTACAAAGCCTACCTACGTACGCTTGGGTTGTAATTAGTTTTGAAAATGGGATGTGACATTGTTATGTTTGTACATTGTCTTAAAACTTTGGACGTTATGGCAAAGAATAAATAATATATAGGGTTATGGTCTTGTTGAACTTATTTACGCACTCTTATTAGTTTGTACCACATAAATTGGCATCACTAGAGAGAGTTTAATGTATGTTTTCCACCTATAAAACAACTTTTGTATTTCGTGTTGAAATTACAGCACGAGCACACTCAACTTGTATCACTGTGTGGAGGAATCGCGTCGCGTGTGTCGAATAAATCAGAATAGCCACTAACAAAGTAACCGGCACTGCGGCCGACAACGACATATCACAATTTACGTTGCATTGCGGTGTTTGTTGACTTTGTTAAAAAAATATGGGTGTATTTTAGTGCACAGGCGATAACGTGCAAACGATGCAAATTGATGGCTTTTACTGCGTGAAGCGCTATCAAACTGGCCAGCACTTTTTAATTGAATTGTAATATATTTGAAGCGTAAGTATTCGAAATTATTTGAATTAGAGAGCTATGAAGATCCTGATTGCCCTGAGATCAATATATTTTATAAATGTTAAACTTATGCGAGTATAATATAAATTTATATTAGCGGTAATTTTGTGTTATATTTATTAATTAATAACGTTTTTATTAATCTTTTTTCCTCTCTAGCTTTTATAAATTGTGGTTCGAAACCTCTAATAAAGAATCTACCTAAGTAGTTTTATTACCTTTTTTCAAATCAGCCAAATGATAAATTAAACCTACTGCCGATATTTAATTAACTTAGGGACTCAATTTCAAAGGGAACTTCGAAATTAAAAGAGCAGCCATTTGTCAGTTCATTCCTCACAATAGATGTAAGAGAACAATTTGAAATTTCGAATTCAAGTATATAAAATTCAGTCGACAAACACACGTATGACAAAATTAATTAGTTACATCAATCATTGTATGAATGGTGTCAGTCGTAGCACCGGCCCAGTGGGTTTCAAAAAGACCAAACTATGAAAAAAGAAATGTAACGTGATTCGACCATTGTGTTCGAACCCTTTCATTTATTGATAAAAAGTAAAAAAACCGAGTTGTGACGCTTGCGACGGGCGTGCTAGCGCTGGGGCGGAGATATATGGGGACAATATTTTGAATAACACCGTGATTTGATAAGTGAGTATTCACTAATGTAGCAGACTGGGTCATTGACTCGTTAATTTACATATTATTGAGATTAATTAAAGGCTATCTTCAATACTTTCAAATTGACGCCGCATTGATATGTTATTGATTTATTATATTTCTGTATTTGCTTTCCGTTTTTTGAATGTAGGTACATAAATATTATAATGAGATTAAATTATTACCCACATTTCAAGGGTGAAATTATATTAACAAATTTCATGAAATCCATATGGAACTGAGTGGTAAAATTATTTAAAGTATAAAACGTGCACATCAACAAAATGCTACGAACCAAAAACAGTGATCGTATTCTAGTGATAAACTAATCTAAAATATTGACAAATGACATATGTAATACCCGTGATTAATAAAAAATCCAATATTATTACTCGGAGCGAAGGAAGCCCCTTAATAAAAAATTTCACCTTTCCATTGACAATAGTGACGCACACATTCATCACGGACTCGTAATAATTTACATATCTATAGATGATAGTTTGAATGTGACAGCAATCTATCATGCTATGTGACAATGCGCACGCGCCTTCTGTCTGATAGACGGCAATGGTAACCTTTCGCTATTTCCTTTGCAGCACCAATGGGTGAATAAATGATTTTGTACCATCTCTACTATCTACTCACTTTTTTCTATCTACTCAATATTTAACTTCGACTGACTGAGATTTAAGTAAAAAGGTATATGTTCCCAAACTGTTTCCAAAAGAGAGTATTTTTACAAATTTGAAATAAAATGTCAACTTGAACGTGTCTGCGTACTTAAGATGTAATTAAAGCCATCTGTCTGAGGCTAACACTGACACCACCTTCTAGTCCATTAAAAACTACGTAGTCAAGGCATAAAAATACAAATTGGTAAATTAGTAATTTAGGTCGGTACCTACTGTAATTATCTTTCGAAACATTTCATGGATAAGGCACGAAAATAACTCTTGCAACTTCCTTTAAACCTCCCATTTAAAGGTTTATTTAAATAAATGATTTTGATAAAATGTAAAAAAAAATATTTAACCCTAATAATACTACTTAAATAATATAGTTATAAATTGTAAAAACATAAATATTTGTGGGCACGATACATATTATTATCATTGTACACACGGCCACAGATCAAGCTACACATTTTTGTTGCAAAATAGCGCCTATTACAACCGCATAAGGTTCCGGAGTGTGTAGCTTGATCTGTGGCCGTGTGTACCTACTACGGTAGGTATGAACCTACCGGGAATGCGTGTTATAGACACAACAATGAAGTTGGCGCGTCTTTATACAATAAAAAATTGCTCATTTACATAATAACATTTGTTGCTTGTGAATGGCAAGAGTACAGGAAGTGTCAAAGTCAAAAAATATTGAATAGAATTACATTACAATATAGTCTATGTTTTAGGGTTGAAAAAAAATCACGTGATCTACAAATAATATTGCAGCTTATAGATATTTCTTTTGTACACCGATTGTATGCAATAAAATTCCACCTTGCTTTTTCATAATACTTACATTATAAATGTAACAATTGTAATAAAATATTCCATTCATTTAATTCTATTAGACAAAAGTCTATAGGTAACGTTGAAACGGACAGGTAGAAACAATAAGTTCCATAAATTTGCATAAAAATAAAAAAATAATTAATTGCACTAAGAAAGAAAAATAAATTACTACGAACCTTTTAAATCGACTTTTAAACTTTTGTTTAGATTGTGTGTGAAGAAATAACCCTAAATTACGAACGTTGTTAATTTGTACACATTTAATTTCTGCGGTATACAAATTGGTGAATTTTGTTTCATAAACGAGGGACGCCCCTTGGTTAGCGGTGTTTTTATTTCATATCCCTGATTGGAATTTGTATTAGTATTAAAGTCAGTAATTATTAGACATATCTGGGAAACAACAAGTAAATCACTTTCATTGTAAATCTAAATAAAACAAAGCGTTATTGAAATGTTTCCAGAAATTACCTCATTTAGTAGGTTATCATATTTTGCTTGTATAACATCAAAGAAAATATAGCTACACAATACTGTTAGAAATTGTGTTTCTACTCCAACGACCGATCCATCATTCAACATTTTCTTGAAATAGTAGTTTATGATACTGTTGCATAATAGGGGTTATTAAAACACGAGTGTGAGTTTAAGTACCGAGCCGTTGGCGAGGTTCTTAATAGTATCACACGAGTTTTTAATACCTAATTATGTGCAGTATCATACAGTCCTTTATCTAAACTCATATAAATAATGTAATTTAAAGGTAAATATTTTTTTTTTTGCAATTTTCAAAAAAAAAAAAAAAAATTGGCTATTTTTTTTTGGTCAAAATGATATATTTAGGTAAAACCAATAAAATAAACGAACACAATAAGTAATCATATACCTAATCAAATCCGTGTTGCCAACTCCCAAAAATTCTTACAGTTCAAGTCAAAAATTCGTCACATGTAACGACACACAAAGTAAATTTGCATCTAAAATTGAATTGATACTGATTGATTATACTATCGATAGGTCCAAGTGTACATCAATAGAAAAAAAAGTTATTTTATAGCATTATATTGGGAACAAAACTGTACTATAATGAACAAAACTGTACAATACACGGGTGTGCCTAAAGTGGGTCATTAAAGTACTGATTTTGATTTCATAATAAGAACATTACGATATGATAGTAGATAAAATAAGTTTACTATACTAGATATACTTTTTTTACTGATTTGGAATAAAGCCACATATTGAAAAGTATTTCCTCACACAACTCATCATCATCATCATCATATCAGCCGAAAGACGTCCACTGCTGGACAAAGGCCTCCCCCAAGGATCTCCACGATGGCCGGTCTTGCGCTACCCGCATCACACAACTGTAAAGTAGTAAATATTTTAGTAATGTTTTGACTCTATTTTCATTAAAAACATTATATTTTCATGACTTTTTTTATTTTTTAATTATATATTATTTTATTTTGGACTGGTAGAGTATATTTTTCAATTTTAATAGTTTAACGTTACCTCAAGGTGCAACAAGCACATTTTGTAGTAGGGTTGTGTAAGCTTTTAAATTTATAAAATGCATCATTCTGAACATGTCGCACGCAACAGTATCTACTGTCAGATTTAGAGCAGAATTTATGACGTTTAATTTAGAGCGTAAAGGGTTTTAAAACATCACCTTATTGTTGACTGAAGAGTCGCTTTATTGATATTGTCGCCGCTTCTTTATTTACGATAATGTACAATTTTCACGGGCCATTTAATATTTACTATTGGTTTGTCGCATGTTAGTGAAACTGGATTGTTTGAATGATTTATATTTTACAATCTTTTCGTTTTAAAACTATTGTTACTGTTAGGTTTCATATATTACTAGCTAGCTTCCGCCGTTGTTTCATTAGCGCATTCGAGAGATCTTATTTTATATAGCATGATCTATCTATGTGCCAAGTTTCATCCAAATCCGTTTATTAGTTTTAACGTGAAAGAGTAGAATAACATACATAAATAATAAAAAAACATACTTCCTCACATAAACTTTCACATTAATATTAGTAGGATTAAATTTTTAAAGTTGTCTTCATAATCAGTAATCTAAATATCGACCAAATAAACCTTACATAAGTGCCGATAAGCACTTATGAATTGAAAATCAAACTCAAATTTAAAACATTGCCTGTGCTATTGCTGAGCTGGCTATAATTAGGCAACATAGGCAGGCAGCATAATCCAAATAAATACCATCAGATCAATTGGTACCTGTAATAAACAGAGTTATATAAAATCAATATTACAAAAAATAACGATTCATAGAAAAAAATATCACAAAGAAAACCATAATATTAAAAAAAAAAACAAAACAAAAAATCTGCAGTTGTTTTTTTTTTCTTATCAAAATAGGGCAAAATGATGCAAGTAGGGACACACGAGGTACATATTTTTTTTATAGAAGTGTCGTATAATAAAGATTCGTGCAAACAATCAGTCCTTTCAAAACCACATGAATATAAAACAGACATCACACTAATAACAGAAATGACTGGTGAATAACTCCATGTTGAAGTTACTAAAAAAATAAGACTGCATATTATTTAATTATTTATTTTTTTAAAGTTTAACCATGCATGTGATCTATATTTCTTGGGCAAGAATTCTGTCCCCGAATATAAATGTCGTAATGAATAAATATGAGATAATTTGTAAATTCGATGCGAAAGACAAAATCAAAATACATTTTCAGGCTAAGCAGGTTACCTTTGCAGGTTTTTTTTTCAGGGCATTAACACTATTTACAACAAATATATAAAATACAATGGACATTCAAAAACAAGCCTCGAGGAAGTAATTAATTTAGATAGTATTTTTAATATAAAGGTATCCACGACGGGCGGATCTATAGATTGTTGTATCTATGTCCTGGGATGGCAACACTCGAATTTATAACAGGGTATAAATAAAAACCGACGAAACAAAGCTCTATTTGATTTGCTGGCTCACGTATTCCATTCATACAAGGGGCTTTTTCGGTAGAGATAGAAAAAAGTGTATTTGTTAGAATCAATAGGTTTAGTGTTAAGTATATTTTCGAGAAAAGGAAAAAAAAATCCGTTTCATTATTCGTATTATGATTATGTAGCATTAAATAAATATTTAATAAAGACATGATGGTAATGAGACGAACGTCATAAAGAACAATAATCGTAAGCAACTCCTTGCCAATCTACGAATTATTACGTTTTATTTTGTCATAAAAAAATAACCTCAGATATTCTTCACACAGTTATCTGATCGTAGAGATTTTACTACAGAAACTGGTAAATAGTACCTAAAATAAGTTCCTAAGTTGTACCTAGTAACTTGTAAAATATAATTTTAGATACAATTGTTTGTCTTGGGAGGTGAGCCCACGCCATTTAAAATACCTTAATCAAATTCCTTATTTCCAGATTAAATAATAAAATTATATAAATTACTGTTTAGGTAGATCTAGTATATTTTTATTACTTCCCTTAAAGCAACATAAAATTTTATAACAATATTTTCTAAAACGGCAACGCCGGTCATAACTACGTCACAGCTTGTTAACACGAACAATCGGAAATCCGACACACGTCTGCTTATTAAATAAAGAAAACAAACCGGTACAGTTGCTATAAAGGCACAATGCGAAAGTGACCTTTTTCTTTAATCATTTCTTTCAACTTAAGACGTTTTTATGTTATGGGACTATTACAAGGGGAAGGTACCGGAAAGAAGGATGATTGCGACGATGCCACGTGCCAGCCCAGGTGGGAGTGATTTTTTTTCTGCTCCGTGAAGTATTGTGAAAGGAAATGAATTAAAAGCCAATTCCTTTGAGGGTCTCTTTAATGAGCAAACAAGGAAAGTAAATTGATGGCATTAAATTTAATTTTATCACAATAATTAGGGCTGAAATAAAAATACAGGTACCTATATTAAATGGAACCGGATAACACCATTTAAACATTGGAAGGAAAGGCGAAAGATGTTATATGATAATTATTTTTATTGCTAGGTCTCTCATTGATTTTAACTAAGTAAGTACGAATTTTAGTACACCCAATACGTTATTTTACGTTCGCTGACTGAACACTTAAAAAAACCTTACTAAGTAAAGCTAGTACCACAGAATACATAATACTGATGTCAAAAAACATTACAATTAACAAATTATGTACAGTATCGATTTAATATTCGCGGAATAAAACATCGCAACAACAGATGTATATTTTGATAACGAGAAACTGCCTTCGTTTTCTTTGCTTAATGAGCCTTGGCGCGTGTAATGTTCACTATTATATTAATGTTAACGACTTGTACTAATTACTTACTTACACCTTTCTAAAGTATTAACGAGATACACGTTTTATTCATATCTTATTCTGCGCAGGCCCCACTAATACCCATTAAAAATTAAAGACTTTTGTATCGCTGCTTTCAGGGAAAATGCCGGTGACAAATAGACGGACCTAGTGACATTTAAAATGCTTGATATGAGTTTTTTTTTACTGTAGATATGGATTCTAAGAAATAGCTCCACAAAATATCTATCTCAATAACAAAAAAAATGAATCAACAAATAATTGAAATTATCAAAAGCGCCAGACATTTTCATAATAATTATTAGTAAGTAGGTAGGTAATCAATTAATAAAGGTTAAATTAACCTTGAATTTTCCAAATCGGTCCAGGCGTCTTCGAGTGAATGGAGAGCGTACATAAAAAATAGAAGATTCCGACGAATTGTTAACATCCTCCTTTGGAAGTCGGTTAAAAATGAATGGCTAAATGTGTTGGTAAACGCTAAACTCAAGAACGGCTGGACAAATTCGGTTATCTTTTTTTTTTCAAATATTCACGAAGAGTTGCAGTTGAAGACCAAGAAGGAAAGTAATTAAAAGTTGCCAGAAATATTGGAAAATTTGGCAAAATCTGAAAGTGCATTTTTTCTATGGTATTTTTGCATGAATTTGAAATGTCAATACAACCTATCTGTCGAGTCTAAAATAAAAGGCTCGTTTTTGGGTTTTCTAAAGGTTTCTTATACTAAAAATTAAGTTAGTCTTTCTGCGCCCCACTGGCATAGTAAACTAAATTAAGTAGGTCTACGTTATTTAATTTGCCTCCCGTGAGCCCGTCTGGCCTATATTGTTTGGTCCCTAAGTGAATTACGTGATATACCCCAGAGATTGGTGCGCCCCCTGGCGTGTGAAGTGTCCGATACACATATAAATGTAGTTATTATGTAACAAACACTAGGTAAGTAACATCGTAACAGAATATAATTAGGTCATTTACTTACATACCTACGTAGGTGGAGGTTTATTAGTGAAAACAATAACTTTTAAAAGTTGTTAAACAATTATTGCAGCGCCATCTATACATCGTTGTTAAAACTAATATTAATACTAGTGACATCTGGCCGTATTTGAATGACTTGAAATAGTTTTAATCGAAAAAAATAATAGTTCTAATTACTTCTGCTAGATGTCACATCTATATTACTACGGAACATAAGTATTGTACATTTTAATCAATACGAAAACATATTTGTTTTGAATATTATTAAAACAAATGATAAATGCAGAGCAAATAATAAATCTAATGTATAAATATAAGGAGATTATTGTCACCACGAATTCCACGTCTCTATCGGAAACGGGTAACAATAAATGTAGGTATAAAGATTGTAATGTAATTAAGTTCCCACCCTACAATAACGTGTTCTAGGCATGTGCTAAAGTCGTATTAGTTTCGGATTAATTGCCAACGTGGGACTTACATAAAGCTCGGAACTTTGTTGTGTTTAGAAATTTGTGGTTTCGCCTGAAACGATATGCTCTCGGCAACAAACTTTCAGTAAATTTATGTGACAAGCGATGCTGGGCCAGTGAAGGTTTCTGAACGTATTCGGGCCTACTGATTGTTCTGTACTAGCTTTCCTCCCCACGGTTTCAACTGTAATTTCCTATTTTATCCGCTGTGGGGTTGAATTTTCATAAATCCTTTCTTAACTTTCTTTCAAATTTTAAAATAGTGGATAATTTTGTAACTATAGTTACCAAACAGCAAACTAAATAGGTGCGTGGAAAGTATAAGAATGAAAACCTTACGTATAAAAGTAAGCAATAGGCAACATTCCTTCCCTTCGTTTGTTTCCCTTTACATTACTTTAATTCGGATTTTGTGGACATTATTGTGTGTTCCATTGTTGCCCGTTCGAGGTAAACCAGGATCCAAGTTAATGAAATTACGAGTATATGGGTTTTAGTTCACCAATAAATAAATGCTACCTACTATAAGTAACATTTCTTGCCTTCCTATTTAGTTAGTTTTCTCTTTTGTTAGTACAGTTAGTTTTTGTTTTTTTGGGCTCCTGTTCCCTTTGGATGTTTAGATCTTCGATCAATGCTTTTCAAATTTCAACTTCAGGATGGCAGCTAACTAGGGGGGTATTACTATATCGCCAGTAGGACTATAGTTACCGGGATATAGTTACATCACGACGGGCGCGTAATTACATAATTGTAAAAATATGTACCTATTATTGTATTAAAATTTATTGATTTATAAAAGAACCCTATTTGAATTTTTCGCCGATATAAACCTTGAACAGTATTCAAAATAGGTTATAGTTCGTCTTTTGTCAAAAGTTTTAATTAAAACGTTGAGAAGAGCTGTGGACTTTTAACGAAGTCGTGGCCGATGTAGCCATTATTCATGAAGGAGAAAAAATTCAATGCAATAGTTTAGTTTTTTGTGAAGTTAAAATTTTTCAATTATTGTAATAATCATTTTCAGTTAGGTATATACCTAGTTTAAAATTTGTATTTACCTATGTTCATAGAGAATAAACGACCGACGTATTATAATTTTCAATTATGTACAACAAAATATGCAAAATACAATCTAAATAGGTACATAATATTTTTTTTGTATATTTGTTGTAAATAAATATGGAGGTAGAGTGTAAGTGTTAAATTTTTTGGTTAATTGATTTTTGGGCAATAAATAAATGGTATAGGTACCTACTTACATGTATGTAAGTAATTAAGTAAGTGCAGGTACACTTTTCCTTTAGAACGTACCTATATATTATTAATTCCGTCGTATAAATAGACTTTTATGGTCCCGTTTTAATTTGCGTACGGAACACTTAAAAAAACATTAAAATTACGTTCACAGATTGATTATTGGTTACTACGTAAGTAGGTACCCCTGTTTTCGAAAGACGAATCGAGATTTTATGAAAATACGTACCAATTTAGGTAGGTACTCATAAGTGGATTGCGTTACTTTTAATTTATCAGTATCACGGTAGGTAACACCAAACTCGGATAAGTTATCCGGTAATATCAAATCGATACGCAAACTTACCTTGTTATAATAGGACCATCGTAAATTAAGCCATCCTGTCATACGACGCCGACGAAATATATTAGGGTTATTTGGTTGATCATGGTTCAAGTTGGTCTGGTCGATTTAAGGTTATATTTTCTTGTAAGCGATATTTTCTTCGGCCTTCGCATAGGATAGGATAATGTGACACTGTAACGAGATGTTGGCTTTGACAGGTTATACCTTTGTCACCTGTGACAAAGGTAAATTATTGGGATCACCACAATATGTGTACCTATGTAAAGTTGTGGTCAAATTATACCTATAGGCTTATAGTAGACGATTACACATTTTTACTTTTTACATAGTATAAAGTAAAACCATGCTACATGTTTTTTATAATAATAAATAGGTAGGTACTTTTTAATGGGGTACCGGGCAATAGGCCTATGCCTATACTAAATAAATACAATCCCCCATAATTAAGTTAGCATTAAATTACTCTTATCTATCTTCGTCACTTTAATTATGCCATAGCCAGCATCTTGCAATAAGACGGAATAAATGTGATGTCTACGCATAGGAAAATCAGGTACTTGAGTAAAATTGATTAAAATCATGCAATCCTCATACGGCCTTCTTTTCTCATAATTATCATTGATTAGGAACAAGATTCTATGTTATATCAAGACGTGAGGAAGATCATTAGTGTTGAAACGAATGAGTGCGTATTTGTGCGCAATTGTATAATTATTAAACAGGGCCGGCTGATTTACGACGGGCTTATTTTTTATAGGTAATTTAAGAAGTGCACAATTTTATTTTTGGAATTATATAAATAATTATGTAAATTTATTTATTTTTTAAAAACGAGCTTAAACAATGAGCAATAGAATATTGAATAGCACACCTACATGTAGGTATTATTTTTATCCGTTTCTTTATTTAATTCAAACATAAATGATTGGACCAATTTTGAAGTGTATGGTAGGTATTGCTAGAATCCTTGCCATTTTAAATGAAATAAATTATCTGTCAAAATAAATTATTATAACGCGTCATTTAATTCGATTATTTACTTGATGAGTTCAAATGTAATACTTCATGTAGGTATGTCAACAATGTGTGTATCGGTTGACACACATTTCACTATGCCAGGACCAATCTAATCACATCTCGACCTTTGAGATTGATTAACACATTCGAGCTCGATTAAGTTTAAGTAGGCTTCAGGTAAGGTTTCAGGATTAATAACTTGAAATAGGTACCTAGTAGTAGTGTTTCCTCGGATTTTTCCTTTTCCTAGAATAGGTATTAAATATTATTAAAGATTCTTCGATTCCAACCTGTTTCCAACGCCCAATAACAACAATAAAAGGGTAAATTATTTTGTTTTAATTAGAAGATTACAAATACACATTTCATGATCAGATAAGATACTGACTAACAATATCAAAGTTATCAAGATAACTATGTTCAGGAAGTGAATAAGACTGACAGTTACAGAAACCAATTTCCTGGGATAGGTTTGTTTTTCTTGCATGCCTCATAGCCCAAACGGTTATTTCGCCTAGAGCGTTTGCCCCTATCTTTTGTGCCTTTCATTCGATCCTGGCTCCTCCAGGCTATTATTTTTATGCGTTAGGCCGTGTATTTATCTTTAATCGTCATCCTTAACTATGGACCGTGGGAAGCGGAAAATTGACACCAGAGTCCAGCGATGCTGTGAAATGGATTGAAAAGCAACATCTTGATGGGAAACGCAATTTAAATACTTGTCTTGAATTGGATTGGACTGGCATTTGATTTTATTATATATTTGAGAGGATATTATAAGGATGGTTTTGCTACTCAATAACTATTAAATTTTACCTAAATCTTTTACCATGGGAGCAATAATGCACATTAAAAAATCATTCATACAAAACAAAATGTATAAAAAGTATTTTTTTTCGTGATTTCAGTGGTAGATACAATACCTACTACAGTCACATGGTAAAAGTTGTACCTAGGTGCATTCTAAAAAAGTGGTTGGTGGAAGGACACAAAGTCTTAAAGGAAATAAAATTGTTTATGTATGTTAAATATTATTTTTTCAATTATTGTCAGTCATTTTTCATCATCAATAATAATAATTTGCAATGTAAGTGATTACCGCAATCATGCAATTAGATTGGGAAAATGATATAAAAGAAAGTAAAAAAGCTGGTTATCGAGTTCATTTCATAATTAATGTATGTCTGTGAGTAATTGTAAGCCCGTGTGCACAACTGATACGTTTTTCCAAACGTTATATTTCACAGCTCGTTAGATCTTGAACGGAATATCAGTTATGCCGTTGGGTAAGCGGTAACTATGTTAATTGAATAATGTGACTCCAGCTTAAGTGTGATGTCATATCTGCAACCCTATATTTATAAAAAAAATGTTGTGTAAAGGTAATAAAATTTTTTTTGTTCTCAACTTACATTAAAATGCTTCTACTTCTGGGGCACCAGGCTAGTTGGCGTGGTAGTGCATTTTTTAATGAATTATATGCGGAACCTACACGCCGGAGATTGAGCCATTATTATTATTGGTAGACTAATTCATCTTTATTACTATTTATTTATATATCACGAACAATTAAATGTATACTCAGCGCCATCTTTTATATTATTCAACAAATTATTTACATAGTATATCAGAATTAAAAACAACTCATAAAGAGGGAGGTTGATAATCAAATTACGTTTATACCTACTTAAAAACAGTTTTGCGGCTTGTAGTTTGTATGCATTTAATAACAATAATGTTTTAATTTAATAGATAGCCAAATACCTACTGAACATCACATAAATAATAATTAATAAAAAAAATCAAGGCGGTCACCGCCATCTAACGGTACAGCATAGTATTTTTTAGATATTTAGTTCTAGATCGCGCAATCGAAGTTTTCCAACGTGCTTAGACTTATACGATTTCTCTAAATGTTTAATGGGTGTCTGTGTATACTCTGGAAACCAGTTGGGGATTGCTGGTCTAAGAATCCCCCAGTACCTTAAAAGTTTGTTGGGAAGCATTACTTCATATTAGTAAAAGGTACCTAATAAGCTTGCGATCGCGGTACTGATGTCTATTGTATTAGCTATGCGAATGGTCATTTGTATTATGTGTGTGTTCTATTTGAACGATCTAACAGAGTATAAGATTTGACACCCTTTTTTATAGAATCTAACATCTATTATACATGTGTAGTATAAAATTGTACCCGTGCAAAGCCGTGGTGCGTCGCTAGTATGTTATAAAGTACACACTTTACCTACTTCTAGCGCCTATAGAATGTAATAAAACTAGTAAGCTCGTAAAATAATGATAAATTTGTTT
Organism: Tethea ocularis; assembly: GCA_963555595.1. NCBI lineage: Eukaryota > Metazoa > Arthropoda > Insecta > Lepidoptera > Drepanidae > Tethea > Tethea ocularis. Next base: position 5,058,157 of record OY741970.1, on the reverse strand, counting down.
TGTCCAAGAAGCCAAGTAGGTAAAGTCGACTGTCTCGGCTCGGCGGCTGATGCGATGGCGTCGACATTTTCATTTACGTTTTACGATAGAAAACAATGTTTTTCGTGAAGAAGGGATTAGATTGAAATAAACCATGTGGTAAATTATGCTTGGTCTTAAAATGTTGTTTCTTTTTGTTTTACTATTTTATATGAAATCGATGAATAGCTTCAAGCCAATTGGTAAATGCATTCAATGAGCGATTATTGCTGATAAGTATTTATATTATTGAAATGCTTTAATAAATGGTTATTAATAAAAATCTGGACAAGAGTAGATTCTTAATTTTATGAAAACAAAAATATATAAATGGTTGGTAGTGTTAGAAACAAGTAGGTACCTACCTACATACTAAATAAGTTAATTCATTAAATATGTATTTGTTTTTTTATTTGTATTTTTAATTAGCTAATAGCAATTTGGAAAAAATGTAGGTAATAGATCGAAGCGTTCACACATAACCCCTGAATAACTCATTTGATTGCGCATTGTTCAAAAGCTTGAGTAACACTTCAACCGCTTCGCACTTTTGTTTCATCGCAATAAACATTTTGGGATTTTTTGTTTGTCCTTTTGTACGCAAAAATACGTCGAAATTGTTTCCCGAACTCCAACCTGGGGTAGCAAACAACCATCTCTGATGTCCCTATAAAAAGTTATTTGCGAAATTATACCGGCGCCGCTCAGTCGGTTATTTCGAAGTGAATCGATACTGGTACCAGTGGAAATAGAATATGGGTGAACTTGGTACATTGAACTAGTGCTGACTGACACTATTCTTTATTAATTGATCTGTTTTTCTTCCATATCCTCCTAGATGTTGAGATAGGACATAGCTGATAATGGCTACTTCAACAATAAAACTTGAAATGTCTCAGTAAAATTATGTATTCAGCAAAATTATGTTACTAGTTTTCGGTTTAGAAACTTTAAGATACTAATAAAGTAGATTATGTAGAAGGAATACTCACCCATTCTGTTGTTGTTCCTGAGTTTCATCAGCATCATTGCTGACTATAGAATCTAACATTTGAATCTTCAACATTTTAGAACGTCACATGACAGTAATTTAACACTTACACTAAACAACACTTATATTTTCAACTTTAACACTAGTTAATAAAACATAAAATAAACATATAATAACACCGTTTTTTTCTGGTACTGTTTGGCTTGACCTGAAACAATAAAAGGTATATGAGATTAAAAACAACATTCTATAATTTATTTATGTCATCATTGACATGACAACACAATGATTCTTGGAAGAATACTAACCATCTTGCGCATTTCGCAATGTGTTCTGAATGGCAAGAGACGTGAAGTAACTTATGTACTTTGAGTTCATAGTACCTACTCCAATTAGAATAAATCTTTAGTCATTTATAACATAGTAGTGCTTCCTCCCGAAATATAACCTCATATTCCAACAAAGAATGAAAATGTAGTGCCTGAGCATATCCTAGAAGATGACAAGAGTGCCACTATGCAGAGTTGCCGCTACAATAAAAATCCTTTCAACATGGAAACGGAAATCTAAACACATACATTAGAAGAACATAATATATATCGATAATAGTATACCTATTGCGTTACATTATATTATAGTAACATTGTTACACTGGAACTGTTTGATCAGCTAAGCACTATCCATCATCTTTATGTGCACAACGTCATTCGATGAGTTGTGTGACCAAGCCCAAGTGTCATATGAGTTATCGTATCAACGTAGCAACGTGGTACATCTAGGTGTAGTAATAGTTGTGGCCATTTTGACAAGGGGTATGTCTCTTGTCTGTCCTTCTTTCCTTCCCTATGCTCGTCTCTTTTTAGCTAAGGTAAAAGTAGGTAGCCTATGTCTTAATTTATAATATAGATGCCAATCTAGATAGCCTTATCTGCGTTCTAACCATCGCAATTAGTTCAGTGTTTTAGGCGTAAACAGGGTAACAAACTAAATAATACAGTAAAATTACATAAATTAGATTTTATTTACAATGTTGAACAATCGCCAGAACTAATTTTATTTGTAATATTTAACTGCAAATTAGATAAAAGAAATAACTAAAATATCACAATAACAGTTAAACTTTTACTGACAATAGAAAATGACGTCAGCAATTTTTTTTCCCAACTTTTATGATAAGTCATGCCCAAATTTTTGCTACCTGCACTCATCCCTTCCCAGCCCTTAAAATCCAAAAACGTGATCGAAACATATTTTTTCAATATAGTTCCTGAATCGCGGTAGTGAAGTTTTCTACGTTTTTGACGTATATACAGTTTTGGGGTGGTTTCTGACGAGGAGTCCGTTTCTACGCAGTAAGTGTGACCTTTACAAGGCGCACACACATTGGGAATGGTCGTGAAGTACTCGAAAGTATGGATGGCATGCATCAGAAGGCACCACGCTGGCTGATGAGGAAAGGGATGTGCTTAGCACTCAACACCACTGACGTAGAAATTTTGACTTCTCTTTTAGATCTGAATCTGATACCTACGAGTGTAGGACTGTCTCTATGTTACCTCTTAACGCCTCAACCAAATTAGATGCAATTTGGCACGCAAGATAGCTTACGGCATAAAAAACCTAAGCTACTTTTTATATCGGAAACTACCTAAAAATATTTTAGAATCAAACTATATGAGTTCCTACAAATTACCTATTGAATAAATTTCTGAGTTTCTAGCAGCAATAATCATAATCATAATAAAAGTTGTTTGTTTATATTGATAACGTATATGACCACCTCATAAAGCACAACTTTTAGTGTTACAAAATGGAATAAGTTTCTGAACAATTCTGTTTATAATTAAATACCTACGAAAAATACCTATCACTGAAAAAAATATGGCTTTCTTTTTCCTGGACTGGAATAAAACCAAATGACACACGAGATATTGACACAGCGCATATTGAGGAATTCTTTCAGAATTAATTTGCAAGCAAGCAAGAGTTTCGTAAACGCAAACGACCGTCAATTAAGTAGGTAGATCCAGGAGACTGTTTTACAGCTTATAGCGATTTAAATATTGAGCTCTCACAAGATAAGAATTCCCAACAAGGTACTTAAATAATACTATGTAATACATACACAATTTCGGTTTTACGACAATGCTAAGCGTCATATAACACAGCCTTGAAGTTTCCAAATCATTGGGAAAAGTTACAATGTATAGGTTAGGTACTAAAAGTTAAAATCCGAATGTTAGGGTGCTCTGTTTCGATTAAAGTACTTGTACTGGATTTACAACATATAGGTATACCTATAAGTTTATATCGAATGATGAAATTAGAATTGATATTGTATAAAATACTAGCTTTCTCCAGCGGTTTCAGCCACGTTCCCGGGATAAAAATTAGCATAAAATCTTCGGGGATAATGAAGATTCCTAATAGTGAAATAATTTTTCGAATCCGACTGGTATTACATCTAGAGATTAGCACGTTCAAACAAACAAACAATTTGATTCAATAAAATAAAATATTTGAATGAATAAAAGGGAAGTATAATAAATTGTAAGTATGTGAAAGATGTTTAATAGGTACCATCCATCCGTCTGTTTAATAGAGTAGAAAAGTAATGAATCCCAAGATTACATAAAGGAGGGTTGAACGAAAAAATAATAATATTACGTATTTCATTGACCCTAATAACTTCATCCCAAAATAAGAAAAACATCTTGTTGATATTTTTCTTACATGGACATCTGATCTTGTATTATGAAAAACAGTTACGGTGGATTAGCCGTATTTTGATTATAAGTACCCATCAATTGAAAGGGATTATTTTATGCTTAACATCTGAGGGCCTACTCTGAAAAGTGATACACAATAGTTCGACCATCGTTGTCAAATTATTTACCAATAGAATTTCACAAAATTTACGTTTCGTCAATTTTCTGCATTCTATTGGTTAATAATTTGACAACGATATCGTTTTTCGAAGTGGGCTTTCTGAGATGTATGTCAATAATGTATTAATTAATTAAATTTTATTTTTATTTTTTAAATGTTGATTTATGTACAATAAAGTGTTATCTATCTAATTAAGTTTTTAAAACTATTTAAATCACATTGGTCCTCGCAATGATAAAAGTTCTGAGAAGACTTGAAAGTTGAAACATCCACTTACCTAACCTAAATAATACATTGGCCCTTATAAATATAAAACGGTCATTTGACAGAAAGGAACCAATGTACAGTTTATAGTATAATAATTTGAAGGCAAAAACTTATATAAATCTATAGCAATAACCTTGAGTCGCTAATCACAAAATTAAGACTCATAGGCGCTGAAATTGATGTAATAAATTAAAACGCACCAAATATTCGTTCAAACGGCGTACTATCAACCTTAACTGATATATTTACTAGGTGCTTAATATTATAAGTAAGTAACTCACACTCGCGTTCCAGGGATAAAAAGTAGCATAGTACTAGTAATAGATTTGCGAAAAAAGGGTGTCGATTTTACTCATCATCGGTAGGGAGGAGAACAGTAGACTGAACTCCGAAGAAGAGCGAGAGGAGACGGTACGGCGCTTACCTCTCCCCAAGCTCATCTATATCTGCCAACTGCAGCTCAACATTCATATCTATCAATTTTAGGAACCGCACTAATATAGGGCACAGTTTTGGGGTTATGGCACTGAATACTCTCTCAATCAGAATCATTTTTCTCTGACATCACATTTGCATGTGACTTCCCGTGATGAGCGAGACACCCACACTGAGTGTACAATAACTTTTATTTACCTTTTGATTACCAAAAAACAATCATAGCGCGATTTGAGATTTCAAAACTTTCGTCAAAATAAACCAATTAATCAGTTGAAAAATTATTACTGGTAAATAAAATTATTTATCTCAATCTTGACTATACGGTTGATTGCTTATTAAATTACATAGGAAATTAAATAAACATGAATATGCACTAAAATATTATGTAAACGATTTCTAACGACATCTATGTTTGAGCTAAGACATCCTTTTATTTGTTTATATGTGGGTAGTTTTGATTATGAATTGATATGACAGATAGATTTTGGTATTGAGTTTGTATGGGCTAGTCACCCTTCACCGGCCTCTTAAATAAATTAGATGGAATGAATTATATCGTGTTAAGTAATTTAAAAATATATATACATAAGTAGGTTCCTGTATTGAACTAAACCTAAATAAAAGTGGTTTGGTCTGAAATAGTTTCTCTGCTTTATACTGGAGAGTTACAAAAAGGTCTACTTACTAGGGCCCAACTTGACTCTTGGGTACGTACACCAATTAGTTAAAATGAAACTTAAATCATTAAAAAAGCGTATAATAGGTAAATAGGAACTAAGTTATATGATTTGAGGATAGAACCCTGGGACGGGCTTCAGCAAAGTTTTATTTCGTTCGACGCCTGCGGCACCGAGCCCATGGTCGTATCGCAAAAATACCTATGTACTTAACGTATGTACTTAGACCGATTTTTAAGTCTCCTATCTCCTATAAAATTATTATGTTATTGTTTAGTTTGTCATGTTTCAGTTAATTAACAAACTAAAAGCCGACTACTGAAAAATAATGCTCTAAAAAGTATGAATCCAAAATGATGTAAGTATTAGGTAAACAACAAACAAAGTAAGGTTAAATCCGAATTTACATTGTGGTTTTACATAGGCGGCAGTGAAAATTGCATTTAAACCGGATAATGCAAGCAGTTTTAGTAACTATTGGGTTACGCTAAAGCTGAAATTAGCGTGTAAATTCACGTCACGCGTAGTCGCACTAAGTGGCTTATTGTAGAAGGACGATCTAGTTGCATAATGTTATCAAAGTTTGATTCTAATATTAAATTATTATCATATATTAAATATCCTGGGACATAATTACATTTATTTCTTATTTCTCGGAAACGGCACCATCGATTTGGATTTGGATGAAATTTTGTTTTAACATAAGGTTTTGCTTATCGGCGTCATTATTCGTGTGTGAGGAATGTCCCAGGATATTTATTTATATTTATTTTGTTCTTAAATAAATAAATTTTAATTGGATTAGGCTTAAATTTGGTACAGAAGTAGGCATCCGCTAAGAAGGGACTTTTGAAAATTCAATAAAATTCAAAAAACCCCCGGTGAATCCGCAACGAATGCTTACAAATTCGGAGGGATGTAGTAATAAATCTGATTTAAAAAAGGCGTCAAAATATCTTCGTCGTTGGGATCGAGACGGCCAAGCATGCACTCAGTGCCAAATACTCGCCTATCATCTAAAGAGGTAGTCACTGGGAGTACAAGACAATCGGGAAAAGGCCCGACAGTCTCGTAGGTTGCAGGAATTTAGCCAGTTCCTACGATCTGGTTAACGCGAAGAAACGGACGCCGGTAGTCTATAACCCCAAATTTGTATATATACAAAATCGTAGAAAAACTTTGCTAGTGCGATTCAGAAACGTTACCTGAGTCTATTTATCTATTTTGGGATAATAGAAACATTTTGGGACTGCTATTGTATTATTATCAGTTGCTGCATTCCGAGTTTCGACTTACGCTATTGAGTAGAGGGTGACGTTGGGCATCAAAGCTAAAGCATTGCTCATTAAAAAATATTTGTCCCCGTCTGTCAGGTAAATATTTTTAAATAGGTCTTATGTTCTCACCAATTTCTGGGTTTTGGTTAAATTAAAAGCCCGTTCAATCAAAGCAAAATAAAATAAAATAAACTAATTTTTATGCAAAAAATAGAAAGCTATGCTTTATTTGTTAGTAGCTTTTCCCACATTTTCTAATAGCACTCACCCATTAGTGAGAATTTCCAGAATCGGATCAGTAATTCTGGAGATTTCTTCCTTCATTCAAACATTTCAAACTAACATACCCTTTATAATATTAGTTACTAGATTCCGCCCCGCGGTTTCACCCGCGTTCCCGAGGGATCTTATGTTTTCCCGAGATAAAAAAGTATCCTATGTGTTAATCTAGGTCATAAACTGTCTGTGTTCCAAATTTCATCCAAATCTGTTCAGTAGTGTTTGCGTGAAAGAGTAACAAACATCCATCCATACATACATACTCACAAACTTTCGCATTTATGTATTATTAGTAGGATGTAATCTATAGGTAAATAACTATTCTCTGTATTTCTTTTTGAAAATTTTAGCCCCAGTAGTTTTGGAATTCTTAAATAATTTTAAAACTATTTTAAAATTATAAAAAAATACATTATAAATATTATAGTGTACCACAACATTGTAGTACACTTGTACCTAATAAAATGTTCTGAATCGCACTATTGAAGTTTTCTATGAATTTCTCATATATAGAACGTATTTCGAACTTCAATTGGAAGGTCCGTATCTACGTAGTCAGACTTGGACGCCGTGTGTGCTTCCAGCTTCCAGCGACTGCTCCAAGTAGTATAGTAATTGTGAAGCCACTATTATAGACCATATTGGACTTGGACATTTCCTAGGAGTGTCTAAACCACCACTACGTAGATAATTTGACCTTCTTTTACAAATGCTAATTATTTACTCGCACATGGTACGCGTCCAAATTGGAACTGCTGGGTCGTACCTTATATAGGTAAGAAAATCGCTGAGTGTAAATAAATACACTTTTCATTAGGTGAGTATTTAGAATGTATTACAAATTGTTGGTTTCATCTTTACCTATTTTGAAATTGTTCAAGTTACCTATGACACAAAAACATACTAGTACAACGTGGGTGTCAACATTAATGAGGTGTCAGGAAAAGGGGAATGGCTCCAATATCGTGGGTGGCAGAGTGGTTTGCTAATTATCACTTGCTGTCACTTACTGACATGACTAATAACTTGTCTATATGAACATTTTATAATATTAGGTGTAACTAACTAAAATGAATGAATCTACCTGCTTAAAATTATTATTTTTTTAAATCTGTCTATACTGTTGTATCTTTTATAAACTTTTCGAAACATTTTATTGCTTCTGAGAATGATTTCTTTCAAATTGGAACTTTTTTGTTTCAATAGCCTTTTTGTTATCATTTTTACTTTGTATGATTTCATGAAATCATACAAAGTAAACAAAAAGGTACAACCAAAAACATTTTCGAAATATAGCCCGGAAAGTTTTGTAAGCTTCGTGAAACGTTAAATTACTTTTGGTTTCTTTGAAAATTTTCTTTTGATTCAATAAAACACACTTTTGAAACATTAAAATCTAATAATTGAGATGATAGAGAGTAAAATCCAGTACAGTAAATAATATTATACTTTAAGTAGGTATACTCTATATAATTTATTTAAGCATGAAATGTATTTAAAATTATGTATTATGCATATAAAATTCTGTCAATTCAATCAAATGTGTTCAATTCTATCTGAGCATTTAAAAAATATGATGGAATAATGAAACTCATATACAACTCAAAAAACATTACTTCAGTCACTAATCTTTTTGAGCAGTCATATAGAAATCTCGAAGGTTTAGAAGTACGTAAGTATTATGTTATATGAACCGATTCTATTAAATCCCCAGGGATAAAAACTTGCTGATTAAATGGATGTACACCTATGTACATGTATTATTAGATTTTAATCTCATATAGCCAGGGTCAATGATGTCATGATCAAATCATAACATTTCGGAACGGAAAGGTGTAGATGTGAAGATATGACACATACCTACTTATATATTTTTAAAACGAAGCTCAACTCTCAACAAATCTACTAGGCAGGTTAGTGTAGATTTTTTTATTTCCTAAAAAAAATCTTTTGATATCTACATTATTTATCATAACATTATCATTTGAATGTCCACAAACATAGCAGTATGTATTTTCAAAATTTCAAATGCAAACTTTTGGGAATTATTTTTTTACAATGCCTGCTAGTGAATTATGATACTTGGGTCAGAGAATCAGCATTGCAGTCTAAGGTCGTAATGCCGCTAGTAATCTGGGAACGATGCCTTCTGACAGCGACTTTTTCATTTAGTTTAGAGCCTTTTATATAAGTAGTTCTTGTCAATAAATGATTACCTAAATAGGTACATTAGGTATGTATAATTGGTTGAATCCATAGTTAATAGAACATCAATATCGAAATATAAACTATACCTATCTAAATCAAGCTTTCAAATCCCGAGTCTTTACAGTCTTTATTGTCCGTTTATGACTCTGATTAGACCACAGGTAACGGTAGCCAGATTATTTATAGGTATGAATCACGTTATTAAAATATTATAATAAATAGTATTCGGTAATTTAGTGTAGATAATATATGTAATTTACGGTTTAATTAAGTATAAATAGTTCCGTTCTATTGAGGAATGTGCGAATCCCATACAAACCAACATTTGTTTTGCGGGGGCCAAGAAACAAACATTATTATTTTTGTATATGTTACAAAAAAATATGGTAGGTAATACAAAAGCCCGACGGTCGGTACAAAGTCGAGTCGAATTATAACAACTTTAATAAAAACAGCAATAAAATTTCTAAATGGAGTTTATATGTAGTTTACATTTCCCGCTGCGACAAACAGGCAACTTGTCCATTATGTTATGTGTCTATACTTAACTATTTTTTACATAGTACAATAAATAATCGTTATGTTTCTTGTTCGTCGAGTTTCTTCCAAAATGAACTATCGAAGTGAAGCTTTGAGCTTTCTAGCTAGGTATAACTTTTTATACGAAAATATACCACCATATAAATGTACTCAGACAGCATTAATATCAACAAAGGACCTTGAAAATTATTATCCATGCACCCTCAAGTTGTCTTAATTTTCTTCCGGTGTGTACCGACATCTGCACTTGAGAGCCAGTTCACTTCTAGGCTTTGCTAGGCTACCATCGACCACATCACACCATCACTGAACAAGGTGAGATGAAGAGTAAAAAGATATTACTTCATATTCGGAAAATAGATGGAAGAGTTCTTAGAATATTCTGACTTATTAGTAAAACAATACTGTGGGTACTACTTGTTCACTTCGAGTTGGCCGTTGTCAAATGACGTCACAGATACCTACAGACAAATTAACTAGCGTCGCTATCCATTCTTACTACGTGGGTCTAACTTGAAGTAAACTGCTACTACCCACAAATCTAATCTACTAGTACTTCCAACAAAACTACGCAACAGTTGATTCCCTACAGAGGCTATACCTCATTAGGAAACCTTGAACTAGTTGCTCTCATTTTGGCTGGCTGAGTACCTAACGATCTCCCCTTTTCTTCGTTGACCCGTAAAGGTCTCCTTAGGGATAAATAACAGGTCATAAGAAGTTCATTGCTACTTGAAGTACTTATCTACTTGACGTCATTAAGAAAACAACTCAAGTTCAAGTAGTCGGAGTGTTCAAGTGGTAAGGTACTCTTCGCAAACTCATTATGTAATTGAAGTTTTGAAATAACAAATAACTTATGAAGTATTCTTCTATCCCAATGTTGAATGTTTTTGTTTAACTTTTTTTATATCTCGTTGTTGGTCAAAATCAAATTCAAAAGTGATGAAATGAACTCATCGCAAAATATTTAGGTACGGACAATTCAAGAAATTCATTTTTTAAAAGTCAGTAGACAAATAATATGAACCTCCAAAGACGGAGAAAAATTGCGAAAGTAACAATTCTAACCTGGGAAATCATTAACATTTTAGACCCACGTACTTCACCTAGGTACCTATATGAACCACGACCACTCTGACAAGAGTGTCCGAATGTAAAGAAGACTGATAATGATGTGGGCCAAAGGTGATAAGCACACAATACATAGAAGGAAACTGGCTCTCGGAACACATCTTACGCTTGGTGATAGATTTTCAACTTGCAAATGGTAGCTGGTAATGGTAACCCAGGCGGGTAAGCAACCTACCGTATGGTTTCTTCACGATGTGTTCCTTCATCATCTCATGCTACATATAGGTAGGATTCGAATCCGCGGCCTTCAACATCAATACCACTGAGCTATCATCGTCTTATGTTCTAGTACATTAGAACGACCCAGGTGGTTCCTAGTGGTTTTCTTTTCCACCTATTTTATATTTGTGAGATAGGTATATATCAAGTATTTAATAAGTAAGAGGTCAACCAAAATGCTCCTCGATATTCGTTATTGTATGATAAATAAACTGAGTCAGTTCCAGCTACTCTAATTCAAATAATGTCTATGATATTACTGTTAAGTGAGTTATCGATTGCTCACTCTACACATTACATCGAGCTACGAAATAAAGATGCTTGAAATGGAGCAGACATATGGAGGTTGCAAAGGAACCCTTTAGCGTTTTAATATTTATATAAGAATGAAATATGTAAGCTAAAAATAAATTATACGTGTATAAATGTGACCCTAAACGAAAAACCCTAAAAGAATTAACGGTAACACAAAAAACTATGTTTACCTACTACTTTGAGCTACTTAGACTCAAGCAAGTTTTATATGCGCAATAAAGTTATTATTATTTTCTTTTTATTTTCAATTTCTCCTACTGGTAGGATATTTACATTTTATCGCGGGCTATTATTATAATTAAAAAAGTAATTTCGGAACCCTAAAAGTTCTTTGAAAGTATGTTGTTAAAAATACCAGATCCATTTTATATTTTTTTTTTGACATTAGTTCTGAATGTTTGTAGTGTTTATCTTCGTCTTTCAACTGTCATAAAAGTGTAGATACGTGATAAAAACCACAGCCCGATAACAAATGTTACTATACAAATATTTGAAATATTTCAAGTAATGTCGGCTAAGTTGATGTCAGTTGGCAACCGATCTTCAAATGTACATACCCACGACAATACACGGCCATAACTATTGTGTATATGCTGTCAATTTCACCGAAATATCCTTTACAACCTTTAAAATTTAAGTAATGTTTTCGGATGGGAGAAAAGTAAAGTAATGTTTTCAAAAATCCTTTCTTAGCGAATGCCTATCTTCATAAGTTTAAGCTGTGTGTTGATAGATCAGTCATCGTTTGTTTCATTTAAAAATGATTTTTCATAGATATCCATAATCAATTAAACGATCTTATTCGTACGAATTCGTAACTGCTCGGCATTCACGGTCGGCTGATGTCGATGATTAAAAATGAAAACTCGATGCATCGATGTGAGGCCGGACGGAACAGGCCGCTTGATATCACGAGGTTAGCTCATAGATAAATACTTACCCGTATGTAGCGCATTAGTAACGCAATATGCTACTTAGTTTCTTTTATTTATATTAATCCCAATTTACCTGTTTGGGATGCCATTGACAGCGATGATGATGAAAATGTGATAGCGCTTGAGCGAAAGTTTCGAGAAATTTCTTTTTATTATTAATTTATATGGCAAGTAATTAAGAATTTAGGACGCTCTGGATTTCTAACTTATCTTCGGAGGAGTCTGTTAAAAATTCAAGTACTATCTAACTCTTTAGGGGTAAGAGGGTGGTAAGGTATTTTGTAATACAATTTCGCTTATTGGCCTGTAGTTCAAAAATCATAAGTAAATTTTTAATAGGTTATTTGACTAACATATCAGCTACTTTTAATGATATATCAAAACAATGGAGATCGTTCAAATGGAGTTTCATATGAAATACTGAATTGTGACGTCATAACTTTACAGTACCAAATTACTTTTAGGACTCGGACACACCCCCCGGCGCGGCGTCGTTTGAGCCCTTAGTTACTTAGTATGAACTTAGTTAGAAACGTGTACGAACTATTAGTGGTTCAACTGGTAATTAAAAATAGTAAAAATATACAATTTATAACATATTTGATGTTTCCGAGAGTTTCTAGTGGCCGAATACTGAAGTTACTCACAATTAAGTTGTGCTTAAGTCATCGACAGTTCGATTGTATGGGATAAGGGATTCTCAAGTTTTTAAGACGCTCCTTTTAAAGTTGCGTCTCAGTATTTGTCATCTACCATGATTTCGTGGTAGGTATCACTAGGGAATTCGTAAAATCCCTGCTCCCGTAGCATAGTAGCGTAAAGTAGATAAGACTCGAATTTTCAGCCAATGAAATCACATAAATAAGACATGATGAAATTAATCCGATATTATTTATTATTGGTCGAAAACTCTAGTCTATGCTTGCCATGCTACGAGGGCTGGTATCCTCATTTCTCTGCGACATACCTATACACTGGTTTAAGATTGTTTGATAGTTTATTTTTCACACTGTTTACAGCCTATTATGCGTCAACTAAAATAACTCCGTGATTGCAAACCTAAACGTTAAAACCATGCACTATCTGCGCTCGTTTATTTTTATCTCTTCAACAACCCCATCTGGTTGCCTCATTCGTTTGGTAAAGTTGTCAGTAAATGTAGGGCAGGCTGGTGTCTTGTTACCGTCAAAGTTAGACTTAGAACTTTTGTTATCGATGGATGACGTGAAAAACGAGAATCCAATTTGTAATGTACTGATATTTATGACTGCTGCTCATAATGCTTTTCATCTTTTAGTTGCAAGATAAACTAAGTTTGTTTTACTATTTATAGGATGACTATAATCTGACCGTGGTCAGTAATGATGCGGCCCATGGTGGTAAGCACGCAATGTCTAGACGAGAACTGGCTCTCAAGTCAGCAGCTGTCGAAGCACAACACCCGTAGGTGCATGACGACAGATTTTCAACTTGACGGTGGTAGTTAGAGTTTATTTGAAATTAGCTTTTGGCGAAGTTTTTATGATGTATATATTAATTATTTGGTGCTCATACCAACTGCTAGTTAGACTGTAAAATTATAATTAGGAGTCCTTATTTGACGTATACTTTCTTCGTCAAGAATGTATACGTCAAAAAGTACTTAGGCCTATAAATTGACGGTTCTATATAATAAAATCGACCTACTGTGTCTGTAGTTAACACCACCGCCACCTTTACTTGATTGAATTAACTTCAAATGCGAAAGTCTGTGAGTGTGTATGGTTTGTTTCCACTTACCTAGTTTTTTTGTAAAATGGGCTTACGTTTGACCGTCGTCTGACCCCAAGGAAGAGTTATGACGAGGCCGAGGATGTAGCACGCTTGCCCAGAAAAAGCCTATTCACTCTTAGTTCCTAAATATTGGCACAAGGATAGATCATACCCTGGAATAACATATATATAATTTACTGTACTGTTATCTTGAGAAAACAACTAAATTTAGAAAAGGGGGCAAAGCACGGGGTGGAACACGGAACAGAAAGAACAGTGGAAGTGCAATGCACCAAAATTACTATAGGAACCGCTGTCGCCAAACTCACACAAATAAACCGATAATCATATAATGTACACAAAGAAACAATTCGTTTGATTTGTAGTTTTAATTTTAGTCAAAATTAGCCTAAATCACAGATTTGGTAATAAACCCTGTAATTCTGCAAATAAGATTTATTTTGCTTTAGTGGCAAAACGTATTTTCGGTCTATAGACACATTAGATTCGATTGACGAGTTAATTCCGCTACTCGACCATAGATGGCGCTATTCTCAAGGGTCGCAATTATCAACTTAATTGCCTTAAACATACGGTTGACATTTGCGTGATCGGTCGAATTCTGCTGCTACTCTGCCAAGGCCGCACCACGTAGCACATTGAAATTCTTTATCGATATCGATAGATACCCGATATTTTGTTCAATTAGCATAAATAAGACTTGGGAGTACCTACATATATTTATTTGGTACATAAACCGCTATTCATTTTAAACCATTAATTAATAGACAGACAGGTAAATTTAAAATTAAATAAAAGTGCTGTTATGTATGCATGAATACTTGTATATTCAAATTTTACATTAAGATTGCAACGTAATGAAAATAATGAAATTTATTTATTGCCCTTGAAATAAAACATATTTGTTAAGAAACTGGCGTTTGGAAAGTCTTATTTTTAATTTTAATAAATGGTGTATGCGAACATTTATATATTTTTCAACTATTGCCTTCATCAAATCGGTAACGTGATTAGACGCAGGAAATTCGCCAATTTGATGGGAGGCAATATCGTTAAATAAAAGAGTTCCTATGAACTTTCGCATTATTTGTGTTATCGCCACTTCTTTTCGAAAAACTCCTATGTCAACGTTTTTTAAAAATGTTTCCGCTGTTTGACATATTTTTACTACATCTGGCGAAGGATACAACAAGCCACCTTGATCTTTTGCAATAATGAATTTATGGAAGGGTTGAAAATGATGTGTCATTAATGCGTCCACACAGACATCACAGTTTATTTTTTTCATTAATATTCGGGCAATGTAACCAGCAATATGGCCTATTGCTTGATTACTAAAATCAGAAAATTCCCCTCCTAGTTCTTCAATTTCTGAATCGTCCTCAATTTGTTCGTATTGTGACATATCTTGAGCCATACTACTTCTGTTTATCCTTTCAACAGCTGACGAACAGTTAAGTATTGATATTTCTTCTAACGCAACACAGTTGCCTTTGTTAGTGTCTTTTAATTGGACATGGATTAATATTTTTTTATAAGCCGATATAAATTGTCTGGCAGTTGGGTTATTGTTAGCCCCACCCTGTGCCCTAATATTACAGAAAAAAAGCTCTAAATGATCCTGACTTATTTTATAAAATGGTAAATATACCAAAATTTTGGTTTTTATCAAACTTGAATATAAATGTTCTAAAGCCTTGATACACCCCAAAAAGCCTAAGAATCCGGTTTTTCTCCTACTACATATTAATAAAGTACCATTCTCCATTCTCAAATTGCTGATATAGTCCGATGCTTCACCTAAGAAATCAAAAATTTTGTTCGCGTTCTTTTCGTTTAAAGCTTTTTTAAACCCGAATAGGTGTAAATTTCTTGAATTAAAAATATCAAAGAGATTATTGCAAGTAATCAAAAACGTTTCCGTAGGCTCGCTATCATGAAATGAATTTATTCCCGATTGTCTACAAAATTTAACAGCTTCCGCTACACTTGTGCTGAAAAGTTGGGTAGCTAACTTAACTTTCATTCTTTCGTTCTGAAAGTTAATATGGCGATCTCTTAATTTATTAGCCAAATGAAAGGTTTCGTTGTATTGTAATTTATTTAGTTCAACGAGATGTTGCCATTGAATATTTTTTCCATCTTTGTCTACAAGAATTTTGTACATTTCTAATGTGTTTCTTAATAATTTAATCATATGACAGGAATCTAAAACTGCAACTATTGGGTCTTTTGTAATAGGATGTTCAAATTTTACATTTTGTTCTTCGAAGGAGCAACCTAAATGTTTCGCCATGGAAATATTTGCCGCACAACCATCAAACGTTAGAGCAACTACCCTAACGCCAGTCTTGTGAATTAATTCCAAACAAATTTTTACAAGGTCAGCGCGCTGTTCTCCACTTACACCATCTACTAAAAAAAAACCAACAGGAACTTTAAAGTTACAGTTGATCGCAGTAATTAAAAATACCAAGGCTTCTTTTGCCTCCGCCAAGTGATCACCTTCTACTTCAGTGCCCATATTAACGTATCCATGAAATTTGCGCCCGTCCCATTCTACACGGCGACGAATACTCATTTCATCCAGTACTAAGGTAGCTAATAATGGGTGATTAGACAACTCAGTTTTTTGTTTCAAAGCTGCTAATGCTTCTTTTGTAAATCCAGGCTCTCCTCCGACTTTCGCGTACCAATTCTTTAGTGTACGGGTATGTGGTAAGCTTGTATGGAAAGTTTTGCGCACGTAATCATATGCCTTAGGAGAGTAATAATGCAATGTCAGGGCAAAACTGCGCAATGCTGGCGAATACTTTCTTCTTGATACAACTCCTGATTCCGTGTTTCCAATGTCTCTAGCGACCAGTTCTTGAACCTATTAAAACACATTTATATATTCACATTTATTATCTATTAACTTTCAATATTTAATGAGTAAAATTATGTAAAATAATAAAACAAACCTCTAAATTGGTATTTTTGAGGCAATCCAAGTTTTCTTTGGCCATGGTAAATTTTTCTTCCAACCTCAATAATACTTCATCAATATTTTTTATTTTCTTTTTAAGCCTTTGGTTTTTCGATTGTAATCGTTTAATTTTTAGGCCTTGGTTTACAATTTTTTCTTTGCAAAATCTTAGCTGGCCTTTTAATTTCTTTTTTCTCGGTGTTGAACAACTTGAACCACCTGTAGCATCTATATTTTTAACAGTTTCTTTATCATCTGCGGAATTAAATTTCCCAGGAATTACGTTATCTCCTTTCTGTATAAAATTTTGTTCAACTTCGAAAGATTCATGAAGTCGACTCTTTTTAGGCTGTGACTTAAAGTCAGAGCTCTCCGAATCATTTTGTTTTTTTGAAGAGCCTGCAGCGCCCATATTATCATTTTGTGGCTGAAACCAAAATTAAATTTTTGAAATAAATACCTATATAACAATGAATAGGAGGAAAATGGAAATAGGAGGATTTTTAATACTTATTGAAAGTGATAAATTAAAACGTCATTACTTACTTGATAAGAAAACTTAAAGATTTTCAGTACTGGAAGCGCAGTAGGTTTCGTATATCTATATCCTTTATTTGATATTATACAATCGACTTCAAAAAAATGTTCTGAGCATATCGTACTTGATTTGGATGGCATCCAATTAACTCTACCCGTTGCATTTATCCTTTTCTCTTTGATGCTTGCGTCTTTGGGAAACCTAAAAATATTTTAAATTAAGGTTAGAGGACCTACAGATGTCTAATTAATGATCAATGCAACGTCTCAATAATTATGTTACTATTTAAAACATTGATTATATTTTTGCTTTTTAGCATTTATGCGACCATAAATTGCGACACGAAATTTACTTAAAATTAATTTCGTGTATGAATATAATAATGTGTATGAAGGCGACCTTATACTTGTTTTGTAAATAATGAATTTAAATAAACAAAATTGTTTAGGTATTCCTTGTATCGATATCAATCGACAAATTCAATTTTTGACTTGACTACATCACTACTTGAGTAGCGAAGTGCTTTCGAGAATGTTCTATTGAAAAAAGTCAATCCAAAATAAACTTTCTCTTAATTGTATAAGGTTGATTTTTACTAACTGTTCTATTAAATATTAGTAAATTGAAACAAAATAAGATTTTTATTAGAAAACAATGAAAATCGTACTTACCGATGATACGAAATACCTCCATTTTTAAGATTTTTTCTCCTACTATCATTTTTGCACTCTAAAACGGAACAATACGGCATAGCTAGGGAAATATGAAATTGTCGCGAGACTAGCAACTCGACGCGATGTCAGAACGCGACTGGGATCGGTTAAGCGTAACAACGCTTAATTGTGGCACGCATGCCACGCCTACTTAGCACTTCCACTGTTCTTTCTGTTCCGTGGGGTGGAAGCTAAAATAAAGGGATAAATTGATTTTATTACACTTTTATAAGAAAAAATAGGTTATTGTGTATTCTTTCAATGTCTGTTCAACGTAAGGATTACTTTCTTATTTAAATTGGTATCTGCTTTTGCATAATCTGTGAATCTTTGAAGTTCAGTTGAGCGGCTTACTTGTTTCTGTCTATATTCTAAATTATATAAGCTTTTTGTATTTATTACCTTTAATGTATTTTTTTATGAAATTATCTTTATCAGACCCAAAATCTTTTTAAATTCCTAGAAACATCTAAATCCGGAGGATCTATACAATTAACTAATAACTTTAAACGGTTAGCTTACAAAATTATCACCAATTCGCAAGATGAAATACAGTCATAAACATATAACTGAAATAAAAAAGCTCCTTTTGTATTCAAGTTAAAAATAAATTATAATGAACCCATAATTTTTTATGAGTATTTTATGTACTAGCCCGTGAACTTGAGGCATATTTTTAATTTTTAATGCCATGTCTAAGGTAATAAAAATATAACTAAAACAAAAAAAAGTTGTAAAATTGCTTCGGGACGATCGTAAAAAGACGGGCGTAAAGTTTTACATTAGCTTCAGATTTTACTTGTGCCTGAACACTTTAGCCCATAAATCGGTTTTCTTTTAAAATCATAATACTTATTTATGGGCGATGGTTAATCCACGTGGATTTGTTCCTAGCTGAGGATTGTTATGTAGAAGATTAAAAACAAAATTATAAAATTTACGACTATAGGCATAATTATTAGTAAGCACAAATTCATATAAAAATTACGTCCTTCCACTGCATTGTAAACTGAGACTTAAATTCTATTGTATTGGGATTATGATTCTATAAATCTATAATTTATTTGTTTATGAACGTCATCAAGCATCACTCTTTATAATTCAAGCAATCCTGTGAGCAAAACAAAGTGAATGCTTGTTTTTCTATATTTAAATTATTGAAATTCTAGCATTGAAAAATCTTTATTGGGTCTGTAATAAAAGTTTTATTACAATAAAAAGCCATCATAACTGAGTAGAGTATCTGTGGAAATGCCGTCCCGGAGGAAAATAACTATTAAGTTAAATCGTTTTAAATTGCCATAACTTGTTCTTAAATGCAGATGTAGTGGCTAATATTAAATTGCTATGTTTATTAGCAACCCGTTTGGTATTATATTCGTTGTATCCACATTTTGGAAAAATATACCAGTCATGTATTAGTCAGGTAATTAGAATTTTATACAGGCTGATTTTGAAACGGTATTTTCATAATGATATTTAATAAAGAGTATTGGTACTTGTATAATGTTTAGAGGTATATATTTACAGAATAATGTAAATTTAATATTACTTTTACTCTCAGTTAAGTCAGTCTCAGGTTTCTACTCGATTTTCACGGTCTTTTAAGTTTTTACGTTAGGGATGACTTGACTAATGCCATTAAGTCCTATGATTTCCCTAAAGTAAATTTTGCTCTCTGATAAAATATACTTACATTTCGCTCACCAAAATTTACCTTTCCCTTTTAATTTCGCTTATTGTTTTACTTATTGTACTCTCGATGGTATTAACCTGGTTAATATTACATGAAGAACTTGAATTAATTACATACAGCCCTCCCCTTAGGGTACCTTATGTACCTTAAATATATGTTACAATATATAGAAGCTATTTCTTAATCCTACGGTATGTGTGTATGTTTATTGCCGCTCAGATCCGTAACGTCTGAATGAATTAAAATGCAACTTGGAACATAAATCCATACTAATATTATAAATGGGAAAGTGTGTATGTTTGTCCGTCTTTCGTCCGTCCGTCGTTTGGCATAACGGAGCGACGAATTGACGTGATTTTTTAAGGAGAGATATTTGAAGGGATAGTAAGTGACATAGGCTACTTTTTGTCTCTTTCTAACCCCCCACTTCCCTAAAATGGGGGGTAGGGATATTTGTATGGAGCATTCCGCAATTTTCAAGGTAGAAAGCTAAAAATTGGCATGCGGACTATTTGTGACTAACAAAAAAATAGTGCATCATTTTTTTTTTTGGAAATTTGCCCCCAACCCCTTAAAAGAGGGGGTGAAATTTTATATAGGACTTATCGCAGTTTTCAAGGTAGGAAGCTAAAAATCGGTACACAGACTCTTTGTTACCAACGAAAAATACCTGCCTTATTTTTTTGGAAATCATCCCCCAGCTCCTAAAATAGGGGACGGAAATTTGTGTGAGACTCTTCGCAAAATTAGTATAGAAAAAAAAAATTACGTGGAAAATAGTTAGGTAAATAGGAAGTTGTAGGTAGGTAAGGGTTGTAGGTAGCTGGGGTTGTAGGTAGGTAGGGGTTGTAGGTAGGTAGGGGTTGTAGGTAGTTAGGGGTAGGTAGGGGTAGGTATAGGTAGTTAGGTCCCAGTTTTTTATTTGTTCTCAGGGCAGGACAACGTCTGCCGGGTCAGCTAGTTAATCATATTCTGGAATAACATACAAAGAATATTGACAGGCGCCTATTTCGCCACAGGTCAAGGGAATTGAATTCCCATCCAGGACAATAATTTGTGTGCATGTATATGTCTGTTTGTTCTTAGTCTTGATGTAATTATTTATATTTAACATTACATTAAGTGCGCCCGGGTCATTTGCACTAACCACCAAATATACTCGTACTCCCCACTAAGTGCTCGACCCACTAATGATATTGCTACAGGAATATGATCATTGAAATACTCTTTTACCGTCAATGAGGTCGTCAGTGTACTAAACACTGATTTTCTTGTGGGAACGAATTTGACTTGAAAAAACTTCCTACTAATCCTACTTACTAGTGAGGATGTATGGAAGTTTGTTACTCTTTCATTTAAAAAATAAAAAACTTTTAACAAAAAATAGGTGCCTTCAAAGGCACTAAAAACATGAAGATGTTCCCATGTAGGAACTCTAATCTAAAACTGATCGGATTTGGATGAAACTTGGCACATAGGAACGCGGGTGAATTCGCGGGGCGGAAGCTAGTTAATTTTACAAATATAGTTAGGTACGCCGCACATAGTTTGCGATATCAATCACTATAAATTTCATCGTTCATTATTATAATATTTTACATTCTAACGACCACTTTCCAGTTGTTGGCTACAACAGTAATTTCCAATAAATTAAAATTTAAATAATATATCGAGTTTAAGTTCCCCTAAATATAATTCAATAATTATAGTCGATTTGTCAATTACCTATCGCCAGAATTTAATGAATAATTTTCTCCTGTGAATTTATCGTCGGTCGAATCACGAAGGGGCGCAACCAACAAAATTTCGGATTTTGAGCTATTTACACCATTGAATTCTAGATGTCAAGTTTTATTATGTCACGAAAAGGCGTAACCAAAATCTCAGTCTTTAATGACTTAGGAGTAGTCGCGAAGAGCCCTATCTACTATTCCTTTAATTTATAACATCACGAATAGGCGAATCATCAGTTACGCCTGTACATGATTAGTAATATTTTTTCACGAAGAGGCGTAACGTAATTTGGCGCGAATGAAACAAGGACCTGTCAAAACTTGATCATTCTTATTCATTCACTGTGCAATTTGTTAGCTGCAAAGTTTGTTTTTGAGGTAAAATGATTAATTTCTTTGTTTAAAGTGAATAAAACCGTGGATAAATAGTTAGTTGCAAGTGTTCTTTGCACAAATCACAAGGTAAGTTAATAGTCACAGTAAATTGTTTCTACTTCAAGCAGATTAGTCCTAAATCTGCATTTTTTTAGGTTAGTTTTTTCTAAGCACTTTTTTTTATTAGTTACACAAAATATTTATTATATATTGGTAAAGTTTGACTATTCATAAGATATTGAGACTGTGATTTGTAAATAAATTGGTTATTTCAATAATAAATTTATTGTTTCTTACAGATACGAACTGCATTTGTTCCCGAAGGATACTTTTCGTAAATTAATGATGGATGTATTAGTGACGTGGAAGGATGGAACTCAAAATATAGTCAGTACACGAGAATTGTTGCCGATTAAAAAACGAGACAAGATAACACTTGGGACGAAAGTGAAAATGTGGTATGGGCAAAGATGGTGGTATGGTACAGTAACTGTTATAGAAGCATTGGAATCCTCATCATCTGAAGATGAACCACTGTCATCATATGTCTCTAAGGTACGTGCAAAAAATTGCTGTGAGTACGTCAATTGCTATAACCCCATTTTGACAACTTGTGCTGAATGTACTGCTTTCTTGTGCACTGAACATAA
The DNA here is from genome assembly GCA_963555595.1 of Tethea ocularis. Classification (NCBI taxonomy): domain Eukaryota; kingdom Metazoa; phylum Arthropoda; class Insecta; order Lepidoptera; family Drepanidae; genus Tethea; species Tethea ocularis. The sequence continues at coordinate 5,035,524 of OY741970.1, read as the reverse complement.
CGAAAATGGAGCTTCCTGTTCTAAACATGTGGTTCAGATATCAAAACCAGAAATTGAGCACGACTGTTCTTTCAGTAATTTGGAACAGAATCTTTTTGATTCACGCATTACAGATACTTTTACTAGCACAAGACATGAATACCAGAAATTCTGTGAGTATTCTATTTGTACGGAAGAGGTTTTTAGTGCTTGCCATCGGTGTTCGTGTCTGCTTTGCTATACCCATTTTATCAATGATTGCTCTAACTGTGAACATCATCAAACCTTGAAACCTGGCATGATAATGACAAACTCTGATACATTTGAACCGAAACAAACTGACATAGATCAGACTTGTGAATTTGCTAACTGCACTAACCCGATTTTAACTACATGCTTTGAATGCTCCTGTTTATTGTGTGATATTCATTTTGAGATACAATCATGTGCTGCTCATGCTAAAACTAAAAGCCAGTTGAATCAATCGTCTGCTGATTTAGAAATTCATATGGAGAACATTTCAAATGATTCTGATGCAACAGTTGTCTTATCTGAGTCTCGCGACCCATCACCCAGTATTATAAGACAATATGAACAACAACAAGGTTCTTTAGCTCCTGAAGACTTTGTAGTAGATGGCGCTCCAAGAGAAGGAGAAATATCAAAACCAGTTAGAAAAAACAAATACAAGGAAGCCAAATTTTTGCGACACTCTGGTAAAGAATATATTTCACCTTATACCAAAAAAATTGTACCAGGAAAGAAGATTGGCTCTTCATGCAACTTAGAAAACTGCACAAAACAAGGCATGTATTGTTATCGTTTTGATGAAAATGATCGGGAAAATATATTTATGGATTTCTGTTCCTTGGCAAATCTAACTTTGCAAAGAGAATATATCACTCGATTTGTTGAAAAAAAACCGGTAGCACGTAAGACAACTGCAACAGAATCTCGGCGTCACTTTACTAATTGCTTTTACTTGCCACAAAACGGTAAGAGAGAGAAGGTATGCAAAAAAATGTTTTTGCATACTTTGGGTATTTCAGAGAAGACTTTTCGTACGTCTATGTCGAAGTTACAACCCACCGGAATATTAGAAAAAGATAAACGAGGAGGAAGGCAAGAAGTCTATCGAGAAAGGGATACTCAGATGCGAGCACTCATTGCTGAGCATATTAATAGGTTTCCGCGTGTGGAGTCCCATTATTGTAGAAAAGACAGTAAAAAAGAATATCTACACCATGATTTAACAATGAAAAAAATGTACAATATGTTTTTGCAGGAATTTAACGAAACCGTTAGTGTGACACTTTATAGAAACGTATTCCAAAGCATGAATTTATCCTTTCACAGTCCAAAAAAGGACCAATGTACTTTGTGTAATACATACTGGGAAGGCACCAGTGAAGTTAAAGAGAAGCTTCAGGAAAGATATGATAGACACATAAAGGAGAAAGAAGAAATACGACGAATCAAAACAGAGTGTAAGATTCGAGCTACACAAAATACGAACATTTGTTGTGTTTCGTTTGATTTGCAACAAGTAATTTATTTGCCGCAATGTAAAGAAAGTGCTCTTTTTTATAAAAGACGTTTGGCAAATTATAACTTCACGATTTATGATCTAAACTCCAAAGACTGTGTGTGCAACTTATGGAACGAGACGATCAGTAAGAGAGGTGCAGATGAAATGTCGACTAGTGTTCATTATTTCTTAACAAATTGTGATAGGAAGGGAGTGAAAGAAGTGTTTATGTTCAGCGACGGTTGTGTAGGCCAGAATAAGAACTCCACAATGGCGGCAATGCTCTTATATTTGATTAATAACTGTGAATCGATTGAAGAAATCAGTTTACGTTACTTCTGTTCTTTTCATGGACAAAGTGAGGGCGATTCTGTCCATAGCGCGATAGCATATGCAATGGATCAGGTTGGAAACATTTATGTACCCAGTCAACTAGAACCCATCATACGATTGGCACGCAAAAAGCCTTATGAGGTCAGACTTTTGAATTATGATGATTTCAGACATTTCAAAGACCTCGCATCAAAACTAAAGTTGCTACAGTTAAAAAAGGGAGATGATCAAACTGGTGAGTCATTTAAGTGGACAGACATCATGGAGTTTAGAGTATTGAGAAACCAACCAACTACACTGTTCTTTAAAACTAGTCACATGGAAACACAATACAAATCTATATCACTGAAACGAAGTAATGTACATTGGTTGAGGACAAACGTCGAACAGCTAAACCACTCTTTAAAAAAAATTTCCAAAGAGAAGTATAATGACCTAATGAAAATGTGCAGCGGAGATACACCGATAATAAGGAATCGAGAACATGTTTTTTACTACGAAAACTTACCCCACGATTGAAGATTAATTTAGTAATAAGTAATACAACTTTAATTAATGAGTATAAGAATTACTACTTATTTTGATTTGTTTTTCTACCCTTTTTTGATTATTTTATGTACGAGTATTTTTTTAGATTCTTATATTATAAAATAAGATTAAGCTTCAGTATACTTACCGTTTTTTATTTAATTTAAATCCTAGATACCGGGCGTAAATGAAATTAATGATATTAATTGTACATCACAAAGGGGCGTAAGTGAATCTTTTTTCAAAAAAAAATTAATATCTCCACAGCCAACTGTTTTACACAAAAAAGTTAATTAAATATATAAACAGAATTAACCATTAATCAAAACAAGTATTCTATAAACCTCATATAAGAATTAGGTAAAATGTTACGACGGTATATAATTGTACATTTTATTAAAAAGCGCTCTCCAGAAAAATTTGGTAAAACTCAGATAAGCCCTTTCGTGATTCGACCGACGTTATCTATACTAATATTATAAAGAGGAAAGATTTGTTTGTTTGTTTGTTTGTTTGTAATGAATAGGCTCCGAAACTACTAGACCGATTTCAAAAATTCTTTCACCTTTGGAAAGCTACATTATCCCCGAGTAACATAAGCTATATTATATTTTTAAAAAAATTAGGGATCCTTACTAAAACTCCAATAATGTAACATAAGGTGTAAAAAAATGACCTGAAAAATTCATTCCGTCGCGTGCGCTGCGAAAACTATTGATGATAGAACAAAATCATTTACTACGACTTTGCAGAACTCATCATTATCTACAAAAATTGTCGCGACAGCATATGTCTAAATATTATAGTTATGTCACAGTAAGCAGTTTTTTATTCTAAAATATTAATTTATATATGCCGCCTCTTGAAAAGGCTCTTCATTTGTACCTTGGTATTAATCCTCATCAAAATAAATTACTTTATATTCAAGACGGCTTTAATACCTTTTTATAACTTTTTGAATTATTCAATTCGGACATTTCATTCGGAAGATATCACGAGTTTAAAAATGCAAGTATTAGAAAAAAGGTAGGTAGGTAGGGTAGGTAGGTAGGGTAGGTAGGTAGGGTAGGTAGGTAGGGTAGGTAGGTAGGGTAGGTAGGTAGGGTAGGTAGGTAGGGTAGGTAGGTAGGGTAGGTAGGTAGGGTAGGTAGGTAGGGTAGGTAGGTAGGGTAGGTAGGTAGGGTAGGTAGGTAGGGTAGGTAGGTAGGTAGGGTAGGTAGGTAGGTAGGGTAGGTAGGTAGGGTAGGTAGGTAGGTAGGGTAGGTAGGTAGGGTAGGTAGGTAAGGTAGGTAGGGGTAGGTAGTGGCAGGTAGAGGTAGATAGGAGTAGGTAGGGATAGGTTTGTAGGTCCCAGTTTTATTTTTGTTCTCAGGGCAGGACAACGTCTGCCGGGTCAGCTAGTATTCAATAAAACATTTAACAATGATCGACTGAGTTAATTATTGCCAAAAACACGTTCCGGAAAATTATTCAAAGCCTCATCATTTTATTGACATGACGTCATAGTCAATAATTTAAAAAAAGTTTTAAAGGATGTTCCTATTGGAGGTCTACCTATTATTCAATTGTATTTCATGTTGGTAAATAAACATAAAGGTCAAACAGTGTATTGACGATCGTTTAGAGTAATTTTATGACAATACCTTTATTATTTCTGCTTCAGTTTGAACGGTACTTTACGAAAAATGAAGGATAATTCACGCCCCAAGTAAATAAAATAATAGACCGAAAAAATCTTGAGCACTAGTAAAACGAGGTATGGAAGATTTGGAAAAGAACAAACATAGATAGAACTTTTATTGCTATGAGCATGAGAAAGGTGGCAATTAGATCTTTATTATAGTTCTTAAAAATATATTTAAAAAAATCTACATACTACTGCTTGGAACGAAGATATCCGCTTTTAAATAAAATTCCAAGACAAGCTTTCCTGTTTTAAGAATGAATTACTAATTTGTCTGAAAGTAGAAATATGTAAGAATATAACAGTTACCTTGTCTTTTGTTTATTCTTTTACCTATTTTGTTTTATTGCACTGAACTTTACGGAAGATAGGTAAAGTTTATACCTACTTCAGCGTTTTCAAATGAATAATACTCAGTATTCATTGACCTACAATGTTAGCACCGTACGCTTGTGTACAGTCTTATACATGGTACTATGAATACTGTTTCCTGACATGAATGTTAGTTTAAGGGTCCATTGAAGTGAGTCGTGTGGAGATTTTTTGAAAATTTTATACGCTTCTTTATACTTATTCCTATTTCGATTCAAGTACGGCCAGAATTGCTCAGGGTTGGGTTATTCTATGAAAGTTGTAAGTAAGGATGAATTTTTCAAGCGCCCCTGTACGGGAATTTATTCAATATAAATTCTCAGAATAATTCTCTGACACGAATCGAGGTCAGTAGACCAAGCCGCAGGCCTATTATTTGTTTTCGTTTACGAATATAATAATTATTTTTTCTTGAAAAGTTTTTAACACCGTATGAATATTCACAGAATACTCTGATCGTGTCATCAATTAAAGCTCCCCCCAGGGCAGTAGAATGTCCATGAGGATTTCCCAACATTAAAAATAAATAAAAAGGTATGTGTTCGTATCGGTAGGTATTCCACCATAACTTTTAAATACCTGAACAGATTTGGATGTATGGGCACCTATCAGTAGAATCCTTACAACATCCCGACACTGGCTATAATTAGTAAACTTTTCTGAAAAAGAAATGCGACTTGTTACAATATATAAAAACTAGTTAGGTCCCGAAAGACGGAAACTCTGCGCTCAACGTCTTTTCTCTCACGAATGAATCTTCTTTCATGTATCGCCGCATTTGTTTCACATTTTATTATGAGAGTTGGGTCTCAATCCTGAAAGTATGTCAAATTAATTTGACCATTATCTGATCCCTATACGAACGAATCAGTTAAATTAAGACTCGAAATACGACTAGAGCTCCTTTTCAAATGTCCTTATTTCTAACAAAATAATAATATACCTAACGATAACCAACGAATTTATTTTGTGATGAATTTACGACTCATGATCTATGAGATTATTCGATCTAAAACAAAATTAGTGATCAATAAAGTGTTTGATTACCTTTTTATAGTAGTTACTGCACCACAGACTGATTTTATTGGCAAATTTATTTTACTTTTCGATTGTTAAACCAGGTTTTAGCTACTGACGGCCATTAGTTAGCATTTTTATTGTTACCATAAAGTATTGCCATAAATTCCTAACCATCAAATTGTACATTTCAATTTAAACTTTCGCTTTTTATTTTTTAGTATTTGCGAGATTTCGAAGTCATTGATTATGTTATTCCATAAATTTTAAAGCAATTTCCATGTCATTTAACTACATATTATGTAATTTTACTACTATCAAAATTTTATGAGTATAGCGCAAATTATAACAATAACTTGTCAACAAAAAGAGCTCACGTATACCGCCTAAAATTATAGTCAAACGCCGCTATTGTTCCCATAATGAATATTCGATAGGCGTACGTTAAATATTTCGATAGAAAGTCTTCAAGGAGTTGTTTTCATTTCCATTCACGATTTATAAGGAACATGGACATTACTATTGTTCGTTTGTTTACGACGTGTGAACACATTTAAAAGTTAAACTAAGCTTATGTTAATTCCTAACACGTTTATCTATCTATAGTATAGCGAGAATCCCCCATAAAAGGTCAGGAATGATCGGATTTTCTGGAATGTAGTTTCGATATATGGACGTAGTTAAGCAGAAAGGACTCAAACCACATAAAGTATCTTTTGAATTATAGGCGTTTGAAGTACATTCGGCAAATGCATCTTGTGTGCTATGGGTTGGGTCGGGGTAGCGAAAAAAAAACAGTTCCCGTGTACATTTTTAGGGTTTTCACTACATGATAGATCGACCTTCAGAAGTCTGATGGAATACTTAACTCTATTCTGACCAAGGTGTGGTTTGAGACCTTTTTGTTTAACTACGTCCATATGAAACTACATATGTCTAGAATTACTTGGAATTTTAGTTGATGATACCTACTGAGATTTACACATGATTAGAATGAGTTGTAATTATCATAGGTATGATATGTCAGATAATCATGATTTATGAATTATTATGGTTGTTTATGGGTTGATTATATTGATTTTAGAGAATTAAAAATGTTGGGTCGATTAGATAGCCCATATAGGCCCTGTACTGTCCCACATAATGTCGTTGGTTATATGTAAGATCCCCCTAAGACCAAAATTTTAATATTCGTGTGCATGTGTTTGTCTGAGTGTACGTACCTATTGCCTTCATAAATAAATTAAAAATAGTATGATATTTAAGATTTTATATTTTGTTTAGTTAGAAATTTGATGACCAAGAGTTATGAAATATTCATTAAAGGTTATTTTATTGTAAAAGCTGACAAAATTGTGAAACAATCTACATATAGGTCAAGTTATTAATAATGGTAGATAAATATTGAAAACGATTATATGAGTACTAGCTTTCGCCCAGCGGTTTCACCCGCATTAGAGTTCATGAACACCCCGTACTCAATTTAACCAACCAAATAATATGTAGGTCAATTTGTCCGTTAGTATTCTCATACCTTGAGAACCACAGTACAGATTATGAAGCGCTTTTCAAAGATAGGTATCCTCTTAGGTTCAGGTTCCTAGATGAAGGTTTTAGGCTATTTAATATCCAGGGACAGGTATAGTTCTGTGACGATTGAATGCTACATAAATATATTATGCATGTGGAGTTCAGTTTTCACGTCTAAATACTTGTCAAAAATTACAATCCATTATTAGTCATACATAAGTTTTTGTTACGTTAAAAAAAACAGTCAAAGGTTCAGAGCCATACAGCCTTCTTATTATTTTTTATTTTTGTAGGTAGGTATATTGAATTTTTATGTTTGATATTTTTTTTATAAGTATCGAATGGCATGCAATGCAGGAGATAAAAGTTTTTCTTTCTTCTTTCTTTCTAAACGTTCAAACCGTGTGTAATGAAAATTGGCAGAGAGGTAGACCCGTGAGATAAGAAGGTAGGTATTTTTATCCCAGAACTTGTGAGAAACTAAGGACAGCTTCTTAAATGATTGTCTCAATGATACAATACAGATTGATGCAAAATTGTCAAGAACTGCCAACATAAACCTATCTATAATTTATCTATACTAATAATAATCTATATATCTATCTATCTAAACTATAATGAAGCACCGAAAAGAACCGAACTATGCATGACTTCACCGACATGAAGTCCTATACGTAATTTGTTTGATGATTTGACGTTGAATATTTTTAAGTTGAATTGTTGTAGATGTTATATACGGATTTCATAGAAACAAATACTACTTAAGAAGGTCCTAATTATTTCAAAATTGGTTTTGAGTTTATTTTTACTAAATTTGTTTTTTTTTTATTTCTTAGGTGAAAACTTAATCTATATATAGGTAGTAATAATAAAGCTGAAGAGTTTGTTTGAACGCACTAATCTCCGGAGTTATTGGTCCGATTCGAAAAATTGTTTCACTAATGGGAAGCTACATTATCCCCGAAGGTTATAAGCTACTTATAAACCCGCGAACGAAACCGCGGGGAACAGCTAGTTATTTTATATAAACTAAATGCTAAGTATTATAATTTTAGATCACTTGTTTGAGATATTGAAGAAAATTTAAAGCTTTGTTACTTTATTTTGGCATGAAAGTTGAACAATACTGTGAGTGGAAGGGTTCTTAGTGTGCTATAAACAATGCATGCTATATGATAGTTTAAATTCATAAAATATGGTACTTATATGAATAGAGTAGCTTTATACAGTCTGATAAACTTTTTAAAAAAATCATATAAATATCTATGACTAAAATTTAGAATAATTTTGATTTCTATGTTGTTACATTTGTGTTAATTAGTCTATATTCAAAATTTTGGATCTTTTGCTCAAGTAATTGCAAAAATATTAAAGGGCAAAAATGAAATATTTCACCCTCTATAACATTTTATTGCTAAATAGTATTACAAAATGCTTTAGGATTCTTATAGTGCTTGCTATGGGTAGCTTATAACCAGAAATTCGTGGTTGTTAAATGAATAGGAAAAGCGTTATACAGGTTGATGAAAAAAAATTAAAAATGTCATAAAATTGTCTATGATTAAAAAGTTTGAAATTATTGATGTGCATGTTGTTACAATTATGTTACATGGTCTACAACCAAAACTTTAGATCCCTAGCTACAGTAATTGCAAATATATTAAGGGGCCATAATACAATTTTCCGCCCTCTATAACATTTCATTGCTAAATAGTATTGCAAAATGATTTAGGATTCTTATAGTGCTTGCTATAGGTAGCTTATTTCCAAAAAATCATGCTTCTTAGTTAAATAGTTCTTGCGTTATACAGGTTGATAAAAAAAAATTAAAAAGGTCATAAAATTGTCTACGATCATTTTTTTTTAAATGTTTGATTTGCATGTTGTTAAATTTATGTAACATGGTCTACATTTAAAATTTTGGAACCCTAGCTTAAGTAATTGCAAAAATATTAAAAGTCAAAAATAAAATTTTCCACCCTCTATAACATTTCATTGCTAAATAGTATTGCAAAATGCTTTAGGATTCTTATAGTGCTTGCTAAGGGTAGCTTATTTCCAAAAAATCATGCTTCTCCGTTGTATAGTACTTCCGTTATACAGGTTGATAGAAAATAATTTAAGGTGTCATAAAATTGACATCTATGAAAAATTTTAGAAACACTGGTTTGAATATTGTTTCAATTGTATTAAATAGTTTATATTCCAAATTTAATTAAACCGAAATATATTTTAACAGTATTATTAAACTACCTACAATATAAATTTTGAGTTTGTAACATTCAAACTCACAAAGTTATCAAGGTTTAACGGAAACAAAGCAAATCCCTTATTTTTTTAAATTTTCCTCCCATAGACAAAAGTTTGAGAAACGCTCGCACCCATATCTAATATTTTTTACTGAAAAAGCTACATTAAAAATTTCAGACTCCTAGACTTTATGGTTCCAGAGATATTAAGATTCTTAAAATCGCACAAAGGGCCCGTTTCCACCACTGCGGAAAGGAATTTCGAAAAATCGCTTCTTAAATGGGGTCTACGTGACAAAATCTATGCACATGCCAAATTTCACATTAATCGGTTCAGCGGTGTGGGCAGGGGGATGTTTACCCAAAAAACCGCTACTCTTTTATATAATAGACTAGCTTTCGCCCAGCGGTTTCACCCGCATTGGAGTTCATGAACACCCCGTACTCAATTTAATCAACCAAATAATATGTAGGTCAATTTGTCCGTTAGTATTCTCACACCTTGAGAACCACAGTACAGATTATGAAGCGCTTTTCAAAGATAGGTATCCTCTTAGGTTCAGGTTCCTAGATGAAGGTTTTAGGCTATTAGGACAGGTATAGTTCTGTGACGATTGAATGCTACATAAATATAAAGCATGTGGAGTTCAGTTTTCACGTCTAAATACTTGCCAAAAATTACAATCCATTATTAGTCATACATAAGTTTTTGTTACGTTAAAAAAAAGCAGTCAAAGGTTCAGAGCCATACAGCCTTCTTATTATTTTTTATTTTAAGTTTCGAATGGCATGCAATGCAGGAGATAAAAGTTTTTCTTTCTTCTTTCTTTCTAAACGTTCAAACAGTGTGTAATGAAAATTGGCAGAGAGGTAGACCCGTGAGATAAGAAGGTAGGTATTTTTATCCCAGAACTTGTGAGAAACTAAGGACAGCTAGATTGATGCAAAATTGTCAAGAACTGCCAATATAAACCTATCTATGATTTATCTATACTAATAATAATCTATAAATCTATCTATCTAAACTATAATGAAACTGAAGAGTTTTTGTTTGTTTGTATGAACGCGCTAATCTCTGGATCTACCAGTCGGATTTGGAAAAATCTTTTTGCAATTGAAAACCTGAAAAAAAATATGTGAAGAATGTCCCAGGATATTTATTTATTTTTGTATAGCACGGGCGATGCGACGCGGCGCCCGATGTAACCCGAGCAATACCGAAAAGAACCGAACTATGCACGACTTCACCGACATGAAGTCCTATACGTAATTTGTTTGATGATAATTGCTTTAACGTTGAATATTTTAAGTTGAATTGTTGTAGATATTATATACGGATTTCATAGAAACAAATACTACTTAAGAAGGTCCTAATTATTTCAAAATTGGTTTTGAGTTTATTTTTACTAAATTTGGTTTTTTTTATTTCTTGGGTGAAAACTTAATCTATCTATAGGTAGTAATAATAAAGCTGAAGAGTTTGTTTGAACGCGCTAATCTCCGGAGTTATTGGTCCGATTCGAAAAATTGTTTCACTAATGGGAAGCTACATTATCCCCGAAGGTTATAAGCTACTTATAAACCCGCGAACGAAACCGCGGGGAACAGCTAGTTATTTTATATAAACTAAATGCTAAGTATTATAATTTTAGATCACTTGTTTGAGATATTGAAGAAAATTTAAAGCTTTGTTACTTTATTTTGGCATGAAAGTTGAACAATACTGTGAGTGGAAGGGTTCTTAGTTTGCTATAAACAATGCTTGCTATATGATAGCTTAAATTCATAACATATGGTACTTATATGAATAGAGTAGCTTTATACAGTCTGATAAACATTTTTAAAAATCATATAAATATCTATGACTAAAATTTAGAATAATTTTGATTTCAATGTTGTTACATTTGTGTTAATTAGTCTATATTCAAAATTTTGGATTTTTGCTCAAGTAATTGCAAAAATATTACAGGGCAAAAATGAAATATTTCACCCTCTATAACATTGCATTGCTAAATAGTATTACAAAATGATTTAGGATTCTTATAGTTCTCGCTATGGGTAGCTTATAACCAGAAATTCGTGGTTCTGAAATCAATAGGAAAAGCGTTATACAGGTTGATGAAAAAATATTAAAAAGGTCATAAAATTGTCTATGATTAAAAAGTTTAAAATTATTAATGTGCATATTGTTACAATTATGTTACATGGTCTACACCCAAAATTTTTGATCCCTAGCTCTTGTAATTGCAAAAATATTAAGGGGCCAAAATACAAATTTCCGCCCTCTATAACATTTCATTGCTAAATAGTATTGCAAAATGCTTTAGGATTATTATAGTGCTTGCTATGGGTAGCTTATTTCCAAAAAATCATGCTTCTTAGTTAAATAGTTCTTGCGTTATACAGGTTGATAAAAAAAAATTAAAAAGGTCATAAAATTGTCTATGATATTTTTTTTTTAATTATTGACTTGCATGTTGTTACACTTATGTTACATGGTCTACATTTAAAATTTTGGAACCCTAGCTTAAGTAGTTGCAAAAATATTAAAAGTCAAAAATAAAATTTTCCACCCTCTATAACATTTTATTGCTAAATAGTATTGCAAAATGCTTTAGGATTCTTATAGTGCTTGCTAAGGGTAGCTTATTTCCAAAAAATCATGCTTCTCAGTTGTATAGTACTTCCGTTATACAGGTTGATAGAAAATAATTTAAGGTGTCATAAAATTGACAACTATGAAAAATTTGAGAAACACTGGTTTGAATATTATTCCAATTGTATTGAATAGTTTATATTCCAAATGTTAGGTCCCTAGCTTGAGCCATTACAAAAATATTAAAGTGCAAAAATTGGATATTTCACCCTTTATAACTTTATGCCGCATAAAAAATTTGAGAAACTTGATAGTACATTTCGAAACAAATACTGTAGAAAGCTTATATTCCAAAAATCAAGCTTCTGCTATGAATATTAACTGAGAAAAACAGGATGCTAAAAGTAAATTTTCGACATTTTTACTTTGTCTATGGGCAAAACTTTGACAAACACCAAGTTGAAATTTGTAGTATTTGTATAGTATAACGCGTATACGAAATTTCATTTGCCTATCTTCAGCCGTTGCAGAGATATAAGAGTTTGAAAAATGCATAATTTCCATCGGTAATATCTTCCTCGAAGAAAAAAAGTTTGAGAAACGCCGAAAATACATTTTAGCAGTATTATTAAACTACCTACACTATAAATTTTGAGTTTGTAGCATTCAAACTCACAAAGTTATCAAGGTTTAACGGAAACAAAGCAAATCCCTTATTTTTTTAAATTTTCCTGCCATAGACAAAAGTTTGAGAAACGCTCGCACCCATATCTAATATTTTTTACTGAAAAAGCTACATTAAAAATTACAGACTTCTAGACCGTAAGGTTCCAGAGATATTAAGATTCTTAAAATCGCACAAAGGGCCCGTTTCCACCACTGCGGAAAGGAATTTCGAAAAATCGCTTCTTAAATGGGGTCTACGTGACAAAATCTATGCACATGCCAAATTTCACATTAATCGGTTCAGCGGTGTGGGCAGGGGGATGTTTACCCAAAAAACCGCTACTCTTTTATATATATATAGATTAGCAACAAAGGAACATAGAATAGCTAAAGCCTAGGAACTAAAGTCTTTCACGTTTCTTAATAGTAATATGAATTTGATTTATTCAAATGAATTACCAACTAAGATTCCATAATTTCAGAACTAAGTACAAGTTCAATATTATTTGATTTAAATTACTAAAATGTTAGAGCCATATCATAAAACATATGATAGTATTTTTTTTAATAACTACTACGTATTAAACTTAACGGTACAAATTTAACTTTAGAAGAAAAAAATGTTTTTATAAATAGTATAGACTTTCATAGTGTTTAAATAAAATGTTCGTTGTTCAAGAAAAGACAGCTTGGCAGTCATCCGAATTTATTTATGACATCGTTTTGTTAACAAAACACCGATCGTTAGTTGTTTTTTCACAATTCATTCAAAGTTGCCATTGTTTCGTTAAAAGTCGATAGAAATAATTGTTCTCACGTTCCAGAAGATGTTGATGACTCAGTTTCCATGTTATCTTCCATGATATCAATGTATACTCTTTGGACAAGGAATGTCATAACGTGAAATCTTGTTAAATTATTTGAATTTAGGGGTTGGATGTAAACTAGATGCTATTAACAGGTTACGCAATTAAAGAAAATCATAAATGGAAATTAGAATTAAATGAACCATTCAACACTTGACAATTTTTTATTAAAACAAGTGTTCATTTTGAAATACGAGAATAACCTAATCTTATTTATAAAAATCAAAGACATATTTTTATGAAACGTCAATTGAAGTTTTATATGAATACCACAGATTTATAAACAATAGGATGAATAGTGGTTAACTTACCTCCTAGAATTTTTATAAAAAAAACTTTCTATAAGGTATTATAATCAGCGAAAGTAAAATTGATAATCAACTATCCGAAAATGGATTCGACCTTGTAGGTACTTAATAGTTCTTCAGATTTAAAAGGCATGGCGGATGTCGGTTGTTACACCTATAGACCTGTCTATATAATGAACACATTTTGTACGTGACATGGTAGATAAAATCCAGAAATATTGCCTTAAGAACCTCCTTTTATGGCCTGTATTCCTAGTACCTACTTAGAGGTCTTAAACCTATTTGCTGATTCTATTCAGAGATTTTTATTCAGACACTAGTCTAATACTTGTTGCTACGGTTCGTGAGTGGCAAAACATTTGTCTAAATCTTTCAAAGGATACTGAATTTACCTTACAGTTCGTATGAATACTTCGCAATAATATCTTTACAGATGTTTGAGAGGCTTTTAGAGATCAGTAAATATAGTTTTACTTTTCTTATTCGCAACTGGTTTTCAAAGGAAGTAGAAGACTACTTATGTAATTTAAGGATAGATTTCGTAAAAAAATACCGATATTATTTTTAGATTAAATTCTGAATGGATAAAAAAAAGTTGTAGGTGCTCCAGGTTTCTCGCTCGCAGCCAATGTATGGTCTCTAATTAGGTACTGTTTGCTATAATGTAACTGGATTTAGGAGTTAATGTGCTCTTGTTGTTAGAGCCGGAGAGCTAGTTAGTATCCATACCTGTATCTCTAATCCTACTTCTATGCAGAGGACTAATGGAAGTTCATCAACACAAATATATATGCTTGGGTCGTAATTAGATAAACTCATAATATGGGTTAATATAAGATATTGGTGCCGATTCTGTTGTTTACAAAGTACCTACACATATTTAATTTCACTATATCTCTTTCTAATAAGAAATATAAGAAAGGGATGCAATATATTTTAGTCCTGTCAGATTAGTCCGATCACTTATATCAACGTGAATTTAAGCGTGACTTGGTCACGACTACTTACCCGTATATTACGTACGACGGCATGGACTAAACTGACAGCATTAATAATGTTCTATTTTTTTTCAATAAGGTTAACATGAAAGAGAGGTGACTTGACTAATATTAGTTAAGTTCGTAAACAACAGAATCTGCACCAATCTATTTTTTTGTAGCGTACCTAACTAAATGTTGTGTGGCTTGACTTACCTATTTATTATTCCCCATTTTCACTTACCATAGCAAAATGTGGTCAAAAACAAAACAAGTATAGGTATCCTCAGTAAAAAAAAACTTTCACATGACATGAAATTATGAAAGGTGAAATTAAATTTTATGTCAGCGATAACCAATCGATCCATTGTTCAATATAATAATAGCTGGGAACTTAAACAAGCTTGTTTGCATATGCGTATTGACATAAATCTTTTATAACAATCATAACATAAGCTGATATAGTCTCTCTTTGGAGTGGGTTGAAAAACTGTTATTAGTATCTATAGTACATACAGACAGAAAAAATAATAAAGTGAATATTCTTTGGGCGCAATGGTAGTAGGTACCTAACATCTCAAAGTCAGATTTGAATGAAACGTTACTTTATAATATTATGTCACCGTATGATTGTGAATACCGTTAGATTTTTGTTTTATGTCGGTCCACCTAATGGTAAGTGGTCACCGCTGCCTATGAACATTTGCAATACCTGGAGGTTTGCCGATGTATTATCGACCTTGAAGAGCTTTTTTCACGCCCCTTTTGAAGAACCCATGTCGTGGCGCTGAGAGAAAACCGTGATGGGGAGCTCATTCCATATCTTAATGGGCCGCAGTAAGAACGTCCAACTGAAACGTTGCGTGGACGAACGAGACGGCTCGAGGATATGATGATGAGCTTCACATCTTCGGCAAGGGGTGCGTTATCACAATACTATGCATACATGCAACTATTTTAATGCATGTATGCATAGTATTAAATTGTAATCGTCAATATACTATAAGTATTGTTTACTAAAAATCTTATTTGATGACGATAATAAAATAAGTTATGCATGTTTGTAATTAAATTAACATGTCCAAACCATTCTCTTCGCGAATCGCTATGATGAAATCTATTTTAAAATATAGCTACACACAGAATACTGAGCAAAACAGAAATAACGAAAGTTATAGGTAGGTAAATAATAAGAGCAAAAATAAAACTTAAAACTTATTTGAATGCTCGCAGTAGGTACCTACCCATATTTAATGAATGGAAAAATTACATGTTCTTTATAAACGTAAGTAAGTACCGTTGAAATCTATTACTATATTTCGTATATTTTCGTAAATTAAGGTCAAAAATCTTGTCGGCAAAAGCAGCACCCGGCAACCGTTTGATGAGATTTTTTTTGTGAGAGATATCTCTCGACGATGATGATCAAAGTTAAAATTAAATAAAAATATGTATATTTTTTGGTTCAAGTTAACGCGGCTTCTAGTTTATTCTATATCCCTGTTATACAATAGCTCAGCTGACGTATATTCTGGTGAGTTGTGTAAACAATCCACCCTCAAACAGTCTGTAAGTACGTGAAATTTAATTTATGAAATTAATTGGCCTGGTTTTGGATACATTATTTATTTAATTGATTTATTTAAATGATAATGTAATCAATCATTGTTATACTCTCTCGTGTACATGATTGAATTACAATCTCTTGTAATATACCTATATACTACCAATATATTAGGACGTATGTATATTTCGTTTATTCAAGACGACACAAAAGTGGCCTGGCCGGGCCAAAGTATTATTTTATGTTGGCCTATAATAATTATACAGCAGTTCAAGAAGTAGGCCTCGAAGTACGCGCTCAATCTAGTTTCTACTGTGTCTGTAGGTTACAAATGAATCCTAAACAGGATGGCTTCTTTGCCAGTTGTTCAGAACCCTACTTCCAATAAACACGTGTTCGGAATACCGAGACCTCATTGAAATCTCCTTTCAAATGACTACATATTCATTCGTTTTCGGTACTACAACTTATAATGGCAAGCATAGCTTTGAAGCTTCGCGCCATATTTTTTTATTAATGTGAAGTTTTATTGTACAAAATATTGAGCATTAATAACATTTGATGATATTTATATTCTTTGTAGATTAATATTTAAGCGTAGATACATCAAAATAAATTTATATAAAAACCTTGATATATAACACCCAAATTAAAAAGTTTAGACTAGACAGTAACCACCTGTCTAACAAAACATAAACACCATATAAAAACAATTAAATTAGACTAATTTCCGTGTACACCCTGCAGATAACCAGACCCGCTGGTACGGCATACGTACTACGTCATCTTACGTCCTGAACACTTTGTTTCGAGAACGAAAAGTTATCGGCAAGATGAATAGAGTAGAAAATGCCCGGTTCTTTTAATATGACATGGGTTTCATCTTCCGTCATAGATATGAATATTGTACACATAACCCAACTTTTTTAGATTTGCCTGCCTTATAATTCCGTGACCTTTACATTATATAATAGCCTGTATCATCCGTAATGTATTTTGTATATACTCCAACATTTTTCACTTTATTTTTCAGAAATATTTTCATTTACGTGGTACTGTTTATACCTACAGCATATCTTACGAATTATATATGTCAGTCAGAAATGTCCATCACAGAGTAGTAAATAGTACTAAAGTAACATTACTATAGAGACTTGTAGTAAACCTAACCTCGACTGCGACATCGCTTATCCTAGAGTGAGCCTGAAGCCAAACGTAGGTAAGCTCAATTTATTAAAAAATAAGGCACAAGGTCAACAAAACGAGGTTAAATATAAGGAATCTGTATGCATAATATTCGCACATATCGCTGTGAACTGACTTGAGGCTTAGTGGGTCCGAGGTCGATGTGTAGATTGAATACGTCTTCCACCTACTTTCAGGGAGTAGAGACATATCTTGACTACCCTTATTTTGAAATTCGTCTATGATAGTCTTTTTTTATTAGGTAGGTTTGTGCTAAACTACAGCCAAAAATATAATATAGGTAAGTAGTATGTGATTGGTTTCAAATATATAATATATAGGTACTTTAGGTTGTCTTTACTTACAAAATCAAATTGTAATCATCTTTTTTAGTTTTTTACTATGTACCTATATAAGCTTATGTTTAATCACAATCTCACCGTGGTCTGTGATGATGTGGCCGTAGATGGATAAGCATACAAAGCCTAGAAGCGAATTGGCTCTCAAGTTCTGTCGGAACACGCTGTCGGTGTAGGAGTTTGTTTGCCATTTCTATTAAAAGTATTTAAGAATACAAATAATTTACTAAGTATGAAATTGCACAGAACAGGTTTACTATGTTTTGTACGTAACTATAATTTCCGCTTTTGCCTATGAATGGAACGTAGCCTAATGAAAAATATGAGCTGCCTCATGAACAAATTGCACACTGCGTGTGTCGTAAATTACTTTTCAGTCAGCGTCGAGATTGAATTCTTTACTTTAGTCATTTATCAAGTGAGCATTCCAATCTAGGAGTATAAATGTCACACACATTTGACTTGCGAATTTTATGCTGTGTAATAAAGTCGTGATGTAAAATTTTCGAACGGTACCTAAGTAATAATTTTTAATAAATGTCTTTGAGTAGGTAGTCATAGACTGTCGGAACATTGGAACTGTAAACAGCTTAGGTACTTATGTAAGTAATTTTATTCCAGTATAGTTTTCACGTGTGGTAGATAAAATTGTCTTGTGGCCACAGAAGAGGAAGAATACAATTTTTTTTAAATAAATTCTTAATGCAAAAATAATTTTCTCGACATCCATAAAAATATCTAGAAACAAAGTTCATAAAGAAAAGAATGCGCTTCTACACTGGTAGGGAGAATATAAGTAGTTACACTGTGCTTAGATATAGAAAAAAAAACAATATGCAAAAAACACCACAAATTCAGATTTGTTTACTTCCGTAAAGAAAAACACGGACATCAACGCTTTATGTAAAATAAAATAGAGAAAACAAAATTTTCTTTATTAAATTACGAAATTTTTGGCAAAATTAATGCCATTATTCCGACGCCGCAAAATCTGACAACTGTATCAAGGAAAGAAAATTATTTTTAGTTTCACACAAAAATCTGTTTCTCATTTTGCAACTACTTCAAAATATTAATAAATTAAATTATTTTTTAATATTTTGAATTATCCAAAACAAATTTAAGTTACCTTTAAAAAAAAGCATATTTTTTACTACGGATAACGTGTGAATGCTAATCATACAAAAAAAAACAAAATTTTTGTTTTTTTTCAATATACCTATTTGTTTTGGATAACAAAACAATCATAAAGAGGATCATAACAACATAAAGAGGTCAATCGTCGAATCCAACTCGGCTGGGCAGCTCGTGCTAGATACCGCAGTGTCTCAAGTCTTCGACCAGTGTGTGTTGCCACAGTTGCCAGTGATGACTTATGGAGCAGAGACGTGGTCGCTAACGATGGGCCTCATAAGAAGGCTCAAGGTCACCCGAAGAGCAATGGAGAGGGCTATGCTCGGAGTTTCCCTGCGAGATCGAATCAGAAATGATGAGATCTGCAGGCGGACCAAAGTAACCGACACAGCCCGAAGAATTGCCAAACTTAAATAGCAGTGGGACGCGACGCTATGGGAAATAGCGACAAAAAAAACTTTAAAGTCTCTCAATTAAAACTACACAATATTATATGAATCAACCTTCATAGTTATATTTAACTCTCCTTAATTTGACGCAAAATCGATTTTCACATTTTCTCAACTTACTCGAAATGTTCAGAGATGAGTTACCGCTTTCTGAGGGCAGATACTATTTTAGAAATTCTTAAGTATGTAATAATTTGTTGTATAACAGTAATTTATAAGTCAGTATCCTGTAACTAATGCTTATTGTTCAAAGTAAATAAGCAACTATTGTATTTTAACTGCTGCGTTCCGTACCAGACCGGAAGGGTAATTGTGTTACTGTAATCACTTTCATGTCATGAACATTACACACGCAATTTAAATTCTTAATTAATATTATACTAAACCATTTCCTTTTATGTTTGCAATGTTTTATTTTCACGCCTATTACCACCAAAGAGGTAGGAAGAGTTCTCAGTAATGAATTGGTTGGTACAGTACCTTAATATTATTTAATAAATAAAATTAGAATTATTTTATTCGTCTTAGGACCAATTTCACCAAAGTTGTTTTCCACTGGGTAAATATGGCTGTATGACAGATTTTTTACAGAGAATCTGTCAGATTGATAAGAAGACAAGGCAAACCTACGAACACTCAAGCTAGGCGGGCGGCACCTGAAGTGATCATCATCATCATGTGCCACTTCAGTTTGGCAATTCTTCGGGCTATATCGGTTACTTTGGTTCACTTGCGTGATAATAGCAACAGAATATTATTACTAAACCCATATTTAGTACCTAATTCAAGATTCCAAGCAAACCTGCAATGTTTCAGAGAAGGTTTATATCCGGAAAACCACATATTTATTATGTCTCATGTTTGCCAAAACTTGCATGCAATAATAGGCATTTATAGGAGGTAACGTTACCGAACTTTTATTTTCCTCATAAAATAATACCCTATAGGCCACAGTAGGTACAACGTTTTTACGATGGTGTTTTGTAGATGTGTAGGAATTTGGCAAACGTATGCGGGTTAGATTGATTTACATTTATAGGCTACGTTACCCAAAGGTAAATCTTGGGCTTTCCTGTTTTCGTAAAAAGGCACTATATATTTGTGGAATGTTTTATAGTTGGAATTCCGTTTGTAGAAAGGTTTTGTGGACTTGCTACTACGACCTTAATCTTTATTTACTATATTATTATCTTGGGAATAAGCAATAGCCAGAAGAGAAAAGATAGCCTGGTTACATAAAATATCCATTTATTTGTTTATGTTTTCGTAATCTATCAAGTGGGCATTTTAACAGGCCAGTTGGCGTAGTTGGTTAAGACACCACCGCTCGCCAAAGGTCATGGGTTCGATTCCTATCCAGGACAAAAATTTGTGTGCATGAACATGTCTGTTTGTCTTGAGTCTGGGTGCAATTATCTATATACCTAAGTATGTATTTACGAAAAAATATGTTGTTTATGTAGTATATCAGTTATCTGGTTTCCATAGTACAAGCACTGCTTAGTTTGAGATCAGATAACCGTGTATGATGAATGTTCCAGGATATTTATTTATTTATAGCATTCAGCCAAATTTTACCCAACCTGGCGATTCATTTTGAATCAGTGCATTTTAGTCATATGACTAAAATGAGTTAAAGAATAGTTAAAGAATAGTTGCATGGAATATTGATTTATTTAGTTTTTTAGCTCTACGAGGACATATGAAAATCAAAAACAGCCCTCTTTAGAGATTATACAAAAAAAAATATTTTGCAAAAATAGCTTGTGCAAAATAAGTAAACAATTTTAATTTAATAATATATGTGTACTGTTTAATCTTAAGGTATCCGGAAATTGTTCAATATTCCCTATTCGTAAGTTAGTCTTTTACCTTCCTAGTAATATTCAATCACAAGAGCCTGAAAGTTTATCAACTTGCAAGCAACAAGAGGCATAAATCGGAATATCAGTCCCGTCTTCATGGGATATAGGTCACCTAATTTATAAGGGACCATCTAGATAGCACCTAAGGAACACTGGTTGGATAGCTGGATATACATTATTCATGGGAATTAGGTGTGTTGGTTGTATATCTTCAAGGTCTCAACAAACATAGCCTTGGTCCAAAAAATGGGCTTTCAGTGGTTGAAGATGACCAGACAAATATTTCACCAAAATAAAACTTGAAACATATGTAAGTAGGTAGGTATATAGAGGCAGTGTGGAGGTAATGTTTTAATCTTTATAGCTGAAATAGTATCTATCTGAAGATATTTATGTTTTTTTCCTATAATTGAATTTAAATTGGCATAGTAAATTCATTGTAGTTAATATTTTTTCATTTTTCTAAAATTTTGTCAACCTATAAAAACTTGCTTAGGTATAACATTTTTTGTCTTCCCTTTATGATGCAGCAACTCGTACCTATTCGTATGCAAATAAAATGGTTTTATTTACCCCCTCACGTTGACAATCTCTTACGTAATAAGGTCAAGTCTACAGTAAACTAACTAGCAATCACTACTTTACATCTGAAGGGCCCTTTAGCTTCGAGTATGGTCGATTGGTAAACATCGGGACTCAATCAATTCGGTACTTGGCTAAACAGCATTGAAATCTTAGGGGGTAAATAGGGATTATGGACAGCAATACTAACTGAAAAATAACTATAACTCTTATACGATTAGGCAGTCAATATTTTATGTGATAATTTGGTAAACTTACGTCATATAACCATTCTGTAAAAATTGTTTAGTAATTTTATTTATAAAAAAGCAATCAGTAACCTAAGTACTTAATTTTGTTAATAGGCAGAAGGTCTAAACACAAATTAATAAGTTATGTACTGAGAATTATATAGTTGTTGTAGTATTCCTATGCAATATTCATACTTACAAATAAAATACGTAAAACCCTCTATCTCTTGGTAGCTTTCATTTCATAGTTTTGCTTACGTCCACTGCTGGACTCGAATGGATACCTCTCTCTCAAAATAGTTCCCACATCTTCCGATCCGGAGTTGTTTTGCATCCATCTGCCGCCCACCATATCTCTACATCTAGACATAAACTTTATTTTTCAAATTGCGCATAATTTGATGCAATAACTACCATTGTCTAAGAAACAGGTAAACAATGCCGATGAAATAACCCCGTAATTATGTAGGCGATAACACAAACAAGTCACGTCAGCCGACGGCTGATTGAATCGGGATCACATAAATCCCTTGAGTTTAGTCAGGGAAATGTAGACATAGGACTGCGCCTTATGTAAATATACAAATCACATTGCAAGTCCACTTGCAATTTTCGGTATTTTTATTATCCTGAGACCATTCTTTAAAAAACGGCTATCTGATCCCAGACTATATATATATATACTATGAAAACTAGTTACCTAATAAACTACCTAGGTTTTTTTGTAAATACATACGTATGTAATATGTACACAAAAAATGATTCGCCAAAATTATTCGTAAATTTGTTGCCAAAATCGTGAAAATAAATTAAGGAGCAGATTGAGGAAAAACTGCGTTATTTACTGCGAAAAACAATCTAATTTTTTTCGGTAGGTACCTACCTACTATTCTGAAAAAAAATGAGCAAGCACAACGTGAACGTGACGGGTGTTTCTATAGGGAATAAGGCTTACTCACGACATCCTCCACCATAAAAAAAAATAAGAGAAATTATCTATATCTATACTAATAATAAAGCTGAAGAGTTTGTTTATTACGCGCTAATCTATGGAGTTACTGGTCCGATTCAAAAAATTATTACAATAATAAGAAGCTACATTATCCCCGAAGGTTAAATGTTACTTTTTGTCGGGAATGGGAGTGAAGCAGCGGGGAACAACTACTTATTTATATAAGTATTCTACAACGGAATATTCTTTATAATATACTTAGTAAGCTTTATGTAATTTAACTGCGGTGATCGAAATGAGAATCCTTAGAGAATATATCTACCTACTATATTGTCTCATTCTAAACTTATTCCACATTCATCAATCAAGAACTGTTACATTCTAGGGGGCTTTACTTCACATACGATCACCTGGTCAAAGACCAACGTGTGCGTGGCGTATCGTTTGTGATTTTATCTACTCTCATATCGTAATGTTCTTATTATGAAATGAAAAATCAGTACTTTAATGACCCACTTTAGGCACACATGTGTATAATGATTCATTAAAGTACAGTTGTGTTCCCAAGATAATGCTATAAAATAACTTTTTTTCTATTAAAGTACACTTTGGACCTATCAATAGTATAATCATGTGACAAATTTTTTACTTGAACTTTAGAGGTAAGAATTTTTGGGAGTTGGCAACACGGATTTGATTAGGTATATGATTATTGTGTCTGTTTATTTTATTGTTTTTGCCTACATATACGATTTTGACTGAAAATGAGTGAGTATAAATGAGTTTAGATAAAGTACTGTACTATACTGCACATAATTAAGTATTAAAAACTCGTCTGATACTATTAAGAACCTCGCCTACGGCTCGGTACTTAAACTCACACTCGTATTTAAAAACCCCTATTATGCAACAGTATCATAAACTACTATTATGTGATTCTTTTTGACATAAATATATCGGCGGTTTAAATGTGGATTGCACCACAAAGAACATGAAATAGTGTGCTGTTTTTTACCGGAAATTTCC
This sequence comes from Tethea ocularis, assembly GCA_963555595.1. Taxonomy (NCBI): domain Eukaryota; kingdom Metazoa; phylum Arthropoda; class Insecta; order Lepidoptera; family Drepanidae; genus Tethea; species Tethea ocularis. The sequence goes on along the minus strand of OY741970.1, from coordinate 5,011,545 downwards.
GCCATCTAATTTAATCTTCGTCAATCACAGAAGATTTATAATCTCAGAAGCTATTAAGATTTTATGTCGTAAATAACTTATGTAATCGTTTTCTTTCTTACACATATCACTTGTATGTTTCAGAGGCAGAATTTTACCAAAACCTTGGAAAAGTAGGTAAGATAAATTCAAAGCGCTTTTGGTAAATAAATTATTTTGAAAAAGTTGTCTGTTGAAAGGCTGGATAAGATTATGTAAATGTGGCACGTCGTAGCTTATACGAATCATGATTTTTTTATTCAAGATCACCTTGATTCCTATTGAGTAAATGAAAGGCAAAGGTAAAATTGCTACTCAAAAACCTATAATAACATCAATAACAGACTATAGGTTAGTCTGTTATATGTTCTGATTAGATAAAAAAATAATATGATGCCGTACGCTGCAAATGCACTTGTCCAATAAATTCTAGGAGGATTTTCTCATTCCATTGTTCAGCTTTTGTTGCAGACAGTATTCAATCTCCAAGAGTTCTCCAAATCGAATGATGTCAAAAATATAATCGTAAAAATGTAACCATACTCTATTAATCTTCAAAGCTGCTTTAGTTTCTCGAGAGAGACGATCGTGATTTCTATACCTCAAAAGGATTCCCGGGATAATTCTTTGTCGAGCTCATCGAGGGACTTTTTATGAACCTCTGCAATTGTCGTGATATCGATTTCATTTTATCGATAATGGTTCGTTATATTGGTTTTCATTAATAATTAAATATGGTAGGTAGGTACTCAGTGAAAAAAAAATTAAGTACGTGAAAAATTTATGTGCTATCTCATGGACCTCCCAAAAGATTGATTGGATATTGATGGATGATATTATAACTTGGAGGATATTACAGTATATGAGGCCAGCTATAATGACTAATCGAATTATTTTAACAACACAATCACTACATAAAAAAACAAAATCAGGGGTTAGCGATTTAAGTACTTTGAGGAATGTTAACTATTCTGCGTCATCTTTAAAGTGGTTTGATTGCGTCTGTATAATCCATAAAGTAGGTAATATTGCCCACAAAGCTGCCATTCAGCTACTATCTGGTCATTTATAGCGAGAGATGAAACAAGGCGCTTATGTGTACGCTGTGACGCATGAAATATCAATCGATGTCGATAGAACAAGAAGCCATGCTAATCGACTATTTATCAGCAATTTCATAAATAAATTAATTAAATATTTTCATACATTTCAAGCCATACCTACTTTAGACATCGATAATCTTGTATGTATTATTGGACTACAAAAATACTAATATCCTATAAATCTTTGAGTTTTGTCCAAATTACAATAATAGACTAACTTATAACGAATATCATTTAATTTTATATTCACATAGGTAAATATGATTAAGCGAAAATACCTGTGTTCTGGATTTACGTGATAGGGTTTCAGTGAATGTTGCCCTTTATTTACCTTTGGATAGCCAACACTTCGTAAAAGGTCAAATTTTATCTTTTAAAATAAAATATACTCGCAATGATAACTATTACATCGATAGAAAATTTATGACATCTCTACGCGGTGCCGCAGTGTCGAAAGGGTGCAGTGCTTCAACGGCCGGCGACGTGCTGACATCTGACTCGAGAGGGGTCAATGGCCGGCTTTCTTTTATATTCCTACCCGCATGGCACTGCACATGTACGCGTCCACTCTTTCAGTTTAAGTGGTCAATCATTGCGTGAATTTCACAGATTGAGGCCATATTTAAAACAAAGTATAACATAGGATAAAGATTTCAGTATGATCGTGACTGGTGCGGAGAATGCTCGAATCAAATCATACGAGATAATTCTAAAGTATGATGTATGCTTGACTACAATCTCACTATTATGAGGTTATGATGTGACAGAAGAGTAATTACATAAGTGCAGTGAAAATCAGTGGAAACTGGGGGATTATAAAGATCGTATAGCAAATAAAATAATGAACACAATTTCGCCAGCTATAATGACTCAAAAACACTTTTGAAAAAAAATGGGCAAAAACGAATCGGTTATAAAATAACTTTTTGTAAATATCAACCCGAATCATTATCAGAATATGTTTGTATGTGTACCTATTTAGAAATTAGAATGGTACATTTTCATTTAACTTTATTTACCTAGCTACGTATTCCCGTATGTAAAGGGAAAACTTTTTGCATTTCACCGAAATTAGAATTGATCCCTACATTTGCTGCGGAGAATGTGTTACTGAGTAAACAAAAAGATAGTCCCGAATAAATATAGGTACCCGTTTGGGACTGTATCGAAAACAAATAGTGAACTTGGTGCCAAGTAGTGATAAAATATTGATAGCTTTTACTAACATTGACCCTTCAGCCTATACACATGTAATTTGTGTATAGTCCTATTTTATTTAATATATATTTTTTTACTATGCAAGTATTCGGCCCGCCTGATGTTTAGCGGTTACAGTAGTCTCTAGACTCTATGCGACACCCGGGGCACAGACCTTTTAGGCATTTAGTAATCCATGCCTCGTGTGCCACAACCGCCTTGCCAAACCTTCCCGATCTCTGGCGACCTTACTCACACGTGAAACAACCTGAGGTATTCTGTGAGAGAAGAAACGCTATGCTCTACCACTCTCAAATTCCCAATAAACTGTCACAGATGAATAAAAGATACTCCACTCCTACTCCATAAATAAATTTCTGAAATCCAACTTCTAATTTGTTGGGATATCTGTGTAATACCCTTCTCTGTAAGCAAAGTTGGTTGAACATTAAAATTTCATGCGTGAATTGAAATTACATGGATGTATGCTCTCAAAAAATCATTATGCTGATATTTTTTATGAACGATTCAATTCAATTTTTTGATGAAAGATTCGCGAATACACGTGTACCTAATACCGATAGAAGTTTCCGTACATTCAGCGAGCATACATCCATGAAATTTCAATTAATTTTCCTTTATTTTCAGGAATCATTTTAGGTTATATTAATTTATGACATTGTATGAAAACCATTTCAAATAAAAATGGTATATTAGGTCGAATTCTAATGAAAAGGTACCTAATTGATAAATTGAAGAAAACCAGTAATATTTTTTATGTGCACATTATTTTACAGACATGAAAAAAAAAGTTAAATAACTAAACTCAAAAATTCCTAAGCAATATTACTATAATTATTAATCGTAACATCAAATTAATTTGCAAAGTTTTATACAGTGCTATTCACTAATATAATCTTTACCTTGTATCTATTATGAGGGTGTCATATAAATGACTATATTATTATGCTATAGATTGTAATTCTAACTAGATCCCCAGAGAAAATCGCGTACCAAAGAATCTATAGTTATATTGCTCTTTATTAACAGAAATAAAACCAAATCCCAAGGATGAAAATATCAGAATGTCACCTCAAGTCCACTGAAGCTTAGTAAAGGGTCACATTCATATAAAATATTTGCTTGTTTATTTGGGAAATATTGGAAAATTGGGAATAATTGTATTAACTTTGGATTTAAGTCAGGCCACGACTTCTTTGACCTTATTAAGGGTAAAGTAGCCAGATATTTAAATATTGTAATTCGTATACTAGACATAATAAACTAGTTTAGCCAGCAATAATAAATTCTGACTAGGTAAAGCTATGGTAGCAAGCTTATGATTCACCGGCAAAGTAGTATAATTAGCAACTTTGCTGCAAAAAATATATAAGAGCAAGCTTTTTTTATTTGTCTCCATCATCAGACCACTCAATGACATCATAAAAAGACGTAGCTGTTGAACAAATCGAACGTCGAGCAAAGTGATTTAATTTAAAAAAAAAAGTTTCAAAAGCTTCACGTGACCAAAGCTTGCATGTACTTTAGACAGAGAGGTATTTTCTTGCCATTCAATGTAGCAATGTTACCAGCGAGTCGTAAGCACGCTTACTAATAATAAGTACCTATAGGTACTTGGAAATATTACGCTACCATATCGTATTAGAATACGTTATTACACTACGTAGTGTACTACAATATTATAAATGTTGTTAGTAAGATAATAATTATTCTGTTCGTAGTATCGTTTTAGATTAAAAAAAAGCCAAAAATATCCTCACACTTTGGAACCAAAATGGACTCGCACTGTAGGAACGGTTTCAAAGGAGCTTCCGAACGCGGACGATCAGGTTGTGAAATGAGCTTTCCTCCATTGTTTTCCTTAGGGAGTTAAAAATCAAAATCAAAACTCATTTATTCAGTTTAGGCCCTAATAAGGCACTTATGTTACAGTTTTACAATAGACTCTACTACCGGTTCGGAACTGAGAAGACTCCGGCAAGAAACTCAGCAAGGCTTCTTCTTTGGGTGGATCTTTTTTTTTTTTTGAATTTATGTAATTACAGTTTTAAATATACATAAACTTCATACAATTATCACTTGGCCAGGGGGCTGCAAGTGCAGAGAGAAACTACTACAACCATGTATTCCTGTCTTCTATGTAATGAGCCACCTTATAATAGGCGGAGAGCATAGGATTCTTCAAGAAGGGTGTGAAGAGATTTGTGCAGAGTCGACAACGCGCGAGTAGGTGTGGCGTAGTGTTGCAAGCGTCTATAGGCTATAGTGACCGTATACTATCAGGTGGACCATATGCTTGTTCGCTACTTTACTTACAACGTAAATACTTATATACAACGTAAGTATAGATGATTATTATATCGTATATGTATGAAAACGTTTACAATTACATACCTGAATCAATCCAGACCTAAAGTTTAGCGTGAAACTTTTAACATGTAAATATTTATTCATTACAGAAGGCTTACTTTTAAAGAAGGGCAAGTTTAATTTCGTACCTATGTATATAATATAGCCCAATTCGACCAACGTATCAAAAGCAACGTATAACAAAAATTACCCTACATTCCAATTCCATATGGGCAAATTCGCTAAACTACGTATGAAATAACCCTTTCCAATGATTTCCCACGAGGTCTAGGTATGCGTATTGCGTACCTATACACGGTAAGGGTACAGCTGAGACTAACTCCTTAGTTTTCTTTATGTTTGGTTATAGTTTGTGGAAATGGCGTCAATATAATTGTAAATATATTTATTGTATTTCGTCTTGATGTTCTTTATGCCTGCTGTTTTTATGAAAAGGTATGAGAGTACCTAATCAGAAATTTTAACATTTTGAATTAATATTTGAAATTGTAAGCCTCCAGCCCGATGGACTGATGATCTCAAAAAGGTAGCAAGGCTGCGCTGTATGCAAGTGGTAGCAAGAATCTGAAAGGAGTGGCGTGCTCTAAGATAGGCTTATTGGCAATAGTGGATGGGGAAAAGCCACCACCCTAATTGAAACATTATAATAAATTGAGATAAATTGTTTTACTCTGCATGGGTTTGTTTTGATACTCTTATCCAAAGGGCCCGATAGGAACCCTATTTCCTAATTCTTTCATAGTTAGTTAAGTTTAGTATTACTACTCCAACCATTATGTAGTGTGTTTATAAAGTGTTATTTATCTACATTATATACTAATAAGTGATAAAATAATGTACCTATAATACTATGTTGCATTTTATAGCAATATTACATAGAAGAGTCGAATAACATATTTCAGGCTCACAATATTATTATTTTAAAAACAATCCGTCCAAAATTAACCCTTTAAATTCGTTAGACCCAACTTAAGCCCTGATTTATCTAGCTTTCATGTAGGTAAATGTAATAATATAATAAGTGGGTAGGTAATTTATTTTTAAAAATGTTAAATTATTTTTGAACCTAGCTTTAGATGTCTTTACAATAAATTAATTGCTTGCAATTATTATTCAAATCTGAGGGATACTTACCTATATAAAGTATAATTTGTAAACATAGGGAATTTATAATTACTTGTGAAATTTAAATTCTAAAATGTTATTAGTTCATAAATTTATCCTTTACAACAAACGCTACAAGCTACGGAGCTACGAAACGCATTTGGCCAGTTTTATTTGAAATTTTATATAGGATTGTTGAAACTTGTCTCAGGGCGCGTTGTTCTTGTTCAAGCATAATATAAATTAATTACCCTAGACCTGACAGGCTTCTCTTGAAACGAATATTAATTTTCAACGTTTTCACGGCAGTAATAAAATGTTAAGTGTGTCAGCTGTAACTAATACTTTTTTACGCTGGCAAGCTTAAAATGATTTATTTAAATAAATTACCCAAAGGAACAGTAATAACTTTTAAACTGTAATGTGCCTGACTGAAAGAAAATGTATGACCTAAGTCATTAGTAAATGACCTAAGAAAAGGTTTTCAGAAATCCAATGCCTAGGGGTCAAAAGAAGTATCGTGTGTAATAAACGCAAAGTGGAAAGCTAGAACGTATACCGATTTTGTAAAGGTATAGTAGGCCGAAAGGGTATTGATGCATGCTTATATACAGGTCATGAAACAAAATATTATTGAGTGGAAAACTCTAAAATATTTCCATACAAATTAAACACAATAAAAAAATATCTAAAAATTTGTTTAGCGTTTAAAATGCGCTGCAATGCGTCTAACTGAATATATAGGTATATAAGAATACATCATCATCATATCAGCCTAAAGACGTCCACTGCTGGACAAACGCCTCCCCCAAGGATCTCCACGATGGCCGTTTTTGCGCTACCCGCATCCGCTTTCAGTGAATGCGTTAGACAAGAAAAATTAGTTTCCATATCGTTCCAATATTTACTATTTATCTTTAAGTCTTTATCAAATAGATCTTTAGTTCCACTGATATATTTATTGCGTGTATTTACAAAACGCGCACGTATTTGTTGTGAACAACGCCACCTACTTCTTTCACAATGTTACGTAATTAAATGTTGGTCTCTAATTAATTTCGGCCGGACGCAAAATTGACCTATGTCAGCGTAGCGAACCAGTACTAAGCCCTAAGTTAGAATAATTCTCGAGCAAAATTCAACTTTCACGCTCCATGTTACTGTCGAAAGTTCTTTGGTTAATTTGTAAATTATTGTGTTTTACGCTAGGGTTTTGTTAACAATACATAGTTACATAAGTAAGAGTTACAATAAGGTCGGCACGTCCGGCGTCGCATTGTCAGACGCGAAATTAACAGCGCGAGATGATTTTATTACTCTGTGGAACGTTTTAGGAAATGTATAATAAAATAAATGTTCATTTTGAAACAGTCTGCGAGTGTATAGTTCTACCGGTAATATTTAATTTTGGTTTTATATTTAATGTATCTGGTAGCTAAGTTACGTATTTGATTATAGAATGATTGCATTTGGTGCTTTATATAGTTTTCAAATAAAGTTAATAGTTAAATTAGTCTACAGTCTACATTACTCTTATAATTTCAAATTTAAATCACGTGGTTTTAAACATTGATTACTTGCGACCTACATTTGAATAAAAATAGTGAGTATATAACCTATACCTGTGTATTTTTACCAAAACCAATATGTGCTCAGTTAAAAAGCTACCTGGCTGTACTTACCTACTATCAATTTACACACTCAAGTTCGGGGGTGAGTGAGTCATGACAGTGATATACTATCGCCAAATGAGTCAGCTGGTATACTAACCCATGACCTTTGATTACCTTGCCCTTTACGTTTGGAAGCGATGCGAATAGAGACCGAAGATATTTTTTTTGTGATTCAACTCATTACTCAAACAGCTTCGACATATTTATTATACCTACCTATAATTTAAATTAACGAGCCATTTAGCGTTGGTATTAGGTATCAGTCGGAGCATTAATTTCCACTCAGATAAATAATAACCCACTTACTTATTATAAAACACGGGTGAGAAGAACACCAATATTTTTGTATTCTCGAATAAAAATAAGGGAAGCTTATCTGCTCGTTTTTTTTATGTTGACAATTATAGTTTAGTACTTACTTATTTTAAACCGCAATAATTTTTCATTAGTCATGTATTTCTTAGATATTATAAAATTTGAAACGCTAACAAATTACAATAACATCAACAGCTATTCTCGAGCACACTGGTATTTAATTCAATATATATAAAAAATATTATAAGTAGCTTGAATTACATCACTAGTCTAGATTCAGCCTCGTACAAAATTTACGGGAGCCTTGATTTATATCGCAGTAAGACATATTGCGTTCGAGCCGAATTTTACTGCTCGCTGATAATACCAATAATATACCTACTCTTAAGGGTAAACGTTCGGTTGGAGCGCGAAATTCAATTTTTTTCACGTTTTTTGCAAATTGCAGCTCAGTTATAGGTCGCATGTTATCAAGATGTTATTTGCGAGAAGAATGGAAGTATATTTACTGATTAATAACAAAAGAAATCATCAACATATTCCTCCATGGTATATGACTGACATATACGACTATTTCATGAAAATGTTACTAATATACCTTGGAAGAATATATTGATGATTTCTTTTGTTATTAATCAGTAAATATACTTCCATTCTTCTCGCAAATAACATCTTAATAACATAGGTACAACCTATAACTGAGCTGCAATTTGCAAAAAAATATGAAAAAAATTGAATTTCGCGCTCCAACCGAACGTTCCCCCTTAAGACTTTTCCATAAGATTTATTTGGTACCTAAGTATTTAGTACGATACAAAGCCTCAACAAAAAATAAGATAATATTGACACTACACTATAAATTGACTGACTCGGAGTCAGTTAATTTATAGTGTATGAATTTATTGATACCAAAATGATTATAAGCCTTGAAAGCTCATTCAGAATTCAGTCGGTCTAATCAATCAATCCAGTTGAGTCAATTTCTTAGATTTAACGTTGTTTTTTCATGTGTGGTCCGGTAACTAAATGAGAATGAAATGTACCTACATTATTAGGTATATTTTCATTAAATTTCGTGAAATAAATTAGAATATAATATTATCAGTATATATTTATAAATTGATGTATTAAAATGAGTTGGATCTGTCAGTGTAGTTCCGATGACGCAGGCAGCATTTCCTTGCTGTATCGAAGTGTTATCTCTTCGGTCCCCAGTTGTTGGTGTCGAGGACTATTTGCAAAAATATCTCTAATCAGTTCAATCAGACCTTGGCCTGCTTTCATTCCACCAGCATAACGACGCAATCCTCTCAGAAAACGGAAGATAACTGCATTTTCAGCTTGCATAATATTTTTACATCTAAAATTTTAATCTCAGCTCAAGTCGAGGGTAGTCTTAAGTGAGTTGGTTCCGTGACTCGGAAGTTGGAAGCAACAGATTAGAATAAAGACGGTAACTATTCTATACCTTGACCTAGTAACAGCCATGAAGCCTTAAAACTTCTTTAAGACGGATTTGGGTGAAAATCTTATAAAATTTTAACGTTTGTTCTTAAGAAGGTATTTTGCCTTGTTGTTGGGATTACCTTACAGTTTTTTTAATTTTCAGATTTCTTTAAGTTATTTTTGCTTTCATCTCGCGCTTAGTATAACCATAATAAACCACATAGGAGTTGGATTTCGCTAAATCCTTTAGTGCCTATTCAAATAATTTAATTCCTGACAAACTTCTTACTTTACAAAGTATAAATACACAAAAAGTGCTAAAACCTACAAAGTAGATACTACAGTGCAAAGATATTATACCTATTCAGAACATAATTACCTACCACCGTTATTTAAAATCTATGGTAGAAACCCTACTATTTCTAATTTTACGAGCAATATCCCAAACTAATGACATTACTGATAAAGATGTAACTTTTGATATTCCTAAAACTTGAAAAGAGAAGACATGATTGTAAAAAAGTATAGATACTTATTGGGATTAGGGTTCTTGGGGCTACCATGAACGATCAATGTTTGACGAAAATGTCTTGGGAACTGACCAATCGAAATATAAACTACTTACGATAAACAAAAAAATAAGATTGACGCGATAGAAGCTTAGTTGAAGCCAGATATATATTTTACATATATAAATAAAGTGGTTACCCTTCCTGAGGCGGTGGTTTATTTCACTTAGCACTGCTTATTTCACATACTTAGCTTAAAACTATTTACCACAGTTTATTATAAACTAGCTGTTACCTGTGGTTTTAAGTACCCATACCCCCATATTGAGTGATTTTTGTTGGGTAAAAAAGTATTATCAATAATCCTACGAAATTTTAAGAGCTCTACAAATAACATCCAATTTCATAAACTTTAATTTTAATTACACGATGACATAGCAATATATATATTGACTAAGTGGGATACGAATTTCTGTATTTCAATTTAGTCGACCATCCAAGTTTCGTTGTATGCGAAATTTCAATTAAAAATAGTATCAAAAGAAATGAATGGGTAACAAATTACGAAGAAAGTCCTATAATTATTATGCTAATGATTTCGTGCACTGTATAATAAATCGACTTGTTTGAAGTGCCGACCTAGTAGCGTAAATGAAGCTATTCAATTTCGAGCAAACAATACTGAAATATTTCATTTTTACGTTTCGCGTGTTCAAGTCTTTTTCCTTGTTCTACGTATCCGAATGGTCACACATCCTCTCACCCTAACTTTTACATGTAAATAATATTAGTAGGATGTAGGATTCCAGGTATATTTAAATATTAAATCCAAGTGACAAAAAGGATTCGAACAACCGAGATAAGAGAGAATAAGCCGTTACTCCTCTCAGCGGCCTGACGCTCGACACGGCTGATCTTACCCCGACGTAATAACGGGAGCAATATCGACATTACGCGAATAATACCGCCGCGCCTATAATAAAATACGTACGTATGTACAGAGAGTACATACCCCTATTGTTTATGGGCTTTCTGAACCATGATTTGCTGAATTTATGTTACATGACACGCTCGTATTTACATTATTTCATCGATTGTTTTGCTTGGGTGGTAGGAGATTTTGATTTATAACTAAGATATAATTTCACAAATAAGTAATAGATATAGTATTCGCGTTATTTCTATGCGCAGTTTTTAGTTTTCCATACTTTCAAAATTACATTTAAAAAAATGCCTTGTAAAATTATAAAATAAATACTATATCATTATTATTACATAATATTAACCAAAGGAAGTGCCGAATCTGATGCATGAATGGACAACTGCAGCTGAACCAGGTACTGTGCATTCCTTTCCTCTCCTACTCCATCGTGAAAGAGAGTTTATTCCCGCAACCCGCATTTCATCCGCATAGGTGTTTAAAACCTCCTTCACAACTATCCACAAATAAGTAGGTTCGTACGTACCTAACTCGTTGTTTTGTATTGAAAAAAAAATGCATTTTCAAATATTGCCGACTAAAAACAATCCCACCTTCCTATCAGGCTTGCACTGTCAAAAAGATATCAGATCTCATGTAGAGTCGAGCTTCTAACTCTACACGACCTAACTCTAGCCCTAACTTCACAAACTCTACACCTTAGTCAAAATATGTAGAGCTTGGCCGCTTGCCAGATTACTTATTGACGTCGGCTTTCATAAATTTACATAATTATTGTACCTAATTCTTCGGCATAAACAGATTTATTTTATAGAAAAAAAAAACAGAAAAAATATCAAATTTATACACCTACCTATATTTAGAATGTCAATGCAATATGTTGCAATATAAGACAGGTAAATAGTGTGGACATTTACTTCAGTTAATTACTATCAAAAGAGAAATTTAGTGTTTCAAGTGGTTATTTACAGTAAATGTGCAGTTTTAACAGGCCTTGCAAAAATATTTACCCCAATATTTACCTAGCCAAATGATGCTGTTTATCTTAACTAATTTACTTTTGTTGAACAGTGTACTCTCAACTTAATTACAACTTTAACATCAAAAGCGAGTAAATATTAAGATGTCGTAATTAATAAAGTTTTGTTAGTTGTAACGGCATCACAAAATGGGGGGTATATTCAAAGTAGCCAATGAATTATTTGTCGTATTATGAGGTATACTTTATAACCCACATCGACGCTTCGATTGGTCGTAGTTATCCGTCGGTACAAAGTTACGACCTCAATAAAAGCTATTAGTTATTGCCTCTTGTTATTGTCCCATAAAAACTTTATTTATTATCTTCTATAAGTACCTACAGGTTTTTATACTTCTGGAAGACTAACTTCGTTGTAACAAAATCCTTGCTATTCAAGGTTACATAGATTCTTAAACCTTGTTTATCAATTAATAACGAAAAAAATATTCATAATAGTCAGAATTGTTTATAACAAGTTAAAAAACAAAGAGATGCATCTTTACCGATGTTCGAAATTATACATTACTACAAATAAGTCTAGTGTAAATAGAATCCTAACTATCATAATATCAGCCGAAAGACGTCCAGTGCTGTACAAAGGCTTCCCCCTAGGATCTTCACGATCGTCGGTCTTGTGCTATGAAAGTTACCATGTGATGAAATACTCACTCGTATAATACAGTAACAAATACTTAACAATACTCGACATATCAGTGGACAGACACATCAGCCTAAATTGCTTGAATTTGTAGTAGCGCACGCAACACAGGCAACCTATACAAAGAATATTTATTTTATGAACGTGAGCAACACGGCAAAAAGACGATAAATAATTAAATTTAAGATGAAGAAATATTTCTTTAATAATGAATATCATACTAAATAATATTGGTCTAGATTTCTCTACATCCAGCAAACATTTACTTTAAGTAAAATTAACACGTAATATCATGCGAAGGTTATTTGTATTACAAGATCGCATGCCATTTGATGAGATTTATACTTACATACAAAACATATTATATTAGTTATTATGTTTGTATGTTTATAGCACTTAATATATATAGAGCCAATAAATAAGCTTAGGTAATTATATGAGTTTCCTCACTGAATGTAGGCATATCACTCGAGCGGAAATGAGAGGTGAGGAAAAATTGGTAGGTATAATTTCTTATTTCGACTTCATATAAATACATTTTCTTAGTATAGAGATGATTAAACGAAAAGACAATTTTATAAAAAAATAATTTCAGTAAAATAGAGTAGATAACATATAATTTGGAATAACGTAGGTACCTACCTACACATGAAATAACATTTTAATTTGAGAGAATAGTGTATATACCTAAATTTGTTATTTATTATTCACTTACAGTTAATCGTAACATATTTTGATATCACAAGACAAAAAAGTGTTTGGGAAAACCAAGTAACAACAGCTAGTTTTATAAAATTGTGCCGAGAAGAACGGACCGTGACGAACGAAACTAAAATGATTCTTTACAGGCAATTTACCTACTAAAGTACTAGGTTTGTAATGTTTATGAGCGAATAAGCCTACTGTTATTGTAATTGATTAAGTTACATAATGTTCTGGAAAGGTGTTATTAGAATACCTGATGGTTGATATCTTGGTTAAATATTAATTACAGTTGTTATTTTCTCCATTAGACACCCCAAAAATCCAAATGAATGTAGATATCAATTTCCACAGATACAGTATGCAATGTGAAGAGTAAAATAGACTTATTCGGTGTGTGGGCACCGATTATTCATTCAGATACATATCTCACTTCATGTTGTTAGCTTCTTATAATTCAACTCTATTTTCATTTAAAATCAATCTACTTTTTTAATATATCAGAGCGATGCCACACGGGCATTGCTGGTAGTTCTACCTGTTTAAATTACAGCGCTGCGACGACGCAACGCCCGATGCGTTACCACTATGTAGCCAATCGCTAGATACGAATTATATAAATGCAAAAGTTTGTGAGTATTGATGGATGGATGTTTGTTACTCTTTCACGTAAAAACTACTGATCGGATTTGGATGAAACTTGGCACATAGATAGATCATACCCTGGAATAGCATATAGGCTACTTTTTATCCCGGGAAAACATAAGATACCACGGGAACGCAGGTGAAACCGCGGGGAGGAAGCTAGTACCAAATAAGGCAAACCACGAGCGATTGCTTCTGACATCATAACCAAAGTTTTTAGTATTATCATAAAAATACTACAAACTTTTTTCTTTATCAACTTCCTGTAAGTCCTGTAACATTCAGTCTTCAGAGAATAATTTATCTTGTCAGTTCCAAGTTTTAGGAGTAATTTCAAGTTATGAAAGTTCCAACATTATCAGAAAATTTGTACAAAACCCCTTACTTATTTTTGTCTTATTCATTCTAATATACGTTGACTAAATTATTATAAAGTGACCATGCATGACCATTTAAATACTCTTCAGATTAGTTTTAGTTTATTTTATGAAATTGTGTTTTATATAAACACAAGTATAGTATAGATCTTATAAATAAATTTCAGGATTGTCTACAGAACTTGGCACCCATTTATATCTTTTGTTGATCTCATAATATGGAACTTGCTTCCCATTATCACATTTATGTTTTTGGTGAGATAAGTACATTATTAAGGGCGCCATTAACATTCATAGGATTTTATTAATGAGTCCGTATGTGTCAGGTGACTTGACTATGGCTGCACCCACTTCAAAGCCAACAAGGGAAATTGCGTACGAAGCACCTAATACACACTTCCGGTTGGGTAATGGGGGTTTAATGGCGGTAATTGAAGTCAAATAAGGTTTTAGCTTAAATTTAATTACATTCTTGTGGTTTTAGGTGCTCTAAATATATGACATAAGAATAATAAGAACACTTATTTGTCTTATTTTTTATTAGCTAATTAACTTTAGCAGGCAGCTAGTTAGCAAAGTTATCAAAATCAAAATCAAAACTCATTTATTCAGTTTAGGCCCTAATAAGGCACTTATGAATTAGTTGTAGTATGAGTTAGCTAGCACATTGTCGATTTTTAGAAAATATACTGTTCTGCATACTACAAAATATATTGCAGTATATTTTTAACTTTACTATCTAGTTTATATTCCCTTGCACTACACCCCACTTGTTTGTTTAGAGGGTACAAATAGCGTACCGCAACATGTACCTATCACGTTTTCACGCATATCACAATTTTCCTACCAACTTACAAGTTTATCTGTGTAGCACGTTTTCAGTATAGAAATCTAAATAACGTATAGAAGTAGCATAGTATTCGCTATGATATGACAGCTTGTTGAATAGTTATTATTTTTACTCGATGAATTAATCAATTATATAGCCTTTCTGTAACAGCTTGATGATCAGTATCGGTTTTTGGAAATATTTTGTTCTAATCTAGACGTATTTCAATTTCTATAGCATATTTGTACAAATGTCAGACAGGGTGGCGTTTCGTTGGTACGGTTTTATGTGGTCATTGGATATGTATGCAACGTATGTACTTATAGCTTTACTGTGACGCGGCACCACATGCAAATGGCAATTTTGTACGTTGTATGCTTTGTTATGGTGTTATTAATTCGAATACGATTACTCTAGTATTTTTATTAGGTACGGTGGCTAAAGTAAATTTTATAAATTAATTATGCTGATACAAAACATAAAAAGAAAAACAAATACATAAAAAAAGAACCGAACGCTGTATGAAACAAACGATTATCTAATTTTATTGTTATTACTATAAATATTAATAGTTTTTTTTTAATTCTGTTTAAAAAAAGGATATACAATAGGTATAGAGATGATACTTTCTACTATTCACATAGAGATGATACTCAATATCATAAATTGAGTGTTTAACTTTGTTCCTAGCTAAACGCTTAGTTAAGGGGGTAAACAAATAATATTGGAGCATGCCTTACGAAAGAAATTATTATTATGTACAAAGTAATATTTCAAAAAGAAAAGCATTTGATATTCAATCAAGAAAAAAGAAAAAACGTCGCGAAGAATGACATTCCGCCGTGACGGAGAAACGTTGGTCACATCCGCAATTTGTGGCGGAGTGAAATATAACCGAAACACGCAGTTCATTTGATTATCACGACAGCCGTGTTTGTTTGCGGTCGGTTTGCTCTCGTGCGGAATCTAAGTAATTCTATTTTAAAATTTTTGATCATCATTCGATAAAAGATTAATTTTTATTTTATATTATTACAAGCCATATTTTTATCATAATCGTAACATCGTGTGAAGAAATCAAATTGGTAAACTAGTCCTTCATATTTTTGTATAACGTGAGTGAGTTCATCTTTTCATTTCCAGCGAGAAAGCCAAATAAGACAATCACTTTTTACGTCGTAAGATCCAATGCAATATGAAAAGAAATCGAATTAGTACTACTTCCTTCAGATTTTTAGCATAATATGTTAATATCAAGTTCATCCAATGTTGTCGCGGTATAAAAAGGTACGCGTGCTTTATTATACCAGGGTATGTCATACGGCGTGATAGCGATGTATAATATAGGTACCTGTGTACATATATTATACATAAACATTCATATTTTTATTTGAGCAGGACAGTAGGATTTATGCCGTAAGTAGATTACATAAAAAAACATATAAAAGCATCAAAATTTTCTACCGACCGAGTCATTGTATTCCGTGCAGATGTGTCAAATTCGTTCGGGCGAAATAACAAGCTCCAGTTCTATAAACACGGAAATGTGTTAACTAAAATAGTCCTACACGTGAACATTTATGAAGGACAGAGTAATTGTTTGAAAGTTTCCATGAAACGCACGCCACCGAGGAGAACAAAGGAGGATGCGAAAATTTTCCAACAGCATTGTTGGATATACATATTCTTTGTTGTTATCCACGTAACTATATAAATACGACGTAAAATGGTTCTTATGATTGAATATTATTTTGATAGTTCAGTGACAATTGGATGAACATTTCGATGTGGATTATCAATATCCTGCTTCCGATCCTTTACCTATTTATAGCGTTCAATGTTGTTCGACTCACTTATTTTGTTGATATAATAAATTCATCGAAAAATATGTTGTTTTTTATCTTTTCATAAGTAGTAGGAATGCTCAAAAGAACTTCGTCGGCTTATTCATTCTTATCTCCCATACTATAATAAACCTTCAAAACTTACTACCACACTTTAAAAATCGCAATAACTTTTAAAGTTTTTTTGAAATAAAAATTTAATTCCTTAAAAAGAAATTTTTAAAGAAAGGTGATAAATTTATAACGTTGCTATATAACGTTTTTATTTAAAAATTCTCATTTGTATAGTTTAGAATTGCAATTTAATTAAAAGTGTGGTTTTGAAAGCCAGTGTATATAAAATTATTACTTAAAAAACTGTTATTATAATATGTAATGTTTTCAGAGTTTATATGAAATGAAATGAAATGAAATGAAATATTATTTATTCAAATAGACCTTCACAGGCACTTATGAATAGTCAGACTCTAATGCACGGTTCGGAAGGTAGCTTTCGTAATTTATATTGTTTGTTTGTTTCTTTATTCCAGCATAATTTCTAAACGCTTGAACCGAATTCATAAGTGACGACATAGAATATAAGAAAAAATATGATCGCAATATGATAATATTATATTTTTGCAATGACAGCAAATATTTCGAACGCTCTTGTAAAGGCAGTCGTGGTTAAAATTTTCGTATTATAACAGATTACAACATTTTCGAGTACCTACCTAATTTATTTACAGTTTTAATAAAATCTGCGAAGACCCGATTTATTTTGAAAAGCATACCAACGAAAGACCGTTTACTTCCAAACTAGGTCAAATCCTTACTTAAGAATTTATAAATCTTTAAAACTCTTAGTACAAACCATATTGCTCGAAACCAAGTCACGTGTCAGCGTGAAATTGTCAGTGCTCCTGATTTTCTGTGTACCTTCACGCACATACTGAATAATTCTGTTCTGTAATTAACAAGAGAAACGTAATGTGAGGACAGAATGTATAATTGATATCAGGATGAGATTGTAAATAAACCTTTTATTTACTTACCTACCGTTGAGGCCTTTGTTTACTTTAGTAGATATTAAGTATATTTTAGTATTTACCTGCATTAAAAAAAAAAATATTTTATATAGTTTGTATCTAATGTTCTAATTACGAATTCAAAAATAGTAGGTATAATGACACACAATACATTGAGCACGCCCATGTATAATGAAATAATAATTTTGTACAGTTTTCTTAGTATGATGATAAAAAAAAATCTATTAAAGTACACTTTGGACCTAAAAAATGAATCAATTCAGATTTAAACGCAGATTTAAATTGTCTGTGGTCGCGCGCCAGGGCGACATAGATCCCAACATTGGGTGTTTCTTCTTTACTTCCGTTATAAGAGCTCAATATAATTTCTATGAAACTTGGCACAAATTTAGATTGGGTATACCATAGATAAATGGATTACAGCTCTGGGTACTTACTTACTCGTAGTTTTATCCCGGATATGCAATGTAATTTTATGGCAGTAAACAATCAATAATCATAATAGTAAGTTTAATTGATTACGTAAGTGAACCTCATTTATTCAAAATTATTTAATGACTTATATTATTTTTAAACATACATAGTACAAGTATATTTATAAAGCCGTAAAAACACCTTTTCTACGGGTTATAAGCCCAGGCCTTTACTCCTCTGTGTTATAAAAGAACCGGAAAAGGGGAGAACAAGGCACAGCACAAGCGGAAGCAATCGTCCACAAATTCACAAGGAAAACCCCTTCATTGTAAACAGCGCCAGCGGCTAAATATCTCGCAAATAATTTTTAGCTAATCAAGCACTTAAAACTTAAGATAAGGCACGCTTCCCCAATTCAGGGACCTAAATTACGTGAGAGCCCTTAAGGGATCCGGTGAGATTGTGGATAACGTGCGCAGGTACTTCGAGATACCGTTTGCCTTTGAGGAGGCCATTCTTCTTTTCCGTAGTACTTATAATTGAGGGTCTAATAATAATTTAATGGACGCTTCAATTCAATGCTTTTTATTAAAATAGATTTGTTTAAAAAGCTTTATGTACAAAAGTATATTAGTACTTACCTAAATTATTTCAACAAGCATTGATCTTTTGTTATTTGTTTACTTATTTAATTAGAATATTTTATTTTTATTCCGGGTTCTAAAACTCATCGCGAAGAAATAACGAACATCATTTTTATAGCTATGTACCTAGAGCTGAAAGATTTTTACTACGCCCTTAAAACTACGTTTCAAGATGAAATAAATATAGAAACTAAACTGAACCAATTTTAGCTCCACCCATTCAGTTCTACTATATGACGAGTACCTACGACTAATTAAATTAACTATTTACATATTTGGGCTGATAGAAGTAGAAGTACATACCTATTTGGTAAAGAAGCTAAATGTACAATTCGCCGGCGACACAGCGATCGATCGATCTTTTGAGTTTGTAGAGTAAACAGGTAGGAGTGTAGGTACGAGGAGGTAATTCAATGCAATCGGACTATTCATAGCTAGCTTTTCAGGCTCTGACAGCACTGCAGACCATAGTTATGAAAAAAATAGAATCCTTCGAAAACATGAAGAAAGAAAATAAATTGATACTCAACCACTATGGTTATAGTAATATATCGGGTCTACCTATACGCGCATAAAATATTATCAAAATATAATTTTGACTAACCTCGACGTTTCGACCAAATTGCATTGATCGTGGTCACGAGTGGACGAATTTAGATTTATGAACAGAGCAGTTCTGACGATATCACATAAATATTAGCAGTTTATTTCTTACATAACATATTTATGTGATATCGTCAGAACTGCTCTGTTCATAAATCTAAATTCGTAACATCACTAGAGCGAATCTCAATTGTTAGCTTTAATTAATAAAGTAAATTTTATGTCTATGGTAGTATGCTGAATAGTAAGTCATAGTATCTAGTCCGAAACGTAGTAGATAAACAATGCGGTCTATTCTACTAAGCTTATGCAGGAGTTAATGGATTACGCAAGGATTTACTAGACCACATCGGGTAACGAAGTTAAACCACTATATCAGTAGGCATTTGCCTTAGAACGAGTACATCTGCTTCATGAACTACAAATTCTATTGACATCAAAACTTTTGACATACTCGATTTAACTAGAACCCATAAATTTGTAATAAAGACATTTTTGACATGCAAAATAATGGATTGAGATAACAGAATGCTTTTGCTAATTTTGAGATTATGTTGTCATTATAACGGGACTTTCAATCAAATACCATCGTTTTGATCAGTTAAAGTCTTACATACATATTAATAAGTCAATAAATTCATATCTATCTGCGTGCCAAATTTCATCGCAATCGTTTGTGGTTTAGCCATGAAAAGGTTACAAACAAACAAACTCGATGTTACCGTCTATTATGAATTTATTAATGGATAAACTATCCAAAATAATGAAATCCATTTTCAGAAGTATAGTCTACAAAAGGTACGGTGCCACTGCTGAATAAATCAAATTGACGGCGGTCCGACTGTCTCTCATGAAATTTAAATGAGGTGGACCACCTAAACCCACTACCTATCAGGCATGAAGTATCACTCACTACTTACTTTTAAATAATGATCATGATGCATTATAATTATAATTTTGTGAACTACCGATGTTTTGTTTTATTTTCCACTAGTTGTTTCCCGCGGTTTCACCCACGTTCTTGGGATAATAAGTAACCAATAGAACTCAGAGATAATGTAGCTTCTTATTAGTGAAAGAATTTTCAGAATCAGAAGATTACCTGTTACAGCTACTTCCAAACAAACTTTACCGCTTTATTGTATTAGTACAGATTTATTGATCTCTTGAAGGTAAACTACAGATTACTTTATGACTAGCTTCGGAAGCTATGATGTATCTATGTGTCAACTTTAATTCAAATCCGTTCATTAGTTTATACGTTAAAGAGTAACAAACATCCATAGATCCTAAACATTCGCATTTATAATATTAGTAGGATATATACAATTTATCAACAAAATGACCTTTTGATCATTATAGAAATGATATTTGAAATGCAGTCGATGATATGTCTTGACTTGAACAGATTAGGAGGAGAAAAGAAGTTAATGTTTAATTTTATAAAAAGTTCTGCGCAGTTATAAAGACGGTTGAAAAGACGGAAATCTCCATTTCCTTTTGATGGATAGTCGTCCTTGTAATACGTAACTCGAGCACAACACAATATTTGATAACTTCAAAATTGACAATACGAATTCTCTTCTTCAAGCAATCTTAATATATTTGATGGTGCTATTATATTAAAGTTAAGAAAATCATTAAAGTAATTGGGTTTAAAACTTTCAAGCATAAAATAATTAACATTATCATTGACTCACAAAAACTTTTAATTAAAATCAAAAATATAATGTAACATGACCCTAAAGTTTATTCTAATTTATTCTTTGTCCGCCCTATGTTCTACCTACACGAGTCAAATATTAATTGATAGACATTCGGGAGGGTGAGTCTGAAGCTTCATATAATTGTTATGTTGGACTCAACAGATCATACAAGTAAGGAGATGTATCCTATAGGAGTGGTTGGAGAGAGGATCGTATATCGATAGTTAACGCCTCAATTTATTTTGTCCAGAATGTACAAACTCCACAATAAATGATCTGAAGGTGTAAGTGATCATAGATAATAGGTATTACGCAGCAGAATAATATGTAGTAGGTATGTTGGTGAAAGTGTTTCTAGTATAACGCATTAGGAACATAACTATTCACCTTATTAATTACAATTATTGATAATCTGATGATATCTTGTAGTTTTTATCAGCTGAAGGTCTTCTGTTCACAATCATCCTATCATTTGATCGAGGATCTGGGAGAATTAGCAAATGGGTGATTTTCCTCGCATTGTCGAAGGTTTGATTGAGGCGATAGGGCGTGAAACGAAAGGGACCAAATGGCTGTCAAAGGACTGAAGATAGATGTGTAGATTCTCTTTGTGGATTTTCGGAGAGTCGATTACTATTAGTGGATATTTTGGTCTTTTTGCTTCGCTGCAAAAAGACATGTGACGTGATAAAGGAAGGGCTAAGAGAATCAGGATGTTGTGAACGGTCAATGACGATTAGCTTAAATTTTGAAATTCTTATTTAATAAACCTACCTTCCTTCCTACCTTCTACCTTTTAGAGTAAATTCTCCTTATATTGATTAGATTTCATAAAGGTCAAGTTAGTTGGCGATGCACAAGCCCATTTCAGATCGGAATTTACACCGTATTTCTAATAGCATACAAATCGGAAAACAGTCTCTTGTTTTGAAACACAGCCTGTTAAAAATTCGTCTAGCTAGGGATGATGACAAAAAAATCTAATTAGTAGTCCTTCAGTTAGATTACCAAAAAACATAATTTTTCTTTAGTTCCGAAAATAAAAAATAACAAAGATACAGTGCGTTAATTTCGCGTGACGTCACGACTTAGTAACACTTCTTACAGAGAGATGACGTCACAAGCCCCCACTCCTGAACTTTGATGCGACTTAATGTTCTTGACTTTGTAATTTTCTATTGATTTGATAAAATAAAAAATACGTATCCAATATTTTTTGATAACCTGACGGACTAAACAGAATTCATTATTGTTTACCCAGTCATCATCCCTATTCAGAGGTAACGCGATGTGCCTACTCGCAGATTAGGGGTGTAAGACTGTAAGTTGGGTTTATCTTTCATTGTTCAAGGGAGAAACTGCGGTACAAAGCTAGTTCATGATAAAACATTCCAACTGTTATTTACAGTTACTATAACATAAACGTGCTTTTACTCAAATAACACTAAGACGATTTTCATTATTATATTGATTTCAAAACTAATTTCACCCAGCTTTGTATTTTCGAGTCCTAAGTAAATTGTTCCTAAAACTACATTTAACCCTTTACACCACTTTACAGTATAAATTGCTACAGTTTCCTTTACAATGCTGTTATGATGAAATATGATAATGCCCTAATTTCAGATGTCCCTAAGAAGGAGAACTTTATGTTTACATTAGGTTATCAAGCTTTTGTTCTTAAGATTTAAGGTTCAAAATAGGTATAATGCTTGAATATAGATTTGGTATGTTTTTTATTTGTTAGACATATTGTTCTAATTTAATTTCTACAAGAAACTCAATTATATTCACAGACGAATATCAACTATAATAACGTGATGAATAAACATCATCCGCCAATAATTTAAATTGAAATCACGTCATAAATATTTGATTCATGGTTCATTCATAGAATAAATCGCTGCAAAAAGATTTAAATTACTTTTAATTATTATTAATTAAAAGTAATTTATTTTGCAATTTCAAACGAAGTATAAAAAAAATAAAAGTGGGACATAATGACTAAAACCCTAATTATGGTCCTTCCCAAATAGAATCCGTTATTCTGACGCACACTCGTTTGTCTGTTTACATGTTAAGCTTTGGCTTACGATAAAACGTTTTAGGTATTCGAACCGTTAGGTTAACCTTTAAGCAAATATATGAAACCATTCCCCAGATTTATTATTGTAGCAGGTGTTAAATAAAAGCAATGATTTGAGTATTTAAGAGCTAAATTTCTGTGTCAATATGACTTTGGTAAGAGAGTCCGAAATCCAATTATTGCGATTTAAACTGTTATTGGGATCTAAATATGAATTTGAAGTAAAAAAAAAAACAAATAGTTTTCCAATTCTAAATTTAATTTTATATTCATTTAACTTTCATTAAACTCAATTATGAATCGAAGATGCAAATTGAGGTTGAATCGAATAAAAAGTCGAAACTAACTAAAACCACTTTACCTCTTTCAATGCTCATTTATCAAGCTTAGTTCTTAGACAACCTTATGCAAAGGACATTTTGCTTAGTCGATCAAATCGATGAAATTTTCAACAGGAGATTTTTACCCTATCCTGCTTGATCTATCGGTAATGTTACCATACGGATACGTACAAAATTTACTACCTATTTCTTTGTCTGAAATAAAAATGAATGAACTATAAAATGTGTGTTATATGTATAAACTTACCAAAATACTGTATTCCGTGACATACGTATTACATAAACATGAATAGATACGTCCGAGATCGAATCAACAAAATAGTAAGTACAATATCTATGAATGTTTTTTACTCCGATATTTGGAAATATTTTCCTGTTTGATTTTACAAAATGTTCAAACCATATCGACAGAATTGGAGTAATAAAAATGCTATACTTACCTACACTGTTTTATTTTTAAAAACAGTAGATCCATTAAACACAACATACGTTTTTTCAGTTTTTGAAACGTATTTCTGAACGATCTGAATGTGGGTTAGCGCAGTCATCTTTGATCTAAGCATAAGTATCCATTAAGGCGATGAAACCGAAAATATGGGCGAGAAAGCAATAAGACTGCCTTAGGATTCAAAGAAGACTAACCACCTAAGCTATTACTTTGAGTTGAATATTTTATACAAACAATACGTTCTCTAAAACAAAGAAAATTTCATTCTTTTACCTTTATTTTGTCTGAAACAAAATACTTTTGACCCGATTGTTTTGATTTTGATTCTGTTGATTACAAACTTCTTCACAATCGGGCATTCTTTTCAGAGTGGTCGTGGTTCATATAGATGGAGTAATATATGTTGGATCTTTTTTCAATAAGATTTTATACGAAAGTGTGATGACGTGAATAATATTAGTTCAGTTCGTAAACAACAATGATAACATCATTACCATAATGATGTCAGTAATAGAGCTGCCATACAAATAGAATGAATTTAATTGGTAAATTAACTCTTATTTAGTATGTAGACTACAGTATACAGGGTGGTTTTGATTGGGTATATTACGGCTGGATAATGCGGATAATATACATTTATCGATAAACCTTATAAATTTCAGGAGCTTTAGCATTATCTACCATTACGAAGTTATGATAATTTGAAGTTTAGCGTAAATCTCTAGTAAAAGCGAGATAGCGATTTCAGTACTCGATTTATGTAATAGATAATAAGTTAGACTCACGTATTTCAATGCTTAACAATTTTTTTTTTTTTTTAAGTTTGTATGGAAATATTTAGTGTTATATTTTTTTTACTACGTAGCTATACTTAGGTCTAACTACAATCTCACCGTGGTCAATGATGATATGGCCGAAAGAGGTAGGCACACAATTTATAGAAGGAAACTGGCTCTCAAGTGTAGCGGTCGGAACACACCGGTAGGTGCTTTCTTCTTTTTGGTAACACAACCAGAAGCATATTTGCAAACCTGTCTCTGAAATCAGTGATTAAAAAATATAAAAAAGAACAATGAACTTGAATATGGCATGCAGATCGACAAAAGGATCATTGAAGGACGTTGGTTTATATTTAAACATGCATCGCTTCTCCAATATTGCGGAGTTTTAAGATTACTCATCGCATAGCAGTTCATAATGAAATCATTGTTCTATATTTTGACGACTGCCTTCCGTGACATCATGAATATATTCTGTGCGTTAAATGCGATCGTTTAAATCTCACATAAAATACCTACATACACATCAGTCTTAAAAATATAAAAGAACCTGAGAGCCCATAAACTAAATTGTTACCATTTATTTATACTAGGGACCTAAAAAAATCAATGCTACACCCGTAGGCAGTCAGCGTTCAACTATAAAGAAACTAAGCAAATTTATTTTTAATATAGTTATTTATTCTCAATGGTGAAATTAATTTTACTTTTTGTATGTTGCACAATCCAATCTTCTAAATATATAATAGGAAAACATGACTGACTGATCTATCAACACATAATTCAAACCACTGGTTGGATCGGACTGAAATTAGACATACAGATAGCTATTACGAAGTAGGCGTCCGGATTTTTGAAAATTCAATTCGGAAAGCTATTTTACATATAAAAGTGTTGGTTTATCCTTCCGTATCGTAGAAACGTAGCAACACATTGACGTGATTTTTGCATAGGGACAGTTTATAGCCGGAGAGTAATAATGGATGTTGTATGTGCAAATAATTTAATGGATTTACTGTTCCCAATTCTTCTTTTTATGTCTTATGTTTTTTATGAAGTAAGTACCTAAGCCTCTTTGTATTGTTTTTCAATACAATTATTTTATTATTTAGGTATTTGGTTATTTGTATTTTCTTATCCATAGATAAATTTAACTGCATGAGATTATGACAACTAAGAATTTGTAATTTTTTAATTACAATAGTGAATTATCGCGCTTTACAAC
The DNA here is from genome assembly GCA_963555595.1 of Tethea ocularis. Classification (NCBI taxonomy): domain Eukaryota; kingdom Metazoa; phylum Arthropoda; class Insecta; order Lepidoptera; family Drepanidae; genus Tethea; species Tethea ocularis. The sequence goes on along the minus strand of OY741970.1, from coordinate 4,985,499 downwards.
CTACTCGTGCAGCAGCAGAATAAAACAATTACGAAAGAAACTACATGAGTATATTTTATGACTATAATAAAAAATATACAATGCCTTATTTCAGACAACGTACGCAGTGAAGTTACGACTGCACCTCCAATTTCAGAAAGCAAATAGAAAATGTATAGTAGCAGTACCTATGCATGTGAAATGAGAAAGATTACGCAATTAAAAAAAATCTTCTAGCAATGGCGAGTGTAAATATTTAAACTCTTAATCTTGAGTTAGTTACAGGTGGGCTAAATAAAAGACCATCACACTATGGTTCTTAACAATATTTTCATCAAAAGAAAACTCAGTCTTACACTGGCTGTATTGTATGTTACCAATAATAAATAAAAAATCTTAAAGGAATATAAATCTCATGAAATTTCTAGGATTGGAGTTCCTTCCAAATATCGTGGAATCGGGTGGTTACTATAATTTTTTCCAAGAACCAAATAACTTGTAGGTATTCTAGGAATAATTCCTTATACATTGAAGAATATTTTTATCGGGTTTTAAAACACAATTTCGTGCCGATAAATTATCGGTGCTATTTTATTTTATTAAAGAATCAGAATCTATTGAATCACCTGAAATGAATTCCTTTATACCTACTGGGACCCTCGTTATCCAGAATTGTTGAGTAGAATGGTCCAATTTTAAGCAATAAAGCTTGGTACCGCAAGATATCTTTCTTTTCACCAATTTTTTATTATTGCCATGATTATTATTATAGATTGGAACTGTATTATTTTCAATTCAACGAATATCTGTTACTTTGTGTGATTTCAAGGACAATTTCGTTGCTTCTTTTGAAAAAATTTTTCAGACGAAAAATCAAAGCTACAGCGACAGATATTCGATCATTAAATTAACAAAACTTGAGTGTTTTGTCACAAATTAACAATATGTTTCTTCAATAATGTTTGTAAGACAGAGAGGTAACGTGTCTTATATCAGTTTAGGTTGTAGACACTCTTGTCTACTAGCACCACTGTCTATTTAGCACAAAGTAGGTAGTTAAATAAAATTGGTAATCTATAACTGTCGCGTGAAAACTTTAAATTACTGCGGTAGAAACTAGCTCCCTGACTTTGATTTACAGCAAGAAGTCTAAACTAATGAGCTTAGTCAGATCAAGGGTGTCGAGTTAGGATGATAGCGGCTTCGAGATGAAAAACCTTGAAAGTTTTCAGTTCAGTTTTCAACAAAAATGTAATATAAACCTTATTTCTTAAATTCTTACCGATAAATTTCGCAAGGACTAACTATCTTTATCGTTCCGATCGTTTGAGCCTTTGCTGTGCCTGTTCAAAATTCTTAAAAAAAATACATTGAAATCGCAAATATTTAACAGTGTATATAAGTTATACCTACCGAATCTCACTTTTAGTTTGCAGATTCGGGATTATTCGAGCATATGCCCGATTACTAGTTTTCCGCCCGCGGACTAGTTCGAGCAATTTCCGTTCGCAAACGTACCAAAGTACCTACAGTTGGGCAGGTATATTGCGTACCTACCGATATAATATTATCGTATGAATCGATGGAATCCAACTTAGCTAGTTATATGGATTTAACTATCATATAATCAGTGTAATTATTTTCTAAATTAGCTGCGATCAGGGAGGTTCATTTTGTCACATTTGCAGCTTCCTAGGACATCCTATCCTAAATATCCTATCTTCATAGTAGGTATGTTTCAGATAGCATTTCATAAACATATCGGTTCCGCCTAAAATTGGGCTATATTACGAAACTCCATACAACTCGGTCAAATTAGATGAAACAAAAGTTGACAGGTCGATGAAAATGCCATCCGAAACATATTATATAGCTGCAAATGTGGCGATATTGACCCCCGGGTGTCCTTTGGGTTGGTTGTGTTATAAATGTTTTTTTTTCTTTTTCTGTCTTTCATAAGCTTTGTTACGTATTTTATATTTATTCTTATTATCACTATCAGATAATATTGATTATTATGTTATGTGTATCATTAAATTAATTTGAGGATGTTACAATATTTACTTTGCATTATGTAAATGATAAAAACAGAATGTTAGACATCACTCCAATAATTCACGATTCATCATTGAAATAATAAATAAATTACCGCAATCAAACAGTCTAAACCACCGGTGAAACTGCAATTTACCAGTCAAATTTATCTTTTTTACAAACCTAATAAACTAAACAATTAAAACGTGAGTTTCCTACCTGAAAAACTTGAAGTCGATCACTGCAAATAATATTTATTGGCATAAAATCCACAATGCATGTCACAAGAAAATAAAAAAATACAGCTTGTCGTTTTCACAGCACTACACTATAAAAAACTTAAAAATTGACACTTTCGTTCCAATTTCAAATTGCGTTGTTTGTTTACGTTCGGTACGTTATCGATACGCGTTTGTTTCACAACGCGACGAGCTCCCGGCTCGCGCATTCATTTGGAACTGGCGGCAAGGCGGCTTAGCGATTCAACCGATGAAAATCGTATGTACTCGCGGCAGCCAAGTGTGGAAAATGCTTTCGTCACAACGCGTACCTATACGGTAACGTCGGATAATATTGCTCTAGTTATTTTTTATAAACAATTAGATGTTAAGATCATTACGAGAGTTTAGTAATCCGTGTAATAAAACGCGAGATGATATGCAGTATGTTATCTTATTTGCATTTTGATGAGATTACAATTTTGAAAGTAATGTCTGAATACCTACATCATATATTTAGCAATCATCACATAAATTTAGCAATTATTTATTCGGATTTTTACTGTTAGTTCATTTCTTTGACCTCATAAGAAAAACATACGCTGCCAACTGAAATAAAGGACAGTAACTGACATACAGCACTGATATGAAAAACAACAACGCGATTCCCACCTGGTAGGGAATAGTTAAACTGTGGTGTTGCTTCAAACTTATAGATCAAGGGCACATTTGTATCGTGGATGAATTTTAATAACTCAATCAGCTTTGTCATGCATAACATGCATAATTTTTCACCTTGGAAGTCTCTCTAAGCGAACGGGCACAGGTTACCCCTCAAGAGAATTTTGATATTGTCCTCTACGCATATTGTCTTTTTTAAACTATTTTTACTGGCAGAACATTTGTGAAAAAGTTGGATGGCTCAAGAATAACCTTTCCATGGAACTATTTTTGAGGAGTCAATGGTATTAATTCCGACTTAGAGTTTTTCGAATCCGTGGTAGAATCAATCGGTTCATAAATGCCTTATTATAATCAATGAGTTTGTTTGATTATAAATAGGCAACTATTATGAATCAATGCCAAATGAGTTGGAGAAAAATATTTTACTAATAACCAAAAGACTTATGATGCAATATCGGCTCTTAATGTTATATCTTTCAAAACGCAGACATGCTATTCCAGAAAGGGTAAGTAAGTATATGGCTTCGTCCACAAACGTGGACTTCAGTATCAGCTGACTGGGGCGTGACAACTTAATCTATTTTCCATCGGAAAATTACATTTCTATACTATACTAGCTGTCCCCCGCGGTTCCACCCGCGTTTCCAAATAAAAAGTAGCCTATGCAACCTGATCTAGATAAGGCAACATAATAATTGTCCATGGGAAAAACAGTTTTCTCTTAAATATATTCCAACATGCTTAAAAGTTTGTCCATGTGCTTTATTTATATTGACTTCAGACGATAGGTAGGTAATTTCACAGGAAATTGTACCTATTCGTTTAAATCTATATGGTAAATCTGTGGGTATCATCGGAATGCGAGGTATCAGTACTGTTTGCCCAACTGCTGGCTCAGTCAAAACCAATCGCTACTATGACAGAAATCTAGAAATTTTACTTGAAGTCTGGTACCATTACATAAATTTGGTGGTCTAATATCTATTTAACATGCATTGTCCTGAATGACTGTCTGACGGATCAACGCATAGCCTAAACCGCTGATCGTAGAGACCTGAAATTTAGAGGGTGTGTTCATCGTATGAAGTAGGCATCCTATAAGAAAGGATCTTCCAAAATCCTTAGGGGTTGAAAAACTGGGACAAAGTTTGTATGGAACAACGTAATTCCTTGGTCCAATCTACTTCAAATTTTGCATAAACATTCTTTAAGATAATTGATGGAAGACGTGTTTTGTATTTTATTGAAACTCATCGCCTATCGGGGTTAAAAAAGGATAGAAAGTAATTTTGGGGGTGATTTGCATCGAAGTTGATATCAATACTGCTTTTGAACTCACATAAAAGCTTGGTGCAATGCAATGCATATGACGAACAATTGGGATGAATTTGCTGTTATGTCTCATGAGCGTCTTGGCAACAATCATGGGACAAAAGAAAAGTATAAATTAGATGTTACAACACTCTACATTTCTGCGAGTTAGTTGCAGCCGGTCAAATATACCCATTTGTATTTGAAGTATATCGAAATGGAAACCAGTATGCCAAATTTGGTACAGAAGACCAACCCATCAAAAGGTTACGTTTTTCCCAAGATCTTTCTTATGGTCACTTTGATGCCTACGCTGATGCCGATGGTGATAATAACGCTGATCAGCGTCCAATAGCTAATCTAAATATATAAAACTTTTAACAAAAATTTGAACCGATATCATGGTACCGCAGATTTATTTCGCTTACTTCAAAACTATCATATTAGAGTTCCTAAATAGTTATTTTCTGCTTTTTAGTGCCTTTGAAGGCGGTTCTATTTTTTGTTAAAAGTTTTTTATTTTTCAATTTTGAATTTATTATGTGTAATCAATGACTCTCAAGGTCACTGACCTAGGATAAGCATATTAGCGTTGTAGTTTCCATCATCGTTCCTATAACATTTAAAGAACTATCCCCTAACTCCTAACCATTAAGGAGTTGTACCTTCCATCATCAGCTCAGCAACATAAGATGATGACTACCAGACGCAAATATCTGAATAGCTTTAGAAAGCATGATGAAAAACATTGTAAGTGCCTATAAAATTTAAAAAGTTCCCTCGATTTGTCCAGGATCCTATCATCAGATCCTGACTTGGTGACCATGGGACTACTTGTGAAGTATACCCTTTCAAACAAAAAATATTTTTCCAATTCGGTACAGGCGTTCGAGTATTCGGGGAACATACAAAAAAAATGATTCCGACGAATTGATAACCTCCGCTTGAAGTTGGTTAATTGACTGACTGACTGATCGCGGGTGATATCGCGTGTGATATCGCGGGTGGAAAGCTATTTAGCATTCTATATTAAAGCTGAAAAGTTTATGAAAAACATTGTAAGTGCCTATAAAATTTGAAGAGTTCCCTCGATTTGTCTAGGATCCTATCATCAGATCCTGACTTGGTGATCATGGGACCACTTATGAAATATATCCTGTCAAACAAAAAATATTTTTTTTAATCGGTCCAGGCGTTCGAGTATTCGGGGAACATACAAAAAAAGATTTCAACGAATTGATAACCTCCGCTTGAAGTTGGTTAATTGACTGACTGATCGCGGGTGGAAAGCTATTTAGCATTAAATAATAAAGCTGAAAAGTTTGTTTGTTTGTTTGAACGCGCGAATCTCCGGAGTTACTGGTCCGATTCGAAAACTACGCTGTCGGCTGGTAGTTTAACCATTATTTTGTCGTTGATGGCGTCAACGCTTATATTTCTGGCAGCTAATTAAATTAAATTGCCCTCTCACACATCCATTAATGTTTTTTTTGGTCGATATTGGCTATATCCGGATATACTCTACAGATCAGGTCTTCAATGTTGGTCACGATTTTACCAAGGTCTTTGTCAATAGCTATTTTTTTACCTGATTCAGGTACTTTCCCATCCCCGATTAAATGGAGCTTTAGTGGGAAATCTGTGCTTCCTCTACCCAAGTGACTCCTCATTTTGGTATACAGTTTCAATAATTCAACAGACTTTCATAATGAGGAAGATTTTAAGCATGATTTAATAATATCTGCTCTAGTTTCCCTAACAGGCAACGTTTATCTGAAATCACCAGAAAACATCAAAGTTATTCCACCCATGGCTATTTGTGCATTTTATAATTCTGAGAGTTCTATCTAAAGCCTCTAGATGAGCTCTATGAGTCATGTGCACTCATCCCATCTTATTAGGTTTACATCTTGTAAAACCTTGCCCAATGGTCCATTTTTACGTATAGAGCGTACGCTGTCTTTTTCAAGAAATACCGTAAGGGTCTATTTAGAAGTGAAATGAGCCGTCCTTCTACCTGTCAATAGTGTAGCAGCAATAAATATCTGATGATGCAACAGCAATGGCTAATTTTGTTGACTTCAAAACTATCAGATTAGAGTTCTTACATAGTTATTTTATACTTATTAGTGCCTTTGTGGTTTTTTTTTTGTTAAAAGTATTTTATTTTTCATTTTTTAGTTTCTTATGTGTAATCAATGACTCTCAAGGTCACTGACCTAGGATAAGCATATTAGCGTTGTACTTTCCATCATCGTTCCTATAATATTTAAAGATTTATCCCCTAACTCCTACCCGTTAAGGAGTTGTACCTTCCATCATCAGCTCAGCAACATGTGACGACTACCAGACGCAAATATCTGAATAGTTTTAGAAAATATATGAAAAACATTGTTAGTGCCTATAAAATTTGAAGAGTTCCCTCGATTTCTTCAAGATCCCATCATCAGACCCTGACTTGGTGACCATGTGACCACCTGTATGTATAGTTTCCAAATCGGGTCAGGCATCTTCGAGTAATCGAGGAACATACATAAAAAAAGATTCCGACGAATTGATAACCTCTTCTTGATGACAGTTAAAAATAACAAAAAACTGTTACCTAGGCGACCGCTGTCATCCATTGACAACCGCGTCGCATCGCTCACCCATGCTATACATGCTCCCGCTTAACGTTCTTTTTATCATTGCTCAGCTCCTGAGGGTCGTAGCGTGATGTTCTATAGCCTATAACCTTCCTTAATAAATGGGCTTTCAATTGCAAAAAGGTTTTTCCATATCCCACTGGCAGATCCAGAGATTAGCGCGTTCAAACAAACAAACAAACAAACAAACAAACAAACTCTTCAGCTTTATTATTAGTATAGATATAGATAGATAACAATATAAGGTGAAGAATAAATTGCATTGATTGAAGCAATTTCATGCTGAGAGCATGGTACTAACGCGTGAACCTTACGGTTTTTATTCGTGTCAGTGAACTGCCTTACCCTATAGACGTATTTCAATTAATTAACGAAGGATTTTATCAGTATACTTTTGGGATACCAAATGAAAATTAATGGAAGAGGTCAACGTGAAATGTAGGTATGAAGGTGGTATTTATTTTTGGCATTATTTGGCGTGTCGGCAAAGTGCGAGTGATACCCCTGGTGTTTCAAGCGTCTATAGGCTACGGTATTCACTTACAATGAGGTGGGCCTGTTTGCTGCCTTAAAAAAAATATTAAGGTGTAGAATAGGGATGCCTGTTATTTATGCTAAGAAAGGATTTTTGAAAATTCGACTCCTTTATATATATGCGGAAAGCTAGACAGTACTTTTGGTGAAATTTTGATAACATGCTTCATCTTTCCACAAGAGATCTTTAAGAGGGCCGCATGCTTGTTTGCCGACCTTTTTTGTGAAAATAAAATAAAACCTAATACTTCCGGCCTGATGTAGATGAGACTTGCGCTTGACTAGAGGGATAGGCTTTAGAGTGAGGATTGACAAGGGCTAATAATGATAATAGTGAATTTATAATAGGCTATAATTTGAATAAAATTTATATTGCACTAGCAGTACTTATTTCTCTCCTGTAACATCCCTATTCCTTACTCACACAACGGAAGCGCTTGTTTAAATTATTAATTATCAAAGCATCAAGAGGCCTCTGTGAAATGTAAATAACCCGTCATGTCACCCTCCACTCGCACACGCGCTTATACCTAGCCATGTATGTATATCCAATTTAGACGGCGAACGGTACCTACTTTATAAAAATGAAATAACTGGTATTGCGACTGTAATGAGCTACTGACCTTCAAACCCTTGTAAGGCCTTTGTTATTGTTATCATAAATAAATAATATTTTGTATAATCTTGTCAAATAAGATCTTGCTTTATAGAGCTGGGGAACAAAGAGCCAAAGTAATATTTTTGTTTCTTGGAGACTTTAGTTTTTGATCCATTAAATTATTCTACCTGAGTGATCAATCGCTTCTCGTAGAAGATTGTTTAGGAATTTGATGAATGTGATACATGAGTACCGATCGTAAGGAGGCAAACATTAATGTAGCTCTATGGAGAGACAACCTAAAGTAAATTTATGAATAAAATGGACATGAACGGTCTGGGCCTTCTTTTATTCAAACAACAGTTGTAGGAAAAATAAATTTCTCTTTTTACACGGTCTAATTTATAAAATACATTTTTTATATATTATTATGAGTAGAGAAATACTGTTGGGTTGTCTGAAAAGAATGGCTGCAAGAATTCTGTTTCTTTTTAACTATTTTTGTTCCTTTATTTTGAAGAATTATCCAAAAATCCGTCCGTTTTCGTTAACTAAATATACCACTATATTTATTTCGCATAATTTTATTGCCTTACCTACAAATCTATTAATTATGAAATAGGTAGGTATATTATTGAAGGTTCTTAAAATGATTCATAAAAAATATATGAAAAAATGTCCCAGGAGATTTACTTATATTTAAATTGGATGGAAAGAAAACATCAACCCATGAAAAATCATCGAATAAATTCAATGTGGCTTTGAGCAGGACCTATACAAATAACGTAAATATGATGACCCTAAAAACCTTTACTTCTATATAATAATTATTTTTCTAAACATTTGGGTTTTTTCGTAAAGAATAAAATTACTTATACAATGACAGATTTAAGGACGTTTCCTACCTGTTCTTTTCCTCAGTTATCAAAATAATCGAAAACACATTGTGTATTTTTTTATCTAAAGCTACCCAATGACGGGTATTTTTCTTTCGTTTGCGTTTAGTATAAAACTAAAGTACTTAGGTAGTAGAAATATTTATTACATCACTGGCCGGTAATCTCAACTTTACCTGCTAAGAGTGTTTTTTTTGCATAGTGATAGGAAATGGTCCGGAGAGTAACATTAGCTCCCGGGAACGTGGGCAAAATCACGGGGTGTACTTAACCTAATTCCTACATTTTTTTTTTAATGTGGATGTGACATGTATCTCACACACACAGATTTCTTGAGAAATAGACTCGATACAACAATTCATATACTTACATCTAGAGGCATATTGTTAAATTAAAAGAGCAGATTGTAAAAAAATAAGAAACAACAAAAAATGGTGCAAAAGAATTATTTGTTTTCTCATATTAAAGTTTCAGACAAATTGAATTCGAAGATCGGAACTTAATTTAGGATTCTATCAGTGGAACTTGGAAAAGCGCGTCTAACTTTAGCGCCCAAATCGCAAAATTAAATGATGTTTACTTTGGTTCCTCCATTATTTTCCTCTCTTGAAACATTTTTGGTCATTCAATTTAATAGAATAATTTGAAGGAATTATTCGGTACGGCTCTGAATAATATTTTCCAAAATAAAATAAGAACTGGACAAGTACAAATAGGATGCACGCCCTGAGGATTCCGTACAAATATCATATTCCATATGTAAGAGGTGGTCGCGAAAAATATATTTTTTACAGCTACATAATTTTAACATTATTAAAAATGTGTTCCTTAATTTTTGCTGAAACCTTGCTTCTTGCCAAAATTCATGATTACACACTACCTAACCTCCTTATCTTGGTTAGATCTTACGAGCAGATCAAACCAAGATTAAACTATGGTTAAGTAATCTAAGACAAAATTTGATTCATGGTTTACTTAAACTTTTGTTCTAAGATCAAATTACAAGTATGAAAGATCGACGAAACTTCGATTAATCCTATACATCAATATATCTATTTATGGCATAATTTTCTATTATGTTATTTTCGAGATGAAAATTGACATTGACGTTGTCATGGCAACAGGCAATGTTTTCTGACGTGTGTGGTGATTATTGTTTGTTTTTGTGATTTCCTTGCGCACCTCATTTTTTTTGCAAAATTTGCATGCTTACCTATAAGTAGTACGTAGTATATTCTTTGCTATAAGTATAGTAGTGGCAACCACGAACCGGAAGACGCAGCGTGGGCAGGCCACCCACTATGTGGATCGACGGCCTTTGTCCAGCAGTGGACGTCTTTAGGATGACATTATGATGATGAAGAAATAACTCTTCGATATCAAATCATGATAAAAGTTCATTCATCACAACTAGCCTTGTTTGCTTATTTTTTAAACAGGTACCTAACATACATCTGAGTGGTTGGCGTCTTATAAAATAAATAATATATTCTTACCTGTTAACTAATTTTGTTAGCATTATGCTCTTCACAACTAATTTCTATCAATTTGTACGAATGTACTTGGGTACTAATTGATTATATTTTTTTGATTCCAACATTGTGAAATTATTTTCTCTCCTTTGAGAGTTTAATGTCACAACTTAATAGAATTTTTGAAATTCCCACGAGATTGGAAAATTTTTGTCAAACAACTTTATAAATATTTGAAATGTAATTTCAAACTAAACAGTCCGGACGAAATAAGTTTGAGCCCAGCTGTTTATTTTTTAAGGAAACTGGACGACAACATTATTAGAAAATGCAAATACCTACCTAGTGAAAATGTGTAGATGTATTTTTTTGTAGAATAGATTACCATAGATAATATATATTACCGTAATTTAGTTAAATTAGCTTTAGTGATAAGGCCCCCTAAATTAATTGTTTATGCTTGCTTTATTATTACCCGACTATTCAAAAATTGACTTACTTGACTTATCAGCCTATGTCTCTCCACTGCTGAAGATAAGCCTCTCTCAAGACGCGCCACTCCTTTCGGTCTTCCGTCTCCCTGATCCATTAATTCTCTGCTATTCCACAGGTCATCTGCCCAGCGAGTCGGTGGGCGTCCTACTCCACGTTTCCCGGTCCGAGGTCTCCATTCCAGCACCTTTCCAGCTTGTTTGTTGCACGCTGCGCGACTTTATAAAGCGGTGGACAAGCATTTCACAATTTACAAAGTAATTTACATATTAAGGTGAATCATAGTTTGTAGGTCCTTTAGGTTCTAAAATTGACAAAATAAGATCCGAACAATCCGCATGGTAGGTACCTACCGTATGGCAAAACTGTAGGTATCACACAGTGATTCTGATTCACTTCTGATTTCAGACGGTTTCAAACTTTGACCGTTATTTAAAATTACCTTTGGGTGGGTAGTCTTATTTTGTCCCCATCAGCAGTCCCACGAATTTATTAATGACACCATTTTTCGAACAGTCCTGTTCATAATGTCGTCTCTCGTCTTCAGTTGGATTTTATTAAACTTCATATTATTATTTGTTTCGAAAGCATAAATAATTTTAACTACACTTCTTTACTATGTCGATATCCGAGGGTCGGACCCCTGCGGAACCGAATTATCCCATTAGCCACAGGAATGGAGCGATCAACGCGCGAAAGCGCTATGCTTCCTCACTACACGCTGTTGATACACTCAATGAATGAACTGAAAACATTTCGAGTATCATACCAACATATAAACGTTTACAATTTTTCTTATAAATTTGAAGAGGATTGACTCCTTTTCAAAACCTATTGTTGGGTTTCTCATGTTGAACAACACTATGGGAAACTATGAATCAATTTGTATTTAACTACGTAAGTAGGTACCTGTTATTGATAATATGTATATGTAACAGTGTCTCCACAACTTTGCGCTGCTGCTTAGTTTGTGAACAGGATGGAAAGGACAACTTGGCGATAGTGGCACTCGGCCACGGAATTCCGGATCGGGCGGGACGTCATTGATGTATGGTACAAGTTATAAACTTACGCGTATATTGGCGGGTAAATTTAGAGCAAGCGAACACATCACAAACGTTTAAATTTATTCGTTTCTCGTTGGCATTTCTGCGTTTTCACTATATTATCATGATAAATAGTATGATATATTATTGGTAATATCAATTTAAATAATAAACAAAATTAGATTTTTTATGATCGTGATAGAATTTTATTCCCGGTACTAAATATTTTTGACTTTGATCATTTAGGGTCGGTTACATAAAGCACGGCACTTGGCACTGAAATAACGGGGGCATCTTGCCCGTTGTATTACAAATTCGTCTTTGTTATATTATGTTGAATAAATAAAAAACTATTTATAAAAAAACGTCTCTGTATCCATTATTATTATTTTGTTTGTACTAAGCCCCAACAGAAATACAGGAGCTACCTCGGAAATGCGGAGAGTTATCTCGAGTTGTGAACCAAAATAATTTGTCACTACGAATATTCAATGCTTTTAATTCTCTAGCTATTTCTTTCCTATGTAGATGAATATTGTTTAGGTTAGCAGAGAAAACTCATGGCAGAGGTAAGTATTATCAACTTATTTACTAGTTATTACATACTGATGGAGCTGAGCAGACTCGGTAGCGTACAAAAACAACATTGTTATAATTGAAATAATGTATATTTTTACATATCTCAAAAACATTATAATATTCAATTGATTATGTTACCTATGATTACAAAAATAACTGTCCTTATTGATATTTTAAAAATATGTTGTAATTACATACACAAACATTGCATCACCCAAACTGTGTTAATCATACAAGTTATAATAATTCGCTAAAGGATATTTACAATGAAAATTGTAACTTAGGAAATGGAAAACTTAAAATAAAATTGACTATTTTAATGAATTTTAATAATGTCTTACATTATGTCATATTTTTTTCAATAGCTACCTTTCATAAGCCAATTAGTTCATAACGAACTAAACTCAGTTTAGTCATTTATTTCATAATCTATTAGTGGACTTCTGATTTTAATTATATTACAATTAATAAATCTTAATAAATAGTTACTGACACCTACAAAATAATCTATAGGTACATTTAAATTTATTTGCACATATTGTATTTTATAATATTGAAAACAATATCTGTGAATATATTTTTTATTTAATATTTTAAGGATTAGGTTATTGATCCGCATATCGTTCATTTAATAATGTATAGCATCCATTTGAGCACCGTGTCTATATATACGACTTACAAACAGTATATAAAATTTTATCACAATATATTGAATGTGGTATTTGATTTAATAGTTTTGATATGTATTTATAAGTTATATTTGCTTACAAAAATAGTAATATTAATATTTTTATAGGTATATAATCTGAATAAAATGAAGTCTCAATATTTAATCTGGTAACACAGTGTTTTGGCATTCTTGTCACCTGTCATAGACTATAAATAGTAATACTACAGAAGAGACAAATAGGCAATACACTTTTGTAAGTAATAGAAATCAGTGTAATTGGCACTAAGAATACATTTTATCTATCTACTTATAAATATAAATAAGTATCAAATGATGTGGTATCTCAAATAATAATGAAATGAAGTTTAAAAACTTGTAAAATTGAAAAAAAAAACTAGTTATAGGTATACTAATCCAGAATGGGGGTTTGTTATGTTCAAACGTATGTTTGATTCACAAATCGTAGCTATAAACATTTTTATAGATAGCATTTTTAATAATCGTACGAGATGATAGCTGAATTCTGGGATTAGGATTTAAAACCATAACAAAACAAAAATAACAAACGACGAACAAACAAAAAAAATATATTTCGCATCGATTAGGCTACGATTTACAATAATATATTAAATATCATAATTTGAGATAAGTGCAGAGGCATTTAAAATAATATTAATAATATTTTATTTACAACTCAAAATCTAATCAGTAAAGCAATTTAGTAAGCTAAACTATGTTTACGTTCTATCGATTTGATAACGACCACAGTTAAGCTAATCCAAAAGGCTAAATGTCCACAGAGGGTACATTGAGTTTCAGTTGAAAAACAACTGGCAAGAGCTACGACTAAAATATAATGGCAATAAGAACTTTCAACCGTCTTGGAACATTAGTACCAAAGTGAGAAAACAGTTTAATCATTCCAGAAGTCTGTATGATTTTCGCCATGCTATTTTAATTATATTCAATTTTAGTAAAAATTAAGTAAAATAGATTTAAATTATAGATACGCAATCACCTGGCTGCTTCGTTGACGAAGTGTTAACCTAAGATAATCTTAGGTCACATTGTGTTACTATATAGGATTGAATCACACAAACATGTACCAATAAAAAATTGTTCCTTCATCCTAACGAATTTAAGAGTACAATAGTCATTTCATTACATACAGTTATAATGCGACTTAATAAAGGTTCTCAAAAAATTACGGTACCGTAAGGTTAAATAACTGTCAACAAATAGATTAATTGGTTTTCAGTACGAACGCTAGTGTGATATCATCCTCTAAATAAAAAACCGTAGGCGCAATCTGCACTACGTTTCCTTCATTACATTCGCTCGTATGGCGTTTATTCGACCAAATTAAAATGTGGCATCCCATCCAGACAAGTCATCGGGCGGTGGTTCGTCTGCATCTGGTGGGTATTGGTCGAAGTTGTGTGTGTCGATCGCTGATTTGACTGTAGGCGTGATTGGTGGCTCGAGCGAACGTTGCGCGAGGCCCTCCCAGTTAAATCCGTCGAACCATCTGTAAAGGAAACATTATTTTCCTGATCAGCTACTAGCTGTATGAAAAAAATAAAAAAGAAAGGAATACATGATGGACTGACTGATTAATCTATCAGCATACAGCTTGCAAACCACTGGACGGATCGGGCTGAAAGGCATATGCATATACCTATGATTCAACCCTTCTAAGGCCCAATTGTATCAACGTCGTATAGCACTAACCCACGGGTTAAATATGGCTATGTGACACAATTTTTATAGAGAATCTGTCAAATTAAAATTGGGGGTATAATAGGCATTTGCGGGTGAAACTGCGGGGCGGAGCTACTATGGAATAATCCAATGACGCAGCCCTATCTGGTGAGTAATTATCCAAAAAAACATGTAGAAATAGTAGAAGTATCTCAAAAGGAAAAAACGGAACCCTTATAGGATCACTCGTGTGTGTATGGACGTCTGTCACAGCCAATTTGCTCCGAAACTACTGGACCGACTGAGTTTTCTCACATATTTTTTGTAATTTTAAAATAAATAGTTTAGAAGTTATTTAAAAAAAATAGGTGAAAATTGACCACCACCTTATCTTCGAAACTACTGGGCCTAAAATTTTAACTGGGCCTATAACATTGGAAATTATCAAAAGAAATATCTTACTTGTGCTTCTGTATCTCAGTGATTCCACCTCGCTGGTACCCGAGCCGCTCTGCAGGGTTGTCCCGACATAGTTTCTTGATGAGGTTAGCCGCGTTCTTTGTGATACAGCGCGGGAACTCGACGGCATCAATGCCCTTCAGGATTTTGTTGTAAGTCTTCATGGGGTCGGTGCCCGTGAACGGAGGCGAACCAGTGAGAAGCTCGAACATGAGAACACCTGGAAATAAAATATTTGAAGTTAGGAATGGATATTTTAATACTACTAATTTCCATTTAAATTAAGTTAATATTGGTCTAGCTAGTATATGTAGGTAATGTACTATAAATAAAGAAGAAAGAAAGAAGAAAGAAAGAAGAAAGAAAGAAGAAAGAAGAAAGAAAGAAGAAAGAAAGAAGAAAGAAAGAAGAAAGAAAAAAAAATTGTTTGCGCACCATCCAATCCAATTTTTAAAACTGTATTCTATAGGAGAAATGAAAAATAACTTACGTGCAAGCATACCCAACTTCTATGTTAGAACATTCTGTAGTTAACCTTACACATTATATGGTAACCAGCAATAGGTAATCACGGTAAACCGCAGTATCTTATAGGTATAGTGAAGTGAACATCATCGTCGAATACACGATTGATTACCTATGTGGCTATAGGTGCAGTTGAATATCCCATTGTGTAGAGTAAAAAAGCTTTAATGTCTGTAACCTTACCTAAGGACCAATAGTCCGCGCTAATGTCGTGACCTCGGTTCATGATCACCTCTGGCGCAACGTATTCCGGCGTACCGCAGAACGTCCACGTCTTACGGCTGGCTTGCAGTTTCTTCGAGAAACCGAAGTCCACTAGTTTCACGTAGCCTTTCGAGTCTAACAGTAAATTCTCTGGTTTGAGATCCCTGAAAGTAAATTAGCTGGTAAAATTCATGCAAACAAATGTTTGTCCTAAATGGAAATCGAACCGACGACCTGTGGCGTGATAGGTGGTGTCTTAATCTGGCCTTGTTAAAATATACCTTAGTGAAATATAAACTATATTTCTCCTTACTAAAACAGTTGAATACTGATATACTTTTTAATAAATAATATAAAATGAATTACCTGTAAATAATATTTCTAGAATGTAGATAATGGAAGGCTTCAACAACGCAAGCCGTGTAGAACCTAGTAGTGGCGTCGTCAAATTGTCCTGTTAAATACAAACATTAAATTAAATATTAAGTTTCTAATGAGTCTTTTCAGCTACTTATGTAATAATAGACTCTTTTAGTATATGTATAGTATACTAAAATGAGCTACTATAAATAAAACATACCTCTATCCCTTAAAATAGTCCATAACTCCCCACCAAGGCAAGTCTCCATCAGCATATACAAGTATTTACGATCCTTAAACGTCTTATACAACTTAACGATGAACTCGCAGTTCATTTCTGACATTATCTCTTTCTCAGACATTATATGTTGTTGCTGTCTCGTTTCAACGATTTGGGCTTTCTTCATTTGTTTCAAAGCAAACGATCTGCTGGCATCACCCTGGATTTGTACCAACTCCACGCGACCAAAGCCCCCGATACCCAGTGTCGCTATGATACGGAGATCCGATAGGCGTAAGTCTGCAAACTCTTCGTTGAGTCTGGAAATATAATCATAGGTAATGCTTTAAAAGGGAAAAGATTGACGTTATTTTCTAAACTGAAATAATGAGCTATTGCCATTAGTAATACCTTCAAAGTTTTAATTTCCATACAATATTTTCGCAAGATTTTATGAGAATATACATAAATTAAAGGAATAATTGCGCCAAATTGTAAAAATATTATTTTATCGCATAGTGCATTAGTAGTGACCGCATTTATCGCAGTGCCAAACATCAATTGCATCCTAGCTAAATCAATTTTACACATAGAAAAACCACGCTATCAATCCGAGCTTAATTAAAAAAAAACTAACTTTCCTAACAAGATCTAGTTCATAATTGATATGTCTTTTCTTTGCAACATGAGTAAGCCCAATCGCCTAAGAGACCATTGTTTTGCAAAATGTACAATCTTACGCACAAAAAACGCGGGAACAATAATTGTTATCGCTCAATGGCTTTGACGGTATTTTCCACGACTTCGAGGAAAGTTAATTATCATTCACTTCTACTGATTCATTAAATTTGATATTGTTAGAAAGTAAATTCTTTTTAACGTTATCTAGCCTTTGTGGTCAATACCTACACGTACTTGCTATTTTTTTATATAACAACTGTTGAATTGTGCTAAATTAAAACATGTTTCGATACTTGTTAACTGTTGAAAGGAATAATCTAAATTCATTATGATGCAGGTTTCTATATTTATATTTTATGCATGCCACGCTTCAATGTGCAACTCTAATACTAGTACTAATTAACCTGGATTATTAAACTAACTTTGGTATTGTTTTACAAAAACACAAGACTTACTGCTACACGCAAATACCTACGTTACTTAAATAAATGTTATCATGATTCATCATAAGCTCTGTACATAATTTACTCAATAGAAGCATTTTCTTGACATGGAATAGGCTACAATTTTTTTAAATATATTTTTTAACGCCTGTATAATAATCGGATGTTTCATCATCATGTCAGCCGAAAGACGTCCATTGCTGGATAAAATCCTCCCCCAAGGATCTCCACGATGACTGGTCTTGCGTTACCCGCATCCAGCGGTTTCCCGCGACACACACAAGATCATCGGTCCACCTGGGGTCAGCCCACGCTGCTCGGGTGCGATCGGGTGTTTACCATGAATTTTTCCTACGAAAACTTATGGTAGGTAAACGCCCAATTATAATTTATCGGACCGTTTTCTAGTTGTTGAACTTGGACCTTAATGTGTTAATGTATTTCTGCTATACTGAAAAATGGCGGTCGGCGTTTTTGGTTAAGTGACATACAAATAATAGATAAGTACGATATTAATTTTTAAATTTAAAATAAATCTTAAGTTTTTTTGTAAAACTATATAAGTAACATAACTTGATAATATAACTTTGGCAGATAAAAAATCCCTAACACTTACTAGTGTTGACTTACCGTATTATTCCGTATTGTTAGCATCAAAAACAGAAAGTATTGGAAATGGTGAATTAAAAAATATTTCATTATTTATCAAAACAGAAAGGATTGTAAATGGTGAATTAAAAAATATTTCATTATTTGTCAAAACAGAAAGGATTGGAAATGGTGAATTAAAAAATATTTCATTATTTGTCAAAACAGAAAGGATTGGAAATGGTGAATTAAAAAATATTTCTTTACTTATTTTTAGTAGCTTCAAAACATCCATTGTATTAGACAAAAAGATAAGAACAATGAAACTGCTTGCATTCAAAAATCCTATTGTTTTGTCGTATCGGACAGACTCAAGTTTGTGAACTTGAATTAAGAAACTCATAGCTTCAATTACAATACTGCATATTTGTAACATTAACAACCTTTGTTAAACAAAATTCATCGGTAATTGTATAAAATAAACCATTTTTCCACGTTTACTGTTGAAATTACTCATACATTATGATTATTAAGTTGTACTTCATGTTTTTATTCTATCAGCCTTTTATGGCCTTCAATGTTAGACACCTAATTTTATTATTGTAGTTTATGTATGTAAATGTCATTGTATTTCTATATATAATTATTGTTATAATTTAATATACAGGCTGTCAGGGGTCAGTAGCTATTATCGCCTTAAAAACTAACCATTCGGTTTTGACCCCTAGTTGACTGGACTTAATTTATAATGACCTCTATTATACCTTTCAAGGTCGACTTTCTCTATATCACCCTGTATATGTTGTAGAAATACCTATTACTACTGTAATACGATTTACGCTACTAGATAATCCCCAGACATAAAAAAAACAAAATAGCTATATCATCTTATATAAACAGTGAGTCAATATCAACTCCTGAAGCAGTAAGTTGAATCTGAAACGCAAGCATGTAATCAGGAAACGACACCAAAGATGAGTCAGTCTTAATTAATATTACACATATGACAGTTGACTCACCTCTGCCTACTGTCACCTTCGTCCTTATACTTGGTACGGATTTCGTCGAGGGTCGAGATCAGCTGGTTGAAGGTCTCTCTGTCGATGACGAGGCATGTAGTGCCATCTGGCGAGTCGCAGATAATGTTAGCCGTTCGAAGATCGTCTCTGGAATCATTGAATAAAATTATTAATATAGTAAATTCTTAATTATGCATTATTTATAGTTGATGAGGTCTTAGACTAGGATTTGATTTTAAATTGTGTTTCGATCCAAAGTTGGAAGTTGAATGAACGCATCATTGTTAGTACTAGCTTCTACTTCATATAACCACGTTTCCAAGTAATGCGGGGTAAAAAGTATCCTAGCCTACAAACAAACCCCACACATTATTTATATTTTTTGAAGGAAGCATCAAAACCTTTGAGAAAAAATTTAAACATAAAGAAGCTCTATATCTGAACTAATACTAGTTATCGGTGACAGATAAGAATATACAAAATTTCAATGACCCTGTTTGAAAATAAAGTAAAGCATTATGAATGTAATGATAAAGACATACTTTATTACTTGATTCTTCAATGGACACTCTAACAAAATACATACAAGTATGTGACATAACATGAGAATAGTATAATTTTTTGGATCAAATCCGGATCTCTTCTTTAGAAATCACTGCTGCTCCCTAAAGTCTATCGTCCAAAATACTATGATTAGTGCGTTTCTATGTCAAACGGATGTGTTAACTTACCCTTGCAATGCTTTTTCTCCGAAGAAATCGCCTTTCGTGAGGGTTCTGATGAATTTCTCGTCGTTTGTATTGGTTGGCTTTTGAGTTACTTTGACCTGTAATCAAAGTAAAAATAATGCTTGAAAAGTGAACTTTTAAGACCGCCTTTTACACGTTTTAATACAAATTACTACAATTGATTCCGTCCGTCGGTGAATATTTTTTTTTTCTGTATGTAGTTATGTTTGTTGATGGTACCTATTAGACTATTTATTTATGTGTATTTTCTCGTTGATTTTGTGGATACGACGTAAATTAAGTAAGAATTTCTTCATAATTTATGTAGCACTATCTGCCCTATAGTATGTGATTCACAAGATGTAAATGTAAAAAAGAGTGATATTTAATGTGCGGTTACCAAAGCAATAATAAGTATATTAATCAGTTATGTAGAACGAGTTAAAACGACAACAAAATACATGTTCTTTATAAGGCTCGCTCACTGACCAACTGGTTGGGTAGGCTCATTACGTTTTACATAAAAATGTGAAATGGAGGTACGTTTAGACATCGAAAGTCGTCATTAATGTCCGGATGGGCAGCAACTAGAGTTATAAGTCACATGTACTCCTGATGGTAAAAAGTGGATAAGTGAGTGTTGGACATGCTTTAAGGCGAGACGATAGATGTAAGAAATGATGATCCTAAATTAAGGCTTTAAAGAGATTTGTAAAAAATATTATTGTTTAATTAAAGAAAATGACAAGGAATAGTTTTTTTTTTAAATTGAATTATTCAAATAGTACCTAACGTCCGAAAAAAAATCGTGAATATCTATGACCTTTTTAAAAATTAAAAACGAATTTTTCTTTTATGTGGTCCATCTAAATTACTTGAAAATATTAACATCCATACTGATATGTACGAGAAAGGGATCCGCGGATCCTAAGGTAGGGCATATATTTTTTTAAGAATTTCAATGACACAGCATTAAGAGTTCTTTTACGTAATTCTAGAAACATTAATACGTTGGTAATAACAGTAATGTAATTTTATAGTTCCGTTATTTAAATTAGTAAATTAACCTCTGACGGCGATAAGCAAAACGCCGTTCATACGTTTCTAGATAATGCTAAGTCATGGATAAAAGGTATTAACAACATCATTAGCATTAGTAGAAACACAATTACTTAGTATTATTATAATTATTTTCAATCAGCCTGTATTGATCATATAATTATAAGTAGTTCCTACCTGGATGAACGAGCTTTCCTCGTTTTTTTCAAAATGAAACCAAGATTCGATTTATCCCCGCCGAAACCCCCTTTATTATTAAATTTCATCAAAATCGTTAGAGCTGTTTCCGAGATTCAGATTATATAATATATACTTACAAGAATTGCTCTTATCTACTTACAATTTTATTTATTCTTTTGATTAACAAATCGGCCTGTATCGAAAAAATCTAAAGTAGGTAATTGTCTGTTTGCTGTATTTCTCTCCTAAACCGCTGAACCGATCGTGATTAAATTTGTCACGCAGATAGCCTATAGTATGGAGAAGGACATAGACTACTTTTTGATCTAGGAACGTAGTAGGATATAAAATTATTGCAATTAGGACTCGTCGATTTCAAGATGATGACGAATATATTCCAAAAGATTTTCAGTGACTAAGTTGGATGAACTTTAGAGATGAATAAAGTTTCATTGAATTTAAATTACCTAACTAATAAGGAAAAAATAAGGAAGATGCGCGGTAAATAATTAAAACATGTTAGCCAGGAAGCATGCTAAATCTATCAATGATGACAATCCGCGGACAATTGGCATTTAACAATAAAGTTCAATGATGCATTACAATGATCATTATCAAGTTACTATCTAAGGTTTTTTCAGATACCACGACGTATTTTATTGATACGTTTTTGTTACCGTTTATATACCGCTAAAAAAAGTGTTTTAAAGTGTTCTTTACGGTTCTAAAAATAATTATCTGCACCACTTGCACTTTAAGAAAATACGGAAATATAATTACGATTCGTGTAAAGTTTACCGAATAGGTATACTTATGGATTTATTTGTTAACCTGGCACTACCTAAATAGTTTTAGTTATGTTTTAATTACTTTTTATATTTTTTGTATCAAACAAAATGATGTAATTAAGACACATAATTATATATTATTCATAATATTCGTAAAATTAAATAATATGGAAATCAATGTCTTTGCATACATCACATTGCAGTGCTTTCACTGCAAATGCAAATTACTTAACAGTATTTTTTATTAAAGAACTAGCTTTCCGCCACACGGTTTCCCATGATCCCCTATGTTACCCTCTTAGGTTGAATAAAAATAACTTTTCTTAGCAGACCTAGAGAGCCTACGTCATAATAGCTATGTGTAGTATGCCAAATTTCAGCCATCCGTCCAGTGGTTTGAGAGTTGTGCCTTGATAGATCAGTCGACTGACTAGACAGTCACCTTTTCCATTTATAGGTACCTATTTTTAGATTATGCAGTCAGCTCTCAATCTGTTTAATTTATTATCTTCTAATAAAAAAAAATAACTTAATTAAAATAAGACACAAGTAGAGTTAGGTATTAGCACAGGTATTAGTTTTCCATCCGAAAGAATATCTGGAAACGCCTTCACGGTAGGCATAAACGTGGGAGTTATTTATATCAATATTTCTAAATAAGACTCATTTTCAAACAAACTCTCATTAAATAACAGCGAAAATACAAGAGATAATGTAATGTAACATGAAGTAATAGATGCCGACGGCCAAATGATCCAAATAATTTCACAAGAACAACCTAAACGGTAACTTTGGTCACACTTGAATGACCACAAGTATTCGGTTCATAAATCTTTCATTCCTAGAAAACTTATCTGGATCTAATTTTTTTATAGCTTGGGATTATTTTGGACAAAGCTTAATATTATTAAAAGTAATGTAAAATTTTAATAAAAAAAGAAGACTATATACATATATACTATATACCACATGTATTGAGTTAGGTTAGATAAAGTATTGTATATATGTACTTATAGGTATGTATATTATTTGAGATAATTATTATAACGACAAAGCAAAAAAGGAACTGGTAGGTTCCTATCGCTGTAGGTATTCACGTTTGAACTTTGCTCACTATAGCGTGAAAGTGGCAGCTGCAAATTACATAAGTAAAGCAGTAACAAATTTATTATTATTAAATAAAGCCAATATTTCTTGCAAATTAGTTTTAATCCAATTGATGTTTGCATCATTGAACACAACCATTCTCTTCTCAAACCAAAAATAGCAAAATGATATCATCCTAAGTCTGTAGATATCAATATGTTGATTGTTTTTGAAATTGATGAATAATTCTGTTTCTTTATGCATAATCAATACAATGAACAGCACAGTTCCGTATTATATATTTATTGCTGTCTTTTACATAATAGTTCAAGATACATTTTTAAAGAATTTTCTACAAAGCGTGTGATAAACCGCGCGAAATTGTTTCAACAAGCAAATAATTTCCCACAAAGGCGTATAAAAATCTGGCCTCAAAATACCATGCACATAGCCCTCTCGCCTGCGCTCAGTGCGCTGACCTTGTAGGCACAATAGCCGGGCTCTTTGGCCTTAACAACCTCCATCCATATAATGTATTCAAAATTTTTAGTCACACTTCTAATTCAGCCCCGACTAGACTGTGTTCCGATGAACAATAACAAACCAATTACTAGAATTTAACGATGGAAAGATACAATAATTCAAAAGCAGATTTCGATATTATAAATTCAAATTGTTGATGTTAATTTAACATTTACATTTGCGAATGTCTTTTGGTCAGAATTAACAATCTCGGTTTGCAGATACGTAACGTTAAATGCCAAGGTGAACTTGTTACACAGTCTCCGCGTCTATGCGACATATTAATTATTATTATTATGCATTGGCATAAAGAAAATAATCTAAGGTACACGGTTTAGCGCAAAAAAAAACAATAAAATGATATTCTTCATCAAAACAATTTATGTATCAAAATTTGTACGATTTCTGATGCAATTGTTATGTCATCATCACGAAGAAATATTTTGAAAGCAGAAACATGATTACAGATAAAGCAAAAATCAAATAACGAAGTGACAGACAACAGAATTATGTTTACAAAACATAGAGGCGTGGTTGCAGGCTGGGAAGGAACGTTGCTGTGCGCTGTCGGCCTCTCGAAAGTTGATACTTACAAGTAACGAAAGTGAAACTTTCGTGTTTGAGGAACGTCTTCACATGTACCACTCAAGTTATGACCTATCACGATGTCATCGAAATAAACTAACGCGATGATATACACAAACGTGTAGTAACGATAAAATTAATATAATTGACGATGTGAAATTAGAAAGTCGTTATTAACTGAGTAACAACATACTGAAATCATTACAATACCTAAAAGTCCTAAATCTCAAATCATATTCTAAAAATTATGGATATTGACCGTGTCAAAAGCCATCAACATTATTAAAGAGTAGATAAGTGTAGGATAAATCTATCAGCAATCGATTGTGAGAGATTTTGAAACTAGCTTTTTACGTAAAATCTTTTGTGCGTTGACTAATGCAAAAATTGAAAATAAAAAAGAATTAAGCTTTTAGACCCGCGGGTCTTTCGATGTCTAAATGACTAAATCCCCGTTGTTGTATGAAACTTCAATTGTCAAGGTTTTGCATTTTGAGCAGTCACGCTAAAAAAGTATGATAGGTAGGTATGTAATATTTTCTTATTATATTAACTACTGTTGCTACCTCATCTATACAGTTAACTACTACTACATATTAAAAACTACGGTAAATTTCAGATTATTGTTCAATTCACACAACATGACATGGGTCCGTCCGCTGTGCGAATTATCTTATTGATCTACTTATCGTAATTAATTTATTTGATAATCTATTATACAAGAGTTCCAGATGTAAGCAGTAATGTTTTTAGCAGTTTAATAACATATATATCAATGACTTCTAACTCGTATCAATAGAAGTAGTAAAATAATATTTTATTACCTGCCCCTTAGAGATAATGAAGAAAGTGTCACCCCTCGCTCCTTGTCTGATGATATAATCACCGTTCTGATAATGAGTTTCTTCAAGTACATCGGATATCTTGATTAACGTGTCTTCTGGTAAATCCTTGAAGATCGGCACACTGTCGGTAAAAAAACACAACATGAAAAAGTGGATCACCATTATGTCATTAGAAAAAGTCGGTGTTAACGTTACGGTTCACGAATAGAAAGTGTGAAACTAAAGGAAGTATTATGGATTTTTAATTATAATAATATGCTTGTTGAATCATTATATAATAAGATCTTTAGTAGGTAATGATCAGAATTTGTTTTGATAATTACTTTGATCCTTCAGTAATAATAAATTGCTATAGATATGATATTTTATATTATCTTGAAGCTTATATAAAATAACATAGAAATGAAATATTTTGATACCTACGTAAACGAACAAATAACAAACATAATAAAATGGAGGATGACAGCAATTAATATACGTAAATATTTAAAGAAGATGACGTTGCACATTACAATTATAATCAACTAAAGATTTCATACATTCTTCATTATGCTAAATTTAAATTATTATCCTGCATTGGTTGAAAGTGAACGTTGAATTAAAACCGGTCAACTTTGAAAGGCTTCCTCTACTGACTCACGCCGCAATATCTACTTAGATAAAACCGGTATATCACGATAAACCAAATTACCACCCGCCCACTGTTATTATTCATGATCTCCAAATGTTCTAAAATCACCAAGATATTTACTCATTACCTTATTTATTATTGCGCTTATTATCAGATCTTGAATATAACATAGATTGCAATTAAAAAAAAAACTTCGCGTGATGTAATGTCAGTGATCTAGTTAACGGTCAATTAAGTTCACATAAAAGAAAAATTGTAGTCATCAAAACAGTACAATATTAATATAACTGTACGAAGTAGGTACGACATACTATATGCCATTGAAAATTGCTGCAGTCATTATATTTTTCACGGTCGCACTGACAATGCTACTTAAAACTGATTCGCATCAATATTTGTTTTAGAGTTGTTATTGCATGCAATAAAATACCTATTCTACGACAATAGTTCACATTTAAACATTTTAGCGAATAAATACAAAGCATACACAATGTAGGAGAATATGCCTATTGGTTATCGAATATATCCAAAAGCACTGACAATACACAAAACTAAACATATCTACTCAAATATTGAGATCGCTTTATAATTCTTGCATACAAATATTAAATTATTGGACATTGAATTTAATTAAATATAATATTGCAATGTTGTTTTGTATAATCTGTCACCGTATGATTGCGAACACCGCTAGTTTACAATTCATCTCGCGACATTGTACACCGTCGATACATTGTGAACTGTACCAGTATCATTTTTAAACGATTTAAAACTCACATTAACAGCTGTTTACCTTACACCATCTATGGCGACAGCCAAAGCGCAGGGCACGTCACGTTCGACCAATCAGCGCAAGGTATGTTCCGTAGATGATGTCAGGTTATAATATAACGGTTTGACATTGTTGGATCATGAACTAATGAAAATTAACACTCCATATTGCAAGCAATATGGTACAGTTCACAATTTCAACAAAGATCAATCAATATTCGTATACAACATATAACTGCAAAAACATGTAACGCAAAGTTAATTAATGGACAACTGGCTAATTAGTCAAAGTATGTCGAGGTGGTTACAGCTAATTGCAATTTGAATTCTCCACTCCTTGGACCTAGTGTAAATATTTAACAAATAGAAATATTATAAAATATAATCATGGCGCAGGAAAATAAAAGACATAAAGAAATCATAAGTTTAACGATTCTATTGTCGTGATACTCTTGACATAAAATATTTTTAATTCTAAATGTATTACGTCCATTGAGCATAATGTTCTTAACTTACTTTTACAAGTGGATTTGAAGGAAATAAGATAACCTTTCTATAAAATAGATGTAAATGAGATTCATTTGAACATATTGTGCTTATAATGAAATACATTATTCAAGGTATCACAGGCAGTATTATCATGTCATGAAGATATTTGCGCAAGTATTTGGACCGTACACATTTTTCAATGAACAAAGTAAAAAACATATTCTGATAAAAGTAAATAACGCAATAATATGATATTCATACATTATACAAACTTCGTATAATGTATGAATACTAAACTTTTATATTTGCAACTACATAACTAGCTTCCACCCTGCAGTTTCACCCGCGTTCCCGAGACCTTGTTTTCCCATGATATAAGTAGTCTATATGTTATTCCAGGGTATGATCTATCTATGTGCCAAGGTTCATCCATAGTTTCAGTAGTTTTTACGTGAAAGAGTAACAAATATTGATACATCTTTACAAACTTTCACATTTTTAATAGTAGTAGGACTAATAAAACTTATACACTTAGTTAATTTGAAAATTAAAGTAGGCATTACGAACATCATCAAAACAACAAAAACATTGTTAATTCATAAAACTATATTCCAACAAGCATAGAGATATTGCTAGAACCATAAATTGCTCATAGTCCAGTTTTCCTAGAATCGATATAACTCTACACTGGTGTAGGTAGTGAAAGGATACGATCTCAAAATGTCAACCCATGAGTCTTGCGAACGTGACAAGTGAGCATTTCGTAAAATTGTTGTGCGCACGAGAGTTTAAGCAATTGCAACGTTGACACTGGTTTCGTCAACAATAGCTTTGTTTTTTTATCGCTTTAGCAGTTGCATAGAAAAATAAGCAATGCATTTGTGAAGTCGTGTGACTACTAAACAAATAGTTAGTATTCTTTGAAGAAAAATTAGAACTATAGATATTTAAAAAAAAACAATGTGTCAATATCCTCTGCTGGTAAATAAATAACCTACGTTTTGATGGTCCATAAAGATGCATGAGATGAGATATATGTACCTACAGGTTAATGATGAATGTTCATAAACCTTACATAATACAAATGTATGTACGTGTTTTTCTATTAAGTAATACTAATAACAGAACATTAATTTTATTAATAACAAGATTCTTGTTCTGCTTTTGTAAGTTGTAAGAGACAATTAAGTATTTAATAAGATTTATGAAGTGGAAACATTAGATAGGTATGTAGAAGAATAATGCGTCTTCTAAAGATTTCATGCAACAGATGCTAAGCATTCCGTCACGTGATACCCTTGGAAATAAATGTCAGTAAAACAAATTATATTACATTTGAGAGAAATAATTTACGATGCTTTCAAGATGGCAAAAGTCCACAACGAAGGCAGAGTGGATTTTCAGACATCATACTATGTCTTTAAAAGGACTTTCCTGATATTCAAGTGGCCTTACAATATTCTCCTTCACCGAACAGCTAGTGGTTATATGCGTATGTTTAGTATGATTGTAAGTAGGTGGATTTCCTACTGTGTCCACCAGGCGTCGTTGCAGGCGCGATTTCAAGTAGATAACCATAAAACTTTTTCTGAAGTTCTGAGAAATCTACATGATGTTATTGAAGAAATACACAGACAGATGCTTTAGATATATAAGCAAGAGACAGGAGGGTAATTACCTAAAATGAAATAAATATATAACTGTGGCTACCAGATTTCACTAGACTAAATCACACTTAGTAACAAATTTAAGAAAACTTGCTCATTAATAAGTAACAATTATGTTCGTAAACTATATGGAACAGTTTCGCGTTATTTCAACGTTTAGCATATTGTTTCAGTTTTATTCGTTTTATTCCCATTCTGTTTTCACTTCATTTGCATGACGTTTAGATCCGTTTAGCTCATATCTTCAATCTCTATAATATTGACTGTAATGTAGAAGTCGCCAGACGAAAGCAGAAGAATGGGCCATTGCACGCCCATTGCATTTGCATAAGTGTCTCGGGGTCAATATCCTTCCCTGTCATCACATCAGTATTGCTCTCTTGGTTTTCATTGTTGTTGACGACAAACGCAAACATGTATGAAATCTGTTTAACCTTAGCTTTAATGGTCCTTCCGCGTTTCTAACTATTGAATATAAATGAAACGACATTGTCAGTTTATACAATGCCAGACAAAAGTCTTTGTGTTAATT
Organism: Tethea ocularis; assembly: GCA_963555595.1. Classification (NCBI taxonomy): domain Eukaryota; kingdom Metazoa; phylum Arthropoda; class Insecta; order Lepidoptera; family Drepanidae; genus Tethea; species Tethea ocularis. The sequence continues at coordinate 4,956,258 of OY741970.1, read as the reverse complement.
GTTATCATTCTTCACTTACATAGTTTATACTTGTAAATATTCAAATAACTAAGAATCTTCAGCAATATTATTGTGATAATGTTCTTGTGTATTTAAATGACTGCTATTATTAGTAATAGTATTAGTGGTACTTGAAACCCACGTGTTGGAATATGACGTTTATAAGGCACATGCTCCAAATAATGAATTTCAAAATAAAAATGATCTGGCAAGTCAGTACAAGTCATACTGTGAGGTTACTGCCCTCATTATTGTAAACAACGTGTCTTATTGGGAAGGAAAATCAAAAATAGCTACCTATTTCTAAATGGAGCACTGTAAAAAAGTCTGGTCATTCCGAGAGAATTTAATTTCGTTCCAACTCTGAGGCATGATTTGCATTTTTACAATAATTTTCATCGGTTGAGAATGATTCGCTATTATAATGAGGCTATTAGATACCTATATCCGTAAGAAGATATAATAATAGAAATGTTATTACAATTTTCGGAGTGAATAAGATTAACTTATATTATTGTAAATACATGTCTAAAGGCATTGGTTTTAGGAAACTAATTTTAGTAAAACGAACCTGAAAACTTTTTACTTTTAATACAACATATTAAGATCCACCTAATTTAATATCTCGATGGCATAATTTTAACCATTTTATTGACTGGTAATATGAAAGTAACGCAAAATACTCCTCAGTAAAATTAAAATTTTGCTGCTGTGGCATTCCGTTTTCATAAACTCCAATTTTACCTCATCAGTTTGATAATTATTACCTCCATAAATAATAAAGAGAAACGGCTGATTTGCATTTCTGCAATTAGCTTGATAGGAAAAATTTCAAAAAGCATGTAGAGTATGTTATATAAACTGACCTTTTTAGGAAATCTGTGTATTCTGCCTGGCGTATGAGGCCAGTGCGCATCATAATCGTTTGGAAGCATTGCCGTTCTATGGCCCAGAGTCTACAGTCAGAAGCTGCCTTTATGGTGGCCGTCCTCTTGCAGTTGTATAGGATTGCCAGCTCACCGAAGACCTTGCCAGGCGCCATTGTGCTGAGGTATTTGTTCTCCCTGGATACTTCCACTCTGCCTTCTGTTGGATAAAGATAGGTATATTTGAGAGGGGAACTATACAGTTGAATAGGGTTACTTTTTTTCATATGTATCTGTTTACTAATTGGTCAGACGGTATCGACAAAGATATCGTTTATTGTTTATTTTTATGTCATGTCAATGAACGATATGCTATTCTAAATTGTAGTCTTGAAAATAATCTGTAACCTATATTTTAAACCACGATTTATCATGTGGCTTTAATATCTGATGTCGGTCACAAAGAATAGGTTGGGTAAATCAGCAAGAGTATGTCATCAATATGTATTTCTTGTAATGGAGTAATTATTTTAATATGTCCTTCATCCGTCCGGGTATCAAGGATACTATATTTAAGTACAGCTTTCCACCCCGCCATTTCACCCCTTAGGAGTCGAATTTTCAAAAAATCTTTCTTAGCGGAAGCCTATGTCATTATAGCTATCTGTATGCAAAATTTTAGCCCTATCCGTCAGCTGGGCTGAGCGTTCATCGAACAGTCAGTAAGTGAGTGAGTCAGTCAGCCCGTCAGTTTCTTCTTTTAAAGTTATAGTGAGATTTAAATTATTAATCTTAGAAAGGTAATGTATTCATTAAATATCAAAAAAACTTGTAATGCCTAATCTCAAATAACAGTAAACTAACAGGTCTTTCTTGGTTTGGTCTAGAGTTATTACAAGTGTTTAAGCAGACACTTCCAAATAAGAAGTTACAAAAAGTGCCGTTCAAGGTTAAAATAACCAAATCAGTTGGACACTTGGTGACTCATACATATTAGTGAATGTCCATGACGGCATAAAAAATAGATGGCGATACAAAAAAAGTTGTAAAACGACAAATCTGATTGAATAACTCTTATCACAACGTGGTAAAGATAATAATTGTTAGTGATATCGGTTTTGTATGATAAGTGTGCGAATAAATGAACAGGCGTGTGAAACCTATTGTTGTTATATCGCGGATATCTTACAAGACATAATATAGACGTTTGATATTTTAAAAGGAAATATCTGCAATTAAAACTGTCATTATCTGCTAAGTGGATGATAATGACGTTTTATCCGCATGTGATGTAATAAAGTACAGTCAACAGAGAAGCAGTATCTTAATCTTGAATGAACCAATAGTTGCAAGCATAAGGATAATAAACTGTCTTTATTTCTCTCTTAACCAATTTAATAATCATCGCAGAAAAAATATTTTAATTATGAATTTTTTTTTGTACTGTCGGTATTTTTTTTCTATTAAGTACTACCTACTTACATGGTTGGCTTGGCATATGACTTGTGTTTGACCACTATATCAGTAGGTATGATAAGTGATGATAAACCCAAAAGTGGTACGCACAAAGGCCAGAAAGGAGCTCTTAACTGTAGCTACAGAAACACCCCGGTAGATATCTACGGGGGTGTTAGCGATAGATTTTCAACTTTGGGTACCACCCCTAAGCTGTTGGCTGTAGCTGTTTACTAAACCATACATATATACCTACTAAACCATCCTGGCGGGTTATAAAATACCTTACCCCTGTGCCAATTTTCTCATAATGTTTTCCTTCCTGATTTATTGACATTTGACTTATCAATCGAATCAAATATTATTAATGTTAGAAGATTTATAGAAGATCCATAACTGATTTGGTTTATGTATATTCCTAAGCAAGTTATTACTTACTGATCCTAATCAAATCGAAAATGTAAAAGTTTATGTGATTTAGGAAATTGGCACAATAATTTTATTATTATTTACTTAGGTCATAACTTGGATCAACACATATGGATCTGGTAAATTATGTAAATTTGACATTCACATGTGCCCACCTGGAGCCTAAATTAAATAAATGGCTTTGACTTTGACTATGGCTTATATGCAGGCGACTAAATTAAATATCTCGACAAAACCGTGGATTCGAAATTGGTAATAGGTTGCATATTTTAAAAGCGGCAATTAATTGTTGGGATCTTAAAGATATTTGGGCAAATAGTATGAATATTATCACAATTCTACATCGAATGCAACCGCTAAGCGTATTTGTAACGTGATACTGGTCGTATGCTTTTATGCATTTACCGCTATTTGTATTTAAAAAGCCGGATACATAGTTATTTTGTGTCATTGTCCTTCGACAGGTCCTATTGTCTACTAACAACACCGATGTATGAACCGTTATTACACGCTGAATAATAATATTCAAAATCTATAATAACGTCTCAAAATGCTTAGATACCTCAGCGAAAATACGTAGTGCGGTTGATTTAAATTAAAAAAATATCACAAAGTTTACGAAAGCATAAGATTTATATCCCAGTGAGTACCTATCTACGTAACGTTGAAGTACCTAAAGAAGTAATATTTTGTCTACTTACGCCCGCCTATGTCAATTATCTTTTTCTTACTTTACTACAAGAAAAGAAAGTAGAGAATTATGCAATTCCGGCACTTCTACTAGTAAAATAGAAAACCGAAACTGTTCAAATGTCAAAAATAACAGTGTTTATCTTTGTTGTGTAGCGCAAAAGGCTTTTTTTAACAGTTTGTCTTAGTTTAATGTTATCATCAAACTGATTAAGTCAATAAAGAGATAAGTTGCAAAAAACATGAATTAACATGTAGCAGCTTTCTTTTGTTTACACATACACACATTACAAATAGGAACGAAATAAAAGCAGATTTGTGAAGAAAATTATTTATGTGCAACTGTGCGTAGGTTGGAACATAAATCACTATATTATTTTTTTTCCCAAGTAGTTAAAAGATCACATTTGAAGAGAATAGATTTATGTCATGAGATCTTGGATCACAAAATCTTTTCAAAATATTACTATGGGTACTTTATGCTTTAACAAGAAGTACACACAAGAATAACACACACATTAGACACAGCTTTAAACATAGTTACAGTTTGTGGAAGGAAACGGACGCAAATTAAGGACTTTTAGAATGAAAGTGTTTCAAGGCGAGTCGCTTTGAACAGTAATAATTAATACAAATACATAAAGACTAAAAGTTCAAATATTCCATTTCATGATAATGATAACCAGCAGGTTGACTACAAGACATTTCTATAGCAATTCATTTATCCTTTTGTAGCTATTATGAGTTTTATTTTTACTAGTGTGTGTACAGTAATAATTAAAACAAATACTTATGGACTAAAAGTTCAAATGAATAAATCATTCTACCTAATGTTATTTGGACTATTCACTTTGACAACATTAAGTCATGCATAATAGAAATCACATATCTAGGTAGTACATTACCTATGTACGCTGTAGAGATTTACTGGTATTTTTTTCATACTATTTTATTTTTAATCAATAGCAGGGATTTTATTAATTAGAACAACAATCAAATCGAAATGTTTATTCGTAGTAATTAATTAATTAGGTGTGGCAATCATCGATGCAAATTCTTATACTAGATTTAGACTAAAAGTAGGGCAAACGAAGCAAAGTTTAATTGATATGCCAGTGTTGTTGCGTTTAGCAACTCGATACGATAACTGCGCCAAGGCGCTTGGTGGCTCCGTCTCAAAATGGCCTGCGCATGTTGTAATAAAATTGCTTTGCTCTATTAAGTATAATTGATGAAGAATATAGTATCAATAATGTATTTATTTTTATGAGTAACATCCCAAAAGACTGAAAATGTTTTTTTTTTCTGAATTAAAAAAAAATCTTCTCAATTATGATAATAAATATGAAATAATTATGAAAATAGTAACCGTTAGACAAAACAACTGAAGTTCCGCATGATTAAAATAGCGATGGTCAGTGATTATGTCGCCAATGATGGTTGTAAGCACACAAAGGCTAGATAAAAGGGAACTGGCTCTCAAGTGGAGCTGTCGGAATAAACTGGAACTAAGGTGCTTGACAGATCTTCATCTTGAGGGTGGTAGCCAACCAGGCGGGTACTACAAAGTACTTTACCACCGTGCTATGGTTTTCTCGCATCATCTTTGTTAAACGGTACAAAGTCGGAAAGAATTTTCGTATGGTTCCTAATTCCTATAGGTAGGTATATTATATTGATCTGTCCCTATTAAAGCTTAAATAAGTACGTAAGTTAAGCTTAGTGTTCAGGGAGGTTAATTTTATTAATAGTGCAGCTTCATTAATAATTGAATTACCATTAATATTTTTCGTGCGTATCTGAATTGATATTCTACTACCCGTTATATATTATTATTTTACCCGTTTTTAAGTAAATTTTGATGTGACTTTCAATTAGATGTAAAACGAATTTATTACATTCAAAGAGATGCCATTTCACTCATCTGCAACGTGTCCTCGAAATATTCACATTGATCAACATCAGCCCGTATATGAGATCAAAAATAGCATCACGATAACAATATCTATGATAAGACAATACTGTATCTGTAGCGACAATATAATCACTTTACATAATAAAGTTAATATTACCTGAGTCTCCATTTCGATATTTCTCAGCATTCTTGTTGCTCGTATCCTCCAGACGTGTTACATCCAGGAGTATTCCCGCATCTAAAGATGACGCCTCAGTTGCATTACTGTCACGTTGACACAAATTTCCAGTCCTTCTTTTACGAGTCCCATAAGTATGCACAGGCACTATTAACTTTGGTCTTGGAATTGAGAAATCAGAATCCGAACTACTGGACGAACTTTTAGCACTCCTTGAGTAAACACAATTTCCATTCGTAACACGTTCTTCACTTATGCGGTCTTTTGGCGCTCCAAAAGACATAATGTCATTGTACCTATCATACCTGTCGTCACTTTTCACTCTCACTGTATTGTATAGCTTTCCATACTTTTCACGTTTTATTTGTTTCGTAACGTCATTTGTAGTCCTATAGACACTTTTATTATCAATATCAGCAGATTGTAAACCATTAGTTATGGGTGGATCTGATTGTTTTTGATTTGTATTAAACATATCGTATTGCATTAATGTCAGCTGTTCACTTGGCGACAAGTTTCTTTTCGGTTGCGTGACAGTAACGCCATTGTACAATTTGGTATCAGCTTGCACAGTGTCGAGATAAGCCCGAAGAGGTGCCCTTCCTTCACTTTTAACTCTCAAGGATTTAGAACGAAACGATGGTTTACTATCTTCAATACGTGCGATTCGTTCACTCGCTGGTTGCGTAGTGTGCTTAGGAAGTTGATCGCATGTAGATATTGATTCGTTAATGGGCTGCATGTATAAACCTAAATCTTCCGCTTCACCATCCATATCCATGTTTTGTTTTCCGTTCCTTGACTTAATTGGAGTCAAATCTAACGTAGCCATCGAATTTATTAACTGATACATAGTACTTCCATTTTGTTTTTGCTCCTCATTGTGACTATTTTTATCTTTTCTTAATTCTCTTACACTTTGTTTTATCTTATCGCTATCTGTGTCATTATTCTGTTGGCTTACTCTTGAATAATATTCATAGTATGATTCAGATGATGGATCCAATGGTACTGGGCCGGGGTCAGGTAAGGGATAGTAATTTTTTTTAGAATCTACTTTTCTTTGCCGGTGCGCATATTTGAGAGAATCTTTACGTTGTGGTGGCACAGGTGCTTGATTGCTGTTTGACGTAAATGCTTCAATATCCCACTCAGTAAAATTCCTTCTCTTTACTCGTCTCAAAGTCGACGGTTTATATCCATTTGGCATATCTTTAAAACTATAACTATGTTTTAATTTATTTTGTATAATGAGATTATTATTGGCTCTTGCCTTTTCCTCTATGTCTTGTTGATATTTAGCTAATTGAGATATATTTTCATCAGGAACATTATTAGGATAGTCATAATCATTATCTTCTACTGGATATGTTTTATCGTTATACTCTCTGTCGTTAGTGCGTCCAACGTCTCTACATGATTTGCTTCTTGATATAGAATTAAATTTAGACTTATTGGACTTGTCATCATTTTCATTGTAAGAGCCGAGGTTTTTCGCTCCTACCCAATTAGCCGCATATACAAGGTCCATAGTCCTATCAGTAATAGACAGCCACGGGTCCTCCATGACCGCTTTTCCTGGGTAATGCTTAATTTTCATATTGCCTTCAAATCTACAGACGCAATTTCAGACTTGTTATTTTGCTGATCATTTCTATGAGACATACTTGATGATGCTAGTTCCATTTTTTTATTTTTAATATTATTAACTAGTAGTTAAAGGTTACTTTGTTTCGCCGTTGTCTCCACGTAAGTCATTATATCGAAGATTAATATGATGTGCTCACTCACTGTTTGTCAGGTACGTATAGAGTTTAATGATCTCTAATTTAATGTACACTTGTCAATCTGTGAAATGTATAAATTGTAGTTACAACAAATTATTATTAAGACTTTACGATTTGCCGATCACATTCATCGTTTGACCTCAGACATATGCTCAAATTATAAAACATAGATGACGCTATGCCGTGAATATCAATGCAGCCTACTTTGCACGTCTACAGAAAAATCATAGAGAAATCGTGGATCATAGAATTTGTAAGGATAAAACCCTTATAAACGTACGAAATTTACAGTCTCTGGGCAACATTACCCTGTATATAATATGTTATTATGACATGACATCAGTGACTTATCTTAATTTGACATATTGCACATGCGTAATGAGCACTACAAACGCCTTCATAATATAACTGAGCAACGTTTTGCAAACTGTATGTTTATTGTATTGTATGTAATGTATTATTAATCCTCTCGGCAATTTTATATTATATATATATATATATATATATTTTACCTCATCATGCAACAGTTGATATAGTTTTGATTTTCATTTTTCATTTTTATGAATTTCAGTCCTTTATAAATATTGTTTTTTTTTTGTGTAAAATAAGCATTAATGTAAAAATTTAAATCTCAGTGCACTCAGTCAAAGAATGAACTTTATGATTGTCTATTTGAATTTGCGTACAATATTTGGCTCAGGACGCAGGCATTATTCTTAAATCGCATAAAACTCACATTTAGCCTATGTTAAAGCCTTAATTCATAGAAATAAAATATGAAAGTATGAGTTCATAAATTAAAATAAGTTTCAATATTTTTAACATGATTAAGAATGTCATACAAACATCTTGTGAAATGATTGCATCGGCAACGGGGTACCTATTCAGTTGATTAGTTAATAAAAAAACGTTTTGCAAGAGTTTTAACGCAATAAACTTCGATCTTTCTTATGAAATGCATATTATCATTTCGAGCACTTTACTTTTTACAAATACTTACAATAGAGTATACTTAGGTATATTGATTATAAATAGACTGTACAGAGTGTTAAAGGGTTTTAACAACGATTTGTATAAACAAACCAATGCCCTTCGACAACAATAAACGATCTTCGCAAGAACGGATGCGTTACGGGACGCAAGCACGAGCATTGCACAAGATGTTCTTCGGCCTAATCCATCAGCCACAAGGAAATGGTAACGGGCTTCAAAAGTCCATCACTCGAATGCAAATGGAATTATGTGTTGCGTAATAATTAGATAATGGGGGCTGAGTGCGAGCCGTTAGTTGCTGGCACAGAAGCACGTTTAGTGCTACCTACTTTATTGTTATTAATAATAATATTACTGCACTTTCACTGAGTTTCTTTACGAATACCAATAAAATATTTGATGCATAAAGAGATATGGCAATGAATGTTGATATTGAGCACATGACGATGAAAATGGTAATACAGTAGGTAACTATGTGAAGAACACTATGGAATAAGTAATATGCGTAGAGTGGCAACAAATTACCACCGATCATTAATCGCATGATCGAGTTAGTATGAAACGATTTCTAAGACATCAACCGATAGGCGAGTTGAAACCAGTTCATCGGTCCACATATTCAGTCGTCTGGTCAATGATGATACGTGAGAAACTTATCCAAGAACTTGAGAAATCACTACTCGATACCGATAGGTATGTGAAATTGTCTAATTTGTCTCTATCTCTATAATATTTTTATCTACCAGATGTGCAATTAGATGTTATAATTCAGACTTGAACTCAGCAATTTGTACCGCGATATCCTATTTTTATCCTCTTAGGGAAAAAATATTGTTGAAACAGGTTGGATTTGGAAAAATCTTTCCTTAGATATTAATAGGAACGTATATCCAAAAAAAATGAATTTGCATGCATTCTCAAACTATGATTTGACTACCAGGGACCGCACTGTTAGTATAATTAATTCGACCTTGTTATGTCGACTGTAATGTGATTGCACATATCTATTTGTAACTTTACTTTAAAACTTGTGGGAATCACCATAATACATCTACCTATCAGGTTTTTTTTTGTATTTCTACATGTGATGTTAAGAAATTAACTACTTACTCATTGTAATGAATGGATTAGCTAACTAAAATATACCTACCTATCTGCTTTATGAATATTTTTGACAATGGTTGAGAGTCAAAGCAATTGTTTATGGCTGGTCTCAAGTAAAACATATTTTGTCACACACAGTTACTGTAAAGTATGCCTGCTTTGGAAAATATTTCATGCTATTATATAACTTATCATGAAATAAAATGATTGAAGGCACTATTGGTTACGCAGACAAATACGTTTTAAATAGCACAGACAGGATTTATTTAGAAAATAACGGTTACACAGACCATAAACAATGGTAGGTATCCCTTTCTCCAACTCAACTTACTTTACGATTCACAACGACAATTGAGGAAATTATTCCATGATTTGAATTCGTAGGTATGCTTTATTATCTGAGGAGCAAACTGACCAACTTACTTATAAAGAGGTCAGTCATCTTTTAGATAAAATTTGGTATGAATGTTTAGCAACCATGATGTTTTTGTTATACTTACCTACGTTTTTGAATACTCATTAGAAACTATTTAAAATTGACAGCATTGAAATTGCAGTGACATAGGCATGGTATAATATTTGAAACGCCAAACTTCCACGGTCTAACGATCTTTATAATATACGTAGTTTTTTTGTGAACCCATTACAACGACAAAACAGTACCTAATGTTTTTAAGTGCCGTATTGTAAAACACGCAATCCATCCAGTCAGAACTCCTATAAAGTTGCTGAACTGACTGATACTATCAGTTATTACTTTCTAATCTCCTAAAATGCCGAGACGTGACAAAGATCGATAATAAGCATATAAATGTATCGACAAATCGATTATCAGTGTTTTAATATGCAAATGCAACAATCATATCAATAAGTTAGCGAAGCATGAATCAATTTGTATTGCAACAAATCGTTAATTTTATGAAACAAGAACGTGATTGACCGCTCAAGTATCTACTTTCAATTCTGCTAATTATCAATTGATTTGTTACAGTGACCACCTCCATGTACCTACCTACATCATTTGTGTCGATGTCACCGTGAAAGATGAGAATAAAAACAACAAAGTGATGTCATATTGTCTGACCAAAGTCACCGAGTGCAGACATAGAAAGCTCGTGTCTCGGACATTAATATGCTAAAATATCTTCGCTGTGAAGACAACGTTCCAAAATACTTTCACGGCACACGGGTAGTGCACGCAAACACGAGGCTTGCAGTAACCTTGCAGTGCACGAGAGCCTTCGAAACTTAACTTTCAGTTCGAACGTGGGCACTATAGATCCAACGCATAGAAAAAATATATTAATATGAATCAAGTAAAAATATCTGAATTAAAAATTATTCTTAGACAAACAAGAAATAATAATGGTAAAAGTGCCAAATTTTGTTAAGAACATAGGTAATAATAATTTGTTGTAACACAAACAAAAAGTAAATATGATCCCGAATCCTGTTCAAGAGGTAAGTACATTTAATCCCTCGAAATCTTTCCAATGCAACGACAGCTGCTACTTCCGCGCAAAAATATGATTAAACACCTTGACACCGCACGTTATTTATTATAATATTTTATGATTTGTCACACACACTGAACTATATGAATGTACAATAATTACAAAACAATCAACAGTTGATTTCTTTCACAATCAAGTAGATCGCGACTATTTTATATTCAGAACGCAACACAATGAGGACACGGCGACCAATCACGTCAGCGCCGCTCCGCTTACTGCTCTACTCCGATCCGATCAACTCCTGCGCAACTCAAACACTGCACACTGGTGACGCGTGCGAGCGAGAAACAAAACGTGAATGAAAAAGACAAAACACATACCTACCTGAATATTAAAAGCTCCAAGCTTATATCACAAAAGGTGGACGAGACTGAACTTTTGATTTAGATCCTGGGGTCGTAAGTAGAATTGGTACGGTAGGTACACTAAAACTAAAATATTAGTAAAACATGATATTTTGAAATCATGATACGTGGGAATACTGTTACACAAATAAGTTGGAATGACAAATATTTAAACAAGTGAAAATTTTAATAAATGATATAATATTATTATATTTTAAAACACATTGCCAAATTAAACAGTTAACATGCTTGTTCCCCAAAATCTCTTCACTCACCAAACAAGGAATTTATTTAAATGGTCAAACGGATGTTAAATGTTGAGCGATCATTTTATTGAACTTCTAATTGTGAACTGTAATTAGTGAAGGTGAATAAAATGAGGTAAATCGATGCTAGGCATCGCCCGTGACCGAATAGCTACCAAAATGTAATGGATTGAAGGTCAAGACCTCTAAAATAGTGACTGAAGCCGTAATTATTCTATTTATAAACAAGAGATATCATCAAAAAAATGCGAAAGTTTTAGTTGAATAGAATAATTGAATCAATTGTGAATTATATGAAATTGAAAGGAAAGCGGTAATGTCTCAATTGGTAAACATTAAAGAGAGAAAATGTAAACATTAGAAATTGTAAATGCACAATTCAATGGAGCGCCGATGAATACTGCAGCTATTAAGGTAAGGCGATAAAGTTCTTAAAATTTGGTTATATTGGCTTATTTTATTATCTTAAGATTTGAAACAGGTGACCGTGTCGTGTCCACATCGCGTAAGATTACATTTATGTCCCCAAATACCTTAGATTAAAATCTCAATATTGCAAATCATGTAGTCAGTAGTAATAAGGCAGTAATGGGTGCAGAACATAACAGACTGACTGCATTTAACAGAACGCTATTAGCAATTGTTTGTTCTACGGTGTGGAGAGAACTGTGATAATTAGAAAAATCCAACATCATTAAATTACATAATCTAGTCTTACAAAGCATGTATTTTCTATAAGACCGTTCGTATATTGTTTATTTTAAAATATAAAAAAACCGATTTGGTCTATAAATAGTTTTGAAATAAATCAAACAGTCACAAAATGAAACACAATAAATCACCATAATAATTGGCATAGAACTCGAAACGAAAGTTCAAGTAAAAGTAGAAATGCAAATCGGATGGGATCTTCAGTAAGATTTCGTTAGTGACGCAATTACAGTGGTCAAGGCTGCCGACATCTCGATGGTTTCACTTTTACCATATGCAATGGATGAACACATATCCAATACGATTGTTTCATATCTTTGCATAATTTGAAAGGATAACACTACACTACGCTACTAAGAAAGAATGTCTTCATTTCTAAGCGGAATAAAAATGTTGAAATTAACCAAGACACAATAATGCAGAAGCAATACATTGAAAGTAATTTAACATAGTATGGTGATAGAAAGAACAAAGCGAGTAAATTTGTTCTCCACAACTAATTGCCTGTAGGTAATATAAGTCTTATAATATGCCCGCGAGTGATGAAATTAAACAGTATTGTGGGTAAACACAAGATGAAAGTGTCTGTATGAAAATCTCGCCATTGTCTGCTATATTGCTAATATAATAAATTAATGTCAGTTTTGCAAAACGGTTTTATTGGAATAAATTTCACAAATCTTGAACAAGTGCATTATGACAAAATAGATGATGATTATTACTGTTATTCAAAGTAGAAGATTAGCAATAGTTAACCAACAAATGAAACATACTCTGTTAAAGCTACAATGTCGTGACGCTAAAGTAACAATAGGAATTAATTATAATTATATTGGTTATACAATTTGTGAATAACTTTCATTAATACAGTTGATTCCAAAGTGATATATTTTTCTGATATTTTTCTTTATAAAATTGGATATTTTATGGAAACACGGATGAATGTACAAATAACCAATTAAAGTTCGTCGGGCTTCCATGAACATTTTTTATTTATATGGCGGAAAAAATTACTTAAAGGAGTTATAAAAATCCAAGATGTTTTTCGAATGATTGTTACATGAATTCTCAGTTCTAACGATACAACCATAAATGATTATTATACATCATTCTATAAACAATATTTAAGGTACTCCAGCACATTCGTTTGACTACATACTATGTAGAGTCACACAGACGAAACAACAGTTGAATAGGAGCAGTTACAATGCGAGCATTAACTCCATTCCTGGCTTGTCTAACTGGACAATGATACCAGAATAGATGGTATGCGGGCGTTCTTCCCTACTGTATAATCATAACTTGCGCTTTCAATAGATGTCGTGTGTGTATATCAATTGCACTGAACCTTTTATAATGGACTGACATATTTTACATCAATGTTTTTACAACTGGGTGTAAGTTCATTAAATTTAGCTGAAGGATAGATTCTGTTTTAAGAATTTAGTTAATGCAGTCTATTTTTATGTAGGTATAACTTTTTTCTACTTTCTTTTATTCTTTCAATATTTTAGTTTTCATACGTAAATCATAACTTATACATAGACTACAAGTAAAATTGTAGTTTGAATAATTCTCACCGTAAGTTGTCCCCAATATGGTCCCTATAGTAACCTATTTATTTGTATGACTAGTGTAAATATAAAGAAACGAAACACTTGGCTTTATTCTGTTCTAGATCTACATAGTTAATTAATAAATAAAACATGACATAATAAATCAAGATAATAATTGCGAAAATAGGCCTTGAAGCTCGTACTGGGGTCACCGGGTTTAGGTATACTTTACATTTGATTGCAAAATAACACGTTTTGCACAAATTACATTATTACATTATAGTATACAATTCTAATTATAAGACATTAATGGTTATAAGAGTGTAGATTCAAAGTCCACCGATACGCACAAACATACGCTTTAAGATAGTTGCTCGAAGGCACTGCAAAGTATTGATTGCTATGTTTCAACCTCAGATTACAAACCTATTGTTTAAAAATCTGTGGTTACAACTAACTAAAAACATATTGAAAACTATAATCTATGTTTATGGAACTATAAACCTGAATATAAGTTCACTAAAGTACCATCAGTTGATAAAGAAATAATAGCTACAAATCAAACATATTATTTGCCTATCAACAGAAGCAATATAATTTAGGTTACAACAACGAACCAAAACAAATGTTAACAAGAGCTATTGAGATCGTTAAGAGAAATCACTTTGATATGGATGGTCACACTACCAGAATGTATGCGAGTAGACAAACAATGGTTCTGAATCAGCATGCATTGCATGTTTCTAATGGTTTCAAAGAATAAACAGTCTTCTTAACTTGGCTAGATTATTGTCCGCTACTTATTAATGAATTCGAAATTGCTAAAACAATTTAATTGATATAAGAAGAAAATATGCAAGAAAAATCGTGTGGCGGCTAGTGAATACCTACTTATTACAGTTATTTGCATTTACTTTAATTTTGCTTGCAGGCTAAAACACGGGTCAAACCGCAAAAATACGCTGTGTTTAGGCAGTTTTGTTGACGAATTCATTCGTCTATTAGTCCTAATAATATAGGTATGTTATCATAACGAACTCAACGGTTTCAGCAATAGATAGAGTGATTCAAGAGGAAGGTTTATATAATTATACGTATAATACATGCATATTATAGTACAGAAAAGCCGAGAAATGCCGTGCGAAGATAACCTTCGCGTGTAATGTCGCTTCCTATTTGTGAAAGAATCTATCGAATCCGACTGGTACATCCAGATATTAGCGCGTTCATCAAACTAACAAACAAACAAACTTTTCATCTTTATTATTATATATAAGTTGAAAAAATTGAAAAATCCTACTAATATTATAAATGCGAAAGTTTGTGAGTATGGATGGATGGATGGATGTCTGTTACTCTTTCACGCAAAAACTACTGAACGGATTTAAATGAAATTTGGAACACAGATAGTTTAACACATAAGATACTTTTTATCCCGGGAAACCGCGGGGCGGAATCTAGTAATAATATATTTTCAATTTTCATTCAGTTTCTTACCAACACAGAATTCTAGAAAATATACCGTCATCATTATTATAGTGCAGAAAATGTACCTATGTAATACATTATGATTTCAAAACAATTTTAGCACAATAGTCACAATGACAAATGTTTTTGACCATTAGGGTTACAATATTGACCAATAAAACTCGATATAACCAAGTGGAACTTAGTGGAAGATTGCCCATTGCTATACAACACTTATATTTTGTAGTGAAGCTACAACAATGTTACATTATAAACAACAGTTAGGAAGTTTTGAAATACTACTCGCACCTAAATTTTATATGAAATCATAATTTAATACTTGCCATTTGAATGTATAATTTTATACTCATGTGAACCTTTGACACGTCTTTTCTTAGATAACGTTGCCGAACATCAGTTATTTGGGTCAGATAATGAATTTATTATTTTAGTTGTATAATAATTAAGCTAATAAATCACACGAAAAAAATTAAGATTAGAATAACCTACTAAAGTTATTAATTAGCTTTGATGTTAGTATTTTCCAATCTCGTGCTAAAAAATGTATTCAATATGATTAAAACCTATTATAGTAAGTAGGTACCAATAACTATTTCAACTTAGGTAGGAGATACACCTAAGGGACCAACTACTGACAATATAAAAGGGATTGCCAATGTATTACCGGCCTATTAAAAAAACTATGAAGTTGAATAAGTATCAACAAAAGTAATTAATTATTATTAAAGTATAATTTTTAGGATACGATTATCTAGTATTTTTTCAATTATAAGCAAATCATTCGTAGATTATGTTTATAAGTAGGTATACTTTCATGAATGTAGTACTATGACACAGCTATTCTAACAAAGTCGTAGTGTATCTGAGAAAACCATGCGGATCCAATGCAAAATTGGATGATAACAATTTTCCTCGGCATTATATCGGTTCATAAACAACCTACTGAACCAGGCGCTACTCCAATGGTCATTAATGCACGCCAAATGATATACATTACGCGGTCCGATAACTAGTGCTATCGTTCGACGGGCACAGTAAATATTACCGGTAAATTGCACACGAGCACACATTACTTTCACTTCCAAGTTTGAAATAAGCCCAGTGTTAGTTTAGCTTGAAGCGTTTACGTCACCCATTATGTTGGACAAAAACTCGACAAGGTCTCGAATCTCAATCTCCGCCTGCCAAGGTCGCGAGCAGATCACGCATTGTCTGCGCCTGTGCCACTTGGATTTTTTTATGCTAGTGTTGTAACTTACTATAAGGAGTCACTTTATTTACCTTCTTTGGTTGAATAACGTATTTATTAATAAATAAAACCCTAATACAGCCAAGTAGTGGCCTACTTTTACCAATTCGCTGTATTTTCAAGTTTTACTAATAGAAGTACAAAAGAAACAAAGAAATCATCAGATACAGAATAGCGACGATGATTTTCTTTGTAAACATTTTGTTTTACATAAATGATCCGTAACAAAATATTATGCTAACCAGAGAAACTTTTACTTCTAAAATCCAAATATATTTAGCAAATAAGTATAATGAATTTAAAAGGCAATGTGCTTTGTATCGTTTTCAGTAAAATGATCTATTAATTATAACTATAATTAATTATGATATAATTTGACTTAATAGTAATCAAAATTTAAGGTGAAATAAAATCGCGTATTCAAAGCATAAATTTTAAAAGTAGAAATGGATTGCCGGAAGCGCTTTTGAATTTATGTTTCAGTTGTTTAAACAGTTACGGCCGGCGCACAGTGGCTGATGGCACAGCAGAGGATTTAAAAGATATCAATTGAATTTAATAGTTAGTTATAGTTACTCAATCGAAATAAGGTATATATTTCAACCAGCAATGTCTAGAGTCTAGAGAAAACTGCGCCGCGATGCGCGAGGCCGATTACCGTCCATTGAAATATGTATCTTATTTCCATTGAATAAGTATTAAATTAAATTAATCAATTTTAAATCCTCTGCCGTGCCATCCACCACTGTGCGCCGGCCATTAAAGTCATTGAAATGATGTATGGAGAGACATCACGAGACGCGAGGGCATAGCCGAGACGAACAGAAACACTGACATCACATACATTTAGTAGTGTTAATATAACAGTTAATTAATTAACTTATTCACCGCGGGGGTCGGCGCGCTTATGTATAGGTAGGTACTTATCGAATAAAATATCAAGATATAAGTAGTCTAATCTAATAATATCGCTATTTGTGTCCAAAATAGTAAAAAGTATGTATACATAACACAACGTTGAGTTCCTGCGCTTGTGTAAGGTCTCATGACCTCATCGACGAGGGGATAAAGTAACTAACGAGCCCTACTCGGAATAAGAAATGGTAGGTAGGACATCGTAGTAAGTATAAAAAATATTAATGTAGATGTCACAAGTTTTAGTTCAAAACTGTTTATGACTTGCTTTTCAAGTGTTTTGAAATCTAGAAAGTTCGCAATAGGTACTTAGATTATGTTACGTTTCCTTTTCATACGAGATATATTTTAAAACCTGCGGGCACGTATTTTGTAAGAAACTACCATAAGAGCAGTTATAATCATGATTTCTTCAGCCCAACGTTTTGACGGTAATTTTTTTATTAAAACACACCGTGCCTGTCGACTGATTTTCGATTTGAAGGAAGGTTTGCAGGCCCAGCAGCGGGTACCTATTATACCTACTCCTTACCACCGAAATATAAAATCTCGTCTAGCTGGCTATCTCTTTAAGATATGGTAGGTATCTAAAATTATGTTTCATATTCCATTACTTCATTTCATACTCCGTCAAGACCTTACAGACGGAAACTGTCTCGCCATGTAGAGGCAATTAAAGTAGGTTACCTAACCTACTCGCGAATTGGTAGGTACTATTTTCGAGTTACATGAATGATAATAATATTGTTACGTACAAGTGAAGGGTCAAGATTTTTCTAGAGAGATCCTTGTATTTGTTTTCGTCGGCGTTAACAATGCCGCTATTTGAAAACAAAAGAAAGACCCACCTATTGTTTCGTTTATAGCCCTATTGTCATCGGAGTTTTATGGCTCTGTTTACTTTCCCACGCTTGTTTGTGTCGGACGGCCGCCGAAACTTCCTCGCGAATATTCTGGAGATCAGGAGGCTCGAATATAAAAGGCGAGCGTCGAGCCAGCAACGACCTCCCCCAAGCCCATCACCCTATTCGGTGACCCGATCCCTTGGGAAAAGGAAGCCAAATATCTAGGAGTCATTCTTGATGATCGATTAACCTTCGCAGCACACATAGAGCGGGTACGCGCGCGCGCCGCCTTTGTGTTAGGTCGCCTTCATTTCCTTTTGAATAGTAAATCTAAACTTGCTCTAAAAAGCAAAGTCAGACTCTATACCGCGTGCATCCGCCCAATCATGACCTATGCTAGCCCTGTGTTCGCCCAGGCTAACCCCCGCAAGATCCATAGACTTCAGGTTATACAAAACCGATTCATGCGCAAAGCCACGGGAGCCCCCTGGTACATGCGCAACGAAAACCTTCATATCGATTTAGGACTCCCCACCATCAAACAGTTCATGAAACGCGCTTCACGCCGCTTTTTTGATACCGCGGTAAACCACCGTAATCCGCTCATAGTACAAGCCGCAACCTACACCCCTTCGAAAATCTCCCGTATCCAACGACCAAGGCAAGCCATCAGCGAGCCGGACGACCCTATCACCATCGCTCAGAATGCAGCTCTCTCAGCTCGCGAAACCAACACACAAGACACTACACAAAACCGACTTCCTCGGTATCGTCCTCGACGGCGAGGATCGTCGCGACGTCCTACCCAGTCTCGTCCCGTTCAAGCGGCCCGAGCTGCTCCCAGTAATCCGACCGCCCCTAATTAGTCGTAACTCGTACTATGTCCTCCCCCTCCCCCCGGTAACGCCCTGAGCCGAGGCCCGTACCCCACAGGGGGTGCCCTCAGGCGATGTTACCTAAATTTTTCTGTCCGGTTGAGAGCCATCTGCGCTCGCCGATTTGTCCGCGTACGGGTGCCGTAGCCACCTCTGGCTAGCACCTTTGTGTCCTTTCAAAAAAAAAAAAAAAAAAAAAAAAACCAGCAACGACAGTTCAGTTCTACGAGCTACCAAGTGAACTTCAATGCGACTTTAAAGTGCGAATAGTGCGATACTCAGTGTGTTGTTCAGTGCTATAGTGCTATTGTAAGACAGTGATTAATTGCGATAGAGACGTTTATTAATTGTGACTGTGACATTTTATTTGTTAATTAATTAATTATTTGTGTTGATATACTGACTGAATCCGTTCGTTAATAAAACTCTTCTACCGTAAATCGGCATATTTATTCGTACCCACCCCGGATACGTAACAATATGAACATGTTAAATTTTATAATGAACGAATATTTTATTTTTTATAATGAACGAATGAATATTTTTTTTGATAATGAACGTATCGTGCTGCGCAGTTGTCTATATTGTTTATATAATATTTTAATAATTATATACTTATTTATTAGTATAATTATGTAATTTCCTTGTCTTGTCTTGTCTAGAGACACTCTGACCTAGATAGTAAACGATGCCATTAATGATATTTATAACATAAGTGGAAAGACTGAATTGAGTCGATAATAAGAAAAGCCAATTAAGAGTTTTCCAGCATTTGGCCTTCACATGTGAAATCCCAGTCTATCGTGGGAAGATTATTATATATTTTTAATCTGTATACAATCTGTATCTGTGTGTTTTAAATTGTTATTATATTCATGAGCCTGAAAGCTAAGATGAGAAAAAAGTTAGCGCAGGCTCAGAAGCTTACACACAATCCACCTCTGGGTGCCTCAGGTGGGACTCAAACCTCGGGTATCGAAGATGCTCGGGACAGGATATTTTCGTTACGACTATTTGGGGATCGGTATGATTTGTGGACGAGCCTGGATCGGGCTTTATATCGTGGTCCTTGGCGTCCTTTATAGCGTCAGACGAAATCGGAGCCAGTTTTGTGAAGTGCCGGTGGTGTCAGAATCCTTCCATTGTCAAGATCTTTCATTTTTATTTTAAAGATTGACTCAAAGTAAACAGACTGCAGCTTTCAAACAAAATGTGATATAGTTTGTCAATATTGAATATAGTTACGTACTTCATAAAATTAAAGAACATGCAAGCAAATCATTTAGAACCGTTGTTTATTTTTAATAGGTATTATATAGGTAATGTTGTGAATGAATCATTGAAACTTTAATGTACCTAAGCCGTGCAGTCATCCGTAGATTAAATAGCTAATAACTTGAAGTGAAAAGGTATAGAATGTAGTAGGAGAAAAAATATTATTCTAGACAAGTTGGCTATGTAGGTACCGAAGCAGGCGCAGGAAAAGCCACTGAATGTCACGCTAGCTGCTTTTCCGCTTTCTCAACCGCACAGGGAAAGTAACTACCTGGCTTGAACATAACTTCAATCTATGTGTTTATGGTGAAACAGTTACTATTTAATTTCCCTCCTATGATTGAGAGTGTTGTACAGACCCACCCATAGGTAAAAATGAGTTAGCTAGACAAAAATATCACGTTATAACTAATTCACAAAATTTTAATAATTTAACTGTGTTTTCAGAGTTTACCTATTATATGCCTCTGATGACCAAAGCTGCGACGATTTTTTTGTTTCTTTTCGGCATCACAGTTTGTGTATTTTGTCAGTGTCAAGTTCAGCAATGTAAGTATTTTTTTTCAAGTTATATTTTAAATTCTAGTAAACTTCAAGTCATATTAAATCACAAATAATTTTCAAGTCATAGTCAGTCAGTCCCGCAGTCAGACAGTTTATGTTACTAACACTTTTCACGGATTTTTGAGACAACTTGACAGCAATAAAACTCAAAATGCAAGTTCCCGCCAAAAAAAACGACTCATTTCTATTCCACTCCATGACAATCATATATAGCGACAACTATTGTCAATTACATAAAACTTTTATTAAGCGCTATCTACTATCAAGTAGATGAAACTTTTATTAAGCCCCATCTATTATCAAAAAGATAAAACTTTAGATTAAGCAAAGCGTTATCTATTATCAAATAGACAAACCTTTATCAAGCGCCATCTACTATCAAATAGGTGAAACTTTTATTAAGCGCCATCTACTATCAAGTAGATAAAACTTTCATTAAGCCCCATCTATTATCAAGAAGATAAAACTTTAAATGAAGCAAAGCGTCATCTATTATCAAATAGACAAACCTTTATTAAGCGCCATCTACTATCAAATAGGTGAAACTTTTACTAAGCCCCATC
The DNA here is from genome assembly GCA_963555595.1 of Tethea ocularis. Lineage (NCBI taxonomy): Eukaryota > Metazoa > Arthropoda > Insecta > Lepidoptera > Drepanidae > Tethea > Tethea ocularis. The sequence continues at coordinate 4,934,676 of OY741970.1, read as the reverse complement.
TATCAGTCTAAAATAGTTTTGCTACTCTTTGATAGGTATCAACATTTATTCAATGGTATCACTGTAAAAAAATACTGCTTAATAAATAAATTAATTAGTTGATCTATTCGTCGCTACATGTCTCATTGTGTTTAATATGACTACTTTGACATTAGAAAATATAAATATTCCACGTACCTTCCATTACATAAACAATACTGCCGACATCTCCCTCCTTGATGATGAGACTGCCTGCAGCATATTCAACTGGATACATGCAGTCCACGATTTCGCGAATCTGCGTCATTTCCAAATTCTTCATGAAATCATTGTCTAGTATTGCACCCTTTATTAGCTCCCGGGATCTGAAATTTAAGAAACAATAAATCAGATAGGATCCACCCACCTAAGGTGGTACTGCCTGTTTGATAGTCAATAGGAGTTACTTCAAGATGTTTATGAAGATTGGTTTAGCGTTTGTATTTTATTTATAACTACTTAGCTGATATCCGCGTTCATATAGTATTCATTCATAGATAATGCTTCCCATTCATGAAATAATTTTCAGAATCGGACCACAGTACCTAGCTCCGAAGATTAACATAAAAAACAGAATAACAAATAAACTAAACTTTACTACTTTAGAATATTACCTACAACAGTTTTAAAAAAATTATCAACGTTACGTTTGAAGTTTTTTGTGAAATCCTATAATCTTTTGTTATAGATATCAAGGTACCGATTACAAAGCAATGAGAGTTTCACCAAATTCAATAGGTACTGAAAAAATCTAAAATATTCTTGGTCCTTGGACATTATTCACACACGGATATCTAATCCCAAACTAAGCAGAGCTTGTAGCACTGTAGGTCTATGGAAACCAGATATGAGATAACTGTGCAAATGAGTCCTGGTTGGGAAGCGAACCCACGACCTGCGGCGTGAGACTACTATAACTATAATTTTAGGTGTAGAGGGGAGAGAGACATGTAACACATGTGAAATTCGCACATTTCGCCCCTCATAATAACATAATAAACTTATGCCTAAAAAACATAAATTTTAGACTAAGGAACCCTAATAAAAACTTAGGCTTCGGCTAAAAAGACGCGAGGCTTTTCAAGTATTCTTACAATTATTTTAAAAGGATGTTTGGCTGTCTTTGGCGTTTGCAAATGGAGTAATTTGGACTTTATCCTTTATTTATACTAATACCTATTTACCTACTAATATTATAAAGAGGAAAGATTTGATTGTTTATTTGTTTATATGTTTGTTTGTTTGCATTGAATAGGCTCCGAAACTACTGAAACGATTTGAAAAATTCTATCACTAATAGGAAACTGCATTATCCCCGAAGGTTATAGGCTACTTTTTATCCCCGGAACGCGAGTGAAACCGCAGGAGACAGCTATTATAATACAACATTGTCGTCGGCCCTATCATATCATCAGTGTCACGATAGTCAACAATATAGTAGAGAACCGTAATGACAATAACCTTAAAATTATTACAGTAAATTGGTGTCATAAAACAAGCGTCGACAAGCTTTAGATAAAACTATCGCCAATTACCAATGGCATTGGCACAAGGGTACGTGTAATATTATTTATTGATTAGTTTTACATAGTAATTCAATAAATTATCGACGATAAGCATTGCTTAATCTATTTTAATATGAATAAAAATATACATAGATTATTTAGATAGGTTAGTCTGGTATCATGGACGAATACTTAGGTTATATCTGTTAGCCGCCCTCGCGGTTTCATTAAAATTCTTGGGGTGAAAAGTTCTACTAGTTTCTACTTTCAGGACTGTCAAAGCTAGAGTTAAGTTTCTGGGCAAGCGTGCTCAATCTTAGGCTTCGTCATCCTTTATGAGGACGTTCAGTGGCAAAAAGCCAGCACATTTAATAATAAAAAAAACGACTAAAATCCATCACCCATTCAGACTTTTGCAATAAGTATGATTTTGTACCGAAAGTAAAACCCGTAAATATCTGTCGTAACTTTTTTATAATGTATGTAAGTACCTACGTAGGTAGGTACAGTATGACACAACTTAGATGTAGCATCGGCAAATCGTTTTCGTACACTTCACTTCCGATTTACACAACTAATAAAAATCGGTCATTATCGCGCCATTCAACGTTCAACAAGATTATTTTCGCTGATCATTTTTTTACACATGAGTAATGTTGTAGGTGCACATTTTTTGGGAACGATCGATTTTACGAATATTGCCGATGCTTCATCTAAGTTGTGTCATAATATACATGTTTTTATATAAAATTATTTTTTATTAATAAATAAAAGCGGGAAGATTTAAAAGATCTAATTTTACAAGTAGATTTCAGGTATTTTTTGTTTCCATATCCTTGCACATTACATTATTATAACTGACAAGTAAAATAGCTTTTAGTTCAATGTTATGAACTGAAGCAGCTGACGTAGTTAGATGTTTTCCTTGTTATTCAAGCAGAGAAAAGGAATACAATTGATTGTTATGTAAGTGATATAACCGACCACAAACAAAGTGCGTAAACATGAAGCGGATTACTTCTTACAGAAAACGAATAAAGATCAGAAGAGATTTTCCATTTCATTTTTCATTGTTCTCATTGTAATTGGTGTCAATAAAGACGAGGAAAAGCCTCTAGACTTAAAAAATGCTTAACTGTCCGTGAATCATTTGTGTAACTAAAATATTGACGCCATAAATCCTATTCAAAAAAACCCTACAGCAATCGTGACAGAGCCGATGGCGAGGACAAGCATCACATAAAGTTCGAACGTAATTATACCAAATGGGTCCATTCGAAGGCACACTGGCTAACACATGTCGACCTCGAGCCAGCACCGCCATTGCAAGTGCTGAGAGAAATTCAAGCAATGCCTTGAGTGATTGATAGATGACAAACACTACTTATAAATTAGATACGTTGATACACACACAATACCAACAAGGATGAGGCGGCGACGAATAATATGTTAGCTGCCATCTCGTGACCAGTAAACTTACGTAAATAAAAAAGCAAACATGCAATGTATGGTAATAATGTTTGTATCTATTTGTGGATAAACACTGAGTGCTTTTAATTTGTAAATTAACATGACTTTGTTGGAAAACACGTCGTAAAGTTTTCAGTTTATCTGTTAAATTTCCACTTACGTATGACTTTTAGGTATTTTCACCAATTTCATCTCATGATCTTGAGTTAGTGAAGATAGCGGTTCAGCTGATATGGCAGTCCTCTTGAGTCTAGGCTCACCTAGGGGGTACAGTCGTGTATTTTCAACACCGGGTGTCTTGATCACAAAACAATCTTCTTCATCCTTTCCATTTTTGTGACTATCAATAATTTGTCTCGTCAAAGGTTTCACTACTTGTCGATATTTGTCTATTTCGTTCTTGAGATATCTTATAGTGGCATCTTTTTCATCGATCTCATTTTCTAAAAGAGCTATTATCTTATCTCTTCGCTTCAACTCTTCTGTTCTCTCCATCACCAGACGTTTCATTTCCAAATATTTCTTTTCGAATTTGTAATTATGATCCATTTGGCACTGTTTTGTGTGTGTTTGCGCCATTTTTGACACCACTAATATTTTTAAATGTCTACTTTCGTTACTCACTTTTTGCTATTTTCAGTATCACTCACATCTTAGTTAACAGAACCTTCATTGCATCACTTCTGAATGTATACTAATAAACATTACCTATCATTGACTTATTTGTTATCAATAAACCTATCTACACAAGCCAATATGATAACGTACATGTATACAGTCCTAGTGGAGTTTTATAATGTTAACATTAATTTTAAATATATTTTTGTATTTTCAAGTTACAATGAACGAATTTGCCAGTCCAGTGACCAGAATAATGATGAATGTACTATGGTTGATCGGTGTTTCCTTATTTAATTATTGTGATTGTGATGATCGAGTGTAACTACGAGCAGCACATCATGTCGGCCAACCCAACCGACTGAATGACTCAAGACTCAATGACTTACGACACTTATGTACAATGTATTATATTTTAGAACGAGTATGCGCCGGCCGTCGCTCTGGTTAGTTTAATTGGTTTTCATTATACTTGATTAATGACATAGATTAATAAACAAAGTAGAATGTATTAAAATGGACTTTAACTTTTGTAGTCATGCCAAGTAAAGACCAAATGCGTCCAAATTTCGTAATGTGAAATTGATTTAGTCTCCTTGAAAGTTAACCCAATACCAACTGAGTACTGGCGTATATGTAATCGAAACTTACTCGTATTTAAAAAAATCGATCGAATATTATTGATAAAGTACAGAGCTGAAATACAGTTTCCTTTTTAAATAAATTAGAACCCAGATTATTACAATCTTTTTCATAAAATACGATACGTAGGTAATTTTATAAAAAAAAAAGAGTTAATTATTCCTCTGCCAACTCTGTAGCTTTTATCACGTTTGTTGCAACGACCGGTTTACTCATGTTTCCATACTGTCTAGAACTTATTCAATTGTTGGTGTTTTGACATTTATCATACACTCATTGTGTCTGTCAACTCATTAACACTTGAATAATAAATTTGTGTAACCAGCTCAATGAAAATAACATATATGCTACACCAACATCTATTACCGGTTGCTATGCGTAGGTGATATTTCGTAAAGGTGTACAACATGAAGTGCATGATACCTTTCTAAGTAGGTACAGGTAAGGTCAATGCGACATTAAAGCTGCCACGAAAAGAATTTAGACCACAAGGAGGTACAATAGTTAGTAGATTTGAATCTACTAAATTGATTGTTTTGACACATAGACAATCTGTGAATGACGACATATTACGAAGGTGGTAAGCACTATAAATAGAATTCTATTTCTAATTATAGTCTTACTTTATATTATACGAGTACAACATTATTACGAGTGACTTGTTTTATATACAAATCGTTATCTTTGAGATATCATCGATTATGCGTCCAACATACAATTGTCTACACACGTAAGTAATCTGAAGTAAACACGCGGTCTAAATTATTTGTTGTGTCATACTCTTCAAGAGGCGACCTAGACCTGCTTTTGATTTTTGGATGAAAGCCCAATGCACGATCCATTAAGCCTAATCTTGAGAATTGTTACAATGCTTCGTTATAATTGGCTATTTGACACTACACACTTTATTTTAACGGCAGCTACATTAAGGCATGGGCTAATTAATTAAAATATGAAACTGGCCTTAGTATCAACAATCAACTGGCTGGGTTCTCAAATTGTTTATCTGTCACCAAACAACTTACAATGAATTCCGGCAGCTGTATACTTAATAATTAGTTCCTTCTAGGAGACAATAGTTTGATTCTTTTTTATTCGTGATTTATTTGAGTTTGATTATGCCTACAATATCACCTACGATATGTGATTAAAATCGTACTTATAAAGTGTTAAAATATTAGTACATCTGATATTTACACAGATTGTGAGATTTTTATGCCTTTTGATTTCTTGCTTCTCTGAAATTAAGAAACACTTACTCCACACCAATTTTAACTCTACGTAGTATCAACAATACGAAGCCAAGTTATGAGATGTAGAGGGAGTTGTAAATAAAAGGTGAAAGAAATTGGTCAAAATTGCTACATAATCTTATAGGTCTCATAGTTCAGGCGGTTTATGATTTTATTCATCATAAAGAATCGCGTTATGTTGTAACCAAAATAGCTTACTGTTGTATAAATAGCGAATGTTTATGAACACTAATAAAATAGAGTAATTGTTCCATTATATAAAAGCATAATGATGATCATTTCTCATTTAATCATATTCATAAATAAAGGAATCGTGTTGCAAATCGGTTCTCTATCATCATAAATTTGTATTAGAGTGTTTATAGTATAACTGGTAAATATATTTATAACTCCGATCATGGTAATCTCACGCAATACATTTTATGTAAAGCGAATATGAGGGTATGAATAAAGATATTGAATTGTGATAGGCATTAATTTTCACGAAGAGTAAAAATTTCGCGTTATTTAGACGCTGAAATATTTAGATGGAGAATTTAGAACCTATGTGAACTATTCAGCTTCTGTTTCTCTTGATTCTAAAACAGGTACCTACCAACCATTGTTAATAATTCCTATTCACAAGTTAAACTTTTTCGAGACCCTTTCAATTGTTACAAATAAAAATAAAAAAAAGCAAATAATCTTACATAAACAACTCAGATATGTTTTGTAAGAACCTTTTCTGATGGAATTTTCCTCGAATGCTAGCTGGTAAAATTGTTATTACTTCTGTTTTTATTTATTACTCCTAAAGCCAAATAGATCGCAGGTACTAAGATACCTTATAATACTGAAAAATCATCAGTACACCCGATTTATTTACATTCACAATTAACACACTAAAACCATATTTAACGAAATAGCGCATACCTCAAAGAAGCAATAAATGTACTTCAAATGTACCTAATATAAATAGCCAATATTTATTTTAGAAAATATTATCATGTTGAAAATCGCAACTAATAGGTAATTATTACTCTACACACCCGGGTGAAACCAAGGCGGGTTATTTGTTGACTATACAAATGAAACAGTATAAGGTTCATAAATACAAGTCAAGTAAATTCTACGTAGGTAGGAGCTTATGATGCTCATTGTTAAATAAATAACCATTTACAGTAATTCAGATAATACAAGTTGAACTACTGTAGCCAGAAAGAATTCGAAAAATCCATGCAAAGCCTCTGATATTACGTTATTAAAAGTAATTTTATCTCAAACATGGATAATCTGCAGTGTACGTCACGCATATGTAGGTATTACATTTAAGCCATGCTTTAACCAAAGTTGACATACTACAGACTAATGCTATTTATGGGGTTTGACGTTATCGCAACAGAGGTGAAACTACCGAAACCATTAGGACAAACGTCGCTCGCTTGATTGCGCAATGACACCACTATCTATTTATAGCATTATACCGATATGCTAATTTCCAGATTAAAATGAAACCAGAAAGGAAACAACGGAAATTAACCGCGCAGTACCATACTCTTTCATCTATACCGCTAATAGTAATATACCTACACTATGGTGAAAATTTCCAAAGAAAACAACTAGAGCTGCTGCCGTCGTTGGTGCTTCCTATATTCAGTTCAATCTAAACAAAATATTTACATGACTGGATGAATCTAGAAACAGAATCTGTTTCAGTAACAATTTCTAAAATTAATCGAACTCGATGTCGATTAAATCTCAAAGTAAAATACGATGTAACATTATTAATAATTCTTTCTTTTCATGTATGAGCAGTATCATATAATCTCTAGAGAGATTTGTTATCTCTAGCCTATCAGTTTCATCGATAACAATCGATATTAACTTTAAAATTGACATTCACAAAATCGTGCATACTACGTATTTTGGGCCTTCATCAAAAGAATCAAAACACCATAAATTTTATGGAGCTATGAAAATTATACTGGAAGCTATAAATACAGCAGTAAAAGCAACAAGAATGGCCCATCTCTCTAATTGCTAGAATTCGCAAATGCTTTAGTTATTTTTTTTATAAAGAACCTTGGCACAATTCTAGTTACGGAGAAATGCAGCATCTGTTGTGATTGTTTAAAAAATAAAGTTAACAGGTTGATGTCACTAGGGAAGAAAATATCTGTAAGTTTATTTTCGTATTCTGTAACGTTGACAGAAACTGACAGAGGTGGAAATTCATGAATATTTTCAACATCTTGGTGCCAATTCCAAAAATGTATATTACTCAAGTATTGTAAATACTAATGACTCTGATTCTGAAGAAATTTTTATCGTTTTCCACCCTCTCCTACCTCCCCCCGACAACTTGAAGTTAATTGGATAAAAACTGAATCGACAAAAAAAGCGAAATAATTATCGAATCTGTTTACAATATTCCACGAGAATCGGTTGAGAAATGCGACCTCTAGAGGAGAACAGCCGGAAATCCGCCGGACAGACATAGGTACGTAGGTAAGTAAGTACGAAAGCATTTTTGGCCAAGCCGAAACGGAGACGCGTCGCGCTCATATATATTTATAGTTTTATTGTTGTAGTTTGAAGGGTTATGCTTTATTACTTTCATCAATTTTGCAGCTGCAAATGAAGCAACCAAATTTTACGATGGAAAATCTAAATAGGGGTTAATTGACGAAGACCTTTTAAGTGAAAAGCTATATTTAGTAACAGTATGATCTAAGTCATTGTTTCTTGTACTAACTACTGTACGGAGTAGAAGCAAATGATAGCTGCAATTGCATTCAATGCAAATCAACCGGAAATATCGAGATTATCGATACCTACAAGATGAAAACTACAATTATACAGATTAAACTAGATATTAATGAAAACCCAATAGATGAAACTTTAGCACAGATCCTGTAGGTAGATAGAATCAATGAAAAATATGTGCTAATTAACACATCCAAATTCGATGTTGAACAAATGGTAAGACATCAGGACGAGTAAACTGCAACCGTTTTGATTATTACATACTGTTGATGAGTAATCGAATGATGTCATGAAAGTTGTAGGAGAGTAGGTAACATTTTTCTTAAAATGTAAGTACCTACGAAACCTCACTCCACTCGAAATTTTTTAACCTGTTCTGCAACTAACATTTTCCTTTTGGATATAGGTAGGACCTACCTTGTGAGTTGTGATTTATGAGGCTCGAGTTTGAGTTTGTTTTACCACATACTCTTTTGGGCCAAAGTGTTGAATTAAGTACCCACTTCAGTTTAACCTTCACAGTTAGTGGTTGACTTATCAAACATTTATCGAAGAAAAATTATAGTTAGGTACTTACATACTTTATGTAAATGTATAAATAACGAACTTGGAGTCTTTATACGGAAAAATCATAAGTACACCTGACATCAGGCGATGGAGGGTCATCGGTCTTTAGCAGATAGGTAAATCAATCAAGTACTTTGATGACAAAGGTGACGACGTTATTATAAGGAAAAATAACAAATACGCGAGATTATATATGGCTTAATCAATATTATAGCATGTAATAAAATTAAATAATATAAAATAACTTGGTTTCATGGTATATTGATGACCTACATTGTGAAATATATATTATATCCATGATTGTAAATCTCAAAAATCATGACTGTACCATTAAAAGTTTAGGCAATGATGAGAATATTTGATGTAGGTAACATTGCAGAAAAAATTAAATATTTTCCTTATTAAACTTTTAAAAATAATTTTAAAGGACAAATGTAATCTAAAAATATATAAATATTCTTTCAATTTTAACAAAACAAATACAGGTTTTTGCCCCCTTAATTAAGATCAATAACATAATATTTAATAGTTCAGATATAATGATAAGAAGTTACCTATTTATTGCTCTAGATTCCGATATGAAGAACACGAACAAGCAAAATTCACTACACATCTCTTAAAAACAAGAAATGGCAAGACACGTCTATCTAAACAGTATTGTATTAATGTAGTTATAAGCAAATCTAGACACCAAGTATATAAAGGAATAAAGCCTTAGAATAAATAAAGAAAAAATAGCTCCCCGGAAGGCAGTAGCGAAGGCTGATCTAAGTAAAGTGGGCGACAATGCGTATCAATTGAATGAACCTGCTACGTTACCCGATCACGTAGAATTCATGCGTAATGCAGAAAATGTATTGAATTATGGTGTTCATAACAATCAAACGTGTATACCACTAGATATATATAAGGAAAAAGTGACTGATTGACTCATCTGTCAACGCACAGCTCAAACCATTGGATGGTTCGGCTAAAATTTGGCATACAGAAGCTGTTATGACGTAGGCATCCGCTAAAAAAGGATTTTTGAATATTCTATCCTAAGAGGGGCGCGAGCTAGTGGGAACATAAAAGTCAAGGTTGCTGATTTTGCGTCAAAGCTTATTTTATTGATTTCAGTACTATAAATATTTATTTTTGAATGGTCTTTCGGCACATGTAAATAAAAAAAAACTACATACTTACTTATAAAAATTTTGTTCATAGAAAAGTTTTCGGTCTTTCGAATATTTTCTTGGGTTATTACTTGCCAAGAAAATATCAGGTGTCATGATTATTAGCATTTGTCAGGTAATAAGGTCTTATCCTACAATAGTTGACTGTTCCCTTTTAATATTTTCATCCCGATCCTGATTTTTCACAATACCTAATATCACTAATATGATCAGTCAATAATTATATACCTAATATCATTTATAACTTCAAAGCTTCTGAAAGTGAAAGACTAATAAATACAGTTGTTTTATTTACTGCGAATGTAAAAAAGTATATTTTTTTACCCTAACCTAATCTCATTCATCACAAATTGCAATTTTATGAGGCAACTCTACAAATTCGTAGGTTGTAATTTTATTCAAACTGCGAGTTTTTTGGCATTAATTCTTAATTCATATTCTGTTCTTTAATAGTTCTGCTCATTCGTGATGTTTAAATGTCATGTTATGATGTAGGCTATCTTTAGATACATCTGTGAAGTTTTTTATGTTGTTGCATGTTTCTGGCACGTGACAAAATTTGCGTTTTTTTTCCATTTGTGTTGTTTTGTATGAAACATGCATTAGCAAATTAGCTCTATTCAACATTATTTATATAACCGAGTTATATAACTTGTAAGTAAGTTATAGGTCAGGGTTGAAAATTTGTCCCGAGTCACCTATCCTCTCGGCAGTTGCACTTGAGAGCCTGTTGCCTCCTAGGTTTTGTAAAAGATCGCCAACACATTGACAATACCTTCGGTAATGCTAATGTCCTTATGTGACAGTGGTCACTTACCATCAGGTCAATGTCTAGTTGTAAGTCATATAACAAAAGAATCTTGTTTTATGAGCTTTGCGCATATTAGATTAAATAGTAAGCACCTAGATATTGAAGAAGGAATTCTAATGCCAATATGATTGATGAATAGTGAGTGAACCAATGAGGCGTACATACAAATTGATTCCATTGCATCATACATATTAATATTTTGGTATTTGAGGTGTATAAACGATATAAAACTGCACTCATTTATTATGTTGTATTATGCAAACCGATTTTTAAGTGGGATTATTATTATAATTACTGGCAAAATGATTTTGAGAAGAGAAAAAGAAAAATATCATATCCTGGAACACTGGCTGACAAGAAAATACTTTTTAATTCTTTGATTTTTCAAAAGAGAATATAATATTATTATTGTTACAACACTGGCGTGCAACAAATACTTTTGCATTAAAGATGTATTCAATATTAATATTAATATTAATAAGACACTTTTTTTTATAAAATTAAATAAAAATCACGGTCGCGTTCCGTTGGGCCGTAACGTTGTACCGGCGTGAGCGTCGCGTTCGGACTAGAGTTGAGTTGAAGTCGAGGAGCGTCGGCGTCCCCGTCGTTGGTTTGGATTTGGTATAGCGAGCGGGCGTCCAACGCCTGAATGCCAGAGCGTCAATATTCAGGCGGCGCCTAAATTATCATTCTTAAATAACATGATTGTCTTTGATGAATCCATTGACATATTTGACCAACAGTTCCAATTGAAAACATTTTTAATGAACTGTCATTGGTTAACTCTACTTTGTGTATAATTAATTAATCCTTGATATTGTTTATACATTGTAAGCTTAGAATAGTGCACTATAGTAATACATATTATTATAAATAGATAGGTACATAATTTTTGTTGGAATATTTGCGCAGGTGGAAATGGCAAGTGGTACCGAAATAAATTTGGCGTCACGGAGGTGAAATTATCGCATGGTTCATAAAATCGGCACGGGACGCATGTAAATAATTACCTACAAAATCTATAGATTCTATGTATTTCGAAAATCTCATACAACTGACTTAATAAATTTATGGATTGCATAAATAGCTAGTTAATTCCCGTCCCTCCCTTTTCACTCCCTTTTCACTAGTAAAAAGTATACTGTAAGTATATTAGTTCAAAAGATAGGTATTTTCCCTGTGTGTAGAATTTCAATCAAATCTCTTCAGTCAGACATCATACAAACAGCTATAGGTATATAGTTATATAATATGCCAAATTTCATCCAATCTGGCCAGTTTGAGGTAGGTATTCGTTGATAAATCAGTCAGTCAGTCATGATTTTTTTCGAATTACCTATTTTTTGGGTTACATTATTGTAACTTTCTTAGGGATCTCGCTTATAATGCAGCCCGTGTTAATTGGTGAAATAATTTTTAAAATCAGATCAGGTAGGTACTTAGGTACCTAGTTTTAGCTTTTGAGTTTATCATATAAAGAAATCTAATCTTTGTGTAAGTATATATACAGATCCACTAATACCGTTATACGCACTCACATTTTCCGCACTTTATTTAACCTTGAAACTATTTTGCAACTAGCACTGCAGGCAGGCTACTAAAATCACACTCTTTTATGAGGTAGTTACTTTGACCGGCAATTTTGCAAACCAAATAATGATTTATTTTAAGCTTTATGATCTAAGTTAGTGGTCACTTTAATATTGATAAGTCATAAACTTAATTTGCTTGCTGTAGGCTACTAGGAGCCTTAGCCTTGCATAGGTAATAAATGTAGTGATAGGTAAGTTATATTTATGTGAATGCTCTTTTAGTATAGTTTATTAATGGGATACTTTTAACCTTGTAATACGCTTATATTGGTATAGTAATAAAGTTACTGTACCAAGTACGTAGGGCCTAATATGGGCCTCTCTGTACATTCTATAGCTCTGTTTTCAGAATAAGTCTCTTTTTCTAAGGCATTGAATTTCTTATTTTCAGCCTTGAGTTCGATACGCTAAAGACTGTACTGGTACTTTAAAACGTATAATGACGTCACATGGATGGGCGCGTCACTCACACACACGGAATGATAGGCGAGGAGTTAGATTGAAATTAATAAAAAAATAAGTACGTTTGAGTAGATAACTACATACCTACATATCAATAAAATTGTAAGTAAAACAAAGTGTTACTAAAAAAATGGTACACGTAATTTTAACGTTTATGTGAAGTTACAATTCGTTTACCCTGATAAAAAAGGAAAAACTATATGAAGCAAATATTAGTCATTTAATGTGTTTATTCTTTATTTAAATTGGTCTGCCTTGCCAGACAACTGGATGACTGCGTTCATCTTCTTTCTACTTACTTGCCTCAGATATGAAGTAGATATAGGTACCTTACCTAGGTAGGTATTCAGTGTAGTGTAAGGATCATATTTGTCATCCGCTGAGTTTTGCGATTAAAAATACCTAACTTATATTGGCCCTTCAAATGGGCTTCTAAATATGAGACCAGTATAAAGTGCAATCATGTCCAATTTCTACTACTGTCCTACCTATAATGGGACAATGACAATGAAACTCATAATCTATATCCTATTGTTCGAAACAATCCACTCCCTTGCTATTCTCACTCTACACGAGTGATATGCCAAAGACCGACAAAGTGCAGTTAGCTCTTTTTGCGGACGACACCGCGGTCTACTGCTCTAGTAAGTCCCCCTCGGTCATTGTTAAGAACCTCCAAACCGCGGCTAACGCCCTAGGCGCCTGGTTTCGGAAATGGAGGATCGAAATCAACCCTGTCAAAAGCCAGGCGGTCCTATTCTACAGACCCTACCATCGAGGTACCCCCACCCCTCCAAAGGCAGTTACTCTATTCGGTGAACCAATCCCCTGGGAAAGGCAAGCCAAATATCTCGGAGTAATTCTCGATGATCGTTTGACCTTTGATGCCCACATTAAAGCGGTCCGCGCGCGCGCCGCCTTTGTGTTAGGGCGCCTCCACTTTTTATTGAATCATAAGTCTAAACTTGCCCTCAAAAGCAAGGTTAGACTATATACCACGTGTATCCGCCCCATTATGACCTATGCTAGTACTGTGTTCGCACATGCAGCTCCTGCACGGATCCATAGCCTTCAGGTGATTCAAAACCGTTTCATGCGCAAAGCCACGGGCGCTCCGTGGTACATGCGTAATGAAAATCTCCACATTGATTTAGGTCTCCCCACGTTAAAACAATTTATAAAACGCGCCTCACGCAGATTTTTCAATACCGCCGTTAATCACCGCAACCCTCTTATAGTGAAAGCCGCAACGTACACGCCCTCCCGTATACTCCGTATCCTTAGACCAAGGCAAGCCCTCAGCGAGCCGGATGACCCCATAACATTAGCTCAGATCGAAGCTGACGAAGCCCGTAAAAGTACACAACACACTACACAAAACCGATTACGCTACCGTCCTCGACGGCGAGGACCGCCGCGACGTCCCAGTCAGTCTCGTCCCGTTCAAGCGGCCCGAGCTGCCATTAGTAATCCGACCGCCCCCAATTAGTCGTAACTCGTACAAAGTCCTCCCCTTCCCCCGGTAACGCCCTGAGCCGAGGTTCGTACCCCACTCGGGGGTGCCCTCAGGCGTGGTTACCTAAATGTTACCCGGCTGAGAGCTCTCTGCGCTCGCCGATTGTCCGGTAAGGTTGGAGCAGCCATCAGAGGCTACCAACTTTAGTCCTTTCAAAAAAAAAAAAAAAAAAAAAAAAAAAAAAAAAAAAAAAAAAAAAAATCGAAACAATCCAATGTGTGTTATATAGGTACCCTGATGTAGTGTATTTCCAATGAGTGGATAGAATAGGTAGAAGTAAGTAGTGGAATGGGCTTTATTTTTTGTGATTAACTGCTTTTTTTATATAATTATGTACTCTATTCATTTATACACAACGGGTAGTGAAAAATAATTTTGAAACTTATGTAGTACCATCTATATCCCATTATTAAAACTATAGCAGAGTTGTTTTCCTACTTACTACTCAACAACAGATGGCGCTGCTACAAGTAACAATTGATCTGTCAAAAGATGGCGCTATTTAAACTGTTGAGAATAAAAATAACAAACCTAGGAATAGATTATACTATAAATTAAATTTGCAAAAACTTTAAATCCAACATAAAGAAAAGTATATGATAGGAATAAATAGCTAAAGAATGAGTCAAATTGATTGCGTGGTAGTTGTTGATGAACTGCCCACAAGATATGCCTTGTTGACTGACTAAAAATAGAATGGCCACTCAAATAACAATTTATTCTAGTTTATCATTTGATTATGCTCCATGAACGGGTATAGCAATTCTCAAGAATAATTTTCAATACATTTTCAAGGTAAACTGATTACACTGATGTACCTACACTAGATATAATCAGTATTCGTCCATGATTAGCTTCATCATGGTTACCACTATTTACTACATAATATCTACGTCTTAACTAATCATTTAAATACTAAAGTTTGTGAGTTTGTTTGTTACTTCTTCACGCTCAAATGACTGGACCAATTTAGATGAAATTTGGTAAGGAGGTATAGCTGACACCCTAGATTAACACATATTTTTCATCCCTCGGGAACGCGGATGAAACCGTGAGGTGGAAAGCTAGTATTATACATGCGAATGTAAGTTTGTTTGCCACGCCAAACTGTCCCGCTATTGAATTAGTGTAGTTTTCCTGAAAATCTATTTGGTTACTTGGCTGTCGTCTAACAGATTTACTATAAGAGTAGCTGAATATTCACAACAACCCTTCTTTAGCAAAATGAAATTTATCTATTCCCTTCGGTAACAGTCAGTCAGTCGATCGAGTAAATAATATGTTATGGAAGTTTATATTTTACATTATACTCCTAATAAAAGTCCCAGACCTTCCCTAAGGTATAGATAGAGGAAACTATAATTAGGTACTTATACCTAACCATTTAGCTAAGTGTTTACCTCAATCAAGTCAATGTTCAAGTCATAACTTAGTCATATCGTAGGTATATAGTTAGTAAATGACTAATGATTTTGTCTTATTGCGGTGAAACTGAGGTTATTTTTATTACGATCTAGAATTCAAATCAGGGACAAGGATTTCATCACTGCTGACATAGAAATTGTAACACTTTCATAGGTACATTTAGTTCCTATACGTTAGATCAAACGAATTTGCGGCAGAATTCTCTCAGCTGTTTTTAATTGACCCACACCTAAGCAAATTGATTTTACAAATGATTTGGAAAACCTTCTAAGCATTTTTGCCAAAGCGAAACAAAGAATCTGATATTCCCGAGCCGAGCATTAACTCATTGTTCAGAATGTATATTTCGGACATTCCCCAACATTGAATTGACACAAAATGGGGGAAAAAAATAAGATAGAAACTCCGTATACTTTTAGAAAATTCTAGAATAGATTAGGGTTGTTTTAATGGAGAACAGAATATTACTTTCTGATGGCTTCAAGATCCTTACGTGGACAATTTTTTTGTCTGAAAAACCCTAGCCAGGATAGTACACAATTTCTTGTGTCATTGCTAGGTCCTGAGGCGTTTAAGTAAACAAAGATGAATGACAATAATTGTTTAACTCATCCACAACAACTTCTCTTTCTTATGATCTTAACTATTTTGAACTATAACCTCGCAAGAAGCAATTCCGATATAACAGCAGATAACTTCGTTTGGTTTGTACTAAATTTTATATAATTTAATAATCGTTAATTAAAGTATTGGCGATGTTGTAAGAATTTGTTTATATTTTTAGAAAATAATTTTAAATATTATTTTTGCATTGGGTTCAGTAAAACTTCATGGTGGTCCCATATTAAATTTATTGTCTTTGAAGAAGGTTTTACTCTTTTTTTAAAGTTGTTTTTTTTTCGTTCGAGGGATGGTCCCTTGATAATGAATACCTATAACAATCCCTAAAAATTACGAGTTCCAGTACCTAATTATTTCTATACATATTTATTTTCTGTACGTGAATTACGAAGGAATGATGATATTTTTAACTTGATTTTATTCCTAGCAGCTAAATATTCATTTACGAACAAACCATGACTCTAAAATCTGTAAACTAGTAGGTACATTTTAGTTACCACATTTAGTGACTAACAGTTAATAAGACAGCAAGTAACATAATATTATGAACTAAGTATTGACTATTATAAATTATACTAATTAGAAAATGTGACTAACTGATTCTAAGCAAAGATAACTCGGCATTTATTGATAAAAATAACATGAATATATTTATAATTATAGATGCACGTGTGGCTAAATATTCCTTCATGATAAATCTATAAATATATAATAATGAATCAATTGATAGCACGTGCACTCATTTGATTAAAATATTAACTATTCCAAGTTTGTCAGATTGTTTGTTACGCCTTTGTAAAAATGATTAGAAGTTTTGTTTCGAACCATTTGTAAAACCAACTTGTTTAGGTGTGGCTCAATTAAAAACAGCTGGCAACTCATTATGGGGAAAAAGCGCTCTGAAATGCAATTAATATAGTTGAGAAAAAAAAATATAACATAAATTATGGAAACAAAGTTTTTTTTAAATTAATAGGCTTGTGTTTGATCGCAATGACCGCAATCTTAGTGATGTGGTCGAAGGTGGTAAGTAAGTAGATATATAAAATTTAGAATCAAACTACATCACATCGCAGCTGATGTGATTATAGGTAAGACCAGTCAGCCTTTTTACGACACGCTTTTATTTTATTCGTTGCTGTCTTTTTAGAAAAGGAACACGATCTTTATACAAAAAGTTATCACCCAGCCTTGGTTTGATTATGGAAAGACCCATAATAAAGGTACCTATCATAGAATAAGGTTTCGTAATATCATTAAAATTGTTCTATGGTTCCATTCTCCAAGGATACCGTCCTCATTTATAACACACTGGTGCAGTGGCGAGAGTGCAACAAAGGTACAACATCCTTGGGACAGGCTTGGGTAGAGCTGGCAGGGGGGAATGCACAATACACCCCATGCGGGACGTCAGTGCAGGTCTTATCACCCCCACATAGAATAAGATTAAGGTGCAACACATAGTGGGTTTTACGACTCATACATAAATACTTGGAAAGTATATGTAGGTACCAAACAACTGGAATCTACTGCAAATATGTACGAACGTCACAAAATGTTATCAATTATTAAAACAGTTATAGAATTCACACCTTGTTTTAATTCTGGTTTAAAATTATCAATCGACGTTTTAACAAAAAAAAGTCTAAATAAGTTCAAAAGAAAAAGAGTGATTTGGACAGTTTTTAATTGGATACCCATTGTCTTACTATCCAATACAATCATAATCATATTGCAAAATACCTATGCATCGTGTCATGTATAACATTAGATAAACGATTATAACTCGTAGGTCAACAAATTCTCCGGTAGCAAATCAAGTACTGACTGATTGTCATTGCGATACATATAAGATTTATCTGCATCTAATGAGGTGGTGTGCCAGGTGTCAAGCTAGTCGTATACCTAGGCTGTCAGACAGAACAAGCCAGACTAGACTAACTGGGTGTCGCGTAATCCGATAAAACGAATTGATATTGCATTGCAACCAGCCGATATACTTACCTATACATAAAGTAATTTTTAAATATAGAATGTGTTAGAGAATAAAGCATTAGTGATACTTTTTTTAAACTTTTTGTTTGACATGTCAAAACAGCTCCTTTTTATTAAACTCATGGAATTAGTACTTACTATTTACGTATTAAATATAAATAGTGTGATTATTTATATTTGTATACCTACTTACTTAGGAAACTTCGCTAAGATTAAAGAAGCATCGAAAAGAAAGTAATATATAAAAGGAAAGAGTGACTGACTGACTGATCTATCAACGCACAACTGAAACCACTGGACGGATCGGGCTTTCGAAAATATGATGTAGGCATCCGCTAAGAAAGGATCTTTGAAAATTCAACCCCTAACAAGGAGTAAAATAGGGGATCGTAGGTGAAACCGCGAGGCGGAAGTATATTTATATGTTTCTTAGAAACTTACATGCACTGTGTTAGGATACAAAATTTAAGTCTTAACTGAAAATAGCTGAAGTAGGTACAAATTGGGTGCAATCCAATTTACAGGTACAAAACGAAGCGGAATTGGAGTACGTCCAAGATTAGAATCGCATTAATTTGGTGCATTCTAAAATATTTCGCCACATCAAACATTTAAATATTTTTTGTAGGTAACTAGATCATTCAAATAAACATACAATAAATTTACTATTGACTGAATCAGGTTGCAGACAGCATCTCCGCCAATGTCATGACATTTATGTTCTGTGTTACATTACACATTTATGTTCATAAAAAAATCGATTTCAAATATTTTAGTTTGTTTACGTAATAATAGTTATTCTGCAAAAAATCTAAGCTATGTATCTGCAGGATGATCTATATGTGTGTGGATTTATTAAAAAAAAAATAACTGTAAGTATCCTTGTGGTGCAATACATCAGGCATTGAACAATATTTCATTAAGTCATAAAAAATGGCCAAAAATGGGGTATAAAAATTAATGTTTTTACCGAAAACGATTGTTCATACTAACTATAGTCCCTATACTATTTTTATATATCCGAAAGTATCTCTGTCTATCCGTCTCTTTGTTACACGACTAAACCGTTGAACCGATCGCGATGACATTTGGCACGCAAATAGCTATATGGAACCTATTCCAAAACCTAAACCAAAAAATTTTAAAAATGGACCCAAGAACCGCAGGTATAACCGCGTCGGATAGCTAGCCACTAAATAATAACCTTAATAATAATAATCTGTAAGTATCTTATTAGATAAAGTGGTCATAGAAGGCTATTCAATCTCAATTGAAATATAAATTACCTACGTTCGATGATATCGGCTGAAGTTTCTAAGAATAATCAATAAAGTAAAGTAAATAATAAATAAGGTACGGATTTGATATTTCTTGCAACGTTATTGAGTTATGTTGACAGCACCAGCAACAGACTACCGTTGACATGTTTAGGAACATTCATTAGCAAGTGTTACATGATAAATGGATACAAATAGACTTCGAGAAACGCCATGGAGTAGATAGAGTACATGTTTATGTGCAAGGATTACGTAAAACGTGAAAAACGGCGAAACTTTAATGATTATGAAAGAGTAAAAAACCGATATGTTTTTTTTGTATAATCCTCTAAAATTCTAATTTTCATGTCAATTTAGGTACGATTGTCTGTATATGACTTGACCCTTTATACATAATACAAAAATGATTACCGTGAATGTAAGAAATCATAATCCTTCCCTGTAATTTCAATTAAATTTACCATTTATCGAAACATATAAAGTTTAAATGTTCAGAAGAAACCTCGATAAAACACGTAAGACTTACACAAGGCCTACAAATTACATGTTTCATTCACATTCTGAGTAATTTTGACAACACATTAAAAATGAATTGTCCCTCCCATTGTCCCAATTAATTTACTGCAACTTTTCAAATAATAAAACAGATTTTTATGTAACCTTTTAAAAATAATGTTAAGTTAATGTTTTTCCTTTTCATTTTACGTTTTATAATCATTGTTTTATACGAACGTCACACATAATTAAAAAATCAATAAAGCAGCCTTTAAAATTTTACTCTTAAAGTAAAGTTTTTAACTTGCTGCATATTTTTTAGTAATTACATGTAATTTTATTTATGCTTGCAGAGTAATTGTCATATGGTGCACTTATTTGGTGGTCGACAATTTTAATGTAGTTTGTTACCAAGTTTACTTGACGGATTGGCGAGTTTGCCTTGCAATTATTACTTTAGCTTTAAAGTCGAGAATTGCGTAACATAAGAATTAAAACGCGGCAACTTCCATTGGCAATCTGTGATTATCACTTTTATAAAGTTGTACAAGTTTGTCAGAAAGTGATTTATTTGGAAGCTGCAAAATCGATGGAAACAGTCGATCTATCAAAATCAAATCGACGATAACTGCAAGATAAACTCTTTTTCGATAACGTTAAGATACTATTTAATTTGCTGTTCGAATAGTCACATATAAAAATAATCCATTTATTAACAATTTGTCTTCTTGGTACATTAAAGTCATCTTTAGTAAAGATGCAATGTACTGTCATAATAGAACAAGTTTTACATAACAATAAAACTTGTATTATTGAGCAGAGACGATGCACAGCATCTGTGAGAGTGCGTTGTATACTTCCCTTTGCTTTTCCTCCAATAGCAATGCCTTCCGGTGCCGACAGCGCCATCTATGTCGCGATGTCAGCGCCCTCTGCTGTGAGTTGTCACCAGGGGCCTTTAGCGCCATTTTACCCTCATAGAAGTCTCTTACCAGGAGCCCTTAATGGGATGCTGTGCATCGTCTCTGCTCAATAATACAAGTTTTATTGTTATGTAAAACTTGTTCTATTATCGGCATGTGACGATGCACAGCATCTGTGAGAGACGTGTTTATATCTCCTGGTGACTGCCAACGACGCTATGTGAGATTGATGAATTAATTGAAACACAAAAATATCATGACAGTGATCTAATCACAGTTTACATGGTTAAATAGTTCTAGATCAATCAGGATGACCAGAAAAGAAAAATAATTACACTTCAACGAAAATAAATAATTCTAAGTAAATATAATTTAAAATTACTTCGCAATCATAATATTATAATTTAGACAGGTTCAAAATTCGCGGTTAAGTTACCTTGTGACCGAGTTCTACCAATAATTTGTTTACAGTAATACCTTGCAAAGGTGTTTTCTCTACGCCAATTGCCACGACTAAGAATATCTTCTATAGGAAAGTTTTCATACCAATTCAAAGAAGCAACGGCCGAGCGCACAGATCCCGGAGTGGCAGATATGTCTGCATCTTTTAGAACTGACTTAACCCAGTTACCGATAACTGTTCGCGAGGCTGCTTGCGCTGGACCTCTGATAGAGACAAAAAGGGCGCTATTACACTCGGTCGTCCGTCTCTGTGCTCCTAGCTCTACAACTTTCCTTAACCAAAATATAGGGCATACGTTGCGATTATTATGCTGCAATAACTTCCAACCTGACTGTCTATAAGAGGCTGTATCCGTCTTGGACCCGAAAGTTGGGAATAAAATGACGTGCTCGCCGGCATCAGTATAATGTGAAGCAGACACCCTAAGCAAGGTAAGGTCGTGCACTCGGCGGCCTGATGCTAATAGTAAAATGCAAGCTAATCTGCGTGAAGCTTCGAACAATGTATCTGAAGTCGGTGGGGTTGTCTGCAGCCAGGTGAGCAAGTCACTAGGGTCCCAAACGGGTGACTTCTCAGCTCTTGGGTTTTGAAGAGAGATTGCCTTTAAGATATGTTTCACTAAAAAATGAGAACTTAAATTATCATTACTCAAGGTCTTACCAAAAGTTAAAACGACTGACTTGTGTAATAGAATAGTCGGGTAAGCCAGTCTCTCTTCAAGGCACAAGTGCGCTAAGAATTTAGACAAATTTATTGCATCTGGGTGCTTATGATCGAGATTATTATTTCGACACCAACTGGTCCATCTTGCCCAAGCAGGCCTATATGTCTTTAGAGTGGATTCTCTCCAGCTGGATCTGAGCAAGGCTCTCTCTGATTCGGTCCAGGTACTTGTGATGTCGCTCCACCCCCAATCTTCCAAACGTAAAGTTCCATGTCCTGGATTTGAGGTGGTGGTAGACCGGTGCTCTGATCGATCAGTACTGAGCGCAGATTCTCTATCTTCATGGGTTTGCACTGTGCTCTTCGACGGAGATCGGGTAGCCAAAACGCTTTCTCCCACTTCGGTGCTATTACTAGGTACACTCCTTGTGCGGTGTTCAAGTGGTGTAATACTCGCGGGAGCAGGCTCGGCGGAGGAAACACCCACGCAAGTGGAAACTGCCATTGACGACTGAAGGCGTTGTAAAATTGCGCTGAGCTGTCCCGACAATCTTTTGTGGCATATTTCCGTACAACCTTCGTATGAACAGTGGCGAATAGGTCTATCTGAGGGGTTCCGAACTTGCGAAAAATTTCCCTCAATGCTGGGCGAAGTAAGTGCCATTCGGCCGCTTTCCTCCCCCGGGATAGTCTGTCCGCAATGTCGTTGTACTTCCCGGGTAGATACTCCGCTGTCATGGTTATATTCCATTTGTCGAGTAGATTTACCAAATGGTATGTCATATTGAGTAGAGCCGTCGATCGTGTTCCGCCTTCTTTGCGTATGTAAGATACGACGGTGCGGTTGTCGGACTGTAGAATGAGATGGCGTCCTTGTAGTTGCAGCTTGAAGTGTCTTACAGCTGCAATAGTGGCAAACATTTCTTTGCGGTTGCAGTGCCACTGGCTCTGGTGGGGCGTCCACCTGCCCGATACCGTTTTGTCGTCTAATTGTGCCCCCCACCCGTAGTCCGCAGCATCCGTTGTCAAAAAGTGTTGTATCAATGTCGGATGAAGGCTGCTCACCACCCGGTGGTTCTCCAAGGCAGCTATCCACCACTCCAGATCCTTTACTACTGGTGCTGGGATTTCGGACTGCTTGCGGGGGTTTTGTGCGGCAAGAACTCGAGTATACCGCTGAAGCTGGCGGCAGTGAAGTCTTCCCCTTGGTGTTACAAAATTGGCAAAATTTAGAGTGCCTAGGATTACTTGCGACTCTCTGAGCGATATCGTTGCTTTGTGTATGGCTTTCCGTGAAATGGAGATTATTGTATCCACTTTTTTCTGAGGTAAGCTTTTGAGACCGCGTGTAGTGTTCCACATCAGTCCCAGGAATTCTAGCTCCTGAACAGGGTCTATTATTGATTTCACAAAGTTGATAGTCCATCCCAGTCTCTTCATAGTGTCTATTGTCACCCTCGTTTGGTCTAGAAGAAGCGTGCGGGACTGATTTACCGGTAAAAAATCGTCTAAGTAAACTATAATCCGCATACCTTTTTCTCGAAGGTGCTGAGCGACCCAGTTGGTTATGGCTGCGAAGTTCTTGGGTGCACAAGACAGCCCAAAAGGCAGACAAGTCATTTGAAGAACCTGACGATCGTAATACAGTCGAAGGAACCTCCGATGTGACTGGTTGATGGGTACGTGAAAGTACGCTGATGAGAGATCTAGTTTCACCATCCAGTCGTTCTTCTGAAGGAATCGAGGGATGTGAAATTGTGAAATTAGTTTGAACGGCTTCGGTACAATGTATTGGTTCAGCCGCTTTAAATTGAAAATTGGTCTGAGTGATCCGTCGCTTTTCCTCGTTAAAAACATTGTTGAGAAGTAACTGGCTCCGAGCCGTTGTTGATCCGGAATTTCCAGTACACCTTGTTCTACAAGTGTCTGGATTTGTCGAGACATGTTCGGAGATTGAGGAGTCTCGAAGCGACGGAGAACCTGAGTCGACGGATGGGTGAGCACAGGTTTGGAGGTGAATGGTAGGCGCATTCCCATAATCATATCGAGAAGGGCCTGCGGAGCCCGCAGCGCCTGCCACTGCCCCCGATACGCTCGGAGGCAGCCTCCGTAAAACTTCGGTTGTAGCATTTGATAGTCACTTGTTTTGTTGCTTCTTATTCGGCTGGCCTTCCTTTCTGTATCCTTTTTTCGGTCTCGTCTGATCTGATAGCTTTGTAAATCCTTGATACGGTTTGTTTCGCTTCGAATCGTAGTCTTGTGAACGAAAGGACTGGGTTACATTATCACGTGGGGGGCCCGCTTTACTTGGTTTATTAGTAGTCTTTGCACTTGACTTGTGACCCCCTTTCTCTGCGAAAAACCACGGCCGTACCCACTTGTCAATACCACCAGTGTTTTGAATAAAAACGCGTAGCTTATTTTCATCAAAGAGATGTTTAGAACTCGGAGGAATTTTACGCAAACCCTCGCGTAGGTTTTTGTTAGGCAGCTCGCTTAGGATACGCTCCCTGCGATTTTCAATGTACTCGGCCCGTTTGCCGCATACCATCTGCATAATATCATCACTAATTTTGTTGAACTTGGAGGTAGGTTGAAATAATTCCGAAATTTTATAATTTTATCAATATTTCTCGCTGAGTAATTAAGCCGTTACAAATGGCTGCAATAATTTTTTCCGAATTCGCAGAATAATCTTTGCCTTTTAAAAATTGTCTAAGCTCATCGTTCACGTCTAGGTCTACAAACCCTGGAGAGGCATTATGGATTTTTAGCGCATCCGCATATCGAACGTCTTTCCAAGATGGATCACCGAACTTCTGTAGGAGCTCAAGTCGTTTCAAATGGTCAGGATCAGCTAGAGGTACCTTAGGATCTTTTAGTGCTGTCCCTACGTGACCTAGGTTTAGAAGACGCTGTTCTACCGGGCAAGGGGCCACAGGGGCCGCGGGGCGTTGCAAGACAAAATCAGTACATACGGAACTGCTCGGCCCCGGGATCGGTTCGGGTGCCGATACGGGTGCCATGGATGTAACAGTGTGCGTAACGTTCTGCGACACAGGTACGGTATTTAAATATGAAGCGTTCTCTACAGCTTGCTGTGAGGGTATACCCACATTTTGTAGCAAAATATTTGTTAACACTCCAACTTTATTAAATAGGTCACGATAATTCAAATCAGACTCACCGTACTTTCTTCTTTTTACCTCCGTGTCCGAGGAATCAGTAGAGGACGACCCCGAATCGCGGATCGAGGAATGACGGCGCTTAGAAGCGCCTGTGCGGCCCTCAGATGAGCGCTCTGTTGGCGGTAATTCGTCACCGCTATTCGCGGGGCGTACCGCCAGAACGGGACGCATATTTTCCGTTTCACTATCACTCATATTATTTTCACCTTAAAATACGCAGTATAAGATTCCAAGCACAAATTATTAATTACTACACTTAAACTGACTATTTGACTATGAGTACACGTGAAAACAAAACTTTTTTATAAGTGTTGCACGTTCGAGAAGTAACGACGCTATGAGGGTAAAATGGCGCTAAAGGCCCCTGGTGACAACTCACAGCAGAGGGCGCTGACATCGCGACATAGATGGCGCTGTCGGCACCGGAAGGCATTGCTATTGGAGGAAAAGCAAAGGGAAGTATACAACGCACTCTCACAGATGCTGTGCATCGTCACATGCCGATAATATATTATTTTTACGCCTTGAAGATATGCAGCTGCGCATACATGAAGTCCATTTTCAGGATACTTTAGGAACTTTCCAGCTCATATTTAATAATACACCGTAATAACATCGATATTTTTTATATTATAAATAAATAAATAAATATCCTGGGACATTCTTCACACACGGTTATCTGATCCCAAACTAAGCAGAGCTTTTACACACGGCCACAGATCAAGCTACACACTGCGGCACCTTATGCGGTTGTAATAGGAGCTATTTTGCAACAAAAATGTGTAGCTTGATCTGTGGCCGTGTGTACTATGGAAACCAGATAACTGATATATACTACATATACTACTTTTTTTTTGTAAATACATACTTATACATATTGATAATTACACCCAGAAACAAAACAAACAGACATGTTCATGCACACAAATGTTTGTCTGGATGGAAATGAACCCATGGCCAGCGGCGTGATAGGTGGTGTCTTAACCAACTGCGCCAATTGACTTGTCATGTAGTAGTGCAGCCTGAAAAATATATTATCCTTTTATTGTCATAGTAAGCTCAACCCCGCGGAAGTAGTTAGGTAGGTGACCGTGTACCTACCTACCTCATAAGTTGTGGGAAAGTTATTAGAAATGCATTACAAAGTTCATTGACACTGCATTAAGGCTGTTCACCGACAAAGTCTAGGCACAGGCTAGTTTTGTAGTTAGAAGTAATTTCACTATGAGGACTGCAAAATGTGATATAACTTATTACTGCGTAGACCGTATTTTTTATATGAAAAATATGGTACATAGAGGTATAGTATAATGCTACGAAAAGTGCTACGAAAATATTATGACGAGACAGTACAATTTTCAGATATTGAATTTAAAGATCACTTTCGATCACTTCTGCCTCGCAGTCGGAAGTCAATTGACGACCACTGGACTTCCGCTACTTATTAAAGTTCCATCGATCATGTGAATCAGGGCTATACCCCCGTTTACGAACCTTGGTTTTCGTTGGTCGATTTAAGGGGCCTATTTATCGAGTTACTACAAGCGATTAGCCGATTTATGTCGACAAGTAAATATTTACAAGATAACGGCGCTTTCAGATGCGGCGTTAAAAGCACTTTACCACAGTTTGACCTTTTCATAAAGAACGTTCATTATTGATCTATTATACCTGATCTTAAATTTGAATTAACTAGGTACGACGAGAAAATTTGCATTTGACCGCAAATTTTACTGCGCACCACAAATATGGCTATAGTGAATATTATGTAAAAAAATATAACAACAGTACCTACCTATTTGTTACCAACCAACAATAAATTTCCAATTAAAATAATTTAATTCTTTGCAAAAGTTTTAATGGCGCCTGGCCGTCTAGGAAAAATATTGAATGTTAATTAATATACATAAATTTATTGAAATTCTCGCAAGATATTGATCAGTGGACTTATTAAGAAAATAATCTGAATTTAAATAAAAATCTGGGTTTTTAACAAAGTCGGCATCTTGTAGGCTATCGGTTATGAATTTTATGACATTCGTGATATACCTACTTAATATATTTTGTTTTATTGTTCAAGATCTTATGGGCAGACAATCTGTGTCCAATTAAAATACATAATTATTATGTATTTTTACGCAAACGCACTGTGAAAGAAGTAGAACGACAACATTTCCACTCTATTATATTTATAATTTATCTTAAATATTTTAAAAGAAAGTGTGACTGATTGACTAACTACTTAACTGGTTTATCAACACAGCTCCAACTACTGGACAGACAGGGCTCAAATATAATATAAAATACGCTACTGATACTAACTAGACAAACTGTTACTAATTTATTTTACAATGTAATGTTCATTACAAACGAAAATAATAGAATGTTTTGTGTAGCCCATAAAATTTTCGCAATGTGTATAACATTATCTCGTCAATTTCTTTGTTCTTCATCTTTGTGTTTAATTAAAAGAATACTTTTAATGCAAATTTTTAGTTTGTATTCAAAGTCTTTGAACATAAATATATTCAACATCGATGTCATACATACAGCATATGACGGAATGTTGTTTAGTTACTCCAATATAAATTTAATTGTGAATATCTCGCTAAGAGGATTGCTGAAATACCGTAAATTAATTATCACTCAACTTGTCTCCGATAAAGGCTCAAATTTGATGCTATAAACATTACTTCGTAGTAGAATTAAAAAGTACCTAAATGGAAAGAGACAAGGATGTTTAATGTGACATACTGTGGCATACAGCAACCAGCCCTGCCGATCGGCACTATTTATATCGTCTGATACTACCTTAAGTTGAAATTGTTGAAAGATAGTAAAAACATAGTATAGATATGTCTACGTAGTGATTGATTAGGGATTTGTGTTTTACCTGTCATCTGTTTTAGGGAATATTTGGATAGTTGGAAGTTGAGTATTTTCTATATTTATTCAATTAATAATATCACTACTGGGTGGCACTAGAGTCCATATAGGCTACGGTAACCGCTCATAATCAGGCGGGAATGATCTATGCTTGTTTACCGATTTTGTGAGTTTATATCTATATTGTGAGCAAAATTATAATAAAAATGGAGAAAAATAAATAGTAATCTCCACGAATTCATAATTAATGTTGTCAATATCAAAAAATGTTCATAATAATTTGTGTTGGTGCGTTGATGCTTGTCGGCCGTCACAGCAGTGTGTGTTTCATTAAATTGGACCACAAGTCCAATGAAATAATTGTCGGTATTTCTCAGAACATGTATCAAGACCGCTTATCAGTTCGCATGCGAATTTGTTGTATTTCTTATTGACAATTTTATTTGACGGGCGAATGTTAAAAAACGTAGGTATATCGTATTTTATCTCCAGCGGAAATTATATCACTTATATGTAAATTATATGTAATTAAGAATTACTTAAATTGGCTGAAAAATGAACTTGTTGAACAAAAATATTGATTTTGTTAACATTGAGCGAAAACATAAATTATGTTATTATGATGTAGGTATTGACATAAAATAATAATTTCATGCTAGCTTTATAGGATAATCTTTCGGTATACAAACAGATTTAGTAGGAATATTTTTTCTTTTTTTGTATTATCAATATAATTTACCTCCACAGATATGGCAATACGAATAGTTTCCTGGCTTCTACCAGTATCCTAGAATATAGTTTATTTAATACATATACAAATTATAATGAAAAATAAATACCTAATTATAAATTGATTGTATTAAATTAAAATTTTGAAATTGTAACTTTACATGTAGGTATGTATAGGTGGGCCTTTTCTGTGAAAAGAAACGAAGTATTTTAGTTATTTCTTAACAAAAATAGAGCAACAATACAGTTTGTTCCAGACAAAGTACCTACTTAAAGCAAGTATAACCCGAACAAAACTGGTAGCAATTGCCATCGTAAAAACGAGCACTAAGTACTTTTAGTTCTCCTGGCCACAATTATGGATCTAAATTTACCTTATAACTGAATATCTCTTTCTATTCTTTCATGTGTCATTTCAGTTCATTACAGCATATTTAAATACATTGAAAAGCTATTTAATGATAAGTATTGTAATGAAAAAGTGATAACCTAGTTAGAAACGTTAATGTCTAAACTGTATAAAGTGTCTCAAAAAGTGAATCATATGTTGAGCTTACTCTACAAGAAAGAGATCAAAAGAACCTTGTGAAAGCGACCTTAGAGATACAAAAGATTAGTCACCGTTTTAAAAACTCAATACATTTTATAGCCGACCTAATTTAGCCACAATTAGCAATGATAAAACATCTGCTATAAACTCGTAATGCTGTTGATATCCTTACAATTTCATTAAAAGTTACAACCGAGATGTCCTTCCTCTCCACTCGGACACAGTACTTGAACAATAAAACCGACTTGGATTGCACTTGAGCAACTTGACACACATAATATGTAGGAAGAGAAATTTCAATAGCATCAAATATTTGCAAATGCAGAAATATGAGATCACTACCGCTCCGCGGTTTCACCCGCGTTCCCAAAGTATCTTATGTTTTCCCGGGATAAAAGTAATCTATATGTTATTGTAGGGTATGATCTATCGATGTACCAAGTTTCATTCAAATCCGTTCAGTAGTTTTTACGTGAAAGAGCAACAAACATACACACATACTCACAAACCTTCGCATTTATAATATTAAGTAGGATTAGGTGAAGACCAAAAAGTTAGTAATTCAAACCTATCGCTTGTACCTACTACAATAAAGCTACACAAAATTGTAAATAAAAGGAAGTAGTTATATATAGGTAGGTACTACAGTACTCTATGTGTTTTATCCACGGTCGCATAATTGATTGTAATGTTAATGTATGTCTCATTGTAGCAAACCAACTGACATGGTAAAATGGAACAAACATCATAATCATAATTGATAAGTACTTACTTACTGACTGAGTAATACTATACGACTATACTAGCAATAAGATATAATCGAGATGATGAAAAATTAGAATAGTCATTTCGAATTAAAAAAGGCATCAAGTAAGAAAAAAGCAAACATGAAAATATATTAATATCAGTATCATTATGAGTTAAAAATATTGTATCAAGTTTACAATTTTATTCAGTAGCTTTAAACCCTAAATATTATAGAAGACTTATAAAAATAAAAAAAGTAAATAGTTTCACTTGAATACACGTGCGCGTAAATCTTAAGCCAATTTGGAAAACGAGATTTCTCTCTTACCATTTAGGGATACAACCTGCTGGCACTTTGCACTTCGAGTTTCCACCCTGTCAATTATATTTACTTTTTTCTCCGATTTAATAATAAACCTTGCAAAGGTTTAAGGCTCTACATCAAAGTAGTAATACAAGGTAGAGTTAAAATCGTGATATTTTGTAACATTAAAGTTAGTGTTGATTTTATTAATATAACACTGACGTTTAAATAACTAACTGATGCTGAAATAATATTACTAGGTAAAAAATCCTATCTACGATTCAGAAGAATAGTATTCATAGCATAATAAAGATACTGAAAAATATCAATGAACACTGCCGAAATTACCATATTCT
Organism: Tethea ocularis; assembly: GCA_963555595.1. NCBI lineage: Eukaryota > Metazoa > Arthropoda > Insecta > Lepidoptera > Drepanidae > Tethea > Tethea ocularis. Next base: position 4,903,677 of record OY741970.1, on the reverse strand, counting down.
ATTACAATCTTATCTTTCATTACCATAGGCCTCAGTCGTATTGTTATTAAAACACTATAAACTATAACGTACCATTTATGTCAGTTTCCAGCAATTTATTATCTACTCAACAATCTGCATACGGTACTCGACTTAATGCAAAATTGTAACGATCTACATGATAGAGAGACGCATTTGACAGGGACAGTTGATACTGTGACATTATTTACAGTCCAGCAAAACGATAACCATGTAAATTACATGACAGAAGAGATAGATTTATGTAGACGTAGATGTAATGAACTATCCTAGTTAATGCATTGAAAATATCATGAAGTCATTTGTCCAAGAAACAATACAGTATATGACACATGGTGACATATAAACAGCTTAAACCGAATGTAGACTTCCTTGGATAAGAACAGTTGGTTGATACCGTATTTTTTTAAGTAGCTGACAAGTTTATTGCACCAGAAGTAAAAAAAAAAAAATTCGATAAGTTTGGACATTGATGACAAATGACTTGAAACGACAATTAAAAGAATGAAAGATAAATATATCGTAATCTGTTTAAACTCCACTGAATTTTGTTTAAATTTGTTGGTAATTGGTTATTCAATGAGGGAAAGGGATATATGGGTCTAAGTGACATTACCTACATAATTTTGTATAAAATAGACTTGTTAATCGTATACTGATAATACTTAATGCATGTTTATTTACTTCATCGTAATAGTAAATTTACTAGTATAAAATATCAATTGTTCAATTAAACAGAGTCATAAAACTCACACTAACAAAAACAACAGAGGTAGAATATCATTAGAGTCTTCGAGCATTATAAAGTATATACCTAAATGAAGATGATGCCAAAAGGTATGACATTAATAAAGCGACAGAACGTCCTAATTTTAATAATGACATTGCGGAACAAGAACGTTTTTAGCATACGAGCGTGATGGCCCAAGATAAGGACAATCAGAAAGGTTATCTAAACACCTTGAACCGACACTTTTGACTATATTTTAAAACTACTAAATGCTAATGAAACACCCGTAGAATTTTATCTAGATCATCTGTAACATTATCATATACGTACATATAAATTCAATGAAAGTAAATTATGCCGTCTGCCACATAATAATTCATTGCTCGTAATAGCAAGTAGCCTTAGTTAGTAATCATTAATATAGGCACTTAAGTATCAAGCCAAAAACCAAAATTAATGAAAATTAAACGAAATCTGTTAAAATTATAATGATTGTAAAGAATTTGGGTAAAATTATAACTGAACTTTTAAACTGACGCAAAAATGTTAAGTTGCTAATGAAGGTAAGTGCGAAGGATAAATAACCAAAACCTGCAAAATGACAGATTGAATACAAATAGCATTTTCATGTCACTCATACGTGAAGATTCTTTAGTTATAATGAGGGGAATGTTATGAATACTAATTGTAAAAATAAATATAGACATCGGTACATCCTCAATAAGATAAGACATTTTGTGTCATTACCTAGCTTTCTACTCCGCAGTTTCACCATCAATCCCCAATTTTACCCCCGTAGAGGTTGAATTTTCAAAAACCTTTTATTAGCGGATGCCTGCGTTATGTTAACTATCTGTATGCCAAATTTCAACCCGATCAGTCGAGTGTTTTGAGCTGTGCGTTGATAGATCAGTCAGTCAGTCATCTTTCTATGTACAAGCTAAGGCAAAACCATCAAAATTCAACCCATTTTTTGATCACCGTTTGTTTGGTGTGTTTACTAAAACTACAATATTTCAAGATTAGGACTTAATGGCTTAATAAGAAACTTATAGCAAACGAATATTTAAAATTAAAGTTTCGAATTTTACTTGATAATAATCCAAAAATCAATAATCACTTTTGTTATTTTTATAAAAGTAGTAAGTAATTGTTTCTTAAAAGAAAACCAGTCGCAAACACGTGAATTATAATCAGTTCGAATATTACTGCTTATTCGGTTTGTTCTGATTTACTTTAATCTCTCAATTCCAAATATTTACATACCGATAACACTAATGGATATGTGTAGACCTACTAGGTTAAAGAGTAATGCTAATTTATCCATTCAAAGTCAATAATGTGAACATACGGTTATTCAAACGTATTTCAAACTGACTGGTGTACTGACAACTTTATAATATGATTATGAAGATAGATAAGAGATTATCATAATATTAAATGAATTCTCGTATTTTGCTCGTTAAATTATATACATATTTACTTTAATTTACTAATGCTGTAAGTGTTGAAATAATTTAACGTGGAACTGGATTTTTTCTTAGCATTTTTATGAACAGTGCATAATTAGGTATTTTTGTTATCTCTAGATTAAATCTTGTATGAGGGAAGTATTATAGCAAGTAAACATGTTCTATTTTAAAATAATAAATTCTTCATGTAATGTAATACTTAAATAAGGTGTACTAGGATAAAAAAATGTATTAAAAACAAGCAACAAGAGTTCTTTACAATTTATTACGAGTATAACTTCTTGTATAGTATCATACAAATATTGTATACCGTAACATAAAATGTTGTTTACTTAAGAAATTGCTAAATTGCTAATGCCATAATTTCAGTGCAAAAACGAAATATATATTCGAGAGTCACGGTTTGTGTGTTATCATATTCGCGTTACCGGTGTTAATAAGCGAATGATGTTCGTTTTTCATTTCGTCGGTTCGTTTTGTGTTGTCAATTATACTGAATGATTTTTCAGTCATCGTCCAATTATTGTACTCATTATTATGTACAACTTTTAGTATGGGACCAACCCTGAAGTCATGCAGAACATTTCAATTTTTTCATACAATACATCAATTTTATTTGGTCAAAATGTATGAAAAGTTTGAATTTTTTTTCGTGATTTCAGGGTTGGTCTCATAGTAAAAGTTGTTCACTATGATTAGTAGGTACAATAATCCTTCAAAATTTAATCATGACAATTTAATATTTCTTATGTGTAGGTTAATTATAAATAAATTGTGTGCTGCTGATTGTTTTCAAGGTGGGCTCTAAAGTTTTACTGTCTTACTCAAGTACGTCAATTGGAAACTATACAGTTGTAAGTACCTATACCATATTATTCAGGTGGGTTTATTGAATAATAATCTATAATTACTGTTTATTTATGATCCCATTCATGATGGTCTCATAGCATATTTAACTCTTGAATATTAACTAGTGATGTTATTACTAATAGGGAAAATATTTTAGTTACATTCCGGCTTCTATTTAACAGCTCACAACATCTGCTCACTGCATGATCAGTTTACTATTTCCATCTTTATCTAATCATAAATATCAAAAAGGGCGAGCTATAAATTCGGCACGGGAGTTTCTTTTAGTAACGTTTTAAAAATGACATCCTTTTATGCTTACGGGCGTACAGGGTATTTTTAATTCTTCTGTGGTGCGTATCTCGATCAAAATGTATAAAAATTCTAATTCTAAAAACAATTTCAAGAGACGCATTGTAAAAGTTCTTCATATTGAAATCAAAATAACCCTGAAAATAATATAGAGGATATAATAGGAAATAAAGTACTTACGTTTCGCTCTTGTCGTAGATTGGGAAAGTTTGATGAGTTAAATCTTGCAAAGAAGAGCTCGTCTGAGGCTCAGCAGAGATACCTTGGGCTCTCTGCTTCCTGGGAGCTCTCGAGACTCTCGAAAATTGTTGATAGGGAAACACGCTTTGCAGTTTGTCTAGCTGCGAGCGCAGTTCCAGCATCTCCTGATCGCGTTGCTTTAGCAACGCCTCCAACTCCCTAATCCTTTCGATTAGCGGCTGCATATCGTTAGTCATCGTTGCATTTGCAACGCAGTTCTCCGAGTCGGCATTCATCGCGCTTGGAGTCCCCATTATACCATTTAATTCTACTTCTCTATACGTTTCGTCTAAGGCTCGTCTATCGCCGTTGACTGTGGGCGCCACGGTAAGCGCTCCTCCACCTGTATTCACTAAGGCCCTCGGCTCATCGTCACCAGCTACTCGCTGTGACGATCCAAAGCAGAGGGTGTCGAAACACACGCGCATTCACTCGGCTACCGAGCACTTAACGGAATCACTGAGGATTACACTTGTTATTGTTTAGATAACGATTTTTGTGTGTCCACTGGCACTAGAGTATGTTTGGTACGGTTCGTGAGCACAGTCGAGTGGGGAAGAGCAGGATGTGTGTGGGCTGTGTACGAGCGAGTCGTGCGGCGCGGGCGCGGACGAGCGATGTAGTGTAGATACGCGCACGCCTGTTTCGCCGTCGAAGCCGTGCCGTGCCGTCAACCTCGCGTACCTCGACGACGCCCTGAAAAAATAATTTTCTTTCTTCACTCTAAGCTTAAAAAAATATAAACATAATGTTATTATTTAGCCCAATGTTTTTTCAGATACATTTTCAAACTCGGAACATCTGTAAGATTTGTTATTATAGTTTTAAATTAAATAAAAACTGTAATAACGTAAAAGATTTGGCAAGTGCTATAAATTAATGTGCCATGTTTAAATTTATTGATTACGATTATCTTCGGTAAACTTTTAGACTAAGTATTCAAAAATAAACATAAAGAAAACACTCAACAGAAAGGTTGAGAAAAGGTAGATTTTAATAAAATAGCGGCATGTAGAGACAAAATAAACATAACGATTGCTAATGGATTTTTTTACTGCTGCTTCTCGTAGCTTATTCAAGTTTAACATATCTGTAGGTAATCTGAAGTGATTTTACAATACAATTCTAGCCTTATCGCGTACACCTTTTAACTTTACGATAAATATTACATATCTAAAAAAAAGTTTACCGGTCAGTGATCACCTGATTCGAAAACAAGTGATACCACATGACTGTTGTATCTAATCATCAGTTTTCAATCTCTTATTTGACATAAGACGAGGTTGAGATAACTGTTGATATTCACATGAAAATATTTTTTAAATGTAGCAGTGATCTGGATTTTAAAATTGGACGCAGAGAGGAAACACGCCGACAGTGACAGTTCTTAATTGCTTCTTTGATAGTGAGTCGGAAAATGTTGTCGCCACCAATGCTCTCGATAGAAAACTGTTCACGATAAAATTCACGTGACAGGAGACAAATTTTTCCATCAACACACACATAGATTAAAGTTTCTCGGTCAATAAGTAATCAAAATCATTTTGCAACGCATTCGCCTGCTGAACATGAAATTTTATTGTTATTTGAAAGCTATTTCCGCATCTTAGACTTTGACTGTGGACGCTGGATTTATTCTATTTTTGTTGAAGATGATAATATTATTCCTTGTATTCTTACTATAATTCAATTATTGTTCGTTTATGTACTTTTATTTTGGTAAATCATTTTTGTACTGTACCTATGAATTAAATGAACAAGGCGGATGATTCCTCCATTAAATAATGAACTCAGACGATTTTTTTAAACTTACATTACAGCTTGTCAAAAATACGTCAAACGCTAAAATAATGGGAAATAATCCATTGATCAACCATCTCAAATAATAAGCTATTGTTTTCTTTTCATTGTATGGTTTGAATATTGTTGGTATTCAAGCGAATTAGAATGAAGACAAAAATAAATAAGACACTGTAAAAATTCTTACTTTTAACTGAATAAACATATCAATATTAGCAAAGAAAATAAAAGCAATTCAGATGAGACAGACAGCCAACACAAACGAAATGTTTTACTAAACTAAGTAAAGTAAAATAAAAGTAACCATTCTAAAAGAAGACATGTAAAACGACCGATCAAACATTGGCGGCTTGCTTTGATTTGCATTTTAACTATGTGTTCTCTAATCTCTAATTAGTCTCACACGGACACACATTTCCGCGTAATTATCTATATTTATAAATAGCTGTTGTTGTATTCAAATAAATAATAGTGTTTCTTTTATTCCATATACAAGATGTGGTATTCAATGGCTCACAAATAGGTGCCAAGCCGAGACCATTATAATATAATTCACACAGTCAAAAATTTATCAGATCTCATGTAGAGCCAAGCTTCTAACTCTACTCTACTTTACTTTACTTTGCTCGACTTGGCAGGGACACACTTAGTGCCCTCAGATAAAAGATTACTTAAGCGTGAAATTATAGGTAGGTATAATAATTTCAAAAATGTACCTGCCCACTTCTCTTACTAGTAAGTTGTACCTATATGAGACTTTAATTTATTAAGTTGAATGGGACATTAATACGCGCTTTCTTTACAAAAGTAACATTGACATAAAGGAATGATAATCACAAACAGCCTTACTCTAGTTTAGTTAGTGGGTGTTCTTGTTCCGTATAAATTGTGGAGTTCCGGTGGGTGTACATAAAATATCTGCTAAAGGTAGAATAAAGGGCACCTCATATGCACACAATCGTTCCGTGTCGTAAGATAGCGCAAATGTCACATCAGTCATGGCCATAAAGGTCTCAATGTCTAGATTATCTTAGCAGATTGATTCGCCCTTCAATATCGTATCTTTCATTATCGAACACTTTAGTATTAAAACCAGCGCCAACCGATCACTGTTTTCCAAATAAAGCATTTGCTTGTATACATTCTTAAATCCTTTTAACAAGCACACACTAACATGTTTATTGTGTTTCATTCGAAGGGCCAAATAAATTAACTTTGTATTAACGCGCTTTCATGCAGGCATTGTGGTTAATTTAAGTTTTAAATCATAGTTGTAGCAATCTAATTTCGGAGATTGATTTCTGTTGTTGTTATGGAAACAACTAATTATATTACTACATCTTTCTCAATTCCATCAAATCGGTAGAAACCTACTTTTTGTTGTAATTGTTAAGCCCAATTATTTTTTTTAAGGTGAGATAAGCAAAATTATAGTGAAGTTTTTAGCTAGTTTTATTTGATATTTATTCAAATACCTACATGTATTTAAGTGATAGTTTTTAAACATATTAGGTTTCTTTATTATAAGATTATCAACTTGTACCTACCTATAAATATTTCTGAGAGTGTCTGTTCTTATCTGATTTTTTTTGTAATAATAAGATTTTTCACTTTTTTTGCGGTACATTAAAATGTGAACCAGATTATTTTTTTACATATTCTCTTAAAATAGATATGCATTTTTACTAATTTATTAATGCGTCTGTTTATTTTCATTACTATCTTGGTGAAAAAAGTACCTTATCATTCATCATATAAATGATAATCATTTTATTTATACAAGCTATCAAATGAATATGTAAAGATTTGATAAATTCTATTTTTATCTTCATTAAAATGATTATAGTATATTTCGTACGACATAATATATATACGTAGCTACATATTTATTTTATTTAGTAAAGGCTGTGTATTACACCAAAGGAACATCTCTCATAGAAAACATTATTCAGTGATACCAGCCCCCGAAGTGTGTGATTCTCTTGGATTACTATTGGATTCTAGTATAAAGAAGCTGGTTGCAAAATTTTATTTTCTAGACGCAAAGCACTATAATAATAATATTCCATTTAATAATATGTAAACATTATTTTTAGTGTAACGAGAAAGCCTCAAAAGTTATATATTTAGGATGTCCTTAGTTTGGACGACTTCATCATTTACCAATGTGTGATTGTGGTCAAAACAAGCCTATCCAAAGTACAAAAAATATTATTGGCAATACCTACCGTTTATTCATTATTAATAGTTCAACTTTTATCAGTTCATGATCTATAAGAAACTCGTTGCAAATACCAGTTGCTGAGTTCACTATGAGATAAAAATCTAAACATAAATCATTTTCATATTACATACAATTATTGTCTGCGGTAAATCACATAGTGACTCATAATTCTTTGGTTGAAGTCGAAAGTGAAATTTTAAAAGTAAGTATTAGGCTTTTTGAATCAATACTACTCAACGCTACTTATAACCAGTTTAACTGAAATGAAAATAATATCGCTTCCAGTTATGTAATGCATTATTTACTATAATTTTTAGTGACAAACCAGTTTATCTGAAAGACTAAGGACTGGTCTTTTGATTTGTTTTCCGGGTCTGAGTACCTACACTTGATCTATGGTAGAAACTTCGGCTCAGAAGATAATATAACTTATAAAAAAAGGTAAGTTTCTGGATGGTCGTGTTTGTAAAAACCTGACGAGGTTGTATGAATTTGAATATAACTTTCGGTAAATTAGTTTCCTCACCTGGTTGTAATGTTAAAAGAAAATCATCCTTGACACATTTTTACTATATTTTCTTCTTTCAGATCTGTCTACATGATTTACTATTATTATATTAACTGTCTTATTTCTGAACGTCGTTATACGGTTACAGGCTATAACCGTATTTTATTATGACAAAATAATTAATTAAGATGTCATTGTTAAAAATAATTGACAACATAATTTTATTGTATCTGGAATATTATTCCATATTATTCTTTGTTGCATCTGGAATTCTAAAAGTAGTAGGTACAAGACCTACCAATAACTAACTTAATTTAAAATCCGGTAATACCAGTCTTCACTAATTGAACAAAATGATATGCATAGAGTACCTACCTAACTACTTGAGAAAGATAAGAAATCGTTTAACTCATTTGAAGAAGTTATAATGCAACGTTTAAAATAAACGCGTCAGTCCTATTTAACTCCTCGTTCCCGTACTATATTTAGATCGCAGTCAATTAAATTCAATTCTACACAGCCCGAGGGTTGTCACATGTACAATTATTTGATATACGAGTACACGAGTAACGAGGCGGCAGTATGTGTCTGACGCGGCATTTAGTGAAATTGCGTTTATCTCGAACTAACATTAATTGTCTTTTATTACTCAACTGATAAAGTGCTTCATGACAATTTTGTAGTTTTGTTTTTATTTGATGAATTGAATCCAGTTAAAGATTCACAAAATCTTTTTTGCTGTAATATTAAATACCATTCTAAAAAACATGGTCCTTGTACTTTCAAACAACGCATATAACATTAGTTTCACAAATAGTTTTAAAAAGTTAATGGCCAAAAAGTTTCGTAGGTACCTACTTATTTTTATAACAAAACCATCTCATGCTGTGTCGATACGAGTGGATAGTTTGCGACAGAATAAGGGACTTCCGTAGTGCATGCCATTATGTAATTGAACATAACAGCTCTAGGTATGTAGTTACATGTCTCCGGAAAACCGGGTCGGGTTGTTAGCTTATATTTCTTGAAACGTAAACGTCAGATTACTACATTTGTATCTTGATAGAGCAGGGTATCTTTATGAGTGATAAAAATAAGATGATAATTTTTATACAGGTAGGTAAATAAAGCATTCTAAGTTATTATTATTGAATAAAGTAATAGCCCTTTATTAAATCTTGGCTAAATCTTATTCCATAGGACGAGATGCCCCAGACTATTGCATCGGGCAAGTCGACCGACCCAAAGGTAGTCCAGAATCTAATGATATATTTGAAATACTTTTATGGAATTAATCGAAAGACTTCTCCGCTCCTAAATTTTATGGACTCAATTGAAGTAGAATAAATTTATTACAAATAGTAGGGTGTTTTATTTGCAATATACTAGTGCTATTATCGACGCCACTGGACAATGTTACACGACGCTAATAATGCGATATAACAATATTGTATGTAAGGGCCGAGGTACACAACGAGTATGTTATACGAATGTCACACTAAAACCATTTAGATATCCTGTAAGTACCTAAAATTTTCAGTAGCTTCAATTTGTTTTGTCTCTATACATACCTATGTTATATTACAGAGATGAGTTTGGATATATATATTTCTAGAACTTCTGGTAAGTTCCTACTCTAATTCCCCTCAAACAAAAATAATAGGGTCGAAAACTTGACGGAAAGTTAGTTTTTGTTGTTTAATATTGGAACTTTTAAATAGATTTAGATTTTTTTTTAAATCTAAACATTTTGTTGTTTTTTTTGTATTTAATTTACATATGAAAAATATGAGCAAAAAAAGCTCTTTTTTTATTTATTTTCCATAATAATGCACACTAAATAATGACGATATATTTGCCAAACTGCTTTGCAGTTTACGGCAAGCGGCTCTCGTGTTACATTTACTGACATAGATGAAATCATTACACTCACACAGTAGGTTAGTTTTGTTTATCTAGCGATTGGAGGAATTACAGGTATTTAAAATAACAATGACAGGATATTTCTTACATTATCGACTATGGACATAGTGATAGACAGTGTTTTCTCAGAATTTTTTTCAATTGGATCTTTAAAGTTACGGTTTTTGTCAGTTCATATCGTTAGTTAAGAAATTATTATTAAAAAACTAAAATAATTTCCGAGAAATTTAAGTCCAATGATATCTATGTAACTTATATGTAGCTTGGTGAAAAAAGTTGTCCAATAAATCATGGTGTACGCTGATCTTTAAACACATTAATCACTGTTATTTAGGGCAGCAGTCAACTGTAATACAATAGTTGTATTGTCAATAATAAACTGCAACTAGCGTGCGTGACCGTTCAACTTAATTACACAACATGTAACATAATTATATATTATAGTATAATTTTATATTATTCTTACATGTATATGGCATATAGGTATGTACAATGTAGTACTCTATCTATGAAGTTGTTCACATAGTCATGGTCTCTATAAGCTTTTATATTCAAAAAACTAAAATACCCGACTGCGGTACGACATCATATGATCATGTGTAAAAATTAGCCATTTGTTTACCCTTCAAATTAATATGGTGGACGGTGGTATACTGCAGGAAAATGCTATGGATTTTCACAAAAATATTTTTTCAGATAAAGCTGAAAATAATATCTTATTTTTTTACATTGTGTGTTAAAATGGCATTGTAACCATAATTTTAAGTCAAGACAAGTAAGTAGTTATCGAGATGCTCGAAAATGAAATGACATATTGACGGAAGGCCAAGGACTATTTATTTAAAAAACTTTAAAAGAAAATATTGAAGCTGAGAAATTATAAAATCTAGCATAGTTGCATACTCCATATCATGATTATTGTCACAAAGCTATACATAATTCTTTATTATTTTAGTTTATAGGTAGGTACTTACAATAGTTAGATTCCAAAAAACTAATATTTCAATTAAAATGCACTAAGAAACAACTGTTCAATCCGATACAAGTCGATAATAAGTCTTATCGCACGGAATCATGAGCTAATACAGGTTGATGCTTATCTTAATTGCTACCACGTAAAAAAGTCGCATTTACTTTTGACAGACCAATAAATACGTCAGTAGGTTATCTAACTTTGAATGCACTTCGATATTATCTATTGTATGTACATACAAAATAATGTTAATGTGTTCGTCCGTCTTCTATGCGTTATGCGCATCGTTCATCCGATCGAGTTGACACTATTGTATATACCGAGCATTACCTAGGTTAGGCTATTTATGCCCATAAAATGAAACGCTATAAACTTTTTTTAACAATTTGAGTCATGTTTATGTCGTCATTCAAATACGTCACTTATTTAGATCATATTTTTCTATTTATTTACAACTTTTATTACAATAAAAGTTGTAATTTGTATAATAAAATATACATTTCTAATATTCGGATGATCCTATTAAAAAATTTGGTAAATCTGGTCAAACCAGGTTCAATTCAAGTAAAATAAGTAAGTCAAATCGCAATAAAACAACATCAACATATTTAATTTAACCTTTTAAACCGTTATAAGTCAAGACATGTAAATAAATCTGTTGAAACAGACGTTTGATTGACCACTTTATTACTAGCCTTCCAATTAGGTTAAATAATCATTTTTAATTAATTTGCATCTTAAATAATTTCTATGCAATGCACAATTGAATAAGGATAACGAACTCTAGATGTAGTTTCTCTCCTAATTAATTCGATCTTCGAGTATTCAGAATACTAGTAAATTCTAGTCTTGAAACAAAAATTATGAGTACACCGTTACTAGCTAGCCTTCAACACTACTAATTTAAACTCTATATTCTTATGCCAGATTTCATGTTCATTCAAAAATTCTCTATCAATAGATGTACTATTGGTAGAGTCATAACTATTCAATGAAAAATACCTATTTTCATAATCTCACACTACATTAGGCAGGAGGGTATTTAAAGGATCATATTATGATCACTTTATAGTAGTTACTTTCCGTGACATTATGATGTTCTCAGGAACATTGGTCTATTATTAAACTAACCACGTGCTGTATACACGGCCATTAAATTCCGCTGGGTGTTGTATCTCAAAGATATACTGCTGTCGCATACGCCTGTCTGACTGACTGTCGAGTAGCACCTGTTGATTGTCACCATAAGGAAAAACGTATAGGTTTTTTATTTCCATATTATAAATATCATATAATGAAAGCCATTCAATTCGGCGGCCAGCAAAGACTCAAAATCTGGTTCGGCTCGGAAAGGTCGTACCGTTGATTGACAGTTTTCATTCAATGAGGTGTCAGCAACACACTGGATATAATAAACGCAGCGCAGATTTTACGACTTGCTCATACCATAACAGTAAAATTAATAATAATATTTAATTTCACACATTTTGTCGCTCAAGATTTTATTTATATTAATCAAGAGAAAATTGTGTTGACACATGTTTTTTTATGTTGGTCGTAAAAACGTAAATACATGAATACTTCTAAAGTTAATGTACTTGGCGTAAATATCTTGTAAATTCTACAGGATGATGTTCAAATGTATGATTTAGTAGTTCTACCAGTTAAGATACAAATACCTAAGTATATCATGTTGTGTTGGTACCTACAGAGAAAAATTGTAATTGGAATTATAATAATTATAACAATTCTTAAATACGAAACAATTTTAATGCCAGTAGTGTACCTAAACTTCAGTACCTACTTAATTTTAGGATTTTATTGAGCTGTAAATCGGATGGAATTTAATGATAATTTACAGCTGCAAATGTTACGCGTTTAAATTTCATTTGTGCGACTTTCTTTACGACCTCTTAACTTGTATGATTTATAACTTGAAAAGGCAGAAAAGATTTAAGTTAAGATATATTTTAACGACTCTTTACTTGAAACAGCTTAATTAATTTTAAAAACTCCTTTAAATTTTAGAGCGATGATAACTCAATGGTAGCGACGTCGAATACCGAGACAAAGGTCCCGGGTTCGAATTCTATGAACTTGAGCTTTCGGTGAAGGAAAACATCGTGAGGAAACCATAGCCACGGTGGCACTACCACCATACTTTGTAGTATCCATCTGGCAGGCTACCCTCAAGTTGAAAAACTGTTGCCAAGCACCTTGCGGTGTGTTCCGACTGCTGCAATTGGGTGCCAGGGTAATAGCATAACGGAAGCAAGCATGGCAAGCACACAATTGTTTTTATTTTAGTTATATTAATGCGACTGTATGACGTATAACGTCGCCCAGTCACTTATTTAGCGTCTGAGCTGTAATTGAAACCTCGTGATACTGATACATTACCCATATAGTTATATGTTGTGTTTACCTATTACATGTTATACATGGCTCGAGGATTTACACTTAATGGCTTGAAACATTTAACTGAAAAAAGGAATTAGGACTTTTGTAACTACTTATAATGTTGGTACGTTCCAGTTTGCTCATTTAATGAAAAATTTAAATATTGGATCTTTATAGATACTTTTTAATTGTAAAATAGATTTAGTTGTAGCATTTTGTCATCCGCTAATTTCATTACACCTGGATGATGTAATGTAGCAATAAATTACTATGAGATTATTTTTAATGTATTAAAGTCATAAAATGATTTTGACATATCATTATTTGCTGATTAAATATCACATGTCGTAACTAGATTTATTTAGGGCAACACATGCATTATACATTTGTTACAAAATACCAATTACTTTTTTGCTATAATGCTGGGATATGTTAAAAAAGAAATCAACTTAAGTGTGTATGGTGGTGGTAGTGTTGGTTCTGTGTACCATGCTTGCATTTTTATTCTCCGATATAAATAAATGAGTATTTAAAGACTATCAAGTTTGTTTTCTTTTGCAATTCACAAAATTAATCTCTAGTTAGGCTATGTAAACACATAAACATTGAGGAAATCGTCCATGGAGTATAAAAATGGTTTATGACATCATGGGCAAGATGTAGATTATTCTAATATGTATGTTTGTTTTCGAGGACTTACGTGCTATGGAGATTTTCCCTATAATTCTAAATAAGATTTTCATAATAAGCCTTGAGATTAAATATCTTTATATCTTTGTATGTCACGTATTTGACATCCCTGTTCATTAAATAAATAAAAGTCTTCTAATTTAAGCTATATGTTTTTTTCATTTTTATGAAGTGTTTCAGGTTAAAGAAAGAAAGAAAAATCATTTAATATTCCTACTGCAAAAAACAAACAAATACAACAAAGTAAAATAAAAATAGCAAAAATAAGCTATTATCTGTGGAATTATAACCGACCAGATGCGTTATTGTATTGCCCGCTAAACAAAAAAGGTTAATAGGTACAGTAGTGCCCTCAATTTCTACGACGGGTCTCTATCTGAACAGACTCTATATACCTTGATAAATTCAGGAATAGCATATTGATAACTTTTTGGCATCAAGTCCCTTCCTAACTGATGAAACATATAAGTACAATTAATTTTATAAAAACCGTGATTATGATACCCTTTAATATTAGTTTCAGCATTGCATACACGATTATGTTAATTTACAAGTATTACAAAAGATTATACACGCTATAATCTATTTTTAATCTTATTAATTTATTATTGGCTTTCAGTGAAAGTTGTATTTAAGATTTTAACATACAAATGAATAATAAGTAGAATAAATCAAATTAACAGTATTTATTGCATTATGACGGGTGTTATTTAAAAAGAAAACAGAATATACTAATCTGTCACATACCTATCACATTTATAATATTTAGTTAGGAAGTTGGAATTAAACAAAAAAATCTTATTTATATCCTAACAGCTCTGTCCAAATTTGGACTCAACTTCACGATAAACTTACTACGAAATTGCTACGACATTTGCTACGAAATAAAATTTTCCATTCCTAACCCCTTGGTAATTTTAAATGTTTCTTGCTTATCTGTTTTTAATTATTAACAGATCAAACAAGCTTGTTTAATATCTAATCAATCAACGTGATAACGGTCATTGACCTTAACTTTTAGCTTTGTATTGGGTGTCAATTATTTATCGAAGAACACTCGTGTTATCGATGTAAATAATTACGTGAATTTATCAACAATTTGACCTAGTTGTGGCCCTACTTATTGTGGATTCTAGAACAATCGAATGCATCGAGATCAAGCCATTTGAGGCTGTAATTATTTTTTTTCCTTTACCTGTAATATGGACATTATTTGAAA
The DNA here is from genome assembly GCA_963555595.1 of Tethea ocularis. Lineage (NCBI taxonomy): Eukaryota > Metazoa > Arthropoda > Insecta > Lepidoptera > Drepanidae > Tethea > Tethea ocularis. The sequence goes on along the minus strand of OY741970.1, from coordinate 4,888,319 downwards.
TATCATTAGCACATATCTCTAACTAATCATATTATTATAATTACCTATTATCTACGGTTTTAAAATATTATTATGCTTACATTGATGGCTTATATTTATTGATCTACATACTTCACCATAAATTGTATTGAGTAGCAGTTCAACGGTTTAGGTGAGAAAAGTTAACAGACAGACAGATAGAGCTACTTTTGCATATAATTAATTTTACCTTTTATAAATTATACATTGCTTGGCAAAAACGACTTGGAAATATATCTTCATTATTTTAAACGATTTCCTCAGATACTTTCTGTACGTAATAAAGAACCTCAATGTTATCAGCAAGTGTATAAATAAAATAGGTACTTACAAGGAAATTAAAAGGTATCCTCACTAATAAATCTGATCAGCTTTCAATCACTGAATTCCACACACAGAGATTAAATTAATCACGGACCACAGAATAAAAAACGATAACTTGCTTTATCTTTCAGCACTGATTTTCACGATATTTTAACTACTGACGAAAATTAAGCAGAGCGTGGATTCGTCGAACGCTGGAATGGAATGAGATGCGAGAGGTGTCGGGCGAGCGCACGTGATAGACGCGGGTGGACAATAAATTTATATTGAAGCGGCGACAGCAAACGCAGCCAGTCAGATTTACTGGTTGTAACCACTTGAGACACGGTACGAGTAGTGAACGATAAGCGTAAGTAAACGCGTAACACACTGAGCGATGCGCTGATGATAATGTCAGATATCGACCATTATTTACATGTTATGAAGAAAAAACAGTCACATCGGTGAGAACTAGAACTATAAATAAATAGATAATATTTTATTACTTAAGGGTTAATAAGGCATTAAGTTAATAGCTTAATAATGTAATGTTTATCCTACAAGGTTTGTTAGACAGATGATACGTTATCGCACGATTGGTCCAGTATTAATGGGAAGTCAATAGGTAAGAAACATACAAAATCATCCAATGATTTTATAAAATCTATACTAATAATAAAGCTGTAGAGTTTGTTTGTTTGAATGCGCTTATTTCTGGTGATACTGGTCCGATTCGAATTCTTTCACTAATAGGAAGCTACATTATCCCCGACGGTTATAGGCTACTTTTTATCCCGGGAACGCGAGTGGAACCGGGAGGAAAGCGAGTAAATAAAACCAAATACAAAACGCTCATCGTACGTACGCTCAACGGAAAATTTCTAACCACTACCAATAGTGGTAGTAAAATCTTCAACTTTTCATATTCCAGTCTTTCTAGTCATATTCATAAATAATTTCACTTCTCGGTGATCAAGATTAAAACCTGAATAAAATAACCAATTCTAACCACAATTAATCGGTTTTATATATCAAATTTAAAAAAAAATGGGTTCGTTGTTTTTTTTTAAACTGTGTACCTACTTAAACTTCTGTAAAAAATAGCATTTGTGTGTTGACAAATTGGTCAATTGTTGTAGGTAATTGGTCTCAAATCTTAAATATGTATATAAAAACTCATATTTCGTTATATTAATAAAATTAAATTGATGACCGTGACTCGAGAAAGCTAGTTCTTTGTTCGATAGTCGAATGTCAGTGTCAACAAACAATTGTGTGACTTGAACATTTCAAATTCAGCACCATTATTTGACATTGGTTTGAGAAAACAATGCGGGTGCTAACGAGGGGTGTAGATAGTCTGCCATATAGACCATGGCTCGCATGATCGCATCATTCAGACGTCCCATACGCTACAATGATCATTTATTGCAATTGCGCAACCGAGGACGACATTCTAATACGTTTAGTGACCACTACCGGTCTCGTACTGTATTTATTTTAGAGAAAAAAAAGATAGCTCGATGAAGCGTTACGATTGTTCCGGATTACCATTGTACATATCAGAATAGGTACCTACCTACCTAAGGTTTAACACTTTTGTGAGTAAATAAAGCGGAACAGTTAAAAGTTCTATTTTTGGTTTGTAAGGGACCGATTCATTATGTGTAGAGTATTAATAACTCTGGGTTCTATTATAAAGTCTCAACTCCGTCTTTAGTAGGTTTTGGCTCCGTCTTTAGTGTGTTTTTATAGGTGTAAAAATAGTAGTTTATGATACTGTTGCATAATAGGGGTTATTAAATACGAGTGTGAGTTTAAGTACTGAGCCCTATAAAGGCGAGGTTCTTAATACTATCACACGAGTTTTTAATACCTAATTATGTGCAGTATCATACAGTACTTTATCTAAACACAATAATCATATAATCAAATCCGTGTTGCCAACTCCCAAAACTTCATACCTCTAAAGTTCAAGTCAAAAATTCGTTACTATTACATGTAACCACAGACAAAGTAAATTCGCATCTAAAATTGAATTGATACTGATTGATTCCTAATTATTTAGGTCCAAAGTGTAATTAATAGAAAAAAAGTTATTTTATAGCATTATCTTGGGAACAAAACTGTACTATTATAAATCATTATACACGGGTGTGCATAAAGTGGGTCATTAAAGTGCCGTTTTTGTTTTCATAATTAGCACATTACGATATGAAAGTAAATAAATAATTTAAAAAAATAACATTTCAATACTTAAGAGAAAGTACCAACCTACATAAAAATATGTATTTATAAAAGTTGTTGTCCTGGATGAAAATCGAAACCACGACCTGTGTTGGACAAATCCAAAAATAATGAATAGGTAGCTATTGTCCAGACTGATGCCTATAGTTATACGCAGGGATCTTCATAATGAAAGCATTAATTGTCGATTTGTATGTAGCGTAGTTATCGTGACTGTGTTTGATTTTATAAACACGGACATTCTCTAACAGGAGTTAAACTAATCAAGAAATACAAAATATGAAATAGGTAAGTACAATAGCCTACCAATTAAGTCGTTGCTACTAGTTTTTGTAGGTCTTCAATGTTATTTTATATTAGCCTAATAATAAATTCAAACCGTAGTCCAAACGATGTTCGTAGCGACATCTATTGGTGCCAAATCTATACTAATTCTGAAATGTATTGAGCTAACCAGCCAAACATTTTATATGATTTCTATGATTCAAACAGGCAAACATTTTATTCTTTGGCGACATAAATAAAACCAGCGAAAACAAGTTTATAATTTTTTTGTCTCGTGTATATAGATAAGGTGCCATCTAGCGGCGAGTAGCAGTATTATATTATAGTATTAACTAGTTTTGCGCCCCAGATACAAGATGGCGTACCCACATGTGACTTACGTACAAAAAAGGTTGCTTGATGAAGTTGCAGTTACAAACTGAATCGAACAAAAATCAATAACAATATTATTACATAACTTTTTTCATGTTATGGTTTTCCATTGCTAGTTGAAGCTAATATGTAAATTCACGTGCGCCGTTCTCCTTTTTTTGCGATGTAATTTTTAGCTCAAATAACAGATAGTGTGTAGTAGGGTAGTACCTATCTACCAACCTGAGTATGACACACACCTACACTACCGTACAGCCTAGAGTTTTCACATTCCTGAACTAGATATTTATTCGGATTATGCCTATAAAAGTTAGCCGTTGACTGCAATAGTAGGTACCTACTATTGCAGTCAACGGCTAACTTTTATAGGTACGTAGCATAAATAATCGAATTTATTCCTACATCCAATTTAGACATTATCTTCGTACAAAATTCTATAGCCTACGCAAAAAACGAGTAGGTAGTTAATTATTTGTGAATAAATCCAAATTCTACGAGTTTAGCTAGGTACTATATGGAGTACTGAATATGTATGGATAGGCCACGTTAACTAGGCCTACGTGTTTGTACCTTCTAAAATACCTACTGCCCACCAACAGCAAAAGGTCATTGACCCTCAAAATGAGAGACACGAGCGATCACGATTACTAGTTGTGTCTCAGAAAACCCGTTTTTAGAATTTATAAAAATTGAGAATTCCTTAAATTTGAATGTTGTAGATGTTATTGTATGAATATAAAAAAATATAATAGTGATCAGGGTCAACCAAGTGCCTACCAACCTAGTTATTTTATTAAAGTGCACGTAAAAACATTTCAAGAATCTTTCAATGACACAATCAAAAAACTATTCTGTAACGGTTCTCTCAAATTATACAATAGGTAGGTTCGATCATTCAGGTTGGGATAGCACAAAAAACAATAGCTATAAAATGTTGTTACTGTGATGTACAAAATTAGTTTTTATTACACAGTTTACAATGTTGTGTTGTGTGTGATACACATAGTTTTACTTTTCAGACTGTATTGTTTGCCAAATAGATCGAGCAAGCAAATGGGTTTACTGAGTACAGGCAAGGTAAATTTAAAGATGAGATAAGATGTGGTGCCGCCGCACCGCGCCAAGATTATAAGTAACTAGGTACTCAGGTACAGGAGATTTTACTACCTGAAGCTAATGAATCAAATTTTCTGGGCAAAAGAGCTCTCTCTCTCTTGTTGATACGGAATCAATACCTAATAAACATTAGTTCTAAATATATATATATAATAATAAAATGAAAATCAAATACATTTGACGATGGGCCAGTTGGCGTGGTTGATTAAAATATCAACTATTACGCCGCAGGTTTGATTCTCATCCAGGACAAACTTGAGAAATCTTTTAATTAATCTATGTCTGGCCATGTTGTGCCCACATGTTTCGGGTTCATGTCTAGAGCTATTTTATGGATGTGCTTTGAGAAGGTCTGGGTATTGAAATTCGAGGGAAACTAAATAAGGTTCCTTTAATTATTGTGCCGTGCTTTAAAGGTGGTTGAGAACTTTGTAATATCCGCCTAGCTGAATTCTACCCTTATGTAGCACCAACTGGTCTGTGTGTTCCAATAGCTGCACTTTAGAGTCAGCTATACCGTATAGTCTCATCATCACTTTTGACACCGCGGTGACACGATTTCATTATAAAAATATCTTTAAACGATACCATTTATTACCGCCTTATCATTCAATATTAAGTACTACGGCCATTTTCTTTAAAAAGCTTTTGAAGCGATACTGCAAAACGATCGGTAAATTAAGCAGTAAGTAGGTAGTAACATAAAAATAATAAAAAATGTAGTTTATGGTATACCGACAATGATACTTTATTTATATAATAAAGGTGAGACTGTGTCAGAAACACAGAAATCCGAAGAAGAACCAAACTGTCTAGATTTAGTCTGGTCAGCTTAGGACCAGCAACTCCGGTGATTAGCGCCTTCAAACAAACTCTTCAGCTTTATTTTTAGAAGATAAGACAATACGCCTTCAGATGGAAATTTCTAAATAGATCTAAAAAAGAAAGAAGCCTTGCTACTTAGCAAGGTCCTTCGATTCATTGCGGATTCTTCTCAGTTTATGTGTGGTAGAGTCAAATGTAACTTTTGGAGTGCCTAAGCGCCTGAAAAAAATGAGTAAATGACTGAATTGAGTTTGAATATAAATATTATTATGTAATCTAAATATCTACGTATTGGATTGGCAGTGAAAGATATAAGTACATGAATTTCCACACGTACGTAGAGCGCTCGAGTGTCGAAAAGTCTATCAGCTGTTTTGTTAAAATTGATGCAAAATTATTATACTTGGCAGAGTATATAGTCTTTTACTCAGAAGTCAAGATGCCAAGATACCCAAGGGTACCAGAAATGTATCTTTAAAAATTGAATGGAAAAAGTACGATACGATCCATTTGATCAATTTTTTTTTAAATACATTTCTGTTACCCTTATATACCTATTTATTGTTATAGTTTTTGTTTATATACAAATGATTATTAAAAAATAAATTGAATCTTACTGTCAAATATCGATAAATAAATTAAAATTATCTTCGTAAAATGTTGACAGATTGCTTTCAACGGGTATATTCGGATATTTTCCTGGTTTGAGGCTGACTGACGTGCAGTTAACAACCGGTTTGATTGACTGAGGGTTTGAAATCCAGAGGTATTTATAACATAAAATTATTGGAATTCTCAATTACTACATCATTGTATTTTATTATTATATCGGACTTGCTATATACCGAAGAAACAAAGAAGATGACATTGCAAGTTTTAAAATGTGTTATAAGTATGACTGTTTAGTATAACTACGTAAACAATACATATACAATAGTACTTGACAAATGAGAATTTAATATTGGTATAGCTGTTAATATAGTATGTATTTAAGTCAATATAATTATATAAGCTTGTAGTATTGTGTTGGGTAATTATATGTAACGCTTGTATGTCATAAAAAGTACAGAAGATTAAATTGAATAACATTATACTAACTTAAATGTTCTTACAGATTGCTGTTTGTTTTGAAAGCATAAAGGAATCGTTAAATTAAGGCTGTTATTTCCACAATAGTGGTGAATGATAATATAATTATGACAAATGACAACATAACGATTGGACAAAGTCCAATAAAGGATGATACATCGTCCTAAGTTATTCTCGTACATAATGTCTCTTTTGACCTGTGAACAGATTGCTTGAACTTTGTTGTTAAATAAGTTATACGTATTGTGCCAAATGCTATTTTCATGTATTCACTCCATACAAAGGCTACATAAAATGTTCCACACAAAAAGTCGTTTTTCAAACGAACACCATTGAAAGGCTCGACGACATACGGTCGTGTAAATTTTAAGTGAAGTCATAATGACTCAGGCTACCTTTACAACCCGAGACGTTTTTATTAAACTAAACCAGATATATTGCAGCTCTCAACTTAGTTTAATTACACAGGTTTTCGTCTGCTTAGAAATACTAGGCATCTGTAAATATGTACCAGAATGCTCAAACGTCTAGTGGCATTTGTTTCTATATCGTGTCCCTATCCAAAATAGGAGACACCAATGTCGAAGAAACATCACTTTACTCTCAAAGCGACATTATGTCCCAGCGCAACACAGTGACTCTATGTAAATGGCCACGCATGACTAAACTGGGCTAAAAATAGCCTCGCCAGGGATGGGTATAGCGATAACTGGACTAACTCGACCAAACTGGTCATATTTATAACATGTTGGTTCCAAATATAGCTCACAAGAGAATGAAAATAGTTACGGAGTATAATATGCATGACACGTTCTCGTAACTCGTAAATTGCTGTGATTACTTACGTTTATAGCTCACTTTGTGAGATCTTAAGAAGGGGCTTGTTGTTGTAAATGTGAACATGACTGACGTGACTGTCATAGACTTCTATTCATGAATAATATTGAGCAGGGGTATGTTCTCAGGCAGTAATACTACTCTGTGGAACATTTTTCATTTTACATTTTTTTTTATCTAAATTCATAAAAAATATAAATAATTCGCATTTATTTGTTTAATGTCAAAGGAAATGTTAACTCGTACACTAGTATAATTTACTTTTCGTGATATAGAACAAAATATCAAATAATTCCACCAAAAATACTAAGTAGTCTAATAAAACTAGGACATCTGACTAACTTGTCTTAGTTAGTCAGATGTTTGTGGTTTTTGAAATACGAGATACGCTTAAAAATATTTATGAAAACGTACAAAACAATGTGTCATTGTAGCTTGTAGTCGCCTTTGCTTGTTGATATGTTATCGGCTCTTGATCCTTGCTATGTGGGACAAAATTTAAATAGCTATCGCGCGTTGGAGTTAGTAGCTTCTGCTATTATTATGCATTAATGGTGGAACGTGTCGTCAATGCAAATTAGATGCAATCAAGGTCCCCGCAAATGGTTTTAGCTTTGTCTATAAGTATAAACTATTGCAGTTTACTGCTGTTTATTCGCGGACCGTCGGTAAATGTCAAGATATTTCATCGTTTACGCCACTAACAGATATACAGATCGCTATGTACCTACTTTGTTCTATAGCAATTTCCGTGAAATACAAGTGCAATTTCTTCAGCATGTTTTAAAGTAGCCTATTATTGAAAATGTTACAGTAGGTCATAGGTCAAGTTGATTGAACTATTGACTTGTTGTTGTAACATAATTTGCTTAATTAAATTTGTTTGGCCTTCTAATAATCCAGTGTAACAAATTCATGCAACATATTTTTAGAACTTCGGTAATTATTCATGTTCAAGAAAAGTCCCTATGTTTATGGCTCCAGTGTAGAAAATATATTGGTTCCTTGAAGAAAAGCATTAAGCGACTCGCTGCTATGCTAACAAGACATATCTCTTTTATTTTTTGAGCTTTTTTTTGTATTGAGTTCTACAAGTAATTCCGTAGGTAGGTATTATTTTTATTTATTACCAGCAAATTAATTAGAATACATTGAATAGATAATTATAAAATATACCTATTGTCTAATAAAGTGTTAAATAAATATTAAATCTGTTTTAGTGCCTATATTGATTGTTATTATTAATGAATAGATGAATTTGTTACTTGTAGGAGGTTAACAAAAGTATCGCGAGGCGACTGCCGTGGATTATTTTCCATCTTATCTCACCTCCAGTGTCGGAGGTCACATATTGGAAAAGTAATAAGAAAATAAAAGACGAAGTAGGTACTTAATCCAATAACCTTTCCATTTTTTACGCAATTTGACCATAATCTTAACGTAGCAGATAAGTGATTGCACAGCCGCTGGTGGTGATTACACAAAACCTTGAAGAAAATGGCTCCAAATTACCCGGAAAGTGCTTGGCAATAATAATTGGCACCCAACATTTGAAAATAGATGAACAAAGATGGTAGCTAGCCAACCAGGTAGCTACTACAAAGTCCAATAAAATTATAGCCTTTTTATGAACTCATAAGAGTACTATCACATCATCAACCAAGCTTAGCGTTTCGTAGTATTACTGCGGATAAATAAACACACAACAGCTGCTAATCGTTACATATAGCGTAGATTAACACATTACGTTAGGGCTACCGACTATTTAAAATATTATATTTAAATACTCGTATTCAGCGTGATTGTGGTTACCCCAAAAGAACTGAGAAAACATTTTACAGTTTCGGAAATTGTATCATACAATACAACTATTCGGGTCAACCTTGTTTCCAGGTAATTAACTTTCACGCTAAAATTTGGCTCGGAGTTTACAACATGATTCAGATTTCAGTAAATAAATTTATGTATTATATATTTGGCAGTGTTGCAATTGAATGCCTTAGTCAAAGAATTTACCTTGACGTTATTAAACAAAATATTAGCAACCCTACCTTACAGATTAGTAGCATCAATTATTATAATCAGATAGTTAAAGTCTGCTTACCGCTACACATAAAACGGGAATAGTTCTTACATTATAGTGGAATTTATCTTCTTAGCCATCTTCACTATACATAATAAATCCATGTCTGTTTGTGTATGTGAATTTATCTCAACCATTATATGACTTTTGGACTCGTCCATCAATCGTTACGGTACCTCTTAAGACAGCCTAAATTGCGATCACTTAAGGAAGTAATTTGTTAGTTCCTTTCTTGTTCGTATTTTATTGTATGGGATATTCTATATTGTATTGTATGTGAGATGTATTGTAAAGATCGTAAGTACATAGGAGTTTAACAGCATTAGTGTAAAATGATCTTGATATCGTATTATGCATGTACCTATAGTAAATTATCAATTGTGTCTAAAACATGGAAACCATATGTAATTATCTTACTTAGTTTACTTCATCATTATTTAAATATAAGGGTATTGAAAGGTCACATGTAATTTTAACCTAAATCCAACAGCTATCTCTATGTGAATGACCAAAAACGAGGAAATTGTTGTTTTTTTACAATTTGTACCTACGTATTAGTTATATTTAGGCTACTAGATTAATTATGAAGATCTTTATAGGTAGTAAGTATTGATGAAACCAGTAAATATGATGGGATGGGTAGGAGGAAAGAAATAGGGTTGGAATCAAATAAAAGATTCAGATGCAGACCATCACTGATCACGTGAGATTATGGTCAAACACAAGCACACATACATATTAAAAAGAAAAAAGTTCAGAATATTTCAACAAATGTTTTGGCCTTTTAAATTTAGCATATCGAGACTCTCGACGATCAATCAATATATTCCATCATCCAAGAAACTGGCGTTAAATTATTAGAACTAATAGACTGATAGGAAGTAAATCTGACAGAAAGCCAAACACAACAGGCAAATAAACTAAATGATGTTCGATTGGCATTATGCCATTTATTGCACGTGTAACTATAAAGAAGGGAGAAAAGTTATAAGAGATATAAAACTTTCCATTAGTAAAATACCAGGTAATAATCAATGACCTTTTTGATATTGAGTGTGCATATATCAGACAACTACGAATTATAGCAATGACTAAAGCTATAAAGCAACGAACTAACATCTGGTAAGGCAGGATGTTAATCTTAAAATGGTGGATTTCCCTTCTTTTCGATTCGTTTCTTTTTACCTACATGGTGGTTTATTCATTATTGACACGGTTATTCATAACTTTTGGTAGGTCATATTACAAAGGGATACTCTTGATGAGGAGAATGAGGAGATAAGTACAGTAATATTTTTCTTTTAATTAAAACTCCATAAATATTGATATTAGGTAGGTATATAATAACTTAACGAGATGACTACTGACGCTGTTTCCTGTAGGTACAGTAAAAAAGCCTTTATTAATCTAATCTAGGTAAAAACCTCTGAAATGTAGATTGCAGATCATCAAGAAAAAAGAGGAATAGTGTAAGCATGACAGGTAGCATAATTTATGATTAGTACAGTTGATAGAATAGAATTAAGTTGATTTTCATATCACACTGGTTTATCTTCCTTTATAGTTCTTTCTTAGAATGTCGAGTAATCAACAAACATGCTTTTCAGATTAGAATCAAAGACCAGGTACTATATTTATAGTTTTATTTAAATATCTTGTGAAACCAAGCTAGTCGGATCGTGTTACAAGATCAACTAGGAAAAGAAAGGCACATGATATAGTGCTAAATTCCAGATTCTAAGCACATAAACTGGTCCTATAAAGCCGACAGCAAATGCTCATTCATACTGATGGTATTTCAAATAACGTTGAGTACATAATAATGACGAGTTTTGTGAATTCAACAGCTGAATGTAAATTATTGACTCATTTTTTAATGAGGGTCTATGCTAGTCGCCATGCAAAATTTCAAATAAAGACGTGCACGAAATTTTGCCTATTTTGTAATACAGTTGAATTAGGACTACAAAAGGTCGTATTAACTGTCGATGACTGTAACGTGTCGATGATACAATTTGCGGATTACAAAATGTTTGATACGTGTCTTGAGTTTTTTTTAACGTACTTATTCACATAAGAAGCATGAGCAGATTGCAAAAATGTAGCAACTGTAGTAGTATTCTTTAGATCTAGTGTAACTGCGAGTTTTTAGTTATCTATTTCATGGGTTTAATTTAGAGGTGTACATTTGTCTCTTGAATTTAATTATTGAATTGATATGAGTATCATTATGTACCTATATTAACTCCAAAAAAATTGATAATAATAAACTAAAAACTAAAAATTACTAAATATAAACACAAACAGTGAAAATTTTCATTTAGATTTAGGAAATTATTCATTATTCACAAGTAATTATTGTTACCTATACCAACCTATTATATATTACGCCATTATAAAATATGTATTATTTTCTCCTCTCAGCAAAGAAACTCAAAGAGCAGACTATTTAAAAATCGGAAAAATAGTGGGATAGTTAATTAAGAAAATGCTTCAAATTTGAAACAAACAAGTGATGCTTGAGGTTCGAGTGCCTTTCCATTTCAATAATAATATATAAGGGTGAGTGTTAACTAAGTATAGATAGGATTATTTACCTATAGTGTCTTTTATCTGGTCCGCCCATAAAATATAGTAGTAAATGTGAATATGATAACTAAATATTCATGAAGTGCAATCTGCTAAAAGCATTCAAAGATCGTAATTGCGTTGGTGTGATATACAGCCATACGATGTTCCAAGAGTTTGCTAATCCGATATTTCATTTAAAAATATACTACCGTAGCTGTAGGTTAGGTGCCTGCTTGCCATTCGATACACGACTATACCTCGAATGGTTGATATTTAACCATGTCACGTGTACCTACTGACGAAGTAATACATCACATGTTTTGCATAGTTGCATTATTCAAACCAAATTGCGACTCAAGTAAATTGTACTTACCTAAGAAAAATTAGGTTGACGTAAGTTATTGTTGTTTACAAAGTCTATTTGATTTAATATTAATAAATTATTAAAATAATTAAAAATTTCTCGTACCTAAATTAAAAATTCTCATTTTTTCATCACAATTTGTTGTTTGATGAAAGAAAAACATGTAAAACGAAGGAGAACTCTTCAGTCTAATTTTAACGCATCACTAACCAAACAACAAACCTTGATACCAGTTGGAAACATTCATCTATTTTTAAATCCAATATCAGTGGTCAACGCAATGAAGATGACCTTATGAAGCTAACTTCCATTAAATGGATTTGTAATTATAATCAGTAGTTAAATAGTTAGCGAGTCGATTTCTAATTTTAATGCAGATAATTAATAAAGTCTACCAGGATAATATCTCAGATAACCATCAAGGATAAATACTTGTTACCGAATAGATGAAAATAGAAAAAAATGAGTTTGAATAGCTACAAAAACACCGAAGTCATTGGAGTAGGAAGGACTGGCAATATAAGTTCACAATATTCCGCTCCGAAGGATCTTATATTTTCCCGGGACGTATATAGTATTCCAGGGATGATCTACCTATAAGCGCAGTACGTTCCATCGTTGATGCGTGATTGAGACACAAACATTACTACACCTATGTATATACATTTATAATATTAATAGGATAGTAAGATAACTAAACATAATTTTTAGCAGGATATAATGCATTTGTGGAGCATTTTAAATTATTAATGGTTCAAAGCAAATCTCGATTTGACTTGTAAGTCGAGTACCCAATTTAGGTAGATTTCGCTAAAATGTCACCAGTTTTAGAGTACTTAATGCATGGCGAATGAATCCAAATCACTTAAAATATTAGTTTTTAGCATATATACAAATATACTCTTTGGTTTTTAGGATGAAATTGTTAGGAAAGGGATATATTTTTTTTTGTATTTGTCTTTTTTTTTTCAAATTGTAAGTGTATTGAAAAATTATCTGCCATTGTAACGAAATTTTTTTACAATTTACGACATTAACTATCCCAACTTCTCGACAAATTTGAAAACACAATCTAAGTAATTTGTTCTTATTCCGTGATTGCATTGCAACACGAACAAATTGAGAATGGTCAAGTGGCCTTGCTTTCTAGCTTCTTTGTTTATTCTACTGAAATTAATTAACTTACCACCAAGCCTTTTTGCAAGTACATATTACTTTAATCACAAGTTAATAAATTATTTTGATCAATAAAATGATGTGATTCTTTATACCTACTGATGATTCTTTAGATTTATAGCTTCATTAATCAATGAAATATTATATCGTATTCCAAGATAATTTTAACAAAATAATAATATTAATTTGCGTAGCTGAAGGAAGATAGGGCTTTATGTGCTTATCGATCATTGTGTTTGTGCTGTTGTAGATATTGACAGGCTTCAATAAAAATCCTTATATTTGATAAAATTAGATACATTATCAATGAGTAGGTATATTGTTGATAGAAACGTAGGTAGGTACTTTATAACGTAATAATAACATTGCGTAACCTGCTAATTCATAAAGCAGAAGATTTGCTTACTTACGTTTTTATAATTTTTAAGGAAGGAAACTTGTTTATTTATCTCAGTCAATAACGTTTCCAATTTATATCTACTTATGCATTATGTATGTACCTTACCTAACTGCTGTGCAAACTTGGTTTCAATTCTTGCTATAGGTAAGTAGGTAAGTAAGTAAGTAGTAAGTACCTACCTATTAACTAGCAATTGAAGTTATTTTCGTGTTGCTATGTGCAATTGTGATAAACGCATTTTTTCATAGATTAGTATACATTTTGTAGATATAATCGCTTTCCTTTTAATTGGTAGGTACCGAATTGTGTTTCCAAATGTAATGCAAGTGTTGCTATTTCAGTTTTCTTAATTTAGTCATTGTTATTATGTTTTACAGCTCTTCAAGAATATATTTGTTTGGAAATTTGCGTTGTTTGATGATTATTCTTAATCATCAATTTAGAGGAGTCTGAATGTTACTTATTAATATTATGTAATTAGTAACACATCTAAAGCAATTTGACTGCCTCCGAGTTATTAATTTATGATCAATATTTACTTGCCGTCATGGGCTCTCGTTTACAAGTTGCTTACAACATGCAAACACGAAAATTATGCATGATTGTATTGTAACAGAGACCGTCTGTAAACAACAAACGATCTGATGTAAAATAGTAGCAATAGGGCTTGAACCAAGAGTAAACTGCTGATTAACCGCCATTACAGTGCGAGCTATTTTTAGAATCCGCACAGAGATCACGTCTTTGTCTGCTGTAATGTAAATGACTATCAACCAACCGTTTCATGTCTCCGTTGCCGCTGGATCGCAGCGTAGGTACCGGTCGTCGTCGCGATCAAAACAATTAATTATATAACCTCAAACTCATAAAACAAATAGTATATGACAATAAAGGTAAAACTTACCGAATTCGTCACGAAATACCTTCCACATTCTATAAAACTTCATTATTGCACAAAAAAACAAAAATATTCACAGTAAGGTTATGATAGAAACACGATTGTCTGTTAACGTCACGTCATTTTGACAGGTGACGTGCGATGTCACCGCCACCTTGCGCGGCAAGCTAGGGACGTACGGGAGAATTCCCGGTGCGGTGGTGTATTTTACCAAATAGCATAGTTTAGGGAGCAAAGTGGGCAGAGGAGTTTAACTCGTCTTAACTTCTCGCGGCCAATGAACGGCGCGGCCCGATGCGCCAAGGTCACTGGAAGCAGAACCGGCAGCGCACGACGCCGGCAGAGGGCAGCACACGACGCGACCGAAAGATACGAGCAGCTACTTTGCTGCCCGTGTGGCAACTAAACAGAAACAGTGTAAGTACAGCCCAGCATGATGCGCCGATAAGCGGTATTATGGAATAAATAAAAACGCGATGCGCTGTGAATATGAATGAATGTGCATGCAAACTTTACGTCACTTTATTTATACATATTAGTTCTGTTGGCTGATTTATGCACCTAGCTAGGTACGTACGTACCTTTACTTTCTAGGAAATCTCCTGTAGTAAGTAGTTATACATAAGTAGTTATCTACCTACTAAAGTTATTGAAAAATCGGATATCATATTTACTAGAAAAGTTTGGAAATAGCAACATTTTAAACACTATATACAATTAAAAGATTGCGAATAACATTCTTAAATTGTTTTAGAACTATCAAATTCATAACGAGGGCAGTTCTGTCGACAAATCGTAGGTACTACTTGGTACTACAATGCTACAAGGATGTTTTGGCATGTGGCCAAAATCGGAACTAAAGCCGCTATATTGTGAAGCGTCACTTTTTGAGAGTTCGCTCTGTCCGTTTATCATTGTTGTATGTTGTGTTGTTTTTAAAACAATGTTTTACTAGTACCACAATGTATATGTACTGCTATAGGGTTGGTCTGATCTGTGGGTCTACCGCGCATTTTTTGCGTTTTAATCTTTGTTCCCGGGGTTGAAAAGTTGCCTTTGCACTCCGGGATAATGTAGCTGTTTATTAGTGAAATGATTTTCAGAATCGGTACAGTATTTCTGGAGATTACCCTCCATATACACACAAACTCTAAATATTCGGACTCTCTCTTTTATAACTGACTTTTCAACAATCAATCTCGAAACATTTAAGAAAAATAACACCTATATTAACCTGAATACTATTACCTATTGGTGAAAGCCTAATCTATGATTAATTATTACATAAATCATTATTAAGTCCGTTTAAAGCTAAATTAATCATATTTAACAACACTAATAACGACAGTTTAACCATAGGTTTAATTACATACTTTGCCACTCGTCGGTAGATGGTGTTATTAATATTGAAAAAGTCAAGTAGACGTTAAATAAATACAAGGAAAATATTATAATAAATAAAATATATAATTATTCCTATAAGACATGAACAAGAAAAAAACATGAATTTTCCTTACGTAGATACATAACAGTTTTTTAAAGTGAAATCGATTTGAAATGTTAGTTTAATATATTATTTCCTGGAATAGATCGTGTAAATACATGCCACCGATGCCAGTTACCACTTAAATCGCATTTTTATAGATTCTAAAATTTGATTTATAGATATGAAAATTGATTTAGATATTTGTATGATACAGAATTTGCGTTGGCGATGGCGCGTCAGTAGAAGTCCGTAGGCTACAAAGTGATCTAATAATAGGAACGTACGTTCCTATTTAAACTACTAAAACGGGTTTACGGAAAGATTCATGATTATTATATTTAGTTAACGAGCTTGTAGTGGGTATGTTGTTGCAGCATTCTTTCCTTATTTTTTTTATTTGTAATTTGGTGAACGAGAATTGGTTTGAGACTATTAATTTATGATTTTTTAATTCCTCCTTGGTATGACTATGACTTCGTTTTCGTAGCGAGATGTCCCATCATGAGTCTACATGTATATCATCTGGTAGAGTAAATATGAGATTATTTTTTAGGTAGCTACTTACCTACTTGATATGATATTGGTTTTTATAGGTAAATAATTTTAAGTAAATTAAAACATAAGCCAAACAGATAACTTGTTATTGAAAAAAAACACTAGAAATATAATAAAGTTATTAAATTGGTAATTATTAAATAACATAATACCTATTGATTTAAAAATATATATAATATAATATTATATAAAGTGCCATAAAAACACGATGTTATTTTTCGACGTTGTTCGATTTCTGGATGGGGCAAGCAAGCTGTTTTAATATATTTTTTTTAAAAATAAAAACCGTAATAGTTAATAATCAAATTCCGCATGTACCTTGCGATAAATTAAAGCGCAATATACATAATAAATGAACTTTTAATATAGCTTTGAACGTGTTCGTTTGTAGGTATGTGATAATTGTAGATGCTTGTGCCAACAAATTTATTTATCTTTCAGTAGGAGATATAGGTAATATCTTAATATACTTTTCAATTCAATAAATGAATTCGACGTGCAAGAATAGTATAATTACTTGGAGTAGGCTATCCATCGAAATATTTTTGGTGGTCGTAATGTCGATAGGAAACACTATAAAACCTTATTATATTAAATACCTTAAATAAGGCGATACTTATATGTTTATTTACTTCACGAAGACAAACCACTGTCCTGGCCGTATAAGGCAGAATCGTGCTAGTTGTGTTATCTCAAATACCAATGCAATCCATGGTTGACCTTTACACGCCCCGCATTAAGAATTGGGTGATATATTTTAAACACCGCAGGCATACACAAAGTAATACAAACTGACCTTTGAAAATATTCAGTTTATGTGTTAATTAAGAGAAATTATAACTATTTACGATGCTTTCAGGCACCATTAACGAAAAGTAACCTGCTGCTGTTCAATTATCGTATTTCAACTTTGGCCTGTAGTTATTATTATTTCTGTTTGTTATCTATCGTCCTAAATATTAAAATATTTCCCCACAATAAAGTAAATAAATAGTTTTTGTTTCACCACAATCTCACGTAATGTAGGTACCTACACTTATTACATTCCCTATGTAATTATCAAATCAAGTGACAATAGGCTTAAATAAAGGTCAGGACTAAATAATCCCACCGAAAACATTTTCATAAAAAAAAATTGTCATCCAAGTTATCAGATCTCATGTAGAGCCAAGCTTCTAACTCTACGAGCCCTAACATTACAAACTCTACACTTTAGTCAAAACATGTAGGTAGCATGGCCGTTGGCTGCGCCCTCAGATATTGGCAGCCTACAATAGCCTGTTCAAACAATCAATACATTTTAGTTCATGGCTACTACCGTAACGGTATCTCGCGTGAAGCACAAGAATACTTACTGCCATAGCATAGTTATTAATTTAATTGAAACTTGATACTAAGCCTGTGTACTTAGTACCTACCTAAGTACACATTTTAAAATATGACTTAGCATTGGTAAGTAGAAAAGGGTAGTGGAAATAATTAAAACCATGATAAATTTTTACACATTTTTATTTAAAAATAAATTATCGTAGTACAACTTGCACTAATAACAACAAAATTTTGGTTTGAACAACATGAAACCGTAACTTTCGCTCAAAGCATGAATCGACCTACTCATTAATACAATATAGGTAGAATACAAAATTGTACACTACGCGGTGCGATAGTTTGACCTATAATTATTTCATTAGTACATACCTATAATTTGTCGTGTAAAGTTCACACGCACTCAATTTAAATGGAGATTCATCCTCTATAGTTAACGGGAGCTACATCGTATAAAATTAACTATAGGTACCTAGCTGAAATAAGAATAATACCTACGTTATTCGATCACACCTCTCATTTAAATAGATAACATATTGTCAAAATTAACCTCTGCCGCAGTTTGGGGGAAAATTAGATAAGTAGGTAGGTACTATCTAGTCATGAAACACATGATATGTTTTCCCCGCGGCCCTCAGTCTGCAACGCCTATCTTTCATTTTCTAAGATAACAAACGTATGTTTGATACTACTTTCTGTCGATGTAACTCCGGCTTTCAATTCAATTACATACATAGCAAAGTAGTAAGAAACAAATGTAAAAACAATACATATTTAGTTAACATAAAGGGCGTAATTTTCATCTCTTATAATATTCATGTGAAGATGACCTATTATTTGATTTATAGAACATTTTCATTTTCATGTTGAAGGCACGGTATAAAGAACGAGTATTGCTTCTTAAACTACTATTGATTTCAAAATTATAAAAATCTCAAGCTTTTGAGTTTAGAAATGCGTATTTAGGTATTATTTAAACTAAAGATATATTTTTGTTAATAGGATATATCAACCTTTAATGTTTGCGGGTGATTTTCAAACTTCATAGCCTTCTAGCTAAAATATAGCTCGTTTCCCTGTATTCGCAAATTGAAAATTGATTGTTTCCGATTTTTTCATTATAATGTTCCTAATTCATATAACGCCTATTTATAACTCCACTTCAAAAGCCTCTACCTACATTCTTTGCGTCGTTTAAAGTAAAAGGTATTGCTTAATTTCGCTAATTTCTATTATTGTGAATGATCATAATTAATTAGCTACATAAAATTCAAATACAATTGCAATTTCACTAAATGATACTCTACTTTTGCTACACGTAACCGTATTACGGAGAATTCGATATCGAAATGTATAAAAATTGTGACAACTTATGTCGGTCTCATAAAACAGCGTGTCAATTTACGTGTTTGCAAAATTATTTATAGTGTTTTAATTGAGACTTCATTGTTTAGTAATTTAAACTTTGTTGTTTATAAAAATACTAAATTTCAACAACTCTCATTGATAGATGATAAAGAACATTGCGTTGTGCGTGTTTCAATTGACACGTCGGTTTATGGGACCAGCCTAACATCGTCGTTAGCGATCCAAATTGGTTAAAATTGGTACTTTTATATTATTATCAAACAAGGTGTTTTATAAAATTTGTATCCACATTGACAATAAGTAAGTGGCGTAATTACATACATTAGTCATAGTTTTCTGACAATCCAGAATAGTGCGATTAGATCTCAAACTTACGTTAGTAAGCATTGTAAATTTGCTTATTTATTTATTTAAGTACAGATTAATTAGTTACTAGATGATAAGGGCCGAAATGCTTTTGTTGGGAGATTATAATTAATTGACTGCACGTGAAACTTTTGTTTCCATTTCATTTTATTGCCATTAGGAGAATGGAGCTTTTATACCTACAAACTATTTGATTATATACAATTTTTAATTTAACAGTTATTTAATTTACAATTTAGAGAGTCGAGTGATTTAAAAACAATTTCTCTCATAAGAAATGGGTAATTTACCAGAAAGAGATTTTTGCATTAGCGAAGTGAAAAAGTGACTAAAATTACAGAGAACATAAATTGTACTGTGATAGGATACTAAAGTAAAAAAGACTTAGTGACGTCAAACATCACAACTTAGTAGCTATGTTTCAAATATTGTTCGAATAAGATGAACAATTTTAAGCAGAGATAAGTTATTTTTCACACTTATGTCTGCGTGACAAAATTAAGCACGCTTTATTCTGTTAAAATAGTATTTTAAACTATTTTAAATATCAATTCACATATACCTAATTATGTGTCAGTCCATCTTATTAAAACAATAAATATCATCTCGTCCAATACAGTCATTCACAAAAGTTTTGCCGTATATCAACAACACAATAATACCTAGAAACTAATAGTGTAAAGCGTGCGCTATTGTTATTCGAGCTGTTTGTACATGTCTTCTATTTGGGGTTTGAAGTAGTTCCTTATTTCTGGTCTTTTCGCCTTCATTGTGGGCGTCAATAGGCCGTTCTGTACTGAGAATGGGTCCGGGTGTAGATATATGTCCTTGACCTGTTGCAGATAGAATCATTGTTTAGTTTTGATTAACCAATGGTGCCGATTCAGTTGTTTACAAATTAAACTAATTAGTGACGTTTTTCTTATAAACCTTATTATTATATCTTATATAGAACAATTAGTGCTGTCAGATTAGTTCATGCCGTCGCGCTTAAAATCGACGAACATGAATAAAATATAAATAAATAAAAAAAGAAATAAGGGGCCTTAGATAGTTTAGAACCCACTCTAGGTAAAGATCAACTTTGTGACATACATCATCAGAAAATGTTTGACTAACGAGAAATAGTTTTTTTCCTTCAGCTGGGTTTACTTCCTACTTGATAATATTGGTTTTATTTTGAGTGAAATACCGATAAGGCTGATAATACCTGTCCACCTGATAGGTATACCGTTTGATAGATCCTAATCATTTTGTCATGTGCTATTTTAAGGTGATATTTAGGTTTATGACGATGACTTACATAAGTCATGTTATTAAATAGAGGTAACATTGTAACATCTATCCAACTAAAGGTACAAGTCCGAGGCTCGCGGCTGACGCGCGCGTTAGACGCGCGGCCATAGTCAACATATGGGAATGTATGGAGCCACTTCCGTGCCTCGCGACTGACGCGCGCGGCCGACGCCATACATTTTACCAGGATTGACGGCCGCGCGCGTCTGAAACGCGCGTTTTTCCGCTTATTAGCCGTTTTGATTTACTTATGCAACCATTACTCGGTTTTCCTATAAATTATTTATTCTCAGCTGACATTATCTATAAAGTTACGCTACTATCCAAATGACGAATGGTACTAAGAACAAATTCTTTAATATATCCAAAGACAAAGTTCAGGTCGTACCTGCTCAAAAGTTTTCAAGCCAGCATTTCGTCCCCACTGCAGCATGTCATCAAGAATCATCTTCTTCACTTTTTCATCTTCGCACAGCGATGAGAAAGTTCCCTTGATACCATTCTCTAGCGCCCAGCACTTAACCACATCTACATCTGGCACCACTACAGCTACTATGCACGACTGTCAATAATAAACGAACCAAATTATTATTAGTCACGTCACCTTTCTTTCAAAAGATATTCCTTTTAGAGCACTGGTCAATATTTTAGCTGGGGAGCACCCAGCTTAAATATGAGGAAACAACTATTTTATTCAACTTTATTCCACTTAGAGTACCTTCGGAAATATCTAGTGGGGCGGGTGCACAAAGTGGAATATCTCATTTATCCATGCCATTGTCATCTACGGGGATAAATTCGTGACCGATAAAGATCGCGTATAAATTCACGTTAAAATAAGCAATCTTATTAATTTGACAGCACTTAAGGGGAAATAAATTGAGTGAATAAAGCTGATTTCAGTTAATTAAGTGTGTAAATATTATAACATTCATGATTATTTCTCATTCTTGAAATATTGTGTAATCATGTTAACTATTGTTTCTCATTCTCCACCTTTTCAGTAGAATAAACGATATGTCGATTTCTTTGTGGTTTTATGGAGTTTAGAATAATTTTAACGTTGTTTACCTTCAGTGATTCTCCGTGCACGAACACTTGCTCTACATATTGACTCCTTATGTAGATGTTTTCTATTTTTTCAGGAACTATGTATTCACCTTGTGACAGTTTGAAAATGTGTTTTCTTCTGTCGATTATTTTCAGGGTACCGTTCTGAAAATTACATTTTAAAATATAATATTGCATTTTATGTAAATTATCAAATTATCTATGTTTTATTAAAAACTAGGAATGAACCAGATGCAGTTCAAAACAAACTTTAATTCGAACAGCAATGATTGCATTTTGGTGTAAAACATTTTTTGAGAAGCTACCTCATAGTATGTTTCGAATACTAACCGGTAACCATTTGCCAACATCTCCGGTGTGATGCCAGCCATCCTGGTCGATCACTTCCCTAGTTTTCTCAGGCTCTTTGAAGTAGCCCTTGAAGACATTAGCACCTTGAACACACACCTCGCCCTGCCCCTGCGAGGCGTAGTACTCCATCTCGGGCACGTCCACTAGCTACAAAGAATGTTTCAAATTATGATAAACTGATTATAGTATTACTCGATCTGAGTATAATAAAGCTAAAATTGACAGCCACATTGGGTGTGTTCAATCAGCCATTATCAGCCATTAGTAACAAAAATCCAAATACACATTACCTCAGTGGATGCTAACTGGTGAAATTACCTCGGTAAAAAAAGGTACATAAACATTTTTCAATACAATAAAATAATGGATATTTTTACCCCTACAAGATGGGCTGACGATCTTGTGAGGGTCGTGGGAAACCGCTGTATGCGGGTAGCGCAAGACCGGCCATCGTGGAGATCCTTGGGGGAGGAATTTGTCCAGCAGTGGACATCTTTCGGCTGACATGATGATGAATGGATATTTAATAATAATTTACTGTTAGATGTCCCAATTTTTTGTAATAGTTTTAGAATCATCATATAGTTTAAATGAGGTTTTCAAAAACCGCAAAAAAATCTATCAAGGTGTGTGCCAAAAAAAGATCTAAAATTTTCAAATAAACACGTTCAAGAAACCTACAATATGACACATAAGTCGTTTGTAAATAGTACACTTTTAGATTTACAAATACAAATTTTTTGCCAACGGAATTTGACAAATAATTCTTATCATTTGAATAAATAAATCGTAACCATTATTCCTTTAATTACTTTTAAAACCATAAAAACCTCATTGCTAGAAGAAATAAACAGCTCCTAACGACCAGAGCTGTTTATTCTTTCATCTCCATTGATTGAAGATAAATAAACTATTCCACTATTAATTGGTGCCATGCCATGGATGATGTTTGTTTGTCAAATATATTATGGTATGTTTTGGCAGCCGTCGTTGTATGAACCTTCGATTGAAAGCCGAAGACTAATGGCTCATTTCATTTTTGACTTATGAGTCATATTTTGTCTTTCAGAAAAGAATATTTCCGTATTACCCGTTCCCCTACGGTTGCACGAGTAAAATGTTTACGTGTAGGCAAAGAATGTAAGATGTTAACGGTGATGATAGTCAACAAGCATTTTTTTTTTAAATCCTGCTATCCTACCAATATCATTAGAAAGTTTGGAAGTTTGTGACTCAATTATGCATCAATAAACAATTTTGGAAGAAACTTAGCACAAAGATGGATAGATAGACACCCTGGAATAATATATTAGATGACTAAGAAACGCGGATGAAACCGCGGACAGAAACAAGTTATTATATAAATTGGAAAAGTTGGAGGACTTTCATTAGAGGGAACGTGTGATAGCATAGCTCAAAATGATAGATAACCTAGAATTAGGTACACACGGCCACAGATCAAGCTACACATTTTTGTTGCAAAATAGCGCCTATTACAACCGCATAAGGTGCCGCAGTGTGTAGCTTGATCTGTGGCCGTTTGTACATGGAGAAGGTTAGAACCCTATGTTAGTTCAAACGGTAGATAGTAATATTCCTTTTTCTGTGGCCAAAGCCAAAAAATAAATTATTAAAAGAAGCGCGACAGAAATAATGCTTATAGATATTGAAATTAGCATGCTATTTGAATTTATCTATAAATTTGTAATATATATGCCGTAGTTGTACATTGAACAAACAAAGAAATGAATACATTTACGGAGTTATTGATTGTGTATTGCAAAAAAGCAATTGTTGCGCTTGTGACTAATCAAACTATTCCTATTCAATATTGTTTCTGTGAAATCGTCCATACGAAAAATAAAAATAGGTTTTTGCTTATTTTTCCTCTATTTAATATCTAGGGAACAATTCGATTTCACTTGCATTTAAAGAAAATGAATAAAAAATCAATAGACACAAGACTTTTTCTATCAACAATATATTTTTGGAATCGGATGTAGGTAAGTATGGATAAACAACGAACATACCTATCAATCTATTGTTCTAAACATCATATTTAGAGGAATATCCACTGCTGGCTGAATCTTTCCCTTATCAGACTTTCACATTGAAGGTGGCTTACACCAAGCAAGTGCTTCGGGGAATAAAGTATTCCCCAAAAGATATATTTGGGATTATTCCGAGCCACCTGTTAGTAGTTCCGATTCGGATGACAACCAATTGGATAGTTTCTCAAATTTGCTCATATTTTCTAATTTCAGACGTCCATTCGGAATGACGCGATCGATCGAAACACAGCACCAATCATTTGTACCGAGCAGGTGGCAGTAGATATGAATAAGGGGGAATAATTATTGATTGGAGGTTTACCTTCACTTTGCAACAAGCGACGGGAGGCCCGACGTGTTCAGGCACGTGATCCCCCTGAACTGTGAGGGTCACCGGCGCAGTACACTCTGTCTGACCGTAGCCCTCCACAATCTGTTGATAAAAGATAAGAAAACATTGATTATAAGTAGCCACGATTTTTCCATAGGGTGTCATAAATAGAGACTTGTACCACAGTAGGAATATAGATATACATCTTTATTATGTGCTTGTACAGTCAGCATCAGATAAATCAGAGATATATGTGCTTCCACGGTGAATTCGACCCACCCAGCATATATATTTGTGTCAATGAACGTGTCTGTTTCTACTGAGTTTAGGTGTAAAAAGCACATAGATGTTCAAATATCAGATAATGCTGACTGTGTCAACTATTTTCCATTCTTTTCTCTTTGTAATACTTATTTATGTGGTGAGACAAATTATTGTGAATAACGATCGTTACATTGTTGCAACGAAAGATGATTGATTATACATGATGTAGGTATCTCTCAGTAGGTACCTAATAGCGAAAACGCCTATATATGCCGTAAGAATTACTGTATTATTTAATTTAGTGTATTTTTAAATTACTTTTTTATAAGTCAAACTCATTATTTTAATAGGTGTCTCCATCAAAAAACCCTCAATGTATTTTCACACCTACTCTTTTAACACTGTAAAAAATATTAAGCTAATAAAGTATGTATTAATAAATTAAATCATCATATCATCGTAACTGTAATAAATGAGACATCCATTATAAGTTCGAAAGTTAATACGGTCAACATTCTTGTTGAAGTTCAGTGTCGTTCACATCATAGTGGGCGTGATGATTAAGCCAAATTAAGCGATGCCTCCTTCCATTGTTTCCATTTTCTGTTATAAACATCAATTTTGCAGACAATAAGCAACAATCTTGGCAGCATTTATTTAATTTGGTAGATAGTTGATAAATTAAGAAGTGTGTAACATTATTGCGAAACGGCATATCATATATCCAAAGATGGTCAGATAGCCAAAAAAATGTGGGGAAATGCGACAGCAAAACAGTTTAGTTCCATGACGTATTCAAAGATTTAGATTATTTACAACAGAATCTTAGTAGGTATAAAAGTGATGGATCTTTAAGCGATGAAGATCATAAATCGTTCTAAAATAAAAATCGAATAAGCTATTGCTATGCGGGAATGTTTGATTACTGCAAAATATACCTAGATGTGTATTTTAATTTGCTTCTTAAAAATTACAAAAACAGTTAACTATTATAAAACTACTTGCAGTAAATACAGTAGATGAATAAGCTTCTAAAGAATCTACTGTCTATAATAATGATAAAACATACAGTAAATTTGCGGTCGGAATAAACCATATCCAAATAATGAGCAACGTAAGAAATCCGATAGAATGGTTCTAAATCAGTGATGAAAGATTAATATGATGTGGCCTCGAAGATAGCATTAAATATTATGATTGTAAATACATACTTGATTTAGAGGGCGATGCTGAACTTAAAATATCGATGAGCGCTGGCGATTTTCCATACCAATTGATAATAATCGTAATATGTAGTAAATTATAGAAGTGAGATAGGCACCTAGATAGTCCCGAATTCTAGCTCACGCAATGTATTTTAGTATGTGCGTAGTTATGTAACCACTAGTTATAAAAAGACGGGATGAACGGAATTATAATATTTTAATTTTAAACCCTTTTGGAATTGTCATAATAGAAAGTCAAACTAAAAATATATATTTTTTAAGTGTGTATAGCAAACGTACCAAGCAGCCGAGAGCGCAGCGCGCGAAGGTGAGCACGTTCCCGGCGAGCGGCGCCGACCCCACCACCATGATGCGCAGACGCCCACCCATCCCGTCGCGCACCTTGCGGAACACCAGCTTGTCCCAGATAGAGTCACCGCGTATAATACCCCTGCGAATGCAACCAAACAAACATTATTGCAATTTTAACTATTTGATAGGTGTTTTTTTCATATTACCCTCTTTAGGCTTGAAAGATTTTCAAATACGAAATTATTGCTCACATTTGCCTCCAATGCTTTGTTCATCTTGCACTTGCACACAAAAATAAATTCTAACTTTTCATACAACACATCATGCTCGATCAAAATTAATGAAAAGTGTACTTCCATACGCCATAAACCACGGTATGACTGACATAACGATGTATTTTCATTATTGATTGAGCCTGCATTTCAAAATATTTTTACCTCTTCAACTCGGATTCCTTCGCCGACAGTGCCATATTGAAGAGCAATTTCTTGATTTTCGAGTTAGATATTTCGGACTGCGCCTTGTCATATAGCCGGTTCAGTAGTCTGGGTACCGCGGGCATCATTGTGGGTTTGAGTGCGCTTAAGTCGTCTCCTAGTCTTCGGATATCACCACTGTAGAACCCGACTGCTCCGCCTACCATGTAGAGAGCGTTCTGAAAATTACATAAATTTTTTAACAGATTTTATAAAGCGTACAACAACATTACCTAGTCTATACAAAAGCAACCTTCCAAAGATAATGCATGGGGGCGATAAACATTAACCGTTGCATTACATGTAAAGGGAATAATATGTACACACGGCCGCAGATCAGGCTACACCATTTTGTTGCAAAATAGTTTCTATTACAACCGCATAAGGTGCCGCAGTGTTTACCTTGATTTGTGGTCGTCTGTACAAAAAGATATCAGTCAAACAAGGAAAATTAGTCGGTTGGTAGTAAATCGGTCTGAAAATTATACCTAATTGTTTATTTTCGAGGAATCAAACTTGAATAAACATGGATATTTTTAACTTCAGACTGTAAATTAATCAGTTATATAATTTACGGAAATTTTCTAATGTGACCTGCAGCAGGAACCGCAAGAAAGAACATACCTCACAGCACCGCTCGAGCATATGCGCGAGAGGCAGGAAGGAGATCATGACGTCAGTCTTCGCCGGCCGATGTTCACCGAGCTGCATGATAACGCTGCACATCGACGCTACCACGTTTTCGTGTGTCAGCATCACGCCTTTAGGCATGCCGGTTGTGCCCGATGTGTAGCAAATTGTGCAAAGGCTTTCTGGTTTCGGTGGCTAGAAAATTACAAATTGTTCAGGATTTTTGACAACAGACAGAATTTGTGAAAATGTTTTTCCTATTATATTTTTAAAGGTGATAAGGCTTTAAGCTCAGAAATGTTGTTTTCTTAAAAAATATAACGTATATGTCACTGTTATACGTTACGTCATCATTCGTCATTAAAGTACCTGCTGCATGAGAAAGTTACAAGAAAACACGAACGTGTACCGATTGATCACTCACACAAATCATCTAACATTCACAGCTCTTATTCTTAGTTAAATGACTTTAGTATTATATCTTTAGTATACTCACGACACAAGGATGATCCTTCTGTGCTCCTTGGATCTCAACATCACTGAATTTAATGATCTCTACTCCTCGGCTCCTCGCCCGCTGGTGGGTAGACGGTGACACCTCTCTAATGGTGATCAGCTTTCTCAAGCATCGGGGTGATTGATCCAGCAGAAGGTTGGCTTTCTTGTCATCTTCACATATTACTACTGACATTTCCGCTAGAATAAGATATAAATAATTTAGTAAGCACTTTTAAAAGAGTAGGTAGTAGTAATGCCGATACGAAAGTCGCGGGTTTGAATCCTACAATGAGCTTGAGATTTCGGTGAAGGAAAATATTGTGAGGAAGCCATAGCACCATGATAGGGGGGTACTACAAAGATACCCGCCTGACCGGCTAACCCCCTCATGTGTTCCGGCAGCTGCACTTGACAGTCAGTTCCCTTGTACTAGGTTTGAGTGCTTACTACCATCGGCCATATTATCACTGAGTGGTTCCCTGCACACAAGGTATGAAGCAGGTATGAGTTATTATAATGTTTTTAATAAATTGAAAACTTGTATTGTAACCATAATGCCTTTAGCTTAATTATCTAATAGAAAATATTATGGTGTCAAATGCATATATTTCGATCCAATGAATGTTACTTTTAAAGAAATTCATTATTTTATGAATCGAAGTAAAGCAACCATTTAAGATCAAAGTTAAGAACTATTAAGTCCGTAAAATAACTTCGCAGATACTAAAACTGGTTGTTTAGACCTATGTACAATAAAATGAACAAGCTTAAAAAAGATAAAAGACAGGTATACGTACTTTGATTAACAATGAAGGCACATGCGTTAGCTCCTAATGTATCGTACAATGGTACAATGACCATTGAATAGCAGTAGGCAGCCTGTTCTGTCATGATCCACTCTGGGCAATTCTGTGAATAAATACCTGGAAGAGAACAAAGGTTTTTAAAGATCACATTATTCTATTTTTAATTAAAAAGGGTTAAGATTCTTACCAACAAATGTGCCTTGTCCAGGAGCAAGCCCTTGGCATAATAGACCTGATCCAAAGTTTTTCGCTCGCAAGAGGGTTTCATTGTAAGTCTGCCATATGTAAGGCTTGTTTGGTCCATCGCGCCAGCCGAGGCAGTTGCCATTATCTGTAAGGGAATTAATCTGTTATGAACTGTCATATAACATTAAATCATGTTCATATCCATTTATCATGTCTTCAATCTCATTAAGCCGTCTCGCCTCAACTGTAGTTAAATCGTGGAATATTCCACACTGCCAAGTCTTGTTTCGGTTTACCTTTGTTTTTGTTTTTATTGTTGCAATAAGTATAAAGTGTCACTGTAATAAAAACTATAAAAAAATCCAATTGTCCCGTCTACTCTAGTGGCACAAATTACGTTTAACTGTATCCTTTAAACCAGTTTGATGATGATGTTAAAAATATTTTGTAATACATGGGTATTATCTTATTTATCGTTAACGAGCGGAAACGTTGAGGGAAATGAGGTGGGGCTTAGAATTGCACCTTAGGCACTCCCCACTTAGCACATTGAGTGTGAATATTTCTGCAGCGACAAAAGCTACTAATGTGTGTAAATAATAGAGGTAACACTGCAATGTGAAGCCATAACTATCATAAATTATAGATTTACCCTATATTTCTGATCATATAGGGGATGTGTATGATGCAGTTTGCAAAGGTAAATTATATTGCACTTACTTGATTCTTTGACACCTCGTCTGAATGTTTCGTAAAGTGTGCGTGTGTCTTCGTGTAGATAACGAAGGTAACGACCATTTTTTGCATCCTTGTAGAATTTTGACACACGAACCATTTCAGGACCCTGTAACAAAAAGTAAATAGATTAGTTTAAAGTACATAAAATAAAGTCGGCAGTCATTTCCAGTAATTTAATAACATCTATTTATAGTAGGTAGGTAAGCATTAAAAATATTTGTCGGATTATCGTCCCGTGTAGGTATTTATATTGTTTTTATTGTAAAATAAATTGTAAGGGTTCATTGAACTGAATCCCTGCAACACACTCGCAACTAATAAGTCGTAATCTTATTAACAAACCTACAGGGTGAACGTATTGTCACAGCACAGTAATAATGAGATAGTCATAATTATTTAGCACAAAGAAAAAAATCATGAAACAAGGAGAATTTCGTAAGAAAAAAATTAAAAATGAAGTAAGGTTTACTGAAAAAACACTGCAGAAATACTATGGTAATAAACATTCACTAAAATCATATGCAAATATCTCTCCGTTAACCTAATGACATAGTTGGCCCACTAACTCCAAATCTTGACTTCATGCATGGAGCACTCTTACACATTACGGTATATTATTATTACAGTTTGCACAATGATAAAATGGAACGACGAACGGGTCAAAGTCACTTGTGGGAAATACGAAAACATTTCGGCTGTAGAATTGACACCATGAAAAATGTTATGTCATTAAGATAATGAACAGAGTAAACTCAAGTTCGCTATATGGGTAAGCAGGTCGTTAAACTGTTTGTAGTTAGATGGATACATGCTTTATTCTATTAAATAATAAACACTGCAAATATTGACTGTTTCAAGTGAATGTGTGCTGGTTTAGATTTTTTTATACATTACATCAATCTGTGTGTGAACTATAATACTTTCAGAAATTATATAAATAATGGTTAATATCAAGGACTTTCAATAAAATGATTTTATTGTAGTCTTTGATATATGTAGTGACATATGTATGATGTTTTGTTTTATTAGGATTATGGTAAATATAAAAACTAAATGTGTGAGCCATTAGGAAACTCGATCTTGAATTTAGTAAGCAAGGTCGAGAGGAAATTGGTCTCTCGATGCCAAGTGAAAAATGTGCCGGTTTTGTGGCTGAGTATTTATAACAAAATGATGTGACATACGGAGTCGTCCATGTCCACTCTATTTTTGAAATGTCTACTATACCGCGACATCTATAAAAATATATTTTTAACTAATTTGACTAGCTTTTGAGAATATTTCATGAGTTATTCATTCATAAAATATTGCTACTGGTAACTTGGTTAGTGCTTCATATAAGCGTATAAGTAAGTACCTACTTCATAAAGATACAGCGGATAACATGATTAGTATTAATTTTAGAATTAACAAGACCTACTATTGACTATTTTCCATCTGACCAAAACTGAATATAACTGCAAACTTTCTAATTGTAGACGTGACTCTACACGTAGGTAATGTGTCATAAGAGTTTGGCTAATAATATATACACTATAGGGAAACCCTGGGAGGGCGTTCCTGGATAAGACATTGGATTTCTTGGCATGTAAAAGTGAGATGTCTCCGAAATAGTTGACATTGTCGTCACGTTTGGCTTGCAACTATTTCCGCACAGCGTGTACTTGAATGTTGACACTAGTAACAACAACTGTGTATATTAATATGTATATCGGCTTTGATATTTTTTTATTAAACATGACTGAATGTCACTAACTATTTGTTACAGTTTCCAAAATTACAAGTTTTCTTTTCATAGTTGTACGAAAATTATGTAGAACCTGTGTGAGTTCTATGTGAGCTTTATTCAAGTAAGTATCTATAACCATGCTTTTATCTACGCATGAGAATCTTATATGGAAACATTTGATTTCTTCATATTTACCAACTAGAGATGCATCCACACCGAAGATAATTTTTGTGGAGCAATATTTTTCCACATAAAGCAGTTGTTCAATCGCAACGTAGTCGATATGAGGTTGATTGGTTACTACCAAGCTTAGAAGGGAACTGACTCTCAAGTGCAGCTGTCGGAACACAATGGTCTACGGTTATGTACCGTCGTTGTGTAGTGTGCTTGACGATAGATTTTCAGCTATACCACCGTGACATATAGGTGCGAATGCAACGATGGCTAATGAGTTAGCTTTTAATGGCAAAATATTAATTACATAAACAGTATTTGGCATATTTTAAAAGTAGACATAATGATCTTTTGGGCTATATTATTTTAGACTGTCGCCCGTGGTTTCACCCTCGTTCTCGGGATAAAAAGTAGCCTCTAACCTTCGGGGATAATGTAGCTTCCTATTAAAATATTTATTCGAATCTGACTGGTAAATCTAAAGATTAGCTCGTTCAAACAAACAAACCAACTCGTCAGCTTTATTATTAGTATAACAGATATTATAAACTTGTGAAAATGGAGAAGATAATTGCATTTTTGTATTTCGTTACAACAACCAGCAATGACATACATCACTCGTCGGCATTTATGAGCGATATAAATTTGGCTGTCGATCAAATATGTCATGCGATAGTGTGTCATCATATTGTCTTCACAATATACCGCATGTATTGACAAACAATCACAATGTTTATGAAATAAAAAGGAAGCTTAAGATACCTTTCATCAACCGTAGGCAGTTAGAGTATTTTAGTACTCACGATGTTGTCAACAACAATATTTTTATGATACGTCATGTTCTAAATGAGGAGAGAAGGCAGATCATAGACAATATTTAAAGCATTTTTAATATCTAATCTTAGTGAATCATTAAAACCTTTTCTCTAAACTTGGTGTTGTCTTTCCCTTGTCAAGGCTTCACAAACAGGAAGTTAAACAGCGTAACATAAAATCACAAGCTTTCAATCAATTAAAAACTGAAAAAAGCTTTATGATTTCGACACTTTATTACGACGTATTTAAACATTTTAATGGCTATCATAAAGCTTTTTACATTAATTTTAATTAAACATCGAATACCATTCGTCCTACTTTTAACAGTAAAATAATAATCATTAACATTTCAATAATCGAGTGTTTTATGACGGATGTGAATATTTATCATCCGTGATGAGAGGAAATAAATAATCAACTCAGTTTAATTATTACACTCTCTTTCAATAAATTAAAAGGCCCCAAAACACTTCTTCATACAGTTTCAAACGAACCTAGCAGCATTATAAAGTAATGTTTGTCAATGCAGCCAAACAAAACTTTGTTTCATTACTAACTGGACCACATTGGCAATGTTTTTGTTTACGTTGAACTTTAATTGAATGTATGTATGATCTTCGACAAATACATCCTGACTCAATGCATAGGTACGAATCGAACTGAATGAGTTTATAGTACGTTATATTATTTTCGTAACTTATTGCATTTTCTTTGTTCATTAAGTAGGTTTTTGTGGGTTGTTTTATTTATTGGCAGTGATCACAATTTTTTTAGATAAAACGCTTATAGGTAACTTAAAAGTTATATTACTTTTAATACCTACTAATTATGAACAAATAAAACAAACTAATGAATGCGAAACATGGGTGTATATATTTATTACTCAATCACACTGTAATAGCTGGAATAATTTGGATGATAATCTAAATATATAGGTATAACTGAAAGCATGACTGACTGATTGATCTATCAACGCACAGCTCACACCACTAGACGGATAGGGCTGAAATTTGGCATACAGATAGCTGCTATGACATAGGCATTCACTAAGAAATCGCGGCGCAGAAAGATAGTTGTGACATAGACAGACGTTAACCTGACATTTAGTATACAATACCTACTCTTTATCCAGGAAACAGGTCTCTTGGGAATGCGGGTTAAATATCACTGTAGAAGATTTAGTTAGCTTGGACTTTTTTAGTGCAAACTGCACTGTCTTGAATTATTTTCAACATAAAGAAACATGAAGTAAATATTTTTCATTGAATAGAAAAAGTTAACATCGCTTATGATAAATAGAATAATAAAAAATATCTGAATCACTTGCGGAATAAGATATAAATATAGAAAATAACTATGTAATTTACATAATTAAAAAAACTGTTTACATAACATACTGTTTACCTAACATTAAACATTGTGTGCGAAGATATGTATTTGTTGATTTGATTCTCAATAGCATTGATTAAGTCCCGTGACACGTCTGGATCGTTTGCCAAAGAATTTGAAAAATATCACGAGGCACAAATTTTGCGTCCCTTATATAATCTTACGGTAACTATGTAGTATAATACTATTTTAGTCTATCATTAGCTTGGCTACGGTCTTTATGAGATGGATTCTTTAACAAATTGTCACTTTTAATCTAAATTTATGGGATATTTTATTTAAAACTTCGGCAAAGTATTTGTAGAAAACTGGTCGCCTGTTTCTTGTTAAAGTCTTCACACATTACTTCGATGTTTTACTATTTCTATTTACATTAATGTTGTTGCTTTGGTCGTTAAACTTTTAGTGTACTAGACTAATATCCGTACACTAGTTCGTTCTTTCTAGTTCATTTTGGAAAAAATATTGTCCATACTAGATACGAGTAAGAAAACCAAAACATGTCAATGTCAAATAGGTAAGTATATCGATATTTATTACTGATTCCCAAGAAATACTCGAGAGATCGATCATGATAGGTTTTAAGAAAATCACTTGAGTTCCTATAAATAAAACAAACGCCCGTAGCGATGGAAGGAATTTGATAGTCATATAAATTTTATGAATGAAAATGAAATATTTTTCCTGGTAGAATATTTTATTGGTATGGTACATAATAGTTATGGTATGCAATACAATGTATGTTTTAAATTATTATAATAATTTCGAGCTCCAATCAACTAAAATAATACTTAAATCTTATACTTCCACGATTTAGTTAAAAACTTTGGGAATGGGAATATGAGCATTAATTCGCATAAGTATATTCGATCGATATGTATTTGCTATAATGTAAATATTTACTAGAAGAGTAATTTTTAACGATAATTTATCACACAGAGCTATATAAAATATGCTGTTTCTATTTCTAATCAGTCACACATGTATCTTCGACAGAGGAACTTTAAATGATCCGAATCTAAATGTTACGGAGCTCTGCCAACTATTGGGGCGTGAGTAACATCTCACAATGTTCCGACCTCTACAACGGCAATTACATTTTACGCAACAGTTTACATAAATTATAAATCAGTTGTTAATCATTACAACTGTTATTTCAATCCAGTAGCTTTCTTGCCGCTGAACTATCATCAGAACAATCTAACTAATTGCTGTTCGGTTATGAACAATATAATTACATCCTTTACCAATAAGAAATTAATAATTTACCTTCTTTAATTCTCATTCAGTGTTATTAAACACTGACCTTGTATATTTGCATCTATTGTCAGTGATTTATGACACTTAAGTTTAAATGACTTACTTTAAGAGATTCCGATTGTTCACTCAAATTTATCGGAGGTCGGATCGGAGGAACTCCGACGCAGCAATCACAACACGCCATCATTAAAACTAATTATAATCACACCACAAATGCACCGTTTCTTTCAAATTAATTAATTTAAACTGTTTTACATTGCGCAATCATCACTGTCACCGATTATTAAACTCGATTAAACTTTACATTGAGTTCACTTTCAACTTGTAGAGTATTCGAGGTAGAAGTCCTTGATAGATAGAATTGTTCCGGTTAATCTGTCTTGGCTAAGACACTTTTGGCGAAGTTGTGAGTTACTCGTCACTTTCGCTAAAGATTTTTGGTTACTGACAGGAGAGCAGCGGGCAGGGCTGCTCGTGGTACAATGAGTTAAAAATATCGCTCGAAGATGCGCTCTGCCAACTCTAGAACGTTGGCAGTTGGGATTATGACAATTTGAACTTTGATATCGCAATAAAAAGGGGTTTCCTCCGATATCATTTCAATCAATATTGATTGAGTCAAGTCTTAGTAGGTTATGGCTACATACGTACGTAGGTACCAACCATATAATGAAAATAGTACCAAATAGTAGCTCTGTTTAAAATCATTCCGGTTGACAGGTGCAAATGACACATTTCAACATATCAAAATGCTCTACGCTGCTTTACGCTTAAAAATACATTTAGGTATGGTTATTTTTATCTTAATTTTATCAAATCGTAATTACATTCATCAGGCAATACCTATAGACAAATTTCTTTGTTTATAGGTATTGCTTGACATTGTCAATAACAGAACAATTATCAATTCTAAACCAGACAAAACCGTGAATTAATTTTCTTTAACCGACATCAAGAAGAGGTTATCAATTTGTCGGAATCTTTTTTTTATGTATGTTCCCCCATTACTCAAAAACCTGGACCGATTTGGAATAATCTTTTTTATGTTTGAAAGAGTGGTCCCACGGTCAACAAGTCAGGATTTGATAATAAGATCCTAGAGAAATCGAGGGAACTCTTCAATGATTTTCATATAGGTATTTGCGTCTGGTAGTCATCATCTTATGATGCTGAGCTGATAATGGTACATCGCTAATATGCTTATCTTAGGTCAGTGACACAAAAAAATCTACGGTACCATGATATTTTGCATGAAACATAAAATACGCTTTCGCTGACTTCAATACAGTCAGATTAGATTTCCTTCATAGTTATTTTATGCTTTTTAATGCCTTTGAAGGCGGTTCTATTTTTTTTGTTAAACGTTTTTTTTTTAAATATTTAATGATCTATTCTGGTTGTCACATCCCTACATACATACGTATACCTTTATGTGTAGTTGATTTAACTATTCACATAATTGATAAGTGATTCAATCAATAATTCTCAAGGAAAATGTTTGTCTAAAGTGAAATTTGCGGTTTGCATGAAAATTTCACTTTAGAAAAACATTTTCCTTGAGAATTATTGATTGAATCACTTATCTTAATAATAAGGCGGGGAGGAAATGTCGCGCATTTTTTTCCTGTGACTGGGTTTTCTGAAACGCTATGTACATAATATACAAAATTCACACAATATTTATAACGTAGCTCTATTCCTTATTTACTTTCGCTCGCCAACTAACATTTAGTGAGTGGTTGAACGCGTAATATTAAATGTTAAGCACTCGTCGTTGTGACATTAAGACGTGCAACTGTTTGCCACTAAATAGATTGTTGTGAATAAACATACATCATTGTAATGAGTTTCATAGCTATCCTTCAGAATGTTAATGTTGTAACAAAGACCCATGTGGTGTAATATTATAATTGATGTACGAATTTTATACTGTCTCTAAAAAACATTGGTGAAGCCGAAAAAAATAATTAAAGTCCATAATATAACTTAAGGTGGTATCTACAAGGTAGCCCACGAAATTAAAATTTATTAGTTTTTTTGCTAAATGCAGCTCACCTCAGTGTGATTTGCGACAAGAATGGTAGTATATTTACTGATTAATAACAAAAGAAATCATCAACATATGTCACGGAGTTAAATTTATTATAAAAAGTAACGTTTTCATGAAATAGTCGTATATGCTACTAAATACCTTGGAGGAATATGTTAATGTTTTCTTTTGTAATTAATCAGTACCTATAAATATACTACAGTTCTTGTCGCAAATCACACGTTGACAAACTTACCTACGCCCTTTATCTGAGCTGCAATTAGCAAAAAAACGAATAAAATTTTAATTTCGCGGGCCACCTTGAATGTACCACCTTAAGGTGACATAGTTTACAGTGTCAAAAATAAATGACCAAACACTAACCAATGCATAAAACATCTAAAAACACGTGGAAACATGAAATATGTTGTACATTTAATGCTTTTTAATTACCAGTAGAACCACTAAGAGTAGATCATTTGATGCTGTGAAACTATTAGGTTAGTATTTCATACAAAATTCCATATAAACTATCGTTTTGACATTTATTAAAAAGTAGCTGATTTGATATGTCATTAAACTACCCTATTATAAGATAATGTTTGTTTTTACTTACCGGTTCTAAAAGACTTTGTTCATGGAGTGTGACGAGAGGTTTCTCTGGCTTTGGTCTTGTGCTGAGATAGAAGGCCGATGCTGCCGCCACGCCGGTCAACGCAAGTGCACCAGCAGACCCTCCCACCATCCCCAGATATTGGTCGATCTCGCTTACTGTGGACAAATTTAACATTACGTGAAGAAAACTCTACAGATTTTCGTGAAATGGCACTTTTATTTCAGATTTAGGTGGAGTCAATGGCGGCAAACAGTTGTTTTAACTAAAGAAAAGACAATCAAATATGATTTGATGTTCTGTTTACCTAAAGTTAACGTTTTGGTATCGTAAGAAAGATAACATGGTAAGTACTATAATTTTCTTAGTCATCATATATAAAGTAGGCAGAAGAGGACAATAATTTTATCTAATTGTTAATCTTCATATTCATATGCATGTATTTCAACGATAAGACTAACTTGAACCTCTGTTGAATGCTTCCAACTCTTAAGGAGGTACCTACGATTTAAACTGATTGTCTTTTTATTTCCTTTATTTTTATCATAAACATGGCTAAGAAAACGATGACTATGTTCTTAAAATGAAAACAGCTCAAACAATTGCTGAATAAAAATATAATATAAAAATTACTTTTTTAGAAATATTTACTCATTAAAAATATTCCATGAATGCTTGCAGATTAATAAAATTATAATCAATGTTTTATTCAGAATGTACAAACCATCTGTCTGATTTCGATTAATAAATCGTCATGCCCAAACATGGAGACACGATAATGACAGTGTACATTAAAATTTAACAAAAGATTCATCT
The DNA here is from genome assembly GCA_963555595.1 of Tethea ocularis. Taxonomy (NCBI): domain Eukaryota; kingdom Metazoa; phylum Arthropoda; class Insecta; order Lepidoptera; family Drepanidae; genus Tethea; species Tethea ocularis. The sequence goes on along the minus strand of OY741970.1, from coordinate 4,849,593 downwards.
GTTGTAATAATGCGGCAGCTGATACTGGTATTGAAGGTACCTACTTTCGGTAATGACCTGCTAGTAATCGACCTTACCTGTCAATCACAACACATAAGTAGATTCACTTATTATTTTTATTTCAATAATCTTTGATTTTGATCGATCCAACCGATGGAATGGCAGTAGCTATGGTGAGTAATGCTAATAATAATTATGAGTAATAACTTACTCATAAATTACCTCATAATAACGGAAAAGTAACAAGAATAACAGAACTATCTCACTTACAAAACCGATTACGCTACCGTCCTCGACGGCGAGGACCGCCGCGACGTCCCACTCAGTCTCGTCCCGTTCAAGCGGCCCGAGCTGCCATTAGTAATCCGACCGCCCCCAATTAGTCGTAACTCGTACAAAGTCCTCCCCTTCCCCCGGTAACGCCCTGAGCCGAGGTTCGTACCCCACTCGAGGGTGCCCTCAGGCGTGGTTACCTAAATGTTACCCGGCTGAGAGCTCTCTGCGCTCGCAGATTGTCCGGTAAGGTTGGAGCAGCCATCAGAGGCTACCAACTTTAGTCCTTTCAAAAAAAACTATCTCACTAATATTCGAAATTTTTCGATGTTAATTGTCACTCAAACACGCTTAAATAGCTTAATGTTTAGCAGGACGGACTTTAAAAAATTACAATCAGATCATGTAGCTTCCTGGACAAAAGAAGAATATCCACCGATGAAAGTACCAGTCTAACTATTCATAGAAGAGCTCACTGCTTCAAACAATACCTATTTCTTGAAGGGTTGTTGCAACGGTGGTTGCACGTTCACCATGACGCTTTGATCTCTCCCATCTAAGGAAATGTCAATAAGACAACTTTCATGCAACCGAGCAACTAGTAGTTCCTGAACTATAAACTGAGTGTGCAGCCTAGCCAGTTTAGAAAGTGGAAACTGGGGAGCGCACACGCAGACATCGCATTAGCGCTTAGATTTCTCGGGATTCTCTCGCGCTTTCCACTGACATACTTTTCCACGAATATATATGACATTTAATATAAGTGTAGGTTTATAAGAGTAAGGTCTGGTTGCATCGAACCATTAGTAATAGTAAAACCATTAGTTTCATTTTGACGTTAGTTATTCAAAAATTTCCAAAGCAACCCACCTGACATAAAATATGTTAGTAATAGTTATATCATTTATAACTATTAGCAAACTATTAGGTTCACGTACGTCTATGTCAATCCATACAACTGGACCTTAATGTTACATATCAAGTATCGGCTGCAGTAAAATTCTTCATTATATTTCATTTATTAAAAAAAACTCTCACTGGAATTAGGGACAGGGCTATAGGTACTAATCGCAAAAGTTATGTCGTAATGAACACTTCAATCGTTAGAAGGGCTCACATATAATTTGAAGGCAACGTTTAAGGTCGCATTGTTGGCCTCGATACCTTGTCGCTTGTATTAACTAAAGGTACTTGTCGATTTCAAAAGTTGAAACCTTGGTGCTCTAATTTCCCCTCATTGTGCATTCAAAGGGCGTAACGAGCATGACGGCCCTTGAAGGGCCTCTTAGTCTTCAATAATGGAAGCCGGTAATCTATTATTTTCATCGCAGATGGAAGCTACGTATACTTTGTATTTTATTGTGTGCAAAATATGATTAAACTAGCATGTTACATAAATTATACGGGCCGTGCCCATAATACGATGAATAATCTTTATTAGAAGATTGTTCACGTGAATTCGAAGCAATAAAACATCAGTAATTATTATACAATTGAGTACCTACACCTACTTAAAAATTAACCCAATTACTGAGGTATACACGCTTAGACTTAATTCGTTTCGATTTTGCATTAAACTAAAAGAGATTCATAGAAACTTACAACTGGTACATTGATTCCACCATATTGTCTTCTCCTTGGAAATAACTTCAGTCTTCTTATTTTCAGTCTTTTTTAGTTTCTTCTGTATTTTATGATATTTTTCCTTAACACTAAACTCAGTCTTGGCTGAATCAGTCACATTCACTTTGTCTTTTTTCACATTGAAACCAAATTTTCCGCTTCCCATTTTGTTATTTTTGCACATAGTTTATAAATTCAATGTAACATGTGTGCACATATTAGCATTTTCATTGGCGCCTAGGGCATGGCTCACCTCGCCTGAATTATTTAAAAAATATTATATTTACTTATTCTACCATATGAGTAGGTACACGTTCGCAGCTCGATGTCGTAAAGATATTCGATATCGAATTATTTTGTTGCGGAATGAATCGGAATCCATAATACTAAAAGGTTTTATAGAGTTATCTCGAAGAGGCTTTGGCCTTGTAGGGTTCATTAACACTGTCCACGTCGATAACTGAAATGTAATCTAGCGTCTGATTCCATCGGTCGCCTTATCTATTTTGAGCCGTGTTCATTGAACTGATTAAATTAATAGTGAAATAATCATAATTATATATTAAAGTTGCAGGACTGTTACTATTGGAGTGCATATCTGTTTGAATCAATTAAATGCGAGAAACCTTCGGCAATGCAATTTTCGTTTCCATTCATGATAATCGCTCAGTTTCCGAATCATTGGACCGTGTCTTTTATGAACGACAGACGGATGATATTCAATTAGCAAATATCTACCATTGGATAAGTGAATGGATTTGAAAACATTCCAATGCCTTATTTTTTTATTTTTACGTTCCTTTTCTATCTATAGTACCTACTTAAACAGTAGGTAGCAAATTATAATAAAAGTACCTACTTTTGTAATATTCCAGTGCATAATTATTAAACACGGAAACAGTTTAATGCCTAAGATTGTTATCTTGCTATAATTTTTCCGTTCACACCGAAGCAATATAAACGTACAAATAAAAAAAAATTACATACACAAACAAACATGACGGATTAAATACATTTATACGGTGATGCGGTTATTAAAGCGGAAAAATTATATATCTCACATAATTAAACGTCATCTCACTGATTGCTAGTACCTACGTGTAATAAAACTAAAACACGAACGAACACATCCTTTGGACATTTATAGCTGACAGTTCAATTGCATAGCGAAGGCACAATTATCAAGCAGATTGTGTTTAAAACAAGCTTCGTTTAAATTAAGCTGACTATTTGCCATGAATTCTATATGATTGCATTCATTACTATATACGACACCATTATCACAAAGTTAATAATATACGTGGTGTACTTAATTTCTCCGCTAGACTAAAAGAAACGTGTGATTAACAATAATAAATATTTACTACTCCAGTTCTTAAAGGCTATGACGTAAAATTTTTAAATAACGAGTATCTTGTCTGTGGTCAGTTATTAAAGATCATCTAAAGTTAATGATGCTGGCACTACAACATCGTTTCCTGTGTTCAATTTTAAATTAGCTTGTCATTAGATGAACAATGGAAAACATAACAATTAAATTAAGAAACGCAAAGTGGAATCGCATAACAATAAATCAACATAAAATATAGTAAATATAAAACGAACGTAAAGTTATGCAGTCATAAAGGTTTAAAAGATCTTATCTCTCTTTGTAAGGTAAGTAGATAGGCTAAAATTAATAAGCTCGTATATTATCATCTACTAGAGTCGGTTCAGTCGGGATGAAAAACTGCTCGCCCCTGCTTGAGCATTTTTCTACGATTAATTAATAATAGTCTCTACGAGTATAATATTTAAAAAGTGTAACTATAAATCCATATTGTTTCTGGATCCACTGATCCGGTCCTAAAAATGTTAAAGCGTTATTATCCGGAAAATCAAAATCAAAATTATTTATTTGGTGTAATAGACGGAGGAAATGCTCAAAGTCTAATCCGTCAGCCTGATGCGTGACGACGCAATGCTGACCTAATAATTCAAAAGCAACCCACTGAATACATAACAGCATACAGCTGGCAAAACCATGGTAGAGGAACAAAACGTTACTATTATTAATTGCCAGATTGAATTACGTCCGATTGCAGGCAATATTTCAAGTAATAAATGGCACTAACTTCTGGAGAACCAAGCTCGACCTGCCATAGATCATTCGATTTATTTGCAATATCAATCGTATACCTAATTTATTGGGTGTCGATGACTTGAATTTTAGGAAACAATCCGTTTGAGTAAATCTACCTTATATTTACCAGTAAATTGTCGACCAAAAACATAACTTTGCCCAATCATAAAGTTAACGTGTTATGGCTCATAATTCCTCACTGAATCACAAGCACATAAATCTTTTCTGATGTGGTGAACTAAACAGTAAACTTATCTTTAATAATAATTATAAACGAACTTTTTATAACTCAGCAGCTAACAAAGACGAATTCGCAAACTAGAAATATAAAAATAAATAGAATAATATAGTTTCTTGGTTTTGGCACCAAAATATTATTACGAATACGTTAACTTCATCACTGCACAATCTATATAGGTACTAAGAAGCTATACCTTATCACCGAAGGTTATAGGCTACTTTTGATCACGGGAACGTGAGTGAAGCCGCGGGGAACAGCTAGCTACCTATAATTCACAAACAATATTTTACAATCTCATAATTTCCTATTCCTACTTGGTCATTGTCCATTGCCTAGCAGGTATGCCTCGCGATTGGAAGCTCTGCCGATCAATCTGATAGGGACTAATACCACTGACAAGCATTTCCGCTATCGGCACATTCACGCCTAACGGTTATTCCGACATTTTGATCTGTTTCACGAAACAATAAAAATCCAAGCCAGCCACCGAAACGTGATCTACCGTAGGCCTATTCAAGTGTCATCACCCTCTCATAATAGCAATTTTAAAAATTATTCTCCATTCATGTCATCGATTGTGATACATCAACCAATCAATGTAATCGGTATTTACGGAGCTGTATTGTAAAGTATACAATGGCAGAGCAATTGCGAATCGATACAATCTTCGATACCCGATAGATATTCGCGTTACGGCTGTAGTATTAGACCGGGTAACAACATAACGCGGGGTCAACGAACTCGGAACGCAGCTTGTTTTGATAAGGTCGCCAATTCGCCATCCGCCAATTTTTTCCGAGAGAATCGCAGTTACAGTTAAAAAAGCGCTACGCGGTCAAACACGAACCGTTTTAATTACTTCATAGTCGCGTTGTTGTAGTAAAATTTTACCGTTAATAGAAAGTGATAGGACAAACCGGACACTGTTCTGTAGTGTACTATTAAATTTAACATTTTTATTATTTTTCACTTGAATAAATCTAAGTTAGTAAGATTGAAATTAATAAAAGTACCGTTTCATTGTTGTGTTTTGGAATCATACAAAACAAACATTTCCGCATGGCAAAGTTTTAATTCATTAACATTTTTATTGCTGTCCGTCCGTATAATTTAATGTTTCGATTGGCACTGTTTTAATGCAAATTTAACTATCGCCATTCTATTCGCGGTACAAACCAGGTAAATAGGTATCTTTGAATACGAAATCCGTACATGGAATAAACACTTTTCCCTCATATGACATCATTTGCATATTTGGACATTAATTCATTAAATCCTAATTTAAATCCTATAAGTAAATAAACTGAGACAATTAGGAACTGAAATTATTTTACGTAAATTATAATTTGATAATTCTTTTAATCAAGGATTAGCATTCAGAAACAATGCTATACAATTTTTATCGCTTCAATTCTGAAACAGCAGTTAGCCGAGACGTTTTAAACCTACTGTAATTATCATGTAAACAAGAAATAATTAGACGCGCAATTGACAAAACTTTGTAATTGCATCATTAATATGAACTCCAAAGCTCGAATGACTACTGGAACTGCTAAACATACGCATTTAAATTAATTAGAATTAAGAATCATCATATTTAATAAACCATTTCGCACACAACATTACGCAATTTAGTACCAATGTACGAACACGAATGCACTTCCTAGGCGTTGCGCTCGCGCATACGAAATGAGACACCCACGGTAAGTGAGTCACGTCTCACGTCCACACGCGCGCCACGGGCCCTACTTACATTTGTATATAATATACTGGTATAAGACAATAATGATGTTTATTGTCGCGACTTTGTCGTTGAAATGACAGGATTGAATGTCTACAGGATGTGTTCAGTTTCGCGGAACATCTACATCTAATATAAGCATGTTTAAAGTGGCTTGTTTCGCATTTACTAGAATTTCAAAACGTATCATATTATTACTTTATTAAATCCTACTTATTTTGTAGAGAACAGCGGCACAAATAAAATGCAAATCTGAAGGGTTCATCAAATGTGATACGAGATTTTAAAGTTTAAGGTCAAACGTTGCCAGGGGCACATTTAAACGATAAAAGGGTTTATCTTTTTGTTCTGTCTTTACATAAAGTGGTCCCCTTCGATTTGTAAGAAACAGCCTTCGGATCTTTGTACCAACATCAAAGTAACATTGTATCATTTATCTTCGTTGTTTAAGATGCTGCGATGACTGACTACTCTACAATTTCTTTGGCAATGCTCAAGGCTTTTGACATGAATAAATTAGTACATGTAATAAAGTACTACGTTCGCCAAATTACAGTGTCAAGATGTTGATAATATGAGTTCTTTCGTTAAATTAAGTCATCCGGTCTGTGAACTCGTTATCCTTTATTTATTATTATACATGCGATGGTTTGAGGGTAAGTTTGTTATGGATCAGCCCCGTTACTGCAGGACGAAATTTCGTGAAGTAATAGTACATAGTTATTACATGAAATAGGATATTTTTCATCACAAGAAAGCAGAACCGCAGCGTAAAGAAAGGCGTTCAGAAAGGAGAAAGAAACAAAAAGCTTACAATTACTTATTATTCGCGTAAGTAAATAGAAGTTTGATCGAATATAAGGAGATTATTCAAACATGGGCGACGGAGCCAATCACGTTTTTTTTCAGGAAATACGCCTATATACCTACATATATAGATAAACTAAAAAGCAAGTCCTCATCTAAATACAAAATTTCATCCAAATCAACAAATTTAGAGCCATTTCCAAGATACACGAAATATAAATACAAGAATTGCTCATTTAAAGATGTTAGATATTTCCAAACCTCAAGAATATAGTAACTTCAGTGAATTGAAATAGGTTAACACAATATAATCTAAGGCTCTATAGATATACCTACTTATAAATTGTTTTTATGTGCGGAATGAACAAAGATTCACTTTACAACGTTGTGTGACCCAGAAACGCACAATGGCTATCAAATTTCTACCATAGCAGAGCAAGAGTCTCGTGAATCGTGATCGCCTCAAGCACGATTGCCTATCGCAGTTTTGTACCTATGGGTTATTATTAAAATAATAGCTGCTTTAAAGAGTGCTTTGAATGTGATAAATGTCCATTATGTGGTAAACAGAAACCCCTTCTAGATATTTTAAAAGGATAAAACACCTTTTCTTGAGTACAATTTGAAAAATAGAAAAGGTTCCGCATAATTTTTATGATTCAACTTTGAGCAATAAAATCTTTATAATATTATAAATATAGAAAATATGATGGAGTTTTGTTTACAAAGAAGTAATTCCGAAATAATAATTATGGATTTCTCAGTACAAGACTACAACAGTACCTACAGATAAATATTGATGACGATTAATTATTGCCCTAAATTATTTGAAATACATAAGGTAACCAAGACGTTTCAGTTCTTTATGAAAAGGGTGGACCCTAAATTCAATGCCATGCTTAAGTAATGATGCAAGACATGAAGTCAGGCGAATTAGTAACCGTGTTTATGAGTCAAGTTTCAGTTGCATCTTTTCCTGAAAACAATGAAATTACCGTTATTTGATTCAAATTTTGACGTAGTTTCTAGAGTAGATTGTGTTTTGTATGTAAGCCTCAAGGGTTTTTTTCATATGTAGATTGTATTTTGTAAATTTGTTCTAAATATATTTAATAAGTTATAGTATTTGAATTAGGAAAAAAAAATTGATAATGCTTTTTTGTTACAGAAAAATGAAGATTCCTTTAATGCAGTCCACCGCAACTATCTATTCGCGCGAGTAAAATAACATACGCAATGTTAGACCAACATCGTTAAAAAAAAAACACAAAACAGAAAACACGACGACATACATATCGTTACGACATGCGAACCGCGAAAACACTCTCCGCCTAGACTTGCCTGCGAAACACTCTTTACCTAGATTATGTTATTTACAAACACTGTTTATTAATGTTTCGTTCGTATGAGCGTCACTTGTTCGTTTCGTCAAAGCTATCGGCGCCGTAGGGGCGGAAAGTAGTACCGCGGTCTGGTTGCGCGTGCGCTGACTTGTACGCGCGGCCGTTGCGCTGGCCGTCCGTTGCGACAATGCGCTTCCATGTTGTCGAGTGCTGCCTCCCCCAGTTTCCAATTGCCTAGCCACCTCTCTCTTTTGAGCTGACATGGGACGCGGCAACGGTAAGCACTTCACCCGCTGCCGGCATACGCTGGTTGGTATCTTTTATCAGCGTTGAAAGCAGTGGTTGTTCAGAAGAGTACCTAAATGATCATAATAAATCTTCCTGTCTATTAAATTGTTTTGACGAATTACAAAATAACTAAGTTTTAGGTAGGTACCTAAGTTTTGATTCTGATTTCGGTAAAAATATTAGGTAAGTAGTAGAAAGTAAAAAATGCTTTGATCGAAGAGGATAATGCGTTCAGCTCATCAACATAATGAAGTGCTTTCATTAGTTCATACACTAACTTACGTCTTCATAAGTTAGTAGGTACCACACTTTTCATATTGCAATAACTTTTAGAGTACACAAGATTTTTTTAGAAATAAAAAGGTTCCATTAAGGTCCTGATGATTGCGTCACCGTATGATTGCGAATACCGCTAGTTTACAATCCATCTCGAAAGATTGTAAACCATCGATACATTGTGAACTATACGCAAGGTCGATGATGCCAGTTCATCATTTAACAGTTTGACATGGTTAAGTCAGGAACTATCGAAAATTAACACGCCACATTGCAAGCAATATGATACAAGTGCACAATGCGTCTACAAACTCGCACGTTAGATCACAAAACAACGGCACCCACAATCATACGGTGACAATATTCATCAACAACTCGCCTAGTAACATCAAGATAAATTAATCTACCTAATCATATATGAATTAATTATCACTCAATTAAACGATGGTGTTGGTGGGACTCGGTGAATGAACTGATAATATAATAAGATTCAGAAAACTAATCCGGTTTCCTTCCTTCCTTCATGGATTAAATTTCGGGAAATCCTTTGTTAGTTCACCCGTAGGTATGCTGTAATAAAAGCTACTGTTCAAATAGGATGGCTCCAATAAAAATACACAACCAAATCTTTTCTAATTTCCAATTCGAAATCGATTAAAGATTTTTTCGATTTAGGCAATGATTAGCTCGTCAACAGTAGGTTCAATTCAGGTAAGGGACAATATACGATTGTTCAGGAGAGGCCGACAAAGTTTTTTTTCGGACTAAATCACCTATAACTTTTTTTGTTATTAATTTTTTTTAGATCTGATTTCACACAATATATTTTATTTTAGTGCTTTATCTACCTATATAACATTTATTTAAATAAATTTGCTATTTAAGAAATTAGACGTCCCTTACACCAATGTATTTTGTTACTAATGTCCCTTACAGACCAAATATTTTGTAGTCCTGTCCCTTACATTAAAATGATAGAGTTAAAAATAAACCATGTCATGGTAATTCATTGATTTGGAAGAACCTTACCTTAATTGAAGTGGATAGGCGGCGGTAGTTACACCATTTCAAGTTGCTATATTGTATAGTTTTTCAGATACATTGTAATTATCGAAATTTGGACCCAAAAAATCAGTAGGGTAAGGGAAATTTTTTTTAAGCTAGAATTTTTTCATATACACCATTCGAAAGAGCAAAAAATTCTGAACAAAACTGTATACTCAACTCATTTTGAGCATTTTGTCCCTTACCTTAATTAAACCTACCGTCGACGAGCTGTAGTAGTAAAAGCAATGACGACAGTCGTAGGTTATCCTAAATGAAGTTGAAAAAAAATACATTAGCACTGTGGTACTTTGTGTTATTAATTGATAGCCAAGCTACTATCAGTGCATTCCAGAAACTTAGCTTAAACACCCCAGCCATATTATCCCATAGCATGCTGAAATTGAAATAAACGCCTATAAGTCATCATCATATCAGCTGAAAGACGTCCACTGCTGGACAAATGCCTCCCCCAAGGATCTCCACAACGACAGGTCAATACTCAATCCTATTCTATTTGTTTGTTCTGTGTCGTCTTACACCAAATCATCACCATCTTCGGCCACATCATCACTGACCACTATAAGATAAAAATACCTATATATGTGCGGATTCTGTTCGGTTCGGTCCATTCATCTTTTTGTATTCCCATTCAAATTACAGATTTTAGAGACTTACGAGTATACTAAGATCCTTAGCTTATTTCAAAGCGATTGTGAATTACCTTGTTCAGTATAAAGCGTCTATCGCCAACAATAACCTCAGGCCCTAGGCTAAAGGTGTAGGTAGGTACCTAGTTAATCTTTAGCCAGTCAGGTTGTTAAATCGCTTTGAGCCATTTGATTGGTTTGTTTATTTTCGAACCAACGGCAATTTGTAGTTGTTATTCCATTTTCTCAGTATTCGTTTGTAACAATGATACTTCGATACCATTTTATTTTATACTGAACAGGTTTTTAAATAGTGTATATTTTATCAACGATTGTTGCTACGCCAAAATACAAATGGTTAGGTGTGTCTACCTACATGAATACATGATAATTATGTACTAATTTATCTTCTTTCTATAGATAACTGTCATCAGTTTGGGAATCTGTGGGTAAGTACTAATAATTCTTTTCATTCAGGTTATAATTATAATATTTATAACATATCAAGCGTAGGTGGCTCTCTTCCAAGTATTAAAAATAATACATTCAAACCTTCAGTCGTCATTACCCAGGTTCTTAAACTATTACGCTAAGCCGTAGCTAACCATTAAACCAAAATAGCCAACATGCATATTATACAAAAAATACTAAGAAACTATTAGCAGGAAACTACCTAGAACGACAACAAAGTAACTTCGATAACTTTGTTTTCCTCAAGGGATCCTTTTTTATTTATTTTTTGTGTATGTAGGTAAGGTTTATATAGTGTGTGTTTGACCACAATCTCAACACAAAGCCTAGAAGGGAACTGCCTCTCAAGTATAGCTTCTAAAACCCACCGATAGGTGATAGGAGACAGCTTTGCATCTTGAGGGTACTAAAAAGTACTCTCCACTACACCGTACCATCTTTAGCTCAATTTTTCCTTTGCTCATAGCGTAACTTTAATCGTAGCGTTATTATACCTAATTTAAAATCCATGTTCATTGGAAAATGTAGAAAAGGTATTTATCCTTCATAATTCCAAATTTATAGTTACCCAGAAAAGGCAAAAGGAGGGAAATGATTGTGTAATAAAAGTACGTAAACCTGGGTAAACTCCGCGAGGCCTGAGAGTTGTTTGGCAAAATATCTTTGATATTTCATCTCAAGCAAAACGAGGCGTGTAATGAACAAGCGAGGGCGAGCATAAAACTCGTCATTATTATTTGTTAGTTCATAATAATATAATTATTATATGTAGTTAGTTTAAAGATATTTGGACCGTAACAGCCCTTCGTCAGTATCGTCGTTATTTTTTCAGTGGTTAATTATATTTTTTTTACTAGTACTTGTATAGGCCTGTGTTTGACCATAAGTTCACCGTGGTCATAGATGATGTGGCCCATGCACAGGTAAGCACACAAAGCCTAGAAGGGAATTGACGCATACAAGTACTTACTTCCCTTGCAATGGGCCATGCAATACGCAATCCTTACGAATTACTTTAACATATTGACAAAAGCATTGCCCATTTCAATACAACCGACCGGCGTCCATTTTGCAAGGCCATCGTACTGGACCAAACAATATATTAATAGAGCAGCTGCAAATTTAATTACAAAATAATTATATATACCCAGTGAAATATTGTTTTCAGTATAATCCTTCCAACTAACATTTAAAATGCGAGAGTTTGAGAGTGTGTATGTTTGTTACTTCTCCACTGTCAAACGGATGGACCAATTTTGATGACATTTGGTATGGAGGTAGCTGACACCTTGGATTACCACATAGGCTACTTTTATTCCTCGGGAACGCGGGTGAAACCGCGGGATTTTTTTTTTTTTTTAATGGACGTGAAGGTGTTAGCCAGAGGTGGCTATAACACCCACCCACTCGGTGAGCGCAGAGGGCTCTCAACCGGACAAAAACAATTTTAGGTAACTGCGCCTGAGGCCAACCCCTGTGGGGTACGGACCTCGGCTCAGGGCGTTACCGGGGGGAGGGGGAGGACATAGTACGAGTTACGACTAATTAGGGGCGGTCGGATTACTGGGATCAGCTCGGGCCGCTTGAACGGGACGAGACTGGGTAGGACATCGCAACGTACCTCGCCATCGAGGACGATACCGAGGAAGTCGGGGTGGAAGCTGGTCTTTTATATCTTTGCCTTTTAATATACCTACGGGCATAGCCTTATTATTACCAGCGGCTAAATACAATTTGTCATAATGTGTTGTCTGCACCTACAATGTAAATAAAGTAAGGCACAGAGCCAATGGTATTATAGACTAAAATAGAGACATTCATTGAATGTATTCAAGATAGGGTTGTCAATGCTATTCAGAGATAAATAAATTAAATTATTGCAATGTCGTGTAGTTAAGTGTTGTAGACATTATGGCATAATAAGCAATTACTTTATCAAAATAAAAACTAGTTGCTTTTAATTAATTATTTGCTTCATCCAAATAAAAATGAAACACCTCACGATACTTTCTAATTACCTATTTAAAAAATTGTGTATGTAAATTATATGCATGTTTTATTTAGCGTGGAATATAATCAAATTGATTAAATGTGTTTAGATAGATTTTGGTGCAGAGACAACCTTAATTGAGATACAAACGGACGTACGGGGTCACATCGAGTAAATATTCAACAAATGCACTATGTAAACTGACTCTTTGGCGCAACGTCGGACCATGTCACTATCTAAATTGCAATGCTAACATCGGCGGTGGTTTTCATAGAATCAAAGCATAGGTAAGCATAAGTTCGCTATTTTTAATTTATGTCATGGTTTTCCTTACCCACTTAAAAAATTCTGTCACTTTTGATAAATCTTCAAACAAAAATTGTAAATTCAGTGAACATTAAATAATATATTTATTTACTATTCTGTGAATGGCCAATCATCCTCCTCTTAATTTGAATGACTACGTACCATAGTACGCATATTGCCTTTATTTCACAAAAGCATTCGCACGAAGAGTCGCAGCACATAAGAATTTTACACACTATTTTCACGCATTCTATCTTCAAGTCTACACAGTTCACAAGCCTTTAAAAGTACTAAACCTCACAGAGCGTCCTGGAATGTACATTTTCTATGCATATAATTTGTAGTAAAACTGAAATGGCCGACTGAACACCGCAAATGTCGTATACGATCGCGCGGTCCAGGTGAATAGCACATGCGTTTACTGAGCGCAATCATGCGGTTCAGGTTTTTAATATAAATGGACACGATTTGAATATGTGCGTATTCGAGTGTGATGGTAGAAAATAAATCCCACCGAAAACATTTTCATAAAAAAAGTTTCCAGATCTCATGTAGAGCCAAGCTTCTAACGCTAAACGCCCTAGCTATACGAGCCCTAACTTCGCAAACTCTACACCTTAGTCAAAATATGTAGCATGGCCGTTTCGTTACTGCAAGAACTGTATAACAGAAAAGTAATGAACAGTGAATATTTTTTTCACACACCCATGCATGTGAAGGTATAAGGAGTCCCTATAACAATTTTCAGACCCCTACTAGCATCCAAATTTGCGGAAATCTCATACAAACTTCCACCCCATCGTTTAAGGGGTTGGGGGGTAAAAGTTCCAAGTTCTAGAGTTTTTTTTGTTGTTTTTGTACTAATTTTAGCTTACATTAGAAATAGGGTTTCAAAGTTTACGACTATTTATAATCAGTATTGGTTGGTTGATTGGTACACGTATTCCTATTTTTTTAAATAATCTACGTATAAAGGTTCAGTTCCTGATTTTAAAATAATGACAAAAAAGAGAGTCGTTTGCTGCTCAGAATTTTATTGGTAAATAAATAAAATACATCGGCTCGTAAAATTAAAAGCTTCCGACATTTGGCTTACGATCAGGTACTGGATAAAGTAAAGTTTTCATTAATAATAACTGCAATATCTTGATTGTATTTTTTAGTGATTCCTATCCCTAAAATTTTAATGAAAGATTTAAAATTATTTAGTTATTCATTCAATAAAATTAGTCATAATAATTCGGTTAACTAAAGTAGAAGTACTACTGAAACATAAACCTAACAGGAACATACATTTACGTCATTTCTATTACTGAATTGTCAACTGCAACTATTTCCATACACTAGTTGACAAAAAGTATGCAGTTAATAATGCCTTCTGTCAGTTTACAGCACAGACTATTTAAAAACACAGCGTCAAGAAAACGTTCATACACTTATGTGATAAAATTGCGTTTTACTGAAGCTCAGCAATAAAACTGGAGAGTGGTGCTCGGGAGAAATAAACGCGCCCGCAGGTGGTGGTAGAAAAATGAAAGACACAAGTATAACTCTCCACAATAGTGTCATTAATCCTTTATGGGGTCCTCGACCCCGGTTCTCGAGTGATAGACAATGGTGGTAGTCGTGTTTGTGAGCTGAATTAATGCGTATGCACATGCAATGGGAAGCGGGAGTCGACCAGCCTTGAACTTGCCCATGCACTTCTATGCAAGCGATGAATGCGAAAGCAGTCGCCATTTCTAGTCGGTACGTCATGTTACGCGTACGTAAAAGTTGTTCACCACTGTTTTCCAACTAGCTACACGCGCACTGTAACGTAGGGTTGACAATAATTTAAATTAGATAAATATATCATGGGTAGACCTTAAATCTTAAAATTTCTTAACTAATTGTTCATAATCCGTTAAATTGCAAGATACGAAATAAATTCAATAAATCATTTTATAAAAATTAACATCAAGTGAAAATTGTGTAGTTCTGAAATTGCTTTTTATGATCATTTATGTTCAAATAGTATTATAATAATATAATTTATAATAAGTATATAATTTATTGACAACCTTATCATCAGCTCAGCTATTACTTTTATAAATATTCTATGTTATTATGTTCGCGTCTGGATGTCCCTGCAATATGTTAATTAAGCGTAGATAACGTGAATCTAAGTGCAGTCTAGAGATAAATAGAAACCACTACTATAATAACATTTTCAACCTTTCTCCAAAAAGGCCCCGCGTGGATTTGCGGACGCACAAACTAGGGATCACAGTCGGGATAATTGAGAGCTACTCAGTAGCGGTCCCTTTTTGGATGAAGAACTGATTAGGTAGTTTCCTAAATAGAATTTCAGACTTCGCTGTAAATGAAGACTACAACAAATTACACAGCATCAGTATTAATTAGATGAAATAAAATCGTTCCTACCGATTGGAATATCTGATAAGGGGAGAACAGCATGAAATGGGCCTGAAAACAAAAGACACCCTCTTAATATTTTAATATTTATGAAGTTATAAATACTGTGTATAAATCGACAAGAACGAGAAATTATAAAGAGGCGAGAAAAAATACGGTGTACAAATTGTATACATCGAAACATCTACACACATAAAACTTAAAGCCATTATAATTTATTTTGCTTATGAGATTAGATATACCTACATAGTGAAATAGCGATAAAACAACGCATAAATAAATCTCCTTACGGTAGTAGTAAAAAACTATGCTCTTTACAAATTTCTAAATATAACTTCATACTTTTCTTCGGTTGATTAGACATCAACGAAATACAAAAACGTTACGACGACGTAGTGAAAAAAAATGCATTTTATAATAATTAACACTAATAAATAGTAGGGACTATGAGGCTATAAAATTAAAACATGTACGCTAAAATGGACGGAGCTTTTATACTAATTCAATCGAGTAGGTACTTAGATAAAATTCAATGTCAAGGTAAAATAATCTCTAACTTCGTTTTAAATTTACGATATGTGGCAAAAATAGACTCCATGTGAGGGTTCCGTAGCCGAGAGTTTAAAGATAGATAGTTATTAGTAGTGCTCGTCGTTTCAATTTGCGAGAACGTTAATTCCAAGTAAAGACCATGCACTGCATGCTTTAATTTATGAAAAAAATCAAAAATATAATGTTTTTTTCTATGTTTTTATTAGAAATGAATGGTATTTTCAAATGTTTATTATAAGATCTAAACATACTTAGTCCTTTTTTTCTAAAACCTGACAAATTAGCATAATATAATTTTCTCAGAAAATTTTGCGGTGCATTATGAACAAAATTATAACATCTACATCTTGGGTCAAATTCTGATTGATATAGGTACTAGATTAGTAAGTAAGATTTAAATAAGTACCTACCCTATCGAAAACAGTTAGGTATATATAATATCTAAAGTATATAAACCATCAAAATAAATGAGAAGTCACAAATCACATAGTAAAAAATAAGAAACAAAATGTATTTCATTTAATTGCGCAGTTTCATTTTATGACTACTACTGAGTACATTAGACTCTATCTAAGAATTAGTTAAGGATATCCAAGGTATTTTCCAATGATCGTGCAAAATGTACGGGGTACGAACTAGTAGGTTCAGGGGTCAATGCACTTCCAACCGGTCGAGCTTTAAGCTTTGCCGAGCGAACATAGTAAGACAAACTTGGCCCACATTTCAAAGCTGTTATAACTATACATAATAAACGTATATAAATAAGTTAAAGGTCCTAAAATAACACAACCTATGTCATCAACCAGTTCGTGATGCATGTCGCTTAGGTGAGTTAGGTAGGAGTCATCCAACCACCCAAATCAAAATGACAGCTTTCATATAAATTTATCAATTATATATAGTAAGATATATTTTGTTAGGAGTTATTTAGGGATTGGTTCTTAATAAAAATAGTCACGCGATTCACATACCTTTTGAGTGAAATATAGAGTGTTCTACTCTATATTTCACTGAATAATTTATACGTACAGGCTGACTTTGGTTGGGTAACGTAGACTGTCAGGGCATTGAAGTATAAGATATAGGTACCTTTCACGGGACATAGAAAAAAAAAGTTATTGTCGAATGGAAAACAAAGATGTACGAGTATATTTCATAGCACCTGTACATTGAATAGCACCAATGTAGAAGAAACATCGCATAGACGGATAGTTTTTTATCGTTTAAGGACCTGATGCAGGCATCATGCGAATAGTTTGAAACCTACTAATTGTATTCATTAGCTCTAGTAGATTGAACTGTGTGTATCAAGATTTAATACAAAGTTATAACTATAAATCTACATACTTAATTAGTATGCTGAAGTGGCATATCACTCGAAGAGCCGATGATTGATGAAATAATTCTCAAGTGGTTACGTTTCAAAAAGCTCCTTTCGATGTCTTGTGCTAGCTGCGCACTACGCGAAATTTCGGGTCCATTTTCACTTTTTTGCTTTAAAAGTTGACAAACAAAGTCACATTTTTTTTTAGGTTCATTAAATTTGTAAAAAAATTAAACCGATTTTGCCAACATCTCGATTCGGACAGGAGCATAACTAAATATTGACAATTTTAGGGGAAAATAGACCATCTTCGTAGGGTCATAGCATAGCGTAGTCCTATATAAGGTTTATAGAGCTGCGGTTGTATTTAAATTGTTGCAAATTTGATTAACTTTAATAAAGTAAACAATTTTGTTTCTCAAAAAACGCATAGTTTATGACTTTTAGAGCAAAAAATGAAAAATCTCCAAACTTTCGTAGTTTTTCGCGTGCTGAACAAGGAGGAGAATTTTTTTCAGTACCATAAATGATCCATACAACATACCAATAAATCAGATCTACATCATGTTTTGCGATAACCTTTTTTAGTGTCGATTTCTAGGTACTCGGCTACAGCCCCAGTAAATACATTTGCTTTTCCGAAAGTCGCTAACCTAGGACGTCAATAGGTAATTTAGCACCGCGTTTATTTTTATCCCGCACCAAACCTACCATCACTTTAAGAGGATTTATGAATTATAGCAAGAGAACAATTTATTTATAGCTCCTGAGCATTCGTCGCAAACACATATTTCCTTATGTTGTATCTTATGCTGCAACCACACATGGCCATTCGTATTTGTGTAATTTGGCAAGTTTCGGCATATAATCGCCATGTGTCAATCAATATTTGTTCAATTATTGTTATAAGTTGTTTCGATGTTTCTTTAATCGTCAAATATTTGGCGAATCCAGTAAGTACATAAACGCGAATACGATTAGCTATGTATGGTAGCACCATTATGTGAATGTTGAATTTTAGAGGCCTGTTTTATTAGGGTTCTGTAGGTACCTAATTGAAAACGAAACCCTATTTCTAAATCTACGCTGTCATCCATCTGTGTGTCCATCGGTTTTATTAGTTTTGATATATGGACCTCGAATTCGGGTTATTCATTTCATAAACAGCTAAAAATATGACTACCTACTTACTACTTTACATACTCGTACCTACTATAAAACAAAATGAACATTTTGTTATGTTACCTACGCGTAATTTTCCTGCAATGCTACATAGGGCTCGGGCACTTCACCACGGTGCGGTTCGGCTTCACACAGTGGAACGAATGTATGGGAGAGGTTGGACATAGGCATCTCCGAAAAAAAATAGTCGAATTTTGAAAAACTAATAATGCCATCGTTTTTAATTATTAAATGCCTTCAAAACTTGTTCTAACAAATTTCTTTCTATCTCTCGTATTTCAGGAGTTATTCAATTAAATGAGAAATTTTACTATGAAAATGACTGTATCGAGCTCTCTGCTGCCTGATTCCGGCCTTGTTTCAAGTTTTGGTCTTTACTATCATAATATGCATAGCAAAAGCTACATTTACTCCGAAGACACATAGTGCGCCAAACTTGCACCTTCTGACTTATTGTTGATGTATTTTTTTACTGAATTGAGCTCTTTGCCTCCTGAATCTGGTGCTGATTTAAGTTGTGGTATTTACTATCATAATACACACACCAAGACCTGCATTTAGTGCTTACACACATGGTGCGCCAAACATGCACCTTCTGATATATAGGGTGATGTATGTTTTTACTGAGTCGAGCTCTTTGCCTCTTGAATGTGGTCCTGTTTTAAGCTGTGGTCTTTACTATCACATCACAATACACAGGTGCATGTTTGGCGCACTAAATGCAGCTCTTGGTATGTGTATTGTGATAGAAAAGACCACAACTTAAAACAGGACCAGAATTGACCAGATTCAAGAGGCAAAGAACTCGACTCAGTAAAAACATACATCATCCTATATATCAGAAGGTGCATGTTTGGCGCACTAAATGCAGCTCTTGGTTAGTTTTTTTATTTTTTCAAAATTCGACTATTTTTTTTCGGAAATGCCTATGTCCAACCTCTCCCATACATTCGTTCCACTGTGCGCCACTGTGAAACGCCCGTGTCACGGTGCTGTGCACCACTGGGAGAAGACAATTGTGTCCCAGCCTATAAGGTTAAGTTGAAAACTCACAAAATAATGTTGGATTAAGATAATATTATTGTACGGAATCCTACGCGCAAGTCAGAATCGCGCTTGGGAAGATTTAATACGATCGTCGTCTTAATTATTAATTTGCAACATTGAAACGCTTCCAAACATCATTTCCTTCCCCGACTAAAGTACCTACCCACCTACAGAATAATATTTTGAAGAGTTTTATGACATGAGGAAGTAATTACGGCTTATTTAGCGAAAACACAAGGTCAGCTGTTTTCAAGAGATCGTTTTGTAGAAGATAAAGAAAGAAAGAAAGAAAGAAAATATATTTATTTGACGATAAAATCATTAGTTTATTAAATTTTTTTTGGTATCAGAATGCTGATAAGTAGGCGGTCCATCTGATGGTAAGTGCTTTGCCAATTAGTTGCCGACCTGTCACAATGCCTATAGAAGGCAAGAATTATTAAATTAAGTATTTTTTTAAACATGTTGGTTTCATCAAATTTTCATGCGGTTTTACTAGGTTTATTGAGCTCCTAAACTGTCAGTCCCAATTTTATCCATTACTATAGGCTTTGTCTGTGGTAATATAATAATGTGCTTTGACTGCAGCTGCCCTCTATGCGCCCGCGCAGACTGGTTACATTAATCTCCCGCTTCGCGGTTACTGTGTCGAGTAACGGTACATCGGCAGATGGAGCCAGCCGCGCCTACCTACACTCAATCAAAGATCACAACCCTGTTAGATATGCCAACCCTTTGAATACCAAGAAATATCATTTCAAAGAAGACCAATCGAGGCGTCTCGCGTCACGGCAAGAATTACCATACCATACCTACAGTATTCACAATCTGAAAATATCCTAATTGCACTTTAAATTTAAACACGTAAGGGCTATCGTGTAACTACAATGCACATTACAATGCATATGTTACAAGATAATATGTTAGGTCGCGTCGAGTGACATCTGTTATAGGCATTGTGAATACTTAGAGTTAAAAACTTTAATTACGGGGGCTGCTTCAATACATATTTATTTAAAATGAAAAATATATGTACGACATTCTCAACACCTTTCTGCAGCCTTTGACGGAACTCAAAACATATTTGAATACCTATACATAAAAAAAAACATTCCACTTGATTCACTTTTAAAAGCAATTTGTTCTCTTAACTGTGTATTTTTTTTCTGTAGATTTCAAATTTTAAACCTTAGTGATTCATTTAAACTTTTAAATGAGATTTTTTACGTTTTTAATAGTTTTTACGAGTTGCGCTTGCTTCCCTCTGTCGGT
This sequence comes from Tethea ocularis, assembly GCA_963555595.1. Lineage (NCBI taxonomy): Eukaryota > Metazoa > Arthropoda > Insecta > Lepidoptera > Drepanidae > Tethea > Tethea ocularis. The sequence goes on along the minus strand of OY741970.1, from coordinate 4,828,623 downwards.
GTTCATCAGAATGCATGTAATGGAGGATGAGCCTGTGTCATTTTACGATATGCCAGCCTCTTAATTGATTTATACTACAGTTATAATATTAGCTACTGTTCAACTAAAGCAATCTCGATCGATATTGCTGAATAGCTGTGTAAGATTCTAACTCACCCCATCTCGTATCTGTAAGATAAGTTAAGAGTTATGCTATAATGCAGTTATGAATAAAAGTAGGCATCAAGGTATGGTGAAGTAGATTTAGTTTGTGTTTCCAGCAAACAGAACTAAAGCGACTATAAAGCTTCATCAAAATTTGAAAGCTCTGTATGAAATTGTTTAGGTACAATTACAAATACTTGTACATTTAAATTTCAATTTCCGATCAAAATTTTACCGAGTTGAACAACTGTATATAACAATTCATTGCTAGGACACCCGATGCCAAAGTATTGAACTTGCGAGTGTTGTGTTGTGTCATGAGCAGTTATGTGATGCTTGTGACCCACTTTTTTGTTGATCGAGTAAAAAACATTATTGACCATTGTTCGTAGTTGATTGTAGATATACTAAGATACCTACCTATCCGTAATAGTCTTTGAACATTTCACACACTTAACCATTAACTGATTGTTAGTTATTATTTTCAGAGTACATCTTGCTTGATTAAAATTTTTTTTTTCAGTAGTATATTAAGTAGGTAGTTTAGAAGGTACGTGACCTGGTGCATGCAATCCTTTTCTTAAAACGAAGCATGTATAACTTTATTTTTAATCATTCAATATCTAATTAAATTATTAAATAATCTGATCTGATCTGATCTGATCTGTAAGCTATGATTCTAGTAATTCCTATAACATGTATGAATAAATATAAAATACCTACCTACCTATTAATGACCGAATCCCTATATTATTTTTTGTTACTGTAATTTTCATTACAGTTACATTCAAAGTTCAATCCCAATTGTATTAAATGACATGTAATTTACTGCGAAAACGGTCGACCATAAAATTACATTGTCAATTTTGTACGGGCACGTCACATACTCAAACAGTTAGCTACAAAGTGTAAGAGACTATTTGCGATGAGATAAAAAAAAAGTTTGATCACGAATCAAATGCATAACCCAGATTTTAGCAGCTATAAAAAAATCTATACAGTTATCTATCGAATCATATCTACTGTGAGGCAGGACCGGACTGGCGCGGTCAACGACCGCTGCATCTCATGCTTTTGGTCTGACGCTTTAAAGAACTGGAAATCAAATATATAGTGTAGAGGAATTTTAGTTTTTTTATAAGAACTAAATAAATTGAATTGGATCGTTTCAGTCAGGTATCTCAGAGGTCAAAAGGAGCATAGTTTTAGAAGATCTACTACTATTAAAAAGGTAAAATTTAGAATGTGAGGATATCAAGATGTTGATACTCTTTCACGCAAAAATTACTGAACATGTTTTGATGGAAACTTGGCACTTGGATAGATCATACCCTGGAATAACATATAGACAAACGAACTCTTATTATATAACGAGTGGTACCTACTATTCATACCTGCTTATCTTCGTGGAGCTTTACAAATATCGGAATGCCATGATATCAGAATATTATGATAGGTAGTTACAACACTGGAGATACCTAGATCATCGGTGCACAAAAACCTTATAAAAATACTGTTTTGCTACATATAACAAAATTAGATTTTTAACATTCTCCTTCAGTCAATCATTTATAATCACAAACAAATAGATTTTCTTTTTTACCGACTTAAAAAAAGGAGGAGGTTATCAAATGTGCTTTTTTTTTATTTTTGTTCACGCATTACTTTTTCGATTATGAACTGATTTTTATATATATTTTATAATTATTTATATATAATTATTGGGTTCTGTATAGGTCCAAAGCATATTGATTTTATTGTATTTGAAGAAAGTTTTGCTCTTTTTATTGTTATTGATAAGTTGATTATTTTCATACTTTCATTAGAATGTACTGTTTTTAACCCTTGTTTGTTTGGAACTTTTTGATTAGTGAAGATTCGTAGGGTGCATGTAGGTGACATCTCTGTGTGAGTGGCAATCTCATTGGATTCTTCCTCTGTGTTTCAGGTCCGGTTGCGCTGACACACAAACCCGGTGCGCGGGTCACGTTGACCGACTCCTGCTGCGCTCTCGCTATAATTACATCGAGTACGATGACCGACAATCTTTGACGGCTCTCGCTAAAATAAACACTGTCCGACTTACGATAGATTATGCATTTCGTCTTGATTTGATTTGACAATTTAAAATCTAAGTGGAGTTAGGTATATCAGGCAGCTGAAGTAAATCTTTCTCAATAAAGGTATTTTATTAAGTACTGCAATATTATTTATTCTGCCAAATGTAGGTATAAGAAAATATTTTCTCTGTACGAAAAATATGAGGTGTTACGATTTTCTTTACAATAACGATGAAACATAATTTAATATTTTCCAATAGGACTTTTTTTTTAAATACATGGCTTCTGCTTGCTGCTTGCAGCTTAAATTTTTGCTTAAATTTTTATCAATAAAATTCCATATATTTAATGTCACGTCAGTTTTGTGAAACTCTATTCGATACATTTTGAAAAAGACGATGGGACTATCGTGTTTCGATTTTCGGAAGAGGTCCTCGGGTAGAAAATAATAAGTCAGTAGGGTATAAAACAGTAGGGTACCTTACCAACCAACCCAAGACTTCTATATAATCGGTATTTAGTATTTTGAAAATATACCTACATTTAATTTCTTACTGTAGATACGTGCTATGAAAGAGAACGAATTATAAAAGTAAACAACGGTCACTGAGATAATAATACCATTGGCATTTCCCCAATAAACAATGACATTTCCCTCCCCTACCAACTGTCCGCCCCTGCACATTAACTAAATGAACGAATCGATAATCCCTCACGAAATGTAAAAATCCATGACTCAACTTATATTAGATAGGTATAGGTTATAGGTATATCTAGGTCTGATGTCATGACTTGATACTCATGCGCTTCTGTTACATAATAAGTTAGTACTACCATGGAATAATTAATATACTACGTACAAGTAGGTACTACCTTAAAGTCAGTGGCGTAGCTAGGTGACAAAGGGCCCTGGGGCAAAATAAGACTGGGCCCCTCTGGGGTGTAAATATAATTTAAACCTTGTCGGGAATTTCTCTGTATTTTAAATGAGTTGCCTTGATTATAGTATTGTTTCAACCTATTTTATTCAGATTCCGAAGGTACGAAAATTTTCACTAGTTCAATAAGAGGTTAGCTAATCAATAAAAAAAAACATTAAGGGGGCAAATAGCCCCCCCCCCCCCCCGAGCACGGGGGCCCCGGGGCTATGCCCCGCCTAGCCCTCCGGTAGCTACGCCAGTGCTTAAAGTAACACATAATAGTTACGAGTATGGTAGTATACTAGAAACAAATTCTGTTCCAAAGGAAACAACAGATTGTATGTGATGATATAATATATTATATCTAGCTTCATTTTAGTTTATCATTAGCTTATAATCTAAATCCGTATTGTTAGGCTTTACGACGGCAAAATATCCAAACAAACATCCGAAGTACTAATACCTAAACTAACGCTTTATCAATTTATATGAGGGGAAATTTTCATATCAGTCAGTCAGTAATAGTGGTAATAGTCAAGTAAATTATAAGCACTTACCAAAATTCTGTGTCTAGGAAATACAGTGATCGCTAACTAAATATAGTATGAACTACATACACTTTTTATACCTTGAGTGCTTATAGGCCACATTTTTTCTCGCGAATGCAGCCATGGTAAAACAACGGCGGACGACAAGTTGTAAATAAATTAAATCATTAAATTTATTTAGCAATTTCGGCCACTGATGAGATTGTCAGAGGTTAATGAAAAAGCTTTATTGCCACGGTAATTTCATTGTACTAATAGGATTGAAAAATTACCTACTATACTATAGTAACTATAGTAATAGTCGACGCCTTAAAACAAAGTCAGGGTAAAATAAGCCAGTAGTCCCATCACTATCATTAAATAACATAGTACTATACCTACTTACACATATCCAAACATGCTATCTTGATATTTCGAAGGTGATCAGTATGTAGTCATCAGTAATGTTCATATTATTATACTCCCAATTACATTTGTTAGTCAACATTGTCATAAACGTAAACAAAATATTTAGATACTATCTATATCTAATAAAGTAAAGGGTGTCAGCTAATGTAGGTTTAATTACCACTAAACACATGTTTGTTTGTATTTATATGATAGAAAAATATAAAAACCGTAATCATTTTAAAGAAAAACTTTTTCCTAATCTAAGCTAGGTACCTACCTACACACGGCCACAGATCAAGCTACACACTGCGGCACCTTATGCGGTTGTAATAGGCGCTATTTTGCAACAAAAATGCGTAGCTTGATCTGTGGCCGTTTGTACATCGTTTGGTTCATACATAGCCCATCATTTCGTCTGTCTATCTATACGTTTGTCTGCAAATTTTAGCAACTACTCTGTACATTTAAATATTACAAGAAAAATAGAACGATGTTTCTACCTTGCCTAATTGCATAATCTACTAATATATATATATTTCCATTTTTTTCTTTGTGATATTAGTATGAATATTTACCTACAATGGCCGCATAACTAAGTTTGTAAAAATCGTAGTACATTTGAGCAAAGCCTGGATCATATTATGTAGGTACCTACCTATGTAGATTAGTAACTCACGTATCGACCATGAAAAATATATAAGTATACCTAAATTAAAAAGATAGGTAACGAACGATACAATGAATATCGATTTTGTCGAGGACAGTAGCCATAATAACAGTCATCCGACTGACATTGACTGACAAACATGAAACCCTGAAATGTATTTTGAGACTAACTATCAGTATCAGCGAAATATTTACAATATTAGTTCATGAAATATGGATAAATGCACCACTGTGCTAACTCCAATTAAAACTAGCTGTATTATTTATAGCGAGTAAACGATTTACTGTGTACAACAAATAGTTTCATAATTTATTATGAACTTAGTTCATCTGACTTCAAAAATAGGAAAGTTCTCTGTTTCCCCATACAAGCCAGTTGGCGCAGTTTTTTAAGCCACCACCTCTCGCGCCGCAGGTCATAGGTTCGATTCTCATCCATGACATAGGTACATTTATCTGCATGAAAATGTCTGTTTGTCCTGAGTCTGGGTGTAAATATCTATATAAGTATGTATTTACAAAAAAAAAGTAGTTTATGTAGTATAATTATCAGTTATCTGGTTTGGGTGTATCTTTTCATTTTTACGAAATAAATTGTCATAGCTTTTCACATACAACAATATCATGTTATTCCTTTGAACTACATAAAAAGGTGTCAAATATTATTATCAATGTTCCCATTTCACAGTTGAAATCGGAGCCCACATTGTGGCGATAAACGGGAAAAGCGATAAGTTAAATATTGCTTGGCATACTTGCAGGCACAGAAGTTACTTTACTCAGACCCTTTAAATATGTATTTAGATACATTATACTTAGAACACACGAGGATTATGTCGCCATGAGCAAAATTTTAAATAGATATAAGTAAGTAGGTAAGATTCGTTGACATCGAGAAATATTTATAACGACATTCATTATGAAGTAGGTAAGTATTTTTGGTGTAATAGGTTGGGGAAAAAGTTTCTTCGCATTTTTTAAGAAAACTCAAAACATTTTTTAATATAGTTTATTTACATTTAACTAAAGTATGTAGGTACCATTTTGTTCGATAACTTTTTGCCATCTTGTAGGTAGGGAAATATATTAAGTACCTATTTTATCAGTGAAACATATTTGCTGACATAAGATTTTATAATATTCACATTTAACATTGAACACAATGTTAAAAGATACACCGTAGATGAGATGTGAACTTATATCTTCTATTATGCCATTTTGCTTTAAAGATAATTATAAAGTGATTTATCCGAACAGGTGCCTGCTATTTATAAGAAAAATCAAGAATGTTATCGACCGCTACAATTATCTCATTCTTGTATAAAGTATTTTTGGCGAAAGCTCAATGAAATAAAGACCCGCTCATTTTCTAGAAAATGTGTGCGTATTTACGTGCTAGGTGAACGTATCATTTAAAGATGCTTGAAACGTAAGATTTTCCATAATTATGAGAACTCAAATGGTTTAACCTAAGTTAGTGAGTCCATAACTAATGTCTTAAAAGGAAAACGTTCATTAGCATCTACCGAAATGCACGTAGACGCAAGGTAACTTAAAGGTTAATAAATAAATGTATCAACTCACATTTTGACATCTTGTTGGACTTCATACGACGTCAACTGCAATCAGCTCAGAACCTTAAAAATAAACAAAGGCAATTTTACAGCGAAATATGTACACAGGATTATTCACAATTATAAATGGACGACCGTTTCAATGAGCAAAGTTAGCGTGTGTGTTAACAATAACATATACGGCCTGTATCTAATAGTATTTCCTCATGCCAGAATAATAATTGCATATTTCAGATTGATAGGAAATAAATGTACCTAATTATACTTTAATGCTTTAATTAACTTTATCTTTTTATTAAATTTCCTATCTAATGGACACATTAGATGTAAGGATATTTCACCACTACAACATAAAAAAATATAGGTAGGTATATAAACTAACGGGGCTAACGCGTAGCTAAATGGTACCTTTATTGAATTTGGCTCCCATTATTTGTAGTTCTATAATATTTTAGATACCACCCGGGGCACAAGATGTGTCAATGAATGGCTTACTTTACTGTTTTGATATTCGCGTACTTATTCTATAAATATAACAAAATAAAAAAAAAATAAGTCTTTAATGAAGTTCACTGTACGTTTAAATAACTTGAAAATATTAACATAATGACATTATGAGATCTAATAGAAAGGAAATATTTTTCTTACTTATTTAAAAAAAGGCTTCGTTTTTTTAAATAACAAAAAACCGTATTTTTCACTAAAAGTGAGCCTCGCCTGTCTCGCTTATCCCCGTTTAGTAAGGGACGGAGACATTCGCGGAAAGCATCTTCTTAACGAACTTCTTCGAACGCAATTGTTTTCTCTCTACTCTCTGGGACTAGCATATTTAGGAATTGGCACAGCGCCCCTCGTGGAATTTTCATGAAACGAATTAATTTACAATAGAAAAAAGCAAACGCGTTAATATAAGCATTTTGTAACGTCAACTCTTTACACTTGGGTAACCCAAGTCATTCATCGGGTTTACGTTTTATTCATTTCCATAGCTCGTAAAATATGCATAAACGTACAAAATATTAATGAACAGCACCCTGAAGGAATGAGGCAGGTTGGAGCTGTCCTCTATAAATAAATACGCATAAAGGCATTAAGTACAGTGTGAGGAAAATATAAAAATAAAAAAATGTTACAACTTACAGGCAATATTACTCAAATTAGATGAATATGCTTCATGCGCACTACCCTATTTTCATTATAGACGTTCCAGAATTTAGCTGAAATATGAAATAACCGGACGTGATATCTCTTATCACGAAGGTTTTCATGCTACAACTGATATATAATGTTATCCAGACTGTATAAAATGCGCATAAATAAAAGAGTGCTGAGAGAGAGAAAAAATAAATCACGTTTGGTTTTAGCTGGATATCATGCTAACTGAAGGGCATATACAGTACTATAATATTTAATCGATAAATCCAGTTCAAGCGTGTAATATCGCGTTTACATCACTACTCAAGGACATGAAACTATGTAAGAATTAACAAGCGATAGGTACAACATAATACACAATGTAACGTGTGGTGACAAAAGAATATAATATCTAATTTATGCATGAGATTTAAATTTAATGTTGTTTAATTAACTACATTATTTATTTCATGTTTTTTTTTTACAATGTATAGACCTGTGTTAGACCACGATCTCACCGTGGTCAGTGATGAGTGTTGCCGATGGTGGTAAGCACACAAAGCCTAGAATGAACCTGTAGGGTGAGCTTGAGCTTTCAATGAAGGAAAACAATGTAAGGAAACCATAGCACGGCTACTAGCGTTAAGTTCAAAATCTATCGCCAAGCACTTTCCGGTGTGTTCCGACAGCTGCACCATCGGTCACGTGGTCAATTTACCACGGAAAATGAAATAAATAATTCGTCACTGCTTCGAGTCAAAACTGTTTTAGTGCGCTCGAGTTCTGATATTTATTTGTTCAAAATCACTCATCTGTTGTGGAATCGGATGGACCAGCAATTCCTCTCTCATGGTTAGTTGCTCGATAACCACGTGGGTCCAGTGCGCATTGGGATCTGTCATTTGGGCGAAATTCCAATACAAAAACAACACTTACATTACCGTTATATTTATTTATACGCATTTATTTATTAATTCGTTTACACTGAGGTATATTACTACGTAGTCTAACGTTATGTTGCGAAAATAGATAAGATTAAAACGTAAATAGCAAAATCTATGTTAATAATTTATTAGGTACCTTGAAAAACTGCTTGACAACAAATCTGATTTCTCACATTTACTTCCACAACTATTGCAATGCTATTAGGATAGTTTTACCGCAAGATATCCATATTTGATACGTAATGCGAGTCAATAATTTCACAAACAGAATAAAAAATGTAATCGCGCATTTTTGTTCATTTTCTTCATTCTTACTTGTCATTTAGTCATGCTGCCATATTTATTACAAAAAAAAAGGAAATATGTAGGTAGTCGATGGCCAGTAATGTTTTGGTTGTTTTTTTTTGCAAGGAGAAGAAGGAGACATTACATATTTTAGACGCAAAAAGGTTTGTTATAATGGATCATAGGTTTTATTTAATATTAGCTGGTCCACGCGGTTTCACTCGCGTTCCTGGGATAAAAAGTAGCCTTCGCCTTCGGGCATAATGTAGCTTCCTATTAGTAGCAGTAAGTCCGGAAATTTGCGCGTTCAAACAAACAAACAAACTCTTCAGCTTTATTATTATTATAGATATAAATTATGTAGGTAGGTATTTTACCATTTTTTTATATCGTTGATTCTAGAACGGAATTCCTCAGTTCCTCAGAACCATAATAATTAGGTACATTGAATTGGATCTTGTAGGTAAAATGAAAGGAAGATTTTCTGTTCTGTAATAGAATAGTTAGGTACTTAGGTACTTACGTACTTTAAGGTAATGATTATCGAAAATATTGATCCATGCGCTATAATTGGTATATTGGTAAAGCAAGAAGACACGTGAAAAAACAAATGCTTTAAAAATAGCTTATGTAGAAACAAGGTGTGAGATCGGTGAGCAGAGATTAGATTTAGGTTACGTTATCATTATTTTGTATCACACAGAAATAAGATAGATAGAATAGAGAATAAGATAGGTTTAAAACAGGGTACCTACCTACTAAAATTTATTTAAAATAAATTCTTAGGTACATACTCACCTCTGCAAAAATGGCGGTAAATTTGTTGAGATCACCAACAATTACGTTCACATTAGTATCACATCAATTTTAACGTAAAATCTTTTATTTTATTCAATCTATACTACGCAACAAATTAGTTCCTAAATCATAATTTATTATAATATTTTCTAATAGATCCTATTGATTTGTTATTTCTATCTATAACATTTTTAATTAGGTTAAAAATATATAATCACACACTCTTATTTATTTGGACAAGAATATTTTTTCTAACAGCCGCATTTCCGTACTGGAAACCGCGTAGCGGGCAATTTTCTTTTGCGAAACTCCACTCGGCGCATGCGTGTACAATTGTCAGGTTATCGACGTTCTCTTTTCTAATTTACCCGAGTGAGAGGGATAGTAAATAATCAGGACTAACATGCGCAGTGTTATTGATGAAAATGTTGGCGGGAAAAAGAACCATGGTAACAATATCGAGCTGTTGTGACGTAGTATGCGGCATGTGTAAGTAAGGTAGGTACAATGTTACTTATATTATTATTTCGAAGTCGTTAATAAATAAGTATTAATTGATAACCAAGTAACCAGGCTTGTGTTTAATTTTCTTATATCTCTAATGGACTTGTGTAGCCAGTACCATTTAAAATTAACTTTATTTGACAGAAGGACAGACAAACGGACGGACTTTCATTCAACGGAGTTGAATGAAAGGACAACCAACTAATCCATAAGGGTACAAATACGACATAGATCCTTGTAAAGAAACTATGAATCTGCCTACCTGTCCTTATAGCCTGTATAAGGTTTGTTTTGTTTGTGCCAACTTCGTCCACATTCGGCGAAGCGTTGCTCGAGCTGGAGCACTTTTGTAGTATCCCATTACAATGTCCTATTGACTATTTAAAAAGTTCCACAAATGTTCCAATTATCCATAGGAAACTCTACGTGAAATCATAGGTGTGTCACTTCCTGGCAGGGCCACCATCACGGATCTGAATTCCAAGTCTGTCGCTATTTTGTCCTCGAATATCAGATTTTGTCGCGTCCCGGTTCAAAAGTTATAGGGGTTTTCATGCATTCATATCTCAAGAACTAGCACGCGAACCTAGCGAAGATCTGTTTGCTTCCAGAATTTGTCATTAATTTGCCCAATTTTGTCGTTGAATATCAGATTTTGCCGCGTCCTTTGAACACTGCTTCTTACAACTCCCGACAACGGACTAATCAATGACTAGATACTATCAAATACTGGAGACTGGGACTAATTGCTAGAGTAATAAAAATAGGAATAAAAATTTTACCCCAATGGATCTTTAAAATCCACTCGTAAGTCCTTGACATTCGATCGAAAATTTTGATGACATTACAAAGTGCCTATTTTAAGTGGCTAAAATGGTCCGTACGTCATTAATAGGGTTTCAGTGGGGCTTACCATCAACTCTTATTGCGATCCAAATGACAACCTAAACTGAGTTGCATCGCTATTTCATACCATGACATATTTAAAGCGATCCAGTAATATTATGATCGTAGTTGGTTCGCAATTAATAAGTAAACTCTTTTCGTTCATTAATTTTTCGTACCATGAGGGGAGATGTCAACCTACTTTGGACCGTTCAAGTGTCAATATAAGCGAACCAAAAAAAGTTACTATTCTCTTGTCAAACTGAATTGCTTTCTAATTTAAATTGTAAAAACTGATAATAATACATAGTTTCAGGTATTTTAATTTATTAAATAATGTGCCATAGTGTTAAAAATAAGTTATTAACATTTACAACAAATATAAAAACAACCTGAGCAAAAAACAATAAAAAATTCCTCGAGAAGGCCGCTGCTGCCGATCAACAGAAGGCTGGCAGCGTTTCCTCTTTGAATAACCAAGCTAACACTTTGGCGGAAAAAGATCCCCGCCCGCCGGTCCTCCGAAGCCTCGATAAGTTTTTAAGTATCCGCGCAAATCGGCAAGCCTCAAGCCTGAGAATCGGCCGGCGATTAGAGATCACCAAAGGCCACGGTGCCCAAGCTCGCCGACGAGATCACCAGCGATGAGGACAAATTGATCCTAGAACCAAGACGAAGACGAATACCTACACGGTCGCGCGACGCGAAGCGAGAAAGTGAAAACATCGAACATAGTCCCGCCCGATATTTGTGGATAGAATAACTTGCAACCAGTGGACCTGAGTCCTTGCCCGAGTCCCCTTCAGAGACAGCCATATAGGAGACTAGCTAGCGTGCGCGATCAGACTTCGTAGAATAAAGTGAATAAATTTTGCAAAGAGACTTGTCCCAAGCTCTCTGAGAACAACTCAAGATTATAAATATTTGTGCCTGGACAAGCTGCCTGCCTCCCTGCCTGTTATAGAGTAGATTTAGATTTCTGACGAATAACTTAGGTACTATTTGAATTAATGGAAAATTATGAAATAAAAAGTAGAATACCTATAGGAAAGGTAAAATATACTTAGAGACATAGGTAGGTATTACGAAATTGTCTCTGATCCGCGTTTTGCTAGAAATTGAAGATGCTATACGATGCTTTTACTCGAAGTCAATGCGATACGTTTAAAAACCTAAATGTGTGATTTTGCGGTAAGTTACGGTTATTTTTAAATGCTATTTACGAAAAAATAAAAATAAATAACGTCTCAAAGTATCAAATAATATTCTTTTAAATAATTCTAGCAATCAATGAATTACTGTGCATAACATTAAATAACAAATGAGAATGTTGACTTATCATAAAAAATATTACTACCACGATATTTTAGAACGGAAAATTTGCGATCGGATACATGCACTTGTCGTATAAAAAGTATACACGTTTTTACTTTTGTGTCATAATTTTCTTAAAGTATTATGGATTATTGAGTGATTATAATTTAGAGAAAAATATTCTCAATAGTACCAATGTATATATTAAATATCTAACGGTATCATACTTAAGTACCTATGGATACTTAAGGAACTATGTAAGTATTTCTATAGACTCGTATATACTTTTTAGATCTTAAATTGCAGCAATGTATCCAAATAGTTAACAGTGACACACACATACAAATGGTAAAGCGGTAAAGAAAGTTTCAAATTTAATCTAACTAAAACTAAGATGTAACATCTAATTTCGCGTTATTCTTCATTATATACTAGCGACCCGCCCCGGCTTCGCACGGTTTTTCTGTACTATATTATGCATGTATTATACATATAAACCTTCCTCTTGAATCACTCTATCTATTATAAAACCGCATCAAAATCCGTTGCGTAGTTTAAAAAATCTAAGCATACATAGGGACAGACAGACAGGAAGTGACTTTGTTTTAAACTATGTAGTGATAGTGAAACAAAAGTAATATTTGTTTGCTCTTGACATCATTGGAGGAATCAACAACGGTCAAATGATGAGATTTTATTTAAAAATTGGAAATTTAAATTAAATTCAAACAATGGTGTTAGTAATTTTGTGAAGTTTGTTTAATAACATAATATTTTCACGTTACAAACTTTGTACGTAGCTGCAAAATTGTAATAACTATGTCTGTAATTATATTTTACTTTTTCCACGTATAGGTATTCTACATTTTTATTTCAACATTTTCCATTACCTAATTCAAATAGTACCAAAGCTATTCGTCAGACATCTAAAAAAAATTACTCTATAACAGGCAGGGAGGCAGGCAGCTTGTCCAGGCACAAATATTTATAATCTTGAGTTGTTATCAGAGACCGTGGGACAAGCCTCTTAGCAACATTTATTCACTTTATTCTACGGAGTCTGATCGCGCACGCTTGCTAGCTGTCTCCTATATGGCTGTCTCTGAACGGGACTCGGGCAAGGACTCAGGTCCACTGGTTACAAGTCATTCTATCCACAAATATCGGGCGGGACTATGTTAGATGTTTTTCACTTTCTCACTTTGAGCCGCGCGACTATACTGTTGTCGCGACTGTAGGTATTCGTCTTCGTCTTGGTTCTAGGATCAATTTATCCTCATCGCTGGTGATCACTTCGGCGAACTTGGGCACCGTGGCCTTTGGTACTGTCTAACGCCAGCCGATTCTAAGGCTTGAGGCTTGCCCGTTTGCTCGAACACTTAAAAACTTATTGAGGTTTCGGGGGACCGGCGGGCGGGGAGCTTTTTCCGCCAACGTGTTAGCTTGGTTATTCAAAGAGGAAACGCTGCCAGCCTTCTGTTGATCGGCAGCAGCGGCCGTCTCGAGGATTTTTTTATATGTAGTTTGTATATTTGTCGTAGGTAAATGTAAATAACTTATTTTTAACATTATGGCACATTATTTAAGAAATCAAAATACCTGAAATTATGTATTATTATCAGTTTTTACAATTTAAATTAGAAAGCAATTCAGTTTTGACAAGAGAATAGTAACTTTTTTTGGTTCGCTTATATTGACACTTTCTCAACCTTTTTTATTTCTCGAGTTTCTCGAGATTTTTTTAAAATTAAAACACGATATTATTTGCTTTATTGCAAATTAGACTAATGTAATGAGATCAATCAACTAAAATGGTAACTACCAAAAATTTTAATGGTGCCACAAATTGCACTTATTTATTATCAAATCAATTACAAACAATAAATTAAACAAAATAATACTGGCTGGTTTATATAAAAAGTAAACAGTAGGGTAGTACTTACATATTTTTTTTTATAATTATTGATTCCCTACCAGTTCCCGAATGTCAAATACCGGCCTTTAAGTAAATACCTACCTAGTAAAAAAAGAAAGTATCAATAAAATTCATATCTTATTTCAAAATTTGTTTAATCATAAATAAATAACATTTTTTGTTTGGAACAAAACAACCTCCATAATTATTCACACACCATACAACTCTTCATTTAGTGAATTACAATTATTATTTTTCTAATTACTTCTAATAATACTTACAGCAATCTTAAAATTAATGTTGTACATATTTTTTTATTACCACAATTAATTTGAGATTTTTTTTTCATGTAAATATCTAACGCTTATAGAGAGAATTATTCCAATTAGAAATATATATTTTTTTACATTCGGGAGCAACTTTATTGGTCTTAATAATTTCATATGAAAGAGGAGAAAAATAGATATTTTTTATGGCAAACCCTATGTTATATTTTAATGTCTAATGTCAAAATTAGATGCGATAATTTTATGGTATGACTTTCATACCTATTGTTTCATTTATAAGATCAAACAATACAGTAGATTTCGTTTATTTGATGCGGATTTGTCGCCATAGCATTACTTTTCTCTGGGTGAGTGGGAAAATCTTGCACGCACCCTAAAAATTCATAATATATGGGCCTTCATTCACCGCAACTTTGCACATCGCCGATGGGCTCAGAGGTGGAACTACAATTACAAAATGGGTTTTACCATGTTCAAAAAATTTAAATCCCTATACATTTATTTCATGAAAAACTTTGATTATCGGTCAAGTATCTAAGCTTGAATATAATAATGTAATTGACATATTTTGTTATAAATATTGTTATTAGACGACACAAACAGTATAAATTTTAAAATCAAAATAACATTGGAATGAATCAGCCGGTACCGTAACTGTCTTTCAGTAAAATAATGAATGCGAGGCCATAGTTCCTACATGCAGACGAAACGAATTTATATCGAAATATAATTGATAAATAGAACCCGAATTTATAATAAGTACTTACCAAAATTACATGTTAGTATTAATAAACATTGATTTATTTACAATAAATGTTGTGCGATTGCATTATTAGGTAGTTCACCTACGAACCGCCGAACGTGAATGATCCAAGATACACATTGGATTTTACCTAACAATAATTTGATACAATTTCAAAGAACTCGTTAGTGCCAAAACCTATCACCATCTATACTCAAAGCCATTAATGATTCAATACATGATATGATGGAACAATTGAAAACAATAATTTTAGTACGTTATACTATATAAGACTTTTTGGTATTTTGGTCATTTATTAACTACGATACGACAGTTAGGCCCTATGGTTTAGTTTTTTTTGTGGATAGAGTATTAGATCAAAAATATTTGTTTCTATGAGAAATGTAATATTTCGATAGTTGTATGTATCTTAAAAGATACCAAATCTAGCGACACACGAAAACTTCATGTAATACATAGTAGGAATAGACGAATGAGGTAAATTAAAATATTATTATACCTACCTATTTGTAAAGTTTCTTATAGGTACATCATAAAGGTAAAGCTAGATAATGAAGTGTATAAAAATAGTGTGGGGATGGTCATGAAAACTTATCGTATAGATACGCCATGCGCTAGATAAATTTCAAATTCGACTAAAATCATCTATTTACTAAACAAATATCACACAACTCTCAGTTATAACGCACGCATATACCATAGGTAAACTATTATACACTCGTAAATATCCTCTATTTCCAACAGACCAATAGGAACAATGATATGAATCGTATAAAACAAATGGAGACATACCTAATGACGTTACCAACGTGATGAATAATAAGTTCATTTCTAAAATGAAATAAAACTATACAATACACTTTTAACGTATAAAAGTGATGAATAAAACAACAATCGGTTGTGCTATTACTTACAAAAGTAAAGGGATTCTACATATCTAAAAAACCTAACATCCTATTTGGACGATTTGGCTTCTCTATTGGCCTTCGAAACGAGGTTCCAGACGCATGAAACTTTTATAAGCCGCGTTTCACTTTATCACAATGTCAATGCATTCACTTAATTATATTAATTTAAGTCGTTTAAATTACAGAATTTGCTTGATTCCCTCGGCATTGCGAGGACGTTGTTGCTGAGTAAGCCGACGACGGGGTTCTCGAGATTTTCGTACTTGGAGTTAGTTTCTGAAGAGAGGCTGACAGCTCCACTGCTATCACCTTCATATGTGTTTTCTGTATCGTCCACGTTTTGCGAACTGATGCTGGATTTGTCGTTTTTCTCGTGTATGTGGTGTGTGTCGAGATTGTAGTCTATTTTTTCCCCACTGTTGGACATGTCAATCCAATGTGCGCGGTTGCTCTTCACTCGATCTAGCATTGGCTGTAATGCTGATGACAGTACTGCGAATGCCTGAAAAAATATTTTTATCATATTGAATAGCTCATTGGTAGTTAGACGAAGATTGTGATAGTTTGAGCTTTCGGTGAAGGAAACATCGTGAAGATACCAACCACCCTCCCGTCTGACTGACGTAACTGCACTTATCGAGACTGGGCTATGTTCTAGGAGTATTGTGTACTTACCACTTTCGGCCATATGATTTTTTAGCACGGTGACATTGACAAACAAAAAGCCTATTTTTAATTAATTACTTCTCATTCAATTTACCTCATAAATAGGCAGGCAGATCGTGTCGATGAATTTGACTTGCATTGCCGGTAGCTCGTCTTCTTTATCTCTGTTCATGATGTCCTGTAATTAAAACAAATACTAACTGTAATCATATCTATTAAAGAACTGTATTTACCCCATACATTTTTACAACAAGCAGTCACAAGCCACCTATCTTGTCTTAATCTCAGTGTCTTTTAATATCTCGCAACTCCTCTCAGTGTTTTCCACTTTACTAGATACCTAAAGGTTGCCTGGAATTGATCGCTTAATCGATAAGGCCGCCTGTATTGTATTCCTTATGTTTAAAGTGTACAATAAATAATATTCTATTCTACGCTCAATTATTTCATACTTACAATGGGAGTCAAATTCAAGTTCTGTCTCTCCAGGTCACCCTGCCTGAAGAACTCTCCGGCAACCAGGGCTGCCACTCGTCGCTCGACCGGCCAGGGCTTTGTGATAGCCGCCAAGTCGCAGGCGGTCATCAACATGGCGCGGAGCAACCCTCGCCTCTCTTCACACTCGCCCCACATTGGTGTCACTGTTCGATCTGTGCTCACCAGTTCGATGAAGGCTTTACGTTTGCTGAAAGGATTTTGATATCATTTAAATATTTGAACACGCATGTAATCCTATTAATATTATAAATGCAATAGTTTGTGAGTATGTATGTTTGTGGCACGTAGATAGATCATAACCTGGAATGACATATAGGCTACTTTTTATCCCGGGAAAACATAAGATGTCTTTGGAACGCAGGTGAAACCGCGGGGCGGAAGCTAGTGAACTATAAATGGAATGATTGATTTGTTTGTCTTGTTATACTGAAGTCAGCGTATGATGTTAATAGATTATATGATCTATAGATATTGAAATCAATATTTGAGACTTCATATTGTTTGGTCTTCTTGTTAGAGTGTTACTAGAACTAACACAGATGAAACGCCATTGTATATTGTTGCATTATATAAATCTTTCTCAACATGGAACAGGTATAATGCGTTAGTAACTAGCCATGGACAATATACAACACACGACACAATGTAAGTACAGACCCGAAACTAGTATATATTTTTTTATATTCTAATTGTGAAACTGATGTAAGCTAAGGAACTAACCTGAAATAAACAGCCAAATCGGTGGACAAAATAGCGTCTTCAAGTACTTTGACCACCTTCTCGTAGTCATCCGATGAAAGATTCACTAATATTTGGTTTCCGGGAGAATTTAGGATCATTAGGCATTGATCGAAGTGGTGATGCTCCATCGTTGACGTTGAATAAAGCTGTGCCAATGGTGACGATGCCCTTAAACGGTAAGGCATCTTATTAGTAATTAAAAAAAAACAAACGAAATCAATTTTAGTTAATAAAGTCCCATAGATACAAATTAGTTGATTTAAATAACTTACTTGATTTGAAAAGAGTTATTGGTCCCTCGGTGATCAAGGTCGTGGCACAAACAGCCGATGATTAAAGCCAAGCATTCTAGTTCACCAAATATTTTCCACCATTGGGTCTCCTGGAACAAATTAAAACTAAAGTTTTACCTCAAACAAATATTACAAACGCGAAAGAAGCAAAGCGACTTACTGTTTAAAAGAAGACAACATTTCTTTTTTTAATAAAAATGGGATATCACTCTCATCCTAATAGACGAAGACAAGATACATTAGCAAGTCAGAAAATGGTGTTTGGTTTCGGAAATATTGAATAAAGAATCATTAGATCTGATACTAAGTAGAATTGATTTACAAACAATAAAATTGGTAATTGCTAATAGAAAGCTAGGTACTAGAGTTCTATCAATATTTTACATACGCAACAATAAGAAACAAGAAGTTAACTATTATTCTAACAACAAAAGTATTTTAACAGTGCAATCTCTTCCCCATATTTGTAATTATTTCTGAAACATTACCTATAATGAGTTATAGAGACTTTTGTATTATTGTATGTATCAGAATTTTCTCATTTCTCCTTATACGTTTTTATGCTAAGTAGTTACCTATTAACGCAGTAGTGATATAAGTATTTTTAGGCAATGCGTAGAAGTTAGTGGGCCGTTAATAACTCGAGCGCGTAAACAAAACTTTATTAACGCTTTTGTTAGTGACGATAGGATTTTCTTAATTCTCTTTATCCGTTTCTACGCTAAGTAGTATTAAACCTACTAGTGACACTATATTTATAAACAATGCGTGGAAGTTAGTGGGCAGTTAATAAATCAAGCGCGTAAACAAAACTTTATTTACGCTTTTGTCACTGATTGTAGGCTGATAAGATGTTTGTGGCCAATCCTCATTCGATCTTATGGCATGATTCCAAGACATTTCGAGACGTGTGCTCGAACCTTCGTTGATCAAGGATCGTTGGCGCTGCAAAGGCCTCTTTCATTTGAAATTGCTATACCTCCAATATTACAAGTACCTACTACAATAAACGAATAAATCAGTTAAAGAACCACTGAACGGATTTGGACGGAGTGATTCATGAAAGGTTTAGTTGTATATTTCATTAAGGTTCTGTGTAAATTTACTGAAATATGACCATGATTAGATGTCGGAAAAAAATCATGCCGCGAGGATAAAACCCGGATGTTCTTGCCGTGCGAGCGAAGCCAGGGCATTGCTAGTAGTAGATAATTCTAACCGTCAAAATAGCGAACATCATCTGTGCGACATTGAACGCATGCCTCCAGTTGTGATAGGTTACATTGCGGTAGTTCTTCTTGACGCTGAGCAGCCATCGGCAGAGCACCGCGTAGTCGATGTGGAAACGTTCGACGAAGTCGAGGTCCAGGAACATTCGGAGGCAGGCGGTCAGTGTCTCGTCGTCCGTCATGTCGATGTCGTCGAACGCCAGCTCGTGAAGACTGAAGTGGACTGAGGAGGGTATCCTTAGTGTCTGGAACGAATATTATTTATGATTTGTATTGTCCACATATAAAAGATATTTATCCAGATTTACTTTCAGACATTCCAACACATAAATTATAATCTCGGCACGTAGATAGATAGAACATGGAATACTTGTTATCCCGGGAAAACATAAGATCTATCGGGAAAGCAATCAGGTGAAACAGCAATTAGAAAACTAGTCATGTAAATAAAAACGAAGTTAATGTGGTGTGTGGCAGAGGTAAAATGTTACTCTTCTATTCTACTGCACATCACACCATTAGGTACAGCAAATTTCACTTACAATAATCTAAGTGAGGCAAACGTCTTAATTTAGAGCATGTTCATCACATTACAGGTGAGTGAAGTTTGTTAATTGTATTGTTGTTCAGGACATTTCGAGCGCGTACCTAACGTGGTACAGAATAATGAAAGGCACTAACGTAGGTATATAAATTGAGTTGTGAACTTACTCGTAGCCGCTGCGCGTCGTCTAATGAAGCGGACGCGTGGTAACTTAATACCTGAAACGTATAAAAGTAAAGATAAATTAGTATTCGATAGGAGTCCCTTCGTAAAGAAAGTTTCACATGGGGCCCTCATTCTATGAAAGGTTATTGTTCAAATCATAACTTAAGTTTCTAAGAGATTTCTAAATATTTATAATTTTATTGTAATCTATAATTATATTATTCCTACAGGACTTGAACTAGGTCATTAAGCAAAAAGTAACCTTTAATTAGTTTGACAAAATATGTCACAGTATAAATAAAACGGCATCTAAATGATACTCACATCAAGCGTAACACTCTGCTTAGCCATAGCGGTGATCGCCTTCTCGTACATGTGTGTATTGTGGATGCCCATCCCGCAGAATATCGCAAACGCTTCCACAAAGTTCTCATCGTTTTTTGTGAACAACAGCTCATCGAATTTGTTGACGAGCTGGAAATTAGAAAAAAAAGTTGAGTTGTATAAATATTATAAGAGAATTAGGTAATTATTTTTTCAATGAAATTTTCTACTGCTGAATTGTATACCTACTGTGTTTATTCATAAACCTTGAATATCAGTTTAGTTTGTTGAGATCATATAATATAGTACATAATAATATGTTGATTGACCGTAGCTTGACAGCCAACTAATCGTGCAAAGGAAAAGTAAAATAGGAATATATAAGAATGTTTGTATAAAAACCGTTGCAAAATCGGATACGCCAGCGTAACGACAACACTAATCAAAATTCATGGTCAGCAACAATTGGCCACAATCTTGTTCTGAAAATTTTAACCCATACTAAACTACTTTTTATATTACATTAATTTCAGATTAGGTACGATTAAAATATCTATTGATAATTGTCCTCGCCTGCGACGTTTGAGGGGTGCGGGGGATGAAGACAAAGGAAAACGCGCGGGGTGGCGAGGGCAGCGGGGGGCTCACAAACAAAGGGCGCATCGTACTGCAATATGAACCCGCCCTCGCTCCCCTCTCACGTCGCAGTCGTGGACTGAGTTAACCGTTTCCACTATAATGTTTGAATTTCAAATAGATATTTGATATTATTTTCAAAATAATGTATATGTACTGAATATAATCAAAGTAATTTGATGCATATAATGTTTATGACGATGATGCTCTTACTCTGCTAGAGCTTTGGTTATTTATTCTACTTCCACCATAAAGACTTTGCATCAGTACCTACGTTGTATATACGAGTATGGGCAATAATGGGTATCTGAGGAATAAAGCTTTTTATTACTGTAACTCGTACTCATAAAAAGTAATGTTGCTTTAAAATAAATTACTACCACTCCTATGAAATATTTATATTTATGAAAATATCTTAGATATACCTACAGACAGACCGCATTACAATTTACGTCCTCTAATTAACATTTAGAATAGTTCTCTCCTCAATCCCCAAGGTATAATAATCAGTTCACAAGTTAGCTACAAGAGCATCTTAATATAGAATTCACTTTGCGACAAACTTCTATTTATAATTTATTCTAACTTATGTAGAGTTATTTCTGTTCAAGGGGAAGCAAACTATTCTACAATAAGTCAATAATAAATTGGCCCACTTTAACTAACTTTAATATTCAAATTGTTCTACTAATTAGATTGAGAAAACCAATTCTAAGTTAGCTTTGAAACCTTGTCTATGCCTTCCACTAAAGAACTTAGAAAGCCCAATAATAAAAGTTGGTATAATTAAGTGCCTGAAGTCAAATTATAGAACTAACCTTTTTTAGCATTTAAAGTTAATGTTTTAACCCAATGTTACGATGCAATAAAGTTGCAGCGAATAGCTTGCATAAATAAATTGTATTTCAAGAGCTTTGCATATCAAAAGTGGTCAGATACATTGAAACATTGTTCACTGAAATTTCAACGATACCTTAATACGAGTATTAATAACACATTTGGCCTATTTAAAAATCTCTTCTGTTGAAATTGGCCAACACAAAATTGTTGTTGAAAATAAAAATAAACACTGAACTTGTCAGAAAAAGTTTATGTCGCAATGCGCTCGCTATGTTTTGTTTAAAAGTTTGCGCATTCATTTAAATTAACATGAAAATGGCCTGCATTTTTAAACCTCTCTCGATGATTTTAAATAATTATATATGTATTTTTTTAAAGTTAACGCCACGTTTTTAATACTGAATTCGAGAAAATAGACACGAAAGTAATTTTTTTGGCGAATTGGTTCCAATTTTATCTTTATTTACATATAATTATACATTTTAATTAGGATACTATGATACATTAAATAAACTTTGTAGAAAAAAATATCTAAGTATATGATGGTGAAAACCTTAAAAATTCGTTGCGTAGTTTAGGAGGTAGCGGATAAACAGACACACGCAGGGATATCATAAAATGAATCATTTTTATACCCAATAATTTTGAGTAATTATGCCAAAAAATAAACAATAACTCTACGAGCTTATGTTGGTACCTAGATGCATTATAGTATAAATGTTCACATTACGACATAATTTTCTACAACTTCAAATGTGAATGTTGATTTCATTTTGCTCATTAAACTTGAATATAAAGTAGATACGTAAGAGTACATTCAAGGGATCTTAATTTATTATTTTTGCAAACTATTTAAAAATTACTATATCTTTTCATATCAATAATGAATTCTGACTGAGCAATATTCTGTCTGCTAATCTCTACAAGTAATACTTATATTTTTCCTCAACCTTTTCCCAATAAAATATGATTAGGGTTGACACTTACTTCCGAAGGACTTTATTGGTTGTGGCAAAGGAAACGATATGATATCGATAAGTATCTTAACATCGTCCCTAGATTAACTTCGAGAGATCACTTTAGCAATGAACCCGCGTCCCTAATTGTAATCCTTAATATTCATGCAATGAGCATTTTTTTTGGGTAGTTAGGTATTTTCCATAAATATCATTCCTCGAATGGAAATCCTACGGTTTATAACAAATATGTTAAGTATTTTATAACAAACAGTCAACTTTACGACAAAGCAAACCTGAATGCGTTAACATTTTAAATAATGTATACAAGTAAGTATGTAAAGCTAGTAAAGCAAGGGAAGGTAATTAGTAAGCCGATACACGCCGTGCGTAAGCCTTGTCCTTTTGTTGCTCGCAAATGTACGAAGCGAGTAATGTGTGCGTATGTGAGTAATGTATTCTCGAGCCATTGTCGCATACGGCCGCAATGCGCTATAATACCGTTTTTATAACAACATTTTCTCACATTTGAATTTTTCATGAACTCCACCCCGTGGAAAACTTCAACTTCAAAACCCACGTTACAAATTCGACCGTTTTCTTAAAGCTCCTAACAATAGTTTTATCATTAGCAATTTAATTTTAAGCTCACCTGAATGACGCCGATAATCCTCCCCTCTGAGTTTTTAATGGACATACACAGTATTGTGTTGTGCTGGAACCCGGTGCCATCATCGACCGACGGGTCAAAACGGGCGTCTAAATACGCATCCGCTATGTTCACAGTCTGAAAATGAATAAAAAAGTTTATGTTTATCACTAACTCTATTTATTAATTATTCGGTGAAGAGTGGAGTTCGCATAACTTCACGCCCTAATATATGAAATTAGCCTGTCACATACTTTGTTTATATCTGTTAATCGTTCAAACAAAGATAAATTAACAGAGAGCGCAATTATACAAACTTTGCATATCTTTGAAGCTTGTGAGTAGCGAGTGTTCGTGTAGCGAAGACAATTAAAATTTCTTAGTTTTCAAGAAATAAAATGACCAAGAATTAATCTTTCGTGACGAAATCATTTTTCATTTCTTATCTTTCAAAACCAAAAAGATAAGATCACTTTTTAATGCGTATAATTATAGAAGTATTTCTTGCGTTTGAATTACGCCGTCTTTATACGGTGTTATTTTTTTTCCTTTTGCACCAATTCAAGAGCTCGCCGAGACCACCTGAGTTGCGCACACGCATTCCTAGTTCCAACTACTTGCTAGGCGAGTAGCGTAAAGTAACCTTTGGATCTTACCTCGCCCGTGGTAGCAACATAGCCCGTGATGCCGATGTTGATAGGAAATCTGCTCTCATAAGGTGATGTCCTCGGCGTACCAGGTTCAGTGTCGTCACCAGCTTCCAGATCGAAGACTCGGGAAAAACTGCCCTTCGACGCTTCATGAACTAGGAGTACCTTAAAGTATAAAAAAATTGTTGTTAGATATAACTGTAGCTATCCCACGATGAAAAGTACCTACCCTATAGAACTCAGGGACAATGTAGTTAGGTACCTATTTTAGTAGATACCTATGTCTGAAATGAGTCTAATCTGGAGCTTGCATTTCATATTAATGTAGGTAGATTAAAGTTGTATGTACCTACTTCCCCTAGTTTCTGTTCATTTAAATGTAAATTGAGTTTTAATATGATTCCAAACTTTGTAGTACCTATATTTAAACTCATTCCTTGCGTGAATACTATTATTGTTTGATGGCACTTCTAAAAAAAATTATTACAATTAAAGCAATGGTTATTTACCCTCAAAAGTTAAATTAAAATTATCACTGTATTACCAAAGAATAAATAATATACTACGTACTAGTATTACAAAATAAAAAATGATCTAAGTACCTAAAATATAATTCGAAATAAAATAGAGGAGCATTATATAATAGGTACAATCATAGACATAAAAAAAGAAATTTAAACACTCATAGACACTGAAAGTAATATTTTTCTTTTATCGAATAATTTCATAATAAGTATTTGATAGAGTCCTATGTTGATATCAAGAAAATATTATAATACCTATATCTACCTATTCATTACTTTTCAAAGTAATGTAAAGCAAGGTAAATTGCTACGTCTTTGTCAAAGAAGATAATATTCAACCATAAAATGGAAGAGTCTGCAAATAACATGGAATTTGACGTATCAAACACGTTTGTCCCGCATAAGCGAGATCGTAGATAAAGGCCGTTTGCGTTTCCATCGTAATATCATGCCCTAAATCAGAGTCTGCGAAAAACCAATGATTTTTTTAAGACCGATGTTAAACGAAAGAATATCTTAAAACTCAGATTCATCTTTAAGTTAGAAGTCTTGTCTGGTTAAACCGTCAATGCTTTTGTATGGCATGCAATTACTATATTTACATTGTCAAGACATACATACCACAAATATAAATAAGTGGTTACATTAGTTTATAATTAGTCACATAGCATAACTATGCAAACTTACAGGAAAAAAGTATCAAGAAATCGAAGACCTAAACAGGCGTTAATATACCGACTTGTACTAGACTGCCTCAAAGAGTCCTAGTCGAGTCGAGGGTACTGCACCAATAAAACATTAAAGTGTCCATAATCAACGCATAACGCGTAGAAATAGTAATACAAATGCAATAGAATTCTTAACGTAAGGCCACATTATACCCCATTACTTCTGTAACTGACCATTAATACCGATATTCACACATTTACGACCACTACAGCTTATCTAGCTGATATTTTAACATGCATTAGGTCCTGCTGCAATACATATTAAACTCGGATTTAAAATGTTTTCAACATGCTGTGTCCATATATATACATAGGTCTAGATATTTCATCTGAGTACTGACTGACTTTAACTGAGAATATGAAAAAAATTACAAAAATATTATAGAGCACTGTTAGAACGTTACTGAGTACCTAGTATTGAAAAGATGATCTTTATTACATATTATACACTTTATTTTGTAAGTAAACGAGATATTGTTAGAAATTGCTGGAATATTACACATTTTAATTGGTGCCGGAGAAACACAAGCGTCGCTCGAAATAACCGAAGCCAAATTAAACTTCAATATTGTCTTGCAAACAGCGGTGGTAATTGGGCCTACAACGAAATTCATTTCGGTCTAAGTTTACACTGGCCAACCATCGGCCTTAACTGATTTTGCGACTCGATTTGAATGCTAATTCAACTGTAGATTGTGTCGTGGGAAATAATTAACAGCATTTCGAACCGACCGATACACCTGTTCGAAGGTACAGTAGAGTACTTTATCAAACTGTGTGGCAGGTGAACGTCACTCACAGTCTATTGGACCTAGGTGAATTTAAGATCTAGGTACAGATGTTACACAAGCTTTTATGTTTGAATTTTGCCGTACCTCAGGCCCTTTATCGCCTGATTACGTTGTTCGGTTACACTTTGTCAGCATCAATTTAATTCGTGGCCATATAAAACAAGTAGACTACTTACTTGATGGTATATTTTACGAACCTTGTTTTATAGGTATGGTATAATGAGAATTAAAAAAAAAGTTGTTTAATATACCTATTAAATTAATCGATTGGAACATTTGGGGGATTGGGATCAAAGTATCGCAATAAACAAAAACTAATTTATTGCATACATAAAACGTTGTAGGTACATTATAAAATTGTAGTCTTTTCCGGAACATAATATGAATTACATAAATTGTGATATTTATGAGATAATACAAATGAGGATTTTAAATAATGCTCCAGGAACTGAATGTATTTTTTTTTTAAATACAAATATTAGTAATAGTAATAATAGTACCTAATATATTGTTTTGTGTAACGTGTACTTTTTAAGAGTGCAATAAATATTTTAATCTGACGTCTCAAAGTAAGTAGGCAGGTACGCGGGAAATCATGTTTTTAGAAATACATTGCTAAGATTGTTCCAATATAGTAACACTGCACGTTTGGGTCCATTCGACAACCCAAGTTTCATTATAGGACTGCGCGTTATTTCTGCACATTGTACAACCATAATTGAGTTTTCCTTGGAAACGACCCAATAAAGTATTGCTAGGGGGATTGTGCACTGTCGCGCGCTATGAACGGATGTACGTCATATATGCGTAACCACGCTCTAGAAATAATATCTTACGCCGCACGTAATGAAATGAGTTAATTAATCGATTTTGTTTTCATAGATAACAGTCTCGTTTCCATTCAACTGTGGAAAGTTTCTACTTCATTGTATTAACCGAGGTAATGGCACTCAATTAATGTTATCTATTATAATCAACGTGCGAAGTTTATAGGCGTTAATATAACGTCTATCGAAAGAGAATGATATACCTAATTTACCTATACCTATATATGTATATAAACAAGGATAAACGACTATTCTATATTAATGTACCTATATTCCAACGAGGTGAGAGGCAAAGAGCTGCTGAAACGCCTAAAACCTTTTACACTATTTCCCAAGGGTTCAGATTTTGTGTCCGAACTTATCGTTTTCCATTCTCATTAGGGTTTATTCCACCCTTTTATCTTGATACTGTAATTCTCATCCAAGGTCGGTTTTAATTTAATTTATTTTGTAATTTTCTTCGTTCTAAACGAGTAATTATACACCACGAATGCGGGTCGGCAAACAATAAAATTTTTATTTATCTTTTACAACTCAGCTAGGGTCCCAATTCAAGTGCAAAAGATAAATGAAACATTTTATCTATTGTACTTTTATTTTGATGTTCATTTGGTTTTAACGAGATGTATTAGTCTATACATGAATGAACTCACTTTTAACCCCGTAGTTTCACATCACTAGCGGTTTTTATCATTCAGTTATTATTAGTGTTTCAAAACTACTCCTGAAAAGGGATTAAGAGGGCTAATGGAAGAATGTTAATGCGTAGACGGATTAATTAAAAATCTCAGTACCAATACTTTTGATAAACCTATCTCGAGGCAATGTTTTTTCCCAGGAACAGATAAAACTGCGAGGGAGTTCTATTAATTAGTTGATATGTATATGTTTAGGTCGAATCTTGTAAGACAATTTGACTCACTTACCGTTGTTCAATTGATCTGATCTGAAATTTGGTACCTGCCCATAATCTTACATTATTTCGCTGACAATACAATAATATGGTATCACTGAGCTAGTCTGATGTTGGAAATGAATAAAAAAAGCTTGCAATAAATTTAAACTTATAATACTGAATTCCTATGTCTGTTTGTCATAAACATAACCAACTGTCCGCAAGAAATCTCGACAAAAAAGCAAAATCCAATTTCATATTCTACTGAGATATCATGAATGAATGAAACACAAGGTTTACTATCTTTCATATACTTTTTTACGATTATGTTTAGTGAAACATTCATACATATCAAATTTGGGTATGTTGGCATATATCCAATAAGCCTACACATTGCAAAGCGAAGAAGCTATTGTCGTACAGCTCCAAAGGGATGAGTGCCAAAAACTTTTACTTAATAATAAATACTTAGACATCCCTTGTTTTAAGTAAGCAACAATTTAGTAGTGTGTCTAAAGAGACTCCCTTTCTTTTTATACATGTAAGACAAATGCTGTAATGTTTTTATTGGTTTTAATCAGTAGTAATTTTTTATAACACAATAAAAAAAGCTTTTAGGTGTAGGTTT